>JARQOC010000005.1:17732904-18400404 GCA_033576535.1 Allobates femoralis | reverse complement strand
ATTAATCGAATGAACAAGTATTTTACAGCATATAAGAATAAAGAACAGATAGTATACAGTGATTTAAAGGAACAGAGGTATAGAAATCAGAGTTGGATGTTGAGGTTATCTATATGTGTGTGCCCCTTAAATAATATCAATAAAATTGACACCCAAAAATCAAACCCTCACAAAGCTCTAACGACAGAAGGATTAAAAATGAGTAATTGACACACAAACTACCGTAAATATTTTTTTTCGGAACCTATACAATAAAAAAAACACAAAAATGTAAAAGAAAAAACAAACCCCTGGTCACAAAGGGGTTACAGGGGCATTCCCGTCTTGGGTGATGGCTGGATGTCTGAACTGCGGGACCCCTACTGATACTGAGAATGAAAGGTCACACCCCGTATGCGCCCCCATCCTAGGCCTATAGTAGCCCCTGTGTAGTCCGGTGGCCATAACAGACGCTCCACAAGGATAACCGTGAAAGTAGGGCTGTGGCCTCTATGTTTTGAAGTTTGGCAGGGTGTCATGGGTCAGACTTCTAGGGAGCTGCAAATAAGTTTTTCTCTTCGATCAGAGAGGCCCTGCAGTACCACTCATGGCCACTACACAATGCATGGCACTGTGACACTTCCGGGGTGCTGCAATCCCTTCAGTCAGCTGATTGGTGGACCTGCTTGGGGCCGCACCTCCACCAATTTGGTATTGATAAGGACAGGTCATGATATTAAAGTTACAGGAAAACATCAGGAAATGGAATATTATCAGGATACGCCAGCTTTTATGTAGATGGGAAAACTCCTCTAAACTTCCACAAATCGGCTTCCTAAATGGGGGGGTAAAAATTCAAACGCGTTTGAGGATGGACGGCACAGTGAGAATTATCACCCTCAAAATGCATTGAGAGATGTAGATTTCAAGCCTTACAATAGCAACAATTACCTCTCATCAGAGCCCCCAGAGGACTGCGCGGACACCTCCCCCCAGAGGACTACGCGGACACCTCCCCCCAGAGGACTACGCGGACACCTCCCCCCAGAGGACTACGCGGACACCTCCCCCCAGAGGACTACGCGGACACCTCCCCCCAGAGGACTACACGGACTCCTCCCCCCAGAGGACTACACGGACTCCTCCCCCCAGAGGACTACGCGGACTCCTCCCCCCAGAGGACTACGCGGACTCCTCCCCCCAGAGTACTACGCGGAGACCTCCCCCAAAGGACTATGTGGAGACCTCCCCCCAGAGTACTACACAGACACCTCCCCCCAGAGGACTACGCGGACACCTCCCCCAGAGGACTACGCGGACACCTCCCCCCAGAGTACTACGCGGACACCTCCCCCAAAGGACTATGTGGAGACCTCCCCCAAAGGACTATGTGGAGACCTCCCCCAAAAGGACTATGTGGAGACCTCCCCCAAAGGACTATGTGGAGACCTCCCCCCAGAGGATAACGTGGGGACCCCTCCCAAGTATAACATGGAGACCAAAAAGATAACAGTGAGACCGCCCCAGAAGATAATGACGCGGGAGCCCCCAGAGGATAACGACACGGGAGCCCCCAGAGGATAACAACACCGGAGCCCCCATAGGATGACTTGGAGACTCACCCCCAAGGATAATGTGTAGGCCTCCCCAGAGGATAACGTGGAGAAACCCTCTCCCCCCAGGACAATGTGGAGAGCCCCAGAGGATAACATGGAGACCTCCAGATATGTAGTCACAAATTATATGAACATGTGAGATTCCATCCTGACAAGTCGTCTTCATCATGGAGGTCAGAGCCAGGACGGTTGATGGCGGCACGGCTCTTCCTGTACTATAGTAACGATGGTAATGTCGTCACAGCGCCACCTCATGGTTGCACTTTTCACAATCTTAGAATTTTATAGAGTTTAGAATGAAAATGATGCGACCTGGTTGTCAATGGATTAAAAATGTTTGTAAAACCAAGAGGACAAAAACTCATCCTGACAGCTGAGGGGTCGTGACAATTGCATCTGGTCCACAACATCTTCATTCAGGGGTGATCATTTATGGATCGCCCCATGCAGCGATTTTGTTTGTATTTTACCAAATATTGGATATTTTATCAAAACAATTTGTAATCAGGAGATAAAGTTCAGGAGGTTGAATAGTTCAGGGTCGCGGCTCCCCCACGCTCCACAGATGGGACACCTGCATCTGTTGGGGCTGTGGGATGGAGCGGGGGCAGGGCAGGTCCAGTCCTGACCCCAAACTTTGGCGTCCCAGCTGCCGTCCTGAGCAGCCATATGCCGTCTCGTCTTCTCCCTGCAGTACGGTGGAGGGAGAACCCAGGAAAACAGACATGACCATGGAAATCAGAAACAGGAAGGTGAACACAGCGAGGACGGGGCGGCCGCGGGATCGACCACTGCGGAAAACAAATAGTGTGAATGAGACTGTAACAAATCTCCGCACTAAGGAACAATTCAGCCTGAAAACTGACATCTCCAAAAATCCTTGTATTATACAGGTAAATCCAGAAAATAAAAGGAGGCACTACTGCTCCACCTCCTCTCTATTCATTGACTACGGGAATGTGAAGTGCCGGGCCCCGATGTTCCTGGCACAATTAATAGGGGCTTTCCTTTCTTCAGGATCCTCAGTGATCGACAAGAAGCGTAATTAAGCGCAATACTTCATTTCACCTGTGGAGGCGCTGCTCGGAATTGAACACTTGCTTGTGCGACTCTTACCATCAATCGCTGGGGGGAGGGTGTCTCCTAGCCAGAAAATGTAAGAAGAAAAAAATATCTGCATAAAATGCAGTACCACCCATTGCCTTGTTAGTGGTGGGGGCGCTATTGTGGCCACTTATAACTTAAAAATGATTGATTAGCAGATATTACAGGGAGGCAGTGGTGCCATATTTGTGGCATATTAATACATACCCTCAGTAAGGTGGGGCACAGATTGGGTGGTCACCCTTACCCATAATATAAGGAGGGGGTACTGTCTTGGTAGGTCTGTGCCCGGTGACCCGCTAGGACGTGGTGATAATTGGGCGGACGACGCTCCCGGCTCTGTCTCGATGCAGCAGAGCGCGAGAGCCACGTTCTGCCCGTCGGCAGCGGAGCTACAGGGACACACAGACATGAATGGCAGCACCAGCGGGTCACGTAGTGTCAGAGAACCCGCTGCTGCAGTCTCTTAAAGGGGAAGTGGTGCCCTACAAGCTTATATTGTGCAGAAGGAGAAATGCTTTCCTCCCCCGCTGGGCATGACGGAAGCAGGAGATAAATATGGACACAGCGGCATCGGTGCCCGCACATCACACGGATAAACACAGCCGCCTGACCCGTGCCAGCTGTGGGCAGGGCTGACAGCTGCAGGGCAGGGGGGTTGGCTGCCATCTGCCGCCCTCCCCCTCCTTGAGGTCACAGGCTGCAGCACCTTGTAGTTGGGGCTTTGCTGTGACCCATTTTTAGCTGCCTGCCCCCCTCCCGCCTGGTAATTACAGGGATCTGCCACTTTGAAGCAGACAATGTATTTAGTGGAGCAGCGCCCACCCGCCTGCCCAGTAATTACAGGGGTCCGGACACTTGTCTATTGTGCCGGGTGGGGGGGTTTAAAGGAAAAATGGGCAACAAGCAACACAGGAGATATCACAGCCATGACATTCAGGGATCCTAGAAATCTGGGGGGGCTGCCCACCTCACGGGGACGAAGCGAATGTGAGAATCCTCTGTTATCAGCTCGTCCTTGGTTCCCACGAGTCGCAGGGAAAACACTGATTTAAAGACGTAGCATGAATAGCGCCCCCCCGCGGTCCGACACCACCACAAATATAAGGCCGACCATCTCATTTTACTGTTTCATAAAGGGGCGCTCCCAAACTAACAATGCCATTAATGCAAATGCATGGGGGTGCTGGATGCTCCCCCCATGGATGGTTTTCCATTGATTTTGATACTCAAATAGAGGTCAACTGAGAAGTCCGCAATGCTCCCATGATGGTGGCTATGGGACGGGGGATGGGTGACCCTCATATATCAGAGATTTATGGTGTTTGTGTGAAAAGCGAATGCCCCTTTATCCAGGAAGGTTGGGTGATGACCACTACATTTGAGATCCCCCCAGGTAAGTCGCCCCGGATATGCGTGGCCCTGAAAATAGAGTGTGCGCTACTAAAGGGGTGAAGGGGCCGACCAAGAATGAAGGGAAGCGGAATCACCCCCCTTCTCGCCACTCAGGTTTCCTGGGATCAGATAAGTCTGAGATACATAATCCAGGTGGATACTAACGCCAGCACCTCCGGCAGGAGCAGGGACAGACAATGGAGCAGAGTTTGGTGTCCCCTGGCTGTGCGGTGTCGGTGCCAGTGTTTGATGTCCCCTGGCTGCGCGGTGTCGGTGCCAGTGTTTGATGTCCCCTGGCTGCGCGGTGGCGGTGCCCAGTGTTTGGTGTCCCCTGGCTGCGCGGTGTCCCCTGGCTGCGCGGTGTCCCCTGGCTGCGCGGTGTCGGTGCGCAGTGTTTGGTGTTCCCTGGCTGCGAGGTGGCGGTGCCCAGTGTTTGGTGTCCCCTGGCTGCGCGGTGTCCCCTGGCTGCGCGGTGTCCCCTGGCTGCGCGGTGTCGGTGCGCAGTGTTTGGTGTTCCCTGGCTGCGCGGTGGCGGTGCGCAGTGTTTGGTGTCCCCAGGCTGCGCGGTGTCGGTGCGCAGTGTTTGGTGTCCCCAGGCTGCGTGGCGCTGGTGTGCAGTGTTTGGTGTTCCCTGGCTGCGCGATGTCGGTGTGCAGTGTTTGGTGTCCCCTGGCTGCGTGGTGTCGGTGTGCAGTGTTTGGTGTCCCCTGGCTGCGTGGTGTCGGTGCGCAGTGTTTGGTGTCCCCTGGCTGCGCGGTGGCAGTGCCCAGTGTTTGGTGTCCCCTGGCTGCGCGGTGTCGGTGCCCAGTGTTTGGTGTCCCCTGGCTGCGTGGTGTCGGTGCGCAGTGTTTGGTGTCCCCTGGCTGCGTGGCGCTGGTGTGCAGTGTTTGGTGTCCCCAGGCTGCACGATGTCGGTGCCCAGTGTTTGGTGTCCTCTGGCTGCGCGGTGTCGGTGCCCAGTGTTTGGTGTCCCCTGGCTGCGCGGTGTCCCCTGGCTGCGCGGGTGTCGGTGCGCAGTGTTTGGTGTTCCCTGGCTGCGCAGTGGCGGTGCGCAGTGTTTGGTGTCCCAGGCTGCGCGGTGTCGGTGCGCAGTGTTTGGTGTCCCCTGGCTGCGTGGCGCTGGTGTGCAGTGTTTGGTGTTCCCTGGCTGTGCGATGTCGGTGTGCAGTGTTTGGTGTTCCCTGGCTGCGCGGTGGCGGTGCCCAGTGTTTGGTGTTCCCTGGCTGCGCGGTGGCGGTGCGCAGTGTTTGGTGTCCCCTGGCTGCGTGGCGCTGGTGTGCAGTGTTTGGTGTCCCCAGGCTGCACGGTGTCGGTGCGCAGTGTTTGATGTCCCCTGGCTGTGTGGCATTGGTGTGCAGTGTTTGGTGTCCCCTGGATGCGCAGTGTCAGTGCGCAGTGTTTGATGTCCCCTGGCTATGTGGCGTTGGTGCGCAGTGTTTGGTGTCCCCAGGCTGCGCGGTGTCAGTGCGCAGTGTTTGATGTCCCCTGGCTGTGTGGCGTTGGTGTGCAGTGTTTGGTGTCCCCTGGCTGCGCGGTGCCGGTGCGCAGTGTTTGATGTCCCCTGGCTGTGTGGCGTTGGTGTGCAGTGGTTGGTGTCCCCTGGCTGCGCGGTGGCAGTGCCCAGTGTTTGGTGTCCCCTGGCTGCGCGGTGTCGGTGCGCAGTTTGGTGTTCCCTGGCTGCGTGGCGCTGGTGTGCAGTGTTTGGTGTCCCCTTGCTGCGCGGTGTCGGTGCGCAGTGTTTGATGTCCCCTGGCTGTGTGGCGCTGGTGTGCAGGGTTTTGGTGTCCCCAGGCTGCGCAATGTCGGTGTGCAGTGTTTGGTGTCCCCTGGCTGCGCGGTGGCGGTGCCCAGTGTTTGGTGTCCCCTGGCTGCGCAGTGGCAGTGCCCAGTGTTTGGTGTCCCCTGGCTGCGCAGTGGCAGTGCCCAGTGTTTGGTGTCCCCTGGCTGCGCAGTGGCAGTGCCCAGTGTTTGGTGTCCCCTGGTGCGCGGTGTCGGTGCCCAGTGTTTGGTGTCCCCTGGCTGCGCAGTGGCAGTGCCCAGTGTTTGGTGTCCCCTGGCTGTGTGGCGTTGGTGTGCAGGGTTTGGTGTCCCCAGGCTGCGCGATGTCGGTGTGCAGTGTTTGGTGTCCCCTGGCTGCGCGGTGGCGGTGCCCAGTGTTTGGTGTCCCCTGGCTGCGCAGTGGCAGTGCCCAGTGTTTGGTGTCCCTGGCTGCGCAGTGGCAGTGCCAGTGTTTGGTGTCCCCTGGCTGCGCGGTGTCGGTGCCAGTGTTTGGTGTCCCCTGGCTGCGCGGTTTCGGTGCGCAGTGTTTGATGTCCCCTGGCAGTGTGGCGCTGGTGTGCAGTGTTTGTTGTCCCATGGCTGCGCGGTGCCGGTGCGCACACACAGTAGCTTGTCCTGGGCGGGCTGTGTGTGATGTGTGGGTTTATCAGCGGCGGCAGAGTGTGACGCTGATCACTGTAGACTATGGCTGACTGTGACTGAGGGGGGGTGGGGAGGAAATTTCCTCTGGGCAGATGTAAAGTTCCTCCACAACTCTCTGGCCCGGATTTTTCATTCTTTGTAGTAACGTTTGGACTTAAAGTGACCCTGAACCCGGATGCAAACCCCACATCCCCTTCATACCTATAGATGCAGCTTGTGCAGCTGCTGCCATCCATCATGAATCGTGCAAAACCGCTGGGGCACTCTTCATAAATCATAGTTTTCATATCTCATTTCGGGGCGTTTCTGTGAAATTTTAAAGCCGCAGCAGGCGGGCTTGTGGCCGCTCTCCCCTCCCTGTCCGTAATTCTGCACGCCCATGCTGCGTGCTAAACAACAGAGAGGCGGCTCGCCTCATAGTATGGGCGGTGAAGCCGGTGTGACGCGTATTACGTCATACTGGCTTCACCGCCCATACTATGAGGCGAGCCGCCTCTCTGTTGTTTATGCACGCAGCCATGGGCGTGCAGAATTACGGACAGGGAGGGGGAGAGCGGCCACAAGCCCGCCTGCTCCGGCTTTAAAATTTCACAGAAACGCCCCGAAATGAGATATGAAAACTATGATTTATGAAGAGTGCCCCAGCGGTTTTGCACGATTCATGGATGGATGGCAGCAGCTGCACAAGCTGCATCTATAGTATGAAGGGGATGTGGGGTTTGCATCCGGGTTCAGGGTCACTTTAAGGATCCAAAAGGAAGAACAAAACAGCGGGGAAAAAATTAGATTTTTTCATTTGTAATCAAAGACCGGCGCAACAACAGGAGTCAGAGTCCGGAATAGCTGAGGGGTCCGCAAGGTTCATGATTACAAGGGTCTGTGGGGGTCATGATAACAAGGGTCTTTCTTCTAAACTTCTCAGCACTTGTGTGAATAGTAAAGTCAGTTTCAGGTGAGGCTGAATGGGCTGATAACAGGGAACAGCAGCTTGTATGACTTGGGTGACAGTTTTATCCAGTCCCCCTTACTCTATACCGCCACGCGAAACCGCACACAGCAGAGCGCACTATACCACCACGCACTATACCACCACACCAAAGAGCACACAACAGAACGCACTATACCACCACGCCAAACAGCACACGGCAGAGCGCACTATACTGCCACACCAAAAACAGCACACAGCAGAGCTCACTATACCACCACACCAAAAACAGCACACAGCAGAGTGCACCATACCGCCACACCAAACAGCACACAGCAGAACGCACTATACCACCACACCAAAGAGCACACAGCAGAGCTCACTATACCACCACGCCAAACAGCACACAGCAGAGCACACTTTACCAACACACTGGGCAAAGACACAGCAGAACACACTATACCACCACGCCAAACGGCACACGGCAGAGCGCACTATACCACCACACCAAACAGCACACGTCAGAGCGCACTATACCACCACACCAAACGGCAGAGCGCACTATACCACCACACCAAACAGCACACAGCAAAACACACTATACCCCACACCAAACAGCACACGGCAAAACCCACTATACCCCCACACCAAACAGCACACAGCAGAACACACTATACCCCAACACCAAACAGCACACGGCAGAGCACACTATACCACCACACAAAACAGCAGACAGCAGACCGCACTATTCCACACCAAACAGCACACAGCAGAGCGCACTATACCACCACGCCAAACAGCACACGGCAGAGCGCACTATACTGCCACATCAGGTAGCGACACAACAGAGCACACTTATACCGCCACGCCAGGCACAGACACAACACAGCACACTATACCGTCACGCCAGTAGCGACAAAGCAGAGCACACTATATACCACCATGCCAGGCCGCCACAAAGTAGAGCACACTTACCACCAGGCCCTGACACAGCAGAGCACACTATGCCACCATGTCAGAATCTGATGTCGCAGCGTACACTACACCGTCACGCCAGGTAGCGACAAAGTAGAGCACACTATACTACTATGCCAGGTCTTGACACGGCAGAGTGCACTATACGGCCACACCAGGTAGCGACAAAGTAGAATGCACTATACCACCACGCCGGGCAGGGAATAAGCAGAATACACTATAGGGCCACACAGCAACTAAACAGAGCTCACCATACCGCCACGTCAGGCTTCGACACAGCAGAGTGTAATATCGCACCCCAGCAGGCAGCGACACGGCAAGCGCATTATACCGCCACGGCAGAGCGCACTATTCTGTTACACCAGACACGGCACTCAGCCAGCTTTCATGAAGCACAGAAGATCAATTATCAGGGGCGGCAGACAATGCTATGGCTGTCCATGTGACTGTCAGCAGTAAAGCACATATTTGTTGGGGTCCACCACTGTGGTAACGACTAACTTTACCACAAGTGACACACGAACATGGCGGTGTCCTCATCTATGCTCCCATCATACAGGACTACAAGAAAGCTGGTGATGACCCCTATCATGGCCGTGGCTGCACTGTTACCGATGGGTGGGGGAGAGGAGACTACTGGTGATGCACCGAGCATCTGTTGACCACCACTCACCTGATGATAGAAGAAGTTCAGCGTGGGCTTGTCCTCGGTGAACTGGTTCACGAACCCTTTGGGCAAATAACGAATCCTCAGCTCGTACCTAAGAAACAAGACGAGAGATAGGTGACAGATAAAGACGAACCCGGTGCTGATCACACAGAGGTCAGAAGGGAGCGCGGTCGGATCTCTAATCCTACAGAATGGAGGCAGAATAACAAGCTCTGTATCCTGAGAGATTTAATGTTTGATTGTCTCAAAACCTCTGATTGCAGGCAGCAAATGGGAACTATATTATTACATCAGACCCACCGCTTCTCACAACAGAGGGTTTGCTACAATTGCATACTCTGGTAGCACTGCAGCTACATAAAAGAGAATTGCAGCATAAGACAGTAAGAGCAAATGCTGTTCCTGAAATCCTCTGCACAGCTGTGAGGCCCCTGCTCCTTCTGCTGGGTAACACTCTTTATTCACCCACAAAATAGGCGCGCTCCTCCTCTGAAATGCTCTGTGCTGCCTTTAGTTAGGAAATCTGATTAATTTCTCTGGTTCCTACAGCTGAACGCCCCCGGGATCCTGTCTGTGGCTCCAGGATATTAGTATTTACAGGACCCCGCTTGCCAGAAAAAACAAAGATGGAAACATTCATTACCCATCACAGATTACATTCATACAAGCACCGCTCCGCTGCTCACCGCCGCAAGCTTCATGTCCGCGCCTGGTGCAGGGACATGGCAATACCGATAAAGGGAGGATGGAGAACAACACAAGGGGCTGATGGGAGATCTATTATCAGAGCTGCAGAATATAAAATATATCAAATTAACATAATATATTTACTTGTGACAGTTTTCACTCCAAAAAGTTTACAAGCCCCCTTCCTTACAGTTGTAAAGGCCCCTCCCCATTATAAGAAACATTATTGAGAAGGAAAAATTACAGAGGCTGTTCAGTGTACTGGAGGACGGATATGTAAAGGAATTATCCAGCACACACACTGTGCACGCATACGGCCCTTGGTGCACGCAGCACGGGCCCTGTGGTGCACGCAGCACGGGCCCTGTGGTGCACGCAGCACGGGCCCTGTGGTGCACGCAGCACGGGCCTGTGGTGCAGCAGCACGGCCTGTGTGACGCAGACGGGCCCTGTGTCACGCAGCACGGGCCCTGTGGTCACGCAGCACGGGCCCTGTGGTCACGCAGCACGGGCCCTGTGGTGCACGCAGCACGGGCCCTGTGGTGCACGCAGCACGGGCCCTGTGGTGCACGCAGAGACGGGCCCTGTGGTGCACGCAGCACGGGCCCTGTGTGCACGCAGCACGGCCCTGTGGTGCACGCAGCACGGCCCTGTGGTGCACGCAGCACGGGCCCTGTGGTGCACGCAGCACGGGCCCTGTGGTGCACGCGCACGGGCCCTGTGGTGCACGCAGCACGGGCCTGTGTACACATAGTAAGGGTCCTGTGTTACATAGTACGGGCCCTGATTGGGCCGAGCAGAGCCCAGATGATCGTTGTGCCCCAATGACAGAGGCAGTGTGTCCGGCTCCCTCGTCTTCAGGCCACCACCATGTATGAAGTATAGGTCACATCTACAGAGGGCGGACATTTATCAGATGACCGCTGCAGACACCAGCAGCGGAACTTAGCACCAAACGGGTAAACATCTCTTTCATTTGCTGCAGACTCGGCATCTTGTGCTCATCCTCAGCTCTCAGGTTATTGTGTCCTCTGTTCTTTTTGTGTACACAGGCTCTGTGCGGTGGATGCCTTTCCCTACATTCTGAGGTCTCACAATGACCCTGAGGTCAAAGGAGCTAAACCGACTCCACGAACATGCAGCAGCTTAAGGATGGGAGGGATCGGAGGGCTCACTTACTTCCATTCTTCCGGCGGGTGGGATTGTTCATATTTCTCTCTGACGTGAGAGACCCCCATATCTGGGTGCAGCCAGTGAACTTCCTCAGAGCGCAGGTGACTCAGGCGTAATCCATACGAGGACACACATTTTACTTTGTGACTGTCCACAATCTTCTGAATAATTCCCTAAACAGAAATAAAATAAATCGAAATATAATCATTCATGTAAATCTCCGCATAACTGATCACATTACAACATCATAAACCTTTAGGAATAAGGATTCTATGACTCTCAGCAAAAATGGCATTACTGATCCTGTATTATACTCCAGAGCTGCACAATAGTGAGAGGAGGTATCTCAGGATCAGTAATGTAATGTATGTACACAGTGACTGCACCAGAGAATAGTGAGTGCAGCTCTGGAGTATAATACAGGAGGTAACTCAGGATCAGTAATGTAATGTATGTACACAGTACTGCACCAGCAGAATAGTGAGTGCAGCTCTGGAGTATAATACAGGAGGTAACTCAGGATCAGTAATGTCATGTATGTACACAGTGACTGCACCAGCAGAATAGTGAGTGCAGCTCTGGAGTATAATACAGGAGGTAACTCAGGATCAGTAATGTAATGTATGTACACAGTGACTGCACCAGCAGAATAGTGAGTGCAGCTCTGGAGTATAATACAGGAGGTAACTCAGGATCAGTAATGTAATGTATGTACACAGTGACTGCACCAGCAGAATAGTGAGTGCAGCTCTGGAGTATAATACAGGAGGTAACTCAGATCAGTAATGTAATGTATGTACACAGTGACTGCACCAGCAGAATAGTGAGTGCAGCTCTGGAGTATAATACAGGAGGATAACTCAGGATCAGTAATGTAATGTATGGACACAGTGACTGCACCAGCAGAATAGTGAGTGCAGCTCTGGAGTATAATACAGGAGGTAACTCAGGATCAGTAATGTAATGTATGTACACAGTGACTGCACCAGCAGAATAGTGAGTGCAGCTCTGAGAGTATAATACAGGGGTAACTCACGATCAGTAATGTAATGTATGTACTCAGTGACTGCACCAGCAGAATAGTGAGTGCAGCTCTAGAGTAGAATACAGGGGGTAACTCAGGATCAGTAATGTAATGTATGTACACAGTGACTGCACCAGCAGAATAGTGAGTGCAGCTCTGCAGTATAATACAGGAGGTAACTCAGGATCAGTAATGTAATGTATGTACACAGTGACTGCACCAGCAGAATAGTGAGTGCAGCTCTGGAGTATAATACAGGAGGTAACTCACGATCAGTAATGTAATGTATGTACACAGTGACTGCACCAGCAGAATAGTGAGTGCAGCTCTGCAGTATAATACAGGAGGAAACTCAGGATCAGTAATGTAATGTATGTACACAGTGACTGCACCAGCAGAATAGTGAGTGCAGCTCTAGAGTAGAATACAGGAGGTAACTCACGATCAGTAATGTAATGTATGTACACAGTGACTGCACCAGCAGAATAGTGAGTGCAGCTCTAGAGTAGAATACATGGGGTAACTCAGGATCAGTAATGTAATGTATGTACACAGTGACTGCACCAGCAGAATAGTGAGTGCAGCTCTGCAGTATAATACAGGAGGTAACTCAGGATCAGTAATGTAATGTATGTACACAGTGACTGCACCAGCAGAATAGTGAGTGCAGCTCTAGAGTAGAATACAGGAGGTAACTCACGATCAGTAATGTAATGTATGTACTCAGTGACTGCACCAGCAGAATAGTGAGTGCAGCTCTAGAGTAGAATACAGGGGGTAACTCAGGATCAGTAATGTAATGTATGTACACAGTGACTGCACCAGCAGAATAGTGAGTGCAGCTCTGCAGTATAATACAGGAGGTAACTCAGGATCAGTAATGTAATGTATGTACACAGTGACTGCGCCAGAAGAATAGTGAGTGCTGCTCTGCAGTAGAATACAGGAGGTGACTCAGGATCAGTAATGTAATGTATGTACACAGTGACTGCGCCAGCAGAATAGTGAGTGCAGCTCTGCAGTATAATACAGGAGGTAACTCAGGATCAGTAATGTAATGTATATACACAGTGACTGCACCAGCAGAATTGTGAGTGCAGCTCTGGAGTATAATACAGGAGGTAACTCAGGATCAGTAATGTAATGTATGTACACAGTGACTGCACCAGCAGAATAGTGAGTGCAGCTCTGGAGTATAATACAGGAGGTAACTCAGGATCAGTAATGTATGTACAGTTGTGGCCAAAAGTATTGACCCCCCCTGCAATTCTGTCAGATAATCCTCAGTTTCTTCCTGAAAATGATTGCAATCACAAATTCTTTGGTATTATTATCTTCATTTAATTTGTCTTCAATGAAAAAACACAAAAGAGAATGAAGCAAACAGCAAAACATTGATCATTTCACACAAAACTCCAAAAATGGGCCAGACAAAAGTACTGGCACCCTCAGCCTAATACTTGGTTGTACAACCATTAGCCAAAATAACTGCGATCAACCGCTTCCGGTAACCATCAATGAGTTTCTTACAATGCTCTGCTGGAATTTTAGACCATTCTTCTTTGGCAAACTGCTCCAGGTCCCTGATATTTGAAGGGTGCCTTCTCCAAACTGCCATTTTTAGATCTCTCCACAGGTGTTCTATGGGATTCAGGTCTGGACTCATTGCTGGCCACCTTAGAAGTCTCCAGTGCTTTCTCTCAAACCATTTTCTAGTGCTTTTTGAAGTGTGTTTTGGGTCATTGTCCTGCTGGAAGACCCATGACCTCTGAGGGAGACCCAGCTTTCTCACACTGGGCCCTACATTATGCTGCACAATGTGTTGGTCGTCTTCAGACTTCATAATGCCATGCACACGGTCAAGCAGTCCAGTGCCAGAGGCAGCAAAGCAACCCCAAAACATCAGGGAACCTCCGCCATGTTTGACTGTAGGGACCGTGTTCTTTTCTTTGAATGCCTCTTTTTTTCCTCCTGTACACTCTATGTTGATGCCTTTGCCCATAAAGCTCTACTTTTGTCTCATCTGACCAGAGAACATTCTTCCAAAAAGTTTTAGGCTTTCTCAGGTAAGTTTTGGCAAACTCCAGCCTGGCTTTTTTATGTCTCGGGGTAAGAAGTGGGGTCTTCCTGGGTCTCCTACCATACAGTCCCTTTTCATTCAGACGCCGACAGATAGTACGGGTTGACACTGTTGTAACCCTCGGACTGCAGGACAGCTTGAACTTGTTTGGATGTTAGTTGAGGTTCTTTATCCACCATCCGCACAATCTTGCGTTGAAATCTCTTGTCAATTTTTCTTTTCCGTCCACATCTAGGGAGGTTAGCCACAGTGCCATGGGCTTTACACTTCTTGATGACACTGCGCACGGTAGACACAGGAACATTCAGGTCTTTGGAGATGGACTTGTAGCCTTGAGATTGCTCATGCTTCCTCACAATTTGGTTTCTCAAGTCCTCAGACAGTTCTTTGGTCTTCTTTCTTTTCTCCATGCTCAATGTGGTACACACAAGGACACAGGACAGAGGTTGAGTCAACTTTAATCCATGTCAACTGGCTGGAAGTGTGAATTAGTTATTGCCAACACCTGTTAGGTCTCACAGGTAAGTTACAGGTGCTGTTAATTACACAAATTAGAGAAGCATCACATGATTTTTCTAACAGTGCCAATACTTTTGTCCACCCCCTTTTTTATGTTTGGTGTGGAATTATATCCAATTTGGCTTTAGGACAATTCTTTTTGTGTTTTTTTCATTAAAGACAAATTAAATGAAGATAATAATACCAAAGAATTTGTGACTGCAATCATTTTCAGGAAGAAACGGAGTATTATCTGACAGAATTGTAGGGGCGTCAATACTTTTGGCCACAACTGTACACAGTGACTGCACCAGCAGAATAGTGAGTGCAGCTCTGGAGTATAATACTGGAGGTAACTCAGGATCAGTAATGTAATGTATGTACACAGTGACTGCACCAGCAGAATAGCGAGAGCAGCTCGGAAGGATAACACAGGATTATTTTAAGGGGCAAAGTCTTTACATATAGATACACAAGTTACAATATCCATTTCACTGTGTAGAGACCGGATGCCAGATTAGCAGATTTTGGTGACAATCAGTTTGGGGAATAAACCACAATTTGCGCAAAGCTGTCCTCCTTTGCTGATCGGGTGCTCGTAGCTTAATGTTCCAGACAATTCCTGCCCATCTGAAGAGTCTGTTCCTATTTTGGGCTCCGGCGCTGTATGAAGCAGAGCCAGGTAACTGAAGACTCGAGTTTTCATTGGAAAGTTGAAAGGATAAACGTGAAAAGAATTCAAAGCTGCAAAAGACAATAGTTGGCAGCCAGGGGTGCATTGCCAATATCAGAACCCAAAGACATAAATCACGTTACAGCCGTTGGGAGGACAGGGGAGGCAGCCGGTAGTGGGGTCTTTCCTGTTGTAAGATTTTGACCACAGCTGCTAAAATCTCCAAAAAGGTTGAGGTGACAAAGATGCAGCATTAAGTCCCTCTCCAAAACTTTGCAAATATTTTGCTTTACTTCTTTACATCCAGAGCAGCATTCACAATTCTGTAATAAGACTGGCTTAGTTTTACATTCATAGGGCTTGTCCACGTCAAAGTGTGGCTTACCCGGACATCAGTGGCGTCCCCGTGCCGGATATTGCTGGCCCACGTTGCTGGTTCGCTGTTCGTTTCGAAGTAATGGAAGACTTTTAGGACTCTCTCGATGGTCCCTGGCGATCGCTCCATGCCGGCGCTCAGACGGGATTTGGCATTCGAGCTCGGCGTGTGGTTCAGGTTCGGGTCCAGGTACGCCGCCGCTGCCATGCTCTTGCTGGATGCTAAGTGTCGGTCATATTCTGCAAAAAAGAACAAAAAAAAAAAAAAAACAAAAGGGTTAAAACAGAGCCGCAATGGTGAAGAAAGGCAATAGTTCATCAGCGACAGCGCAGGGTACGGTGCAGAATGGGTTAAATCTACAGGGTCTCCACAATAGTCACATCCGGCCCTGGAGATGTCCTTGCACATATCTCCCGATGTTCGAGACGAGACGCTAAGTTGGAGGTCGTCCTCAAGAAACGCGAGGGGTAATCATGTACTGGCGCCATCTAGGGACGCTCTGTCAAAGGGGAATTAAAGGGGTCCGCTTGCACGGAGAAGGATGTCCTACTACAACACAAATATCTGCACCTATACATTGTAACAAACCGCAGCTGTGTCAGCTAGTCTGAATTTAAAGGGGTATTTTAATTTTCATCGATAGGGCTTGTAAAAACTAGCAAGTTGGCAATTTATTAACACTTGCAACTGTACTTAAGATATTAAAGTTTTGCAGATCGTTGCCAAGGAAACCGACCGCCTCTTGTTGAGTATAAGAGGTGACAGTGCTCTCCTGCCTGTGCAGCCTCACAACAGCGCTTACAAGATCAACAGAAGAGAGCTGGTAAGAACATAGCATGTTCCGTCGCCGAGCAGCAGCGCTCGGTCTCCAAGGCAACGAGAAGAGTCATTACGTCTCAACACCAGAGAAAAATTTTAATAACCAGCAAATTGCAAAATGTGTTGTATTAACAATCACGGTCCGACAATATTCATTTAGGAAAAAGGGAATACGAGGGCCCGCGCGCACGCTTGGTGCGTCCTCCCGCTGCACACACTGACTGCGGATTGGCTCAGACTCCATTTCTCGCTTTAAGGCTGCAAACAAAACAGATTTTCCATTATAATCAGCGGTAACACACAGCCGTGTCTGCCAGGGATTAGGCTTTTAATCTGGGGTCCTAAATCCCCCACCCTCGGCACATGCCATCTGGAGGTCCGGCCTGCACTGGGCAGATTTACACACTGCAGGCGCCAGGATGGAGCCGGGATACAGACGGGCATAATCGCCCACTGTCATACACCGTGGCATCTACGGCGAGCCCAGCGGCATCTACGGCGAGCCCAGCGGCATCTACGGCGAGCCCAGCGGCATCTACGGCGAGCCCAGCGGCATCTACGGCGAGCCCAGCGGCATCTACGGCGAGCCCACGGGGGGTCAGAGGGCAACAATTATACAGAAAATGATAAAGCACAACACGGAGAAACCTGCCCAATATGGAAAACTAGGATTTGACTACGTTCTATTGCACCCTGGTATCAGCCATTTCTGTCGACGGGGAAGAGGCAATATTACGCAAGCACAGAGGGTCGTCCTGTCACACATAAATCATTTTCTTATTATATGGTGAAAAGTTGTGCAATTTTCTATTCAAACTTTTTTTTTCCTTTTCTATATTTTCCAGGATTTCTGTTATCAGTAAAGTACAGAAATCCAGAACAGCCGACTTGTTGCTAGAATTGCAGTCGACCTCGATAGAGATTGCCTGTGAGCAATAAATTAGAGGGTGCAGTGATGAACACTGGTGGCCAGGCCGATGGGACCCTCATCGCGAAAGGCCCCTGTGCCGCTGCTCCATTCACACTCTATAGGCAGCAGTAGTTTACACTCTACTATATACTCTATACACGTGGCTCAGTGGTTAGCAATGTACTTTATATAGAGTGGCACAGTTGCTCAGTGGTTAGCACTTTACTATATACATACAGCATGATGGCTCAGTGGTTAGCACTGTACTATGTATAGCGGCATGATGGCTTAGTGGTTAGCACTGTACTATATATATACATATATATTAATATATAGGCAGCATGGCGGCTTAGTGGTCAGCACTGTAGCCCAGCAGCACCGGGGTCCTGGGTGCTAATCCACTAGGGATGACATCTGGATGGAGATTGTATGTTTGGGTGGACTTCCTCTCGCTACCACTTTAATCACACAAAGGACTTTTGATTTTTGCAGTTCCCAGTGCCAAACCCCAGCACTCATACATTTATCTCAGGTAGACGATACCCATAGAGGTTTTGGGACAATCCCTTTAAGGTAGTTGTAGTCTGACAGCTGGGAGTACCACCAGTCGCTGTGTTTCTTTATGCTCGGCTTCACTTGGGAGTCAGCATTAACCTCATGACTCCACATTAAGCCAGAACATGGAGGAGCCCCCTAAACATCCAGAATGACCCCCTTGCCCTTTATTCTTTACGTATCACTCATTTACTGCCTGCAGGTGATGGCAGCGTCCTAGTTCGTGCCCCTCCATCTCTGATCCATCATCCTCGCGAGGGGTAATGAATTTAGACTTATAACAATTAGGCGCTGTCCAGTGGGAGCAGCGAACGGCTTCATTATCCTTCCACGCTGCGCCTCTCTTCTGGGGACTGACCTACTTCTAGAAATATTCGCTTACTTACCGCCACTGCGACACTTCACACCGGCTGGAAGCAAAACTTCCGGGAAACTAGTAGAAAGTTTGAGAAGTATTGATCCCCCCCAGACCCCCTCCCTCCCCCACAGGAGGACAAGGAGTGACCCCAAATGATCCAGTGATATCCCTGTGATGTGAGGCCATGGGCACGAGGACACTCGCCGGTCACAACAATAATCGAGGACGGGGATAACAGGCAGACATCAACATGAATGAAACAAGACTACACCACCATCACCTGCAGCCGGGGATCTCCTGACATACTCTGTGCTGCTGGAGGACCCTGCAGATTCCACTACACAACTCCCAGTCTGTGATCTGTGGACCCTGCTCCTTACACTTTGTAAAAACCGACAAGATTAGCACACATTTCTCTTAAAATACTCTGTGCTGCTGTGTACACTGCTCTTACACTATAAAACCTACTATAATATCAGCACTCTGCTCTCCTGAAATATTCTGTGCTGCTGTGTACATGCTCCTTACACTTTGTAACCTACTATAATATCAGCACACTGCTCTCCTGAAATACTCTGTGCTGCTGTGGACACTGCTCCTTACACTATAAAACCTACTATATATCAGCACACTGCTCTCCTGAAATACTCTGTGCTACTGTGGACCTGCTCCTTACACTATGTAACCTACTATGATATCAGCACACTCCTCTCCTGAAATACTCTGTGCTGCTGAACATTTTATATTTTTTTTTTTGCTCCTTGCAGCACATGACCTTCTGCAGGATAAGAACACACGTCTCTTGCAGGTCTCTTTTTCCCGGATTTGGCCCCAGGGATGACGCCGGGTGCAGATCACACGTCAACCCAAGCCCTGGCAACTGACCTCCTTATACCAATGCACACAAGAGCAGCCGCCCCGACATGACCAGACCTGCACTAAAATAGTAACTGTGCAGGATCTGGCTTCACTTTATGCAATGCCATCTTGGTGGGCATGCTGGTACATGTAGTGCCACGAGAGCCGCACAGCCTTGTAAACGCTTTACAACACCAACGACAGTCTCTGGAAATTCACAATCTGCACCAGCTCTGCCACAACCACAGTCCAGTACGGAGGCCGTAGCCACCCCATGAGTCCAATCTGATCCAATAAGCACAAAATACTGCAACAAAATCCAGACCTCCAGCACGACACTTTTTCTAGTTCTTGGTGTTTTTTCGCCTGTCTCTCGTTATGATTTGTCAATTGCACAAAGTTTGGCGCAATTCTCCGGTCAGCTCCAGGTATTTTAGAGCTAATTTTGTGCCATTTTGCTAAATGTGCAACTTTGCTATAAAAGTTGTAAAAAAGACGTAGAAAAAGGGGTGAAAACAAATGTCTAAAATGATGAATCGAAACGTTTGCAACATTTGCATTCTTTCTGGACAATCCTCTGTGAGCTTAATAGGCTACGGCCCCCCTTCACGTCACGATTTTGGGGATCTGTTGTAGCCATGAATCCGATTTGGCCTCCATGTATCCCTATGGGCACAGATGGGCACAGATTAGTGTTTAATGGCCATCCGTGTGTGCAAAGGCCAGTATCGGATCTGACGCTGTCCGATTCAAATAACATGAGGGCCTATGGAGCTCAGATCCAGAAAAAACATTATCCCCGATCCGATTTCAGTGTACTGAGCATGCTCTACATTAAAACTGCTCTGTTCCTGTAATTTCACTTTAGCATACACTACATACACTATCTACATACACTGCTAAAGTGAAATTAAAGTAAGCAAAGTGTGTAAAGAAAAAGAAAAAAAAAAAAATGCTCACCCCCCTCACTGAGTGTCCCGCGAAACACGGCACCCACCTCCGATAGCTGCAAGGATCTTAATCAGCTGACCGGGAAGGGGGCTGCAGCCCGGTTAGCTGATGTGTCACATGGCCACATCAGCTGAGCTGTTTAAATCACCTGCGATTGGTTTTGGCAGGTGGGCGATTTACACCGCTCAGCTGATGCAGTCATGTGACACATCAGCTGATCGGGTTGCCTGGCTCAGTCAGCTGATTAAGGTCCTGCAGCTATCGGAGGTGGATGCCGCGCATCGCGGGACACTCGGTAGAGAGGTGAGCATTTATTTATTTATTTTTAACTATTCCTTTCTTTAATTTCACTTTAGCAGTGTATGTAGATAGTATATGGTCATACATTGCTAAAGTGAAATTACAGGAACAGAGCAGTTTTAGAGTAATGAGCATGCACTGTACACTCATATCGGATATGGGAAAAGATCCTATTTTTTCCCAGATCCAAGCTCTATAGGCCCCTGGATTCTTCCTGCATTCGTTTGTCCGGTTTGGTTCGTTTTATTTTTCAACACAGCCCAAAATCGGAGCAGTCTATTATTTTGGGGCCGGTAAAAAAAACAGGACAGAAATAAATCCGGGACTGAACTGGCAGAATCGGACAGCCATTTATGACCAATCCAGCACCATAGCGATACATGGGAGGCAAAACTGGATCCTGTTCTGTCCTTTTCAAAACGGACAGAACAGGATCCCAAAAAACGTGGTGTGAAGCCAGCCTAACATCTCTCCTGTACTCACAATCTGTTACAATGTATCGGTGTAGCCACAACTTGGACTGGATACAACAAACAAACTGTCAGCTCAGGTGAAAAGGAAACCCCTGATAAATGAGTGGCTGTGGCCCCCCGAAGAATGACATATATGATGCTGCGCCTCCAATTAGGGCTAAGGGCGTTCCCATTCACTGACAGCTAGCGGAGATCTTGTCGATGCCATTACTAAGCATTTCTGACAGTTGCACTTCTTCATGTGATCTTACATAATGGGATGAGTCAGTGCAGGTAGGATCGGGGTGGAGCGGCAGGTCGTCGGGTCACCGCGCACCCTCTGACGGATGCACGCTCCCTGTCCGGGTGACAACTGTTTACAGCGTATACACAGCCGTCCGGCGTGTGAAGACATGAAATAGGAAATTCCAGCTCTGCGAGAACAACGGTCACAGAATCACTGCCAGCACCTGTACTGTAAGGAGATTTAAAGGGCCACTAACCCCGATATCAGGGTAGCAGCTCCACTTCATAGACAGTATCAGATGTTCCTCCCAGGATGGTTGTGTAATGCCACCATATGGGGGACACATTGCCCGTGCATTTCCTGCATGCTCCTGGAGGCGGTATACCATCAGGCCTAGCGGATGATGGAAGGGACGCCCTCTTGACCTCTATTGGGGGGATGTGGCTTGTTGTCCAAGAGCGGTTTGGGGGGGGAAGCTGGAGTGGAAGGGGCAGCTCAGTTATAGTTTCCATTGTTTTCTACGGTCACACGCTCCGGCTGTATGACAGATTTAAAGGGTTAACCTATAGTGCATCCCCTATCAATGGCCACACCGATATCTGGGGCCATGATATTCTGCATAGAGAAAGTACAGGGTTAGTCTTGATGCATCCGGTAGAAGCTGGAGTCCCCCCCCAGGGCAGCGTTCTTCTAGATCCTGCACCGTAGACCCAAGTCAAGTGTATGGGGGCGGAAGCGATGGCCGCCTCTCCAGAGAGGTCACCTCTCTTGTAAGGTTCTCCCACCTGCATCGGTGCTGTATACACAAAACGGTAGAGACCGAACCGAATCTCCAGCCCCTCGATTCCTCGACATATATCGGATGCCGGATTACCCGCACATGAACTCAGATCAGAAGACACAAAATAATGAAACAGAACGGAAGCAAAGATCCAGATTGGTGCTGCACTACATAACGCTCCTCCTGAAACAGGCGGAAGTAAATCCCTTTGACAGGTCACGACCCCACCCCACCCCCACCCCAGGACCAAGGTCACAAGTTTAAGTGCAGCATGACAAAAGGGTAGCTGATCTGTTGTCATGACAACAGGGATTTGTGAAAGCGGAGGGCTGGCAGGCGGCGGTGTGCCCGATGTAATCCCTTCTGACAAGTGCAGCGCAGCGGGACGCTCTGGAGGGTGGGGGTTTTGGAAAGAGTTAACTGATTGCAGGGGACGCAACATAGACAGATGCCAGACCCCAGATCCAGCTGTAAAAAATATACATGGGCTGATGGATTAGTGCCCATACCCTAGAAGAACTAAAATATACACCCCCATTACAGGTCTTTAGGGGCAAAACCAAAAAACCTAACCCTGACCGCAGAGGACGATCCACAGAGTCATGTGATGTATGGAGACGATGGATGCACAGATACAAAGGCTGACTGCAGAAGACGATCCGCGGAGTCGTGTGACGTATGGAGACAATGGATGCAGATACTCAGAGCCTGACCACAGAGTACGATCTCATGTGATGTATGGAGACAATGGATGCAGATACTCAGAGCCTGACCACAGAGGACGATCTCATGCGACGTATCGAGACAATGGATGCAGATACTCAGCGCCTGAACACAGAGGACGATCCGCGGAGTCATGTGACGTATGAAGACTATGGATGCACACATACAAAGGTTGACTGCAGAAGACGATCCGCAGAGTCATGTGACGTATGGAGACGACGGATGCACATATACAAAGCCTGACCACAGAGAACGATCCGCGGAGTCATGTGACTATGGAGACAATGGATGCAGATACTCAGACCCTGACTGCAGAGGACGGTCCACTGAGTCATTTGACATATGGAGACGACGGACGCACATATACAAAGCTCGACCTCAGAGGACGATCCGCAGAGTCATGTGATGTATGGAGCCGATGGATGCACAGATACAACGCCCGACCGCAGAGGACAATCCACGGCGTCATTTGACATATGGAGGCAATGGATGCACATACGCAAAGGCTGACTGCAGAGGACAATCCACGGCGTCATGTGACTTATGGAGACGATCGATGCACAGATACAAAGCCTTACCGCAGAGGACTATCCGTGGCGTCATGCGACGTATGGAGGCGCTGGATGCACAGATACAAAGCCCGACCCCAGAGGATGACATGTCCAGAACCGACCAGACCCAGGTGATTTGAGACCTCCTCCTTCCACACATCTCTGCACCACCGCTCTAAACATTGACTGAAATGAGTCCCCCCCCATGTACACAGTGCAGTAAGCCCCCTCAACACATGCAAACCAAGTAAAAAGGCGCAAAGGTTTCCACCCCCAACATGGAGCACATGAAGACCCCCCACATGGCAGCAGAAACAATCCTGTACTACAGATCACGCAGGACTGAAGTGACATACACGACATTGAAGTATTGATACCTCTTGAACTTTTCCGCATTTTTTTCAACTTACAATCACAAACTTGTATTTTATTGGGATTTTATGTGGTACCAACACAAAGAAGTATCTGTAGAGTATAAAGTAAATGAGACCAGATTTTCCAAATATTTAAAAAATATTAATCTGAAAATTGTGAAGTGTATTTGTATTCAACCCCTATATAAAATCCTGAGTGACCAATTGCCTCCAGAAGTCACTTACTTAGTAAACGGAGTCCACCTCAATATAACTACATATATTTTGTGAAGGCTTCAGGTTTGTTTGAGAACATTATGTATCAAACCAAGGAACACATCAGACAGGTCAGGGATAAAGTTGTGGAGAAGAGTAAAGCAGGGTTAGGGTATAAAATTATAGCCTAAGCGCTGAACATCTAACAGAGCAATTTTCAACCCATCATTGGGAAAATGGAAAGAGAACGGCACAACTGCAAACCTATAAGACACGGCCGTCCACCGAGACTGATGTCCTAAGAAAGAGAGCGCTAATGAGAAGACAGCTGAGATGCCCAAAGAGTCACAGAGAACACAGCTCAGGTAGGAATCTGTCCACAGGACGACTATTAGTCGTAGACTCCACACATCTCAACTTTATCAAAGAGCGGCAAGAAGGAAGACCATTCTTAAAGCAAAAGCCATAAGAAGCTCATTACGCCATGTATGGACACGCCAAACTGCAGAGGAAGGGACTCTGCTCAGATGAAACCCAAGGAGAACGTTTTGGGCTAAAAGCAAAACTCTATCCGATGCAGAAAACTATCCCTGAAAACACCATCCCCACTGCATCATAGGGTGGAGGCAGCATCCTGCTGTGGGGAGGCTTTTCTTCAGCAGGGGCAGGGAAGCTGGTCAGAGGTGATGGGAAGATGGATGGAGCTAAATACAGGACAATCCTGGAGGAAAATCTGTTAGAGGCTGCAAAAGACCTGAGACAGGGGTGTAGGTTCAACTTTCCCCAGGACAATTACTATAAACATCCTTCAAATCTACAATGGAGGGTTTAGATAACAGGGGAGGGGGGTTCCTCTGTTCAGAACCCTCCTCTCTTGACCTGAGTGGAGAGCGAGTATCAAGAGCGCCCCCAGTGGTGGAGGACCTCCCTGTCATGCATGGATGTAAATGGACACCCAGTAATGCTCCCCCTTCTCCTTTGGAGGTGCTGTAGGGAGATTAGACACCTATTGCTGGGGGCCCCAGCAGTAGAGACCCTTCTAACCCTCCCATCATATGTCGCCAGGTCCCCATATTATGTACCACATTGAACATCTATCGTACCCAGCCGTGTATCTGACACTTCTGCAGCAGCTGTTACACACGGCCCAATGCAAACATGGAGGGAGGGAAGCGGGGGATGGGATTATAGAGCGGGGACAGGGACGAGACGGGAGAATTAATCAGAGGAACGGCAGACAGGACACCGGGAATCACTGCATAAGACAAAACACCTCATGAAAATGTCAAATGGGATTCACTATGGAGGGAATAAAATCAGCACGAGAGCCAGCTACAGATATGGTAAAACCTCATCTACAATGGTGGAAATAGAAATGTCCGACAGATGTGACTACAGCATCCTCTAGGGCGGCGGCATTGCCATAATGCAGGGGTGGGGAACCTCAGGCCCCAGGGCCAAATGCGGCCCTCGATTACTTTTTTTGCGGCCCCCGGGCAGATTCCTGGGGACCGCAGTGCTGAGGTTGGCAAACGCATTTTGCCGACTATCTGCCCTTAAATCCAGCTCTCCAGTTATCTCTATGCCCCAGCCTCGGCCTCCCCAGTGAGGTACAGTTAGGGCCAGAAATATTTGGACAGTGACACAATTTTCGCGTGTTGGGCTCTGCATGCCACCACATTGGATTTGGAATGAAACCTCTACAAGAGAATTCAAGTGCAGATTGTAACGTTTAATTTGAAGGGTTGAACAAACATATCTGATAGAATATGTAGGAATTGTACACATTTCTTTACAAACACTCCACATTTTAGGAGGTCAAAAGTAATTGGACAAATAAACATAACCCAAACAAAATATTTTTATTTTCAATATTTTGTTGCGAATCCTTTGGAGGCAATCACTGCCTTAAGTCTGGAACCCATGGACATCACCAAACGCTGGGTTTCCTCCTTCTTAATGCTTTGCCAGGCCTTTACAGCCGCAGCCTTCAGGTCTTGCTTGTCTGTGGGTCTTTCCGTCTTAAGTCTGGATTTGAGCAAGTGAAATGCATGCTCAATTGGGTTAAGATCTGGTGATTGACTTGGCCATTGCAGAATGTTCCACTTTTTTGCACTCATAAACTCCTGGGTAGCTTTGGCTGTATGCTTGGGGTCATTGTCCATCTGTACTATGAAGCGCCGTCCAATCAACTTTGCAGCATTTGGCTGAATCTGGGCTGAAAGTATATCCCGGTACACTTCAGAATTCATCCGGCTACTCTTGTCTGCTGTTATGTCATCAATAAACACAAGTGACCCAGTGCCATTGAAAGCCATGCATGCCCATGCCATCACGTTGCCTCCACCATGTTTTACAGAGGATGTGGTGTGCCTTGGATCATGTGCCGTTCCCTTTCTTCTCCAAACTTTTTTCTTCCCATCATTCTGGTACAGGTTGATCTTTGTCTCATCTGTCCATAGAATACTTTTCCAGAACTGAGCTGGCTTCTTGAGGTGTTTTTCAGCAAATTTAACTCTGGCCTGTCTATTTTTGGAATTGATGAATGGTTTGCATCTAGATGTGAACCCTTTGTATTTACTGTCATGGAGTCTTCTCTTTACTGTTGACTTAGAGACAGATACACCTACTTCACTGAGAGTGTTCTGGACTTCAGTTGATGTTGTGAATGGGTTCTTCTTCACCAAATAAAGTATGCGGCGATCATCCACCACTGTTGTCATCCGTGGACGCCCAGGCCTTTTAGAGTTCCCAAGCTCACCAGTCAATTCCTTTTTTCTCAGAATGTACCCAACTGTTGATTTTGCTACTCCAAGCATGTCTGCTATCTCTCTGATGGATTTTTTCTTTTTTTTCAGCCTCAGGATGTTCTGCTTCACCTCAATTGAGAGTTCCTTTGACCGCATGTTGTCTGGTCACAGCAACAGCTTCCAAATGCAAAACCACACACCTGGAATCCACCCCTGACCTTTTAACTACTTCATTGATTACAGGTTAACGAGGGAGACGCCTTCAGAGTTAATTGCAGCCCTCAGAGTCCATTGTCCAATTACTTTTGGTCCCTTGAAAAAGAGGAGGCTATGCATTACAGAGCTATGATTCCTAAACCCTTTCTCCGATTTGCATGTGGAAACTCTCATATTGCAGCTGGGAGTGTGCACTTTCAGCCCATATTATATATATAATTGTATTTCTGAACATGTTTTTGTAAACAGCTAAAATAACAAAACTTGTGTCACTGTCCAAATATTTCTGGCCCTAACTGTATATGCTCCCGTCCTCTGCTGTGATGTCTATGGCTCTAGCAAACCTGGAAACGCAGTTGAGAAGCAACATGACCAATATCACCCACGCCAAAGAAAAGCAGCTCCAGCCACTACAGTAGGGGTGAGTTGATTTTGTAACCAAATATAGCGGGTCATTTTCAAGTTGATAATTTTGTGCAGCCCCCGAAGGATGGTAGACATTTCCAAATGGCCCCCGGCAGAAAAAGGTTCCCCGCCCTGCCCTAATGTGTACACATAACATGGTCTGTGCCCTTCCCCATACTTGACACTGCAGCTCAACTCACTGAAGTGATCATACCGTCACCCAGCACCAGAACGCGGCTCTCATTAACTGTGGAGAGGGCCGAGGTTCCCCTTTAAATCTGGAAATTTACCTCACGTCTGCTGATCACAGCAGATAAACATAACATTTCATCGTCCTCACAATGGAAGTGATGAGAGAAAAAAGAGGCTGCATTGAACAGAAAGCAAACAGGAGCGGGAGGGCAGAGAGACCGGCCCCGCAGAGCGGGAGGGCAGAGAGACCGGCCCCGCAGAGCGGGAGGGCAGAGAGACCGGCCCCGCAGAGCGGGAGGGCAGAGAGACCGGCCCCGCAGAGCGGGAGGGCAGAGAGACCGGCCCCGCAGAGCGGGAGGGCAGAGAGACCGGCCCCGCAGAGCGGGAGGGCAGAGAGACCGGCCCCGCAGAGCGGGAGGGCAGAGAGACCGGCCCCGCAGAGCGGGAGGGCAGAGAGACCGGCCCCGCAGAGCGGGAGGGCAGAGAGACCGGCCCCGCAGAGCGGGAGGGCAGAGAGACCGGCCCCGCAGAGCGGGAGGGCAGAGAGACCGGCCCCGCAGAGCGGGAGGGCAGAGAGACCGGCCCCGCAGAGCGGGAGGGCAGAGAGACCGGCCCCGCAGAGCGGGAGGGCAGAGAGACCGGCCCCGCAGAGCGGGAGGGCAGAGAGACCGGCCCCGCAGAGCGGGAGGGCAGAGAGACCGGCCCCGCAGAGCGGGAGGGCAGAGAGACCGGCCCCGCAGAGCGGGAGGGCAGAGAGACCGGCCCCGCAGAGCGGGAGGGCAGAGAGACCGCCCCGCAGAGCGAAGGGAAGAGACGCCGCAGAGCAGAGGTAGGAGACCGCCCCACAGAGCGGGAGGGTAGAGAGATCGCCCCACAGAGCGGGAGGGTAGAGAAATCGCCCTACAGAGCAGGAGGGTAGAGAAATCGCCCTACAAAAATCGCTCTCCAAAAAGAACCAAAAAAAAGCAGACAGCATAGAGACGGTAAAAGAGGAGCATTAACCCTGCACTCAATCTACCCAGCGGGTCGGCACATCATCTATATCCTGTGGGCCAGCACCCAATATATACCCAGTAGGCTCCCCATCAGGTATAACCCATGCACCCATCGGACCAGACTCTACTAGGCATAACCCCTGCATCCCGAGGGCCGGCCCCTCCAGCAGGTATAACCCCTGCACCCAGCGGGCCGGCCCCTCAACCAGATATAACCCCTGCACCCAGCGGGCCGGCCCCTCAACCAGATATAACCCCTGCACCCAGGGGGCCGGCCCCTCAACCAGGTATAACCCTTGCATCCAGTGGGCCAGCCCTTCCACCAGGCATAACCCCTACATCCTGCGTTCTTGTCCCTCCATCAGGTATAAGCTCTGCACCCAGCGGGCTTAGCCCCTCCACCAGGTATAACCCCCTGCACCCAGCGGGCCGAGTCCTGCAAAAGGTATAACCCCTGCACCCAGCAGAACCGGGCTACCCTTACATCCTGTATTCACTCCTTCACAGGAGTGGTCATACTTTGGGTCTTTTAAGTATGGAGTGAGGTGAACTGATGGGAAATCAGATCTGGTCTCCAAGCTGTTAGTAAATGGTGGGAGCTGTAGTTCTGCAACCTCTTAGTAATGGCCACTTGGAAACCACATGGGTCTGGGCGTTTCTCTTGTAGCGCAAGTGAAATTAAATGTTCCCACTTCCCAATATATCTAAAAATAAATATAACACAGCATCTTCACAGCTGAGGATTTGTTACAGTGTAGTTAGGTGCACAAGCTTAAAGCAGGGGAGGAAAAAATGCTGCAAAGTAGGAACGTTTCAGAAATAGAGTTAATAGTTTATTTTTAACAATTAAGTAAATTCAAAAGAGAAATGTAAATCCCATCAATATTCAGTGACCGCCAGACGCCTCCATCACTTCTTCTAGGTTTGTTGTACAGTCAAGAGATTTTGTATGATTATAGCCTGGTGAATGAGTGACAAATTATACCAAACAGGTGATAATGATCATCATCATCTACATATGTAGGTGGAAATGCTGTGATTAACTGGAAACGAAACAGCTGTGGAGGCTAAAACTGGGTGACAAAGAGAATAACTTTGCTACAAAGGTGAGGATATGGAAAACAACTTCTTCTCACAGACTGGCGAGACTCTGCACAGGAACAAGATAACGTAGTTATACTGCATCAGCCAGGTGTCTACCAGGAAAGGATGTCACAGCAGACTGGGGTCTCACAATGTGCTGATCAAGGAGAAGCACCAAGACACAGGCAACAAACTGGAATCTAATGGTACAGTCACACGCTACGATACCGTTGAAACGTCACTTTTTTTGATCGTTCAAACAACATCGTTTGTGCATCGTTGCGTGTAAACGTACGATATTGAAACGAGAAGTCGTTGGATCGCTCATAAAAAAATGTGAGATCCTGACCTCAAATCTGTCGTTCGTCGCCCAATTAACGTTCTGTCAACCTACAACATCGTTCAGTGTGACACCTTTTTGAACGATGTTTAAAATTCTCCTATTCCTGCTGCTTTGTAAAATCGTTCACTAAGTTGTTTGCGAAGTAGCTGGCGCATTGCCAAATTTAACATCGTCAACGATATCCATGCGTGTGACAACGCAATAACGATGTCGAAACGACAGCGGTCACGTGATATCGATAGCGATGACGTTCACTAGATTGGAGCGTGTGACGGTACCTTTAGACCCAGTAATCGGCCCAGGAAACTCAGTGCAGCGGATGAAAGACACATGATGTTTAATTCTTTTCTAAATCTGAATATGTTCAGCAGTGCCATCAGCTCATATCAAGCAGCTACCTACCAGTCTTCGAATACTGAGGATGGAGGAGACGGGCATCACTGAATACTGAGGATGGAGGAGACGGGCATCACTGAATACTGAGGATGGAGGAGACGGGCATCACTGAATACTGAGGATGGGGGAGACGGGCGGTCACTGAATACTGAGGACGGAGGAGACGGGCGGTCACCGAATACTGAGGATGGAGGAGACGGGCGGTCACTGAATACTGAGGATGGAGGAGACGGGCATGCACAGAATACTGAGGATGGAGGAGACGGGCGGTCACTGAATACTGAGGATGGAGGAGACGGGCGGTCACAGAATATTGAGGATGGAGGAGACGGGCATGCACAGAATATGCAAGATGGAGGAGACGGGCGGTCACAGAATACGGAGAATGGAGGAGACTGGCATGCACTGAATACTGAGGATGGAGGAGACGGGTATCACTGAATACTGAGGATGGAACGGGTGGTCACAGAATACTGAGAATGGAGGAGACGGGCGGTCACAGAATACGGAGAATGGAGGAGACGGGTGGTCACAATACGGAGAATGGAGGAGACAGGCATCACTGAATACTGGAGATGGAGCAGATGGGTATCACTGAATACTGAGGATGGAGACGGGTGGTCACAGAATACTGAGAATGGAGGAGACGGGTGGTCACAATACGGAGAATGGAGGAAACGGGCGGTCACAATACGGAGAATGGAGGAGACTGGCATGCACTGAATGCTGGAGATGGAGCAGATGGGTATCACTGAATACTGAGGATGGAGGAGACGGGCGGTCACAGAATATGGAGGAGACGGGCAGTCACAGAATACTGAGGATGGAGGAGAAGGGCATGCACTGAATACTGAGGATGGAGGAGACGGGCGGTCACAGAATATGGAGGAGACGGGCGGTCACAGAATTATGAGGATGGAGGAGAAGGGCATGCACTGAATACTGAGGATGGAGGAGACGGGCGGTCACAGAATACTGAGGGCAGAGAAGACGGGCGGTCACTGCATACTGAGGATGGAGGAGACAGGTGGTCACTGAATACTGAGGACCTTGCATTTTATTAATTGATAATAAACGTTTAATATTTCTATGAGCTTCTTACGTAGCATCACTTTTCTCACGCCTATCTAAAACTTTTGCACAGGCTGTTTGCAATATAGAAAGCCCTTTGCACCAAATCCAGCAGCAGCACACTGTAACAGCCCCTCAGCTGTGAGCAGTATGGACAGGATTGCAGGTTCTGGATTTTCCCCACACACAATGAACCTGCTCTGACACACAGTAACAAAGTCGCAGCAGTCAGGACGCAGCGCAGGATTTATTAATGGAATCCAGCCTGATAGCCCTCACTCCTCAATGGAGCAGTCTGTCCCAGGATGCTGTATTCTGCACAAGCCTGGTCACATGACCCAGTCCCCAGAGGCATGATGGGAAGAGTAATTCACAGCGAGCAGTGGCCAAAAACATTAATGGGCCGAGAGCAAAGTAACAGGATCTGGGCGGAGCCTGCACTCCCTCATTAAATATTCATAAGACCAAGGTCTGTTCAGAAATCTACCCCCCCCATCCCCCAAGGATCGGAGGATTATACATCTACAGTAATAGAACAACAGGCAAATAGAACAAAAATGCAACAAATACGTTCAGCAAAATAGCGGTTACATAAACTGCGTCATTAAAAACCGCCGTAAAAGTCACAAGATTCACATTGTTACTTTTCTTCTCGCCTTCTGCCTCCTCCCCTTCTCCCATAATCACAGCCCCAATGGTGATTTCTGGCGAAACTAACAATTAATCAGTTTGCAAAAAGTAGAAAATATTGTGTCGCCAAAAGGAGAACAACCGAGGACACGGTGAATTTGGGCCATTTTTGTGCCGCCTGTTAGACTGGGTTTTTGGTGGAGTTTCCAGGGACTTTGCGCCCCGTGGCGGCAAAGGACGACGGTCGGCGCCCCGTGGCGGCAAAGGACGACGGTCGGCGCCCCGTGGCGGCGAAGGACGACGGTCGGCGCCCCATGGCGGCAAAGGACGGTCGGCGCCCCGTGGCGGCAAAGGACGACGGTCGGCGCCCCGTGGCGGTGGAGTAGGACGCCCAGCGCCCCGTAGTGATGGAGTATGACGCCTGGCACCCCGTGGCCGTGGAGGATGACGCCCAGCGCCCCGTGGCAGTGGAGGATGACTATCCCAGTGTCAGGATCCCCCTTTAATGAAGGATGTGACCCTGGAGCGCCTGCTGGTGGCCTCGTCCCCGCTGTCAGCCGTCACAACAAAAGCCCTAAATAAAGCAGCGCACGGCTGTCAGTGACTGATGATGTCACCGCTGTCACCGCCGGCCGCGTCCTGCTCGTCACTGGAATATGAATGAATTATTCACGTGTCTCCGCCGCTCGCACGGATTTTTATTATCCTGATTTTCTCTTTTCGCCCTTTGTCCGGGGAGGATGGGGGGACGGACGACGCGATCAGCGGGACAAAACAAAGGGCACCGAGGGGTTAACCTCAATCCTGTAACCCCTTCTCAACCAATCAGGATCCTGCTTGGCACAACACATTACATTTAGGGTTAATTAACCCCTTATCATCCTGGAAACTGGTCACAAAACACCCAAGGGTAACATTCCAGGTCAACGCTTCCTGTGATCAGTTAACCCCTTAAGAACCATTTATAACAAAAGTGAACAGAACCCTGTAAATACAACAGATTCCATTAACCCTTCAGTGCCAGGAGTACGCGGGGTTAATGTGTCACCTGACAACACAGAGGTTAAAAATAAATAAATCTCAAAACATAAAACATAACATGCACAATTCTGCCCAGTGAAGGGTTAAGCAGCTCATTAACCCCTTACAAGCCACCGCTGCTGTCCATGCAGCCAGCACTGGGTTAATCACCTGCCCTCCTCCTCCGCTGTCAGGTCTGAGACAGGATGTGAAGGGTTAACAGTCCGGGGCGGCCGCGATTAACCCCTGCCGGTCCGCCCGCAGTGACGTCACCCGGCAGAGCCGCCGCTGTGGCCCCTCGGGCCCCCGGATGTCGCACAGTCTTTTACCTTTCGCCCAGCAGATCGGGAATGGGCTGCAGCCGCTCCTCTCCATAGAGATGGCGGCACCTGTCCTCCTCCCTCCTCCCCGGACAGACGGCAGCACAGTGCGGACAGACGCCAGGACTCAGCGCCGCCCGCAGCCCGGGCCGGACACAGCCGCATCCCGGAGCGCAGAGCGGGGGCGGGGCCGGGGGCGGGGCTCATCTGCATACACCTTGTCACTATGCTAATCTGCACGGGGACTTAAAGGGACACGAACCTCAGGAAGACACAGGAGACATGGGATCCTCCCACAGCCACATGTGACCATACAGGTGTACGGGCAACACAGCGACATGTACAGGTGAGTCCATCAATGGGCAGCACCAACACGTTACCTTATCTCTAATTCAACACAAAGTGACACACATCTATTATATAGAGTCATTACACAGAGGGATCTATCTCATGTGTTTATTTCTGTTAATGTTGATGATTAATGAAAACCCAAAAGGTAATTATCTCAGAAAATTAAAGTAGTGAGGATGAAGGGTTAAACACCGCGCTGCCATATTCCTCCAAACAGTAAAGGGTGAATATAATATTGATTTATTAGTCAACAGGTTTCAGACCTCCCTGGCCTCTTCCTCAGGACATATCAATATCATATTGCCATCTCTCAGGGAGTCCTGAAACATGCAGACTAATAAATCAATATTATATTCACGCTTTGATGTCTGGTGGAATACGGCAGCATGGTGTTTAACCCTTCATCCTCCCTCCTCTATATGCACCCCGCTGGGGACTGAAGCAGCTGTGATCCGCTTTTATAGTAGTTGTGACTCTCACAACCACACAAGGTGAAGCCTCTGATACCTATTTAGGTCATATTTTATCTCTCAGACCCTTCATCCTCCCTAAAAAGAGGCAAGTCTGATTGGGCAGTATCAATGTCAGGTAAAGAGGCAAGGTCTGATTGGGCAGTATCAATGTCAGGTAAAGAGGCAAGGTCTGATTGGGCAGTATCAATGTCAGGTAAAGAGGCAAGGTCTGATTGGGCAGTATCACTCTCAGGTAAAGAGGCACGGTCTGATTGGGCAGTATCACTCTCAGGTAAAGAGGCACGTCTGATTGGCAGTATCAATCTCAGGTAAAGAGCACGGTCTGATTGGCAGTATCAATCTCAGGTAAAGAGGCACGGTCTGATTGGGCAGTATCAATGTCAGGTAAAGAGGCACGGTCTGATTGGGCAGTATCACTCTCAGGTAAAGAGGCACGGTCTGATTGGGCAGTATCAATGTCAGGTAAAGAGGCACGGTCTGATTGGGCAGTATCACTCTCAGGTAAAGATGCACGGTCTGATTGGGCAGTATCACTCTCAGGTAAAGATGCACGGTCTGATTGGGCAGTATTAGCGTTTGACACTAGACAGCTTCAGTTTATTCATACATTTCCAGAATGAATAACAGAGGCGCAGGGGGAGCTCACTACATACAGATATATGCAGACACCACTAGAGGGAGCTCACTACATACAGATATATGCAGACACCACTAGAGGGAGCTCAAAACATACAGATTTATACAGTCTCCTCTGGAGGGAGCTCACAACATACAGATTTATACATCCACCACTAGGGGAGTGCACTACATACAGATTTAGACAGTCACCACTAGAGGGAGCTCACTACATATAAATTTATACAGCCACCACTAGGGGGAGCACATTACATACATAATTATAGAGATAGTACTAGGGGGAGCCCACTATATACAGATTTATACACAGTCAACTAGAAGGAGATAAATATATAATGATTTATACAGTCACCACTAGAGAGAGCTCACTACATACAGATTTATACAGACCCTACACATAAGCTTATTGCATACAGATTATACAGCCACCACTAGGAGATCACTGCAAACAGATTTATACAGCCAACAATAGGAGAAGCTTTCTACATACAGATTTATAAAGTCACCACTAGAGGGAGATAAATATATACTGATTTATACAGTCACCACTATGAAGAGCTCACTACAAACAGATTTATACAGACCGCACTTATAAGCTTACTGCATATAGATTATACAGTCACCCCTTGGGGCAGTTCATTACATACAGATTTATATAGCCACCGCTAGGGGGAGATCACTAAATACAAATTTATACAGCCACCACTAGGAGGAGCTTTCTACATACAGATTTTTACAGCCACCACTAGGGGGAGCTCAACAAATACAGACTGATATAGTCTTTATTATGAGGCACTCACTATGTATATGGTTTACAGCCATGACCGTTTTAATATTTCCTGTAGTACCCCAATACCATGTGTTGGACACTCTCCCCTTTTACTGATCCCAGTGACAATGTGTAGGATCCACACAAATCTCATGCTGACACATGGACTCTGAGCTGGATAATGTGATGTTGGAGAGCGATGGGTGCATGCTGCTGTCCTGCAGCTATCCTCCACTAATCCCACGCAGTAAATGACCACATCAGTCACTGACTGGCAGAGCCCAGAACAGGAAACATCCCGTGATACCAGACAGGAACATCTCCAAGAGCGGAGCCCAAATCACAGAACTCAATGCAGCAAAATCTCTCCTGTCACATTCAGAAAAGTTATAAATATCCGGTTTCAATTCATTATGATTTACAAGATCTCTGCTTCCTATAAAGAGATGGAATATTTTTTCATATATCCAGAGAAGATGAGCTGTTCACATCTTGTACTTCACACCTGAGATGTTGCTAAAATTGTATCCAACACAATCAGTGTGAGCTAAGGCATAGATCACATCACGTTTTTGGGGTCCATGGCTATCTGTTGTAAAACAGATCCGATTTGGCCCCCATATATCCCTATGGGCACGGATTGGTCCTATATGGCCACCCGATTGTGTCCAAATTGTCACGGATCCGATTGTGTCCGATTTTTTGATGTACCCAGAACCGGAGACTGCTCTGATTTTGGGCACAGCGGACCAAATCGAACAGAATCAGATTTGTTGCGGTCTGCGGCAAATAACATGGGGGTCTATGGAGCGCGGATCTGGGAAAAAAAAAAGAATTGTTTCCCAGGTCCGGTTTTAATGTACTGTGCATGCTCAGTACACGAAAACTGCTCTGTTCCCATGTAATTTTACTTTAGCAGTGTATCTACATACAGTACGTACGTACACTGCTAAAGTGAAAAACACTTGCTTCCTTCTGCTCAGGCAATGTTTCCCCAATTCTGAGGACTGTTTTTTTTCCAGCAGGACAATGCCCCATGCCACACAGCTAGGTCAATAAATGTGTGGAAGAAGGAGCACCACATCAAGACCCTGTCATGGTCAGCCCAATCTCCAGACCTGAACCCCATTGAAAACCTCTGGAAAGTAATCAAGAGGAAGATCGATAGTCACAAGTCATCAAACAAAGAAGAGCTGCTTCCATTTTTGTGCCAGGAGTGGCATAAGGTCACCCAAAAGCAGTGTGAAAGACTGGTGGGAAGCATGCCAAGATACATGAACGGGGTGATTAAAAATCATGGTTATTCCACCAAATATTGATTTCTGAACTCTTCCTGGGTTAAAACACGAGTATTGTTGTTTGTAAATGAATATGAACTTGTTTTCTTTGCATTATTTGAGATCTGAAAGCACGGTTTCTTATTTATTATTTTGAAGATTTCTCATTTGCTGTAAATAAATACATTTGTAGCTTTGAATTATGGAGACATGCTGTCAGTAGTTTAGAAAATAAAACAACTATGTTCATTTTACTCAAAAATATACCTATAAAGAAAAAAATCAGAGAAACTGAACATTTTGCAGTGGTCTCTTAATTTTTGCGAGAGCTGTATAATATCAGCAAACTCATCTCCTGAAATACTCTGTGCTGCTGTGGACCCTGCTCCTTAAACTATGTAACGTACTATAATATCTGCACACTCCTCTCCTGAAATACTCTGTGCTGCTGTGGACCCTGCTCCTTATGGTGGGTTTACACACACCAACTTATCTGTCCAACTTCTGACCAACTTGCTGGTTGCAGTGAAATCATGGACACATTGCTCCATTTTGTGACTGTGTACAAATGGAACTATGTGTCCATGATTTCACTGCAACCAGCAAGTTGGTCAGAAGTTGGACAGATAAGTTGGTGTGTGTAAACCCACCATTACACTATGTAACCTGCTATAATATCAGCACACTGCTCTCCTGAAATACTCTATGCTGCTGGAAGACTCTGCTCCTCCAGCCATGTAAGGGCTCCTTTACACACTGAGATTTTCCAGCGATCCGACCTAGCCGGGATCGCTGGAAAGTCTCTCTGCAGTCGCTGGTGAGCTGTCAAACAGCCAGACTCACTAGCGACCAGCCAGCAGCGACATCGCTGGTAACCAAGGTAAACACCGGGTAACTAAGTAGCGCGTGCTGCTTAGCTACCCCGTATTTACTCTGGTTACCAGTGCCCAGCGTCTAGCTGGGCACTGGCTGGGAGGTCGCTGATCACTGGTCTCTCGCTGTCACACACGCTGATGCGTGCTGACAAATGGGAGACCAGGGACCAAAAAAAACGGTCCTGAACGATGTGAAGCGATCAGCGACCTCACAGCAGGGGCCTCATCGCTGATGCGTGTCACACACTGTGACATCGCTGGAGAGGTCGCTGTTACCTCACACAACCTGTGACGTTTCAGCGATATCGCTAGCGGTTGCAGTGTGTGAAGTACTCTTTACTCACCCGGTTATCTTTACCTTCCACAAGATTAGCACAATCATCTTGTGAAATACGGTACTCTGTGCTGCTGTGGACTCTGATTCTTTCATTATGTAGTTATCTTCCAAAACACACTCGGCTCCTGAAATACTCTGTGCTGCTGTGGGCTCTGATTCTTAAATTCTGTAAGTATCCTTAAGCAAACTCTGCTCCTGAAATACTTTGTGCTGCACTGAGCTCTGCTTAGCACACTATGTAATTAACTATCCTGTTTCCCCGAAAATAAGTCACCCCCGAATATAAGTCAGGGCAGGGCTGGCGCAGAATTTTCCAATATAAGTCATACCCCGATTATAAGACAGGGTGACTTATTTTCGGGGAATATAAGACAGGGTACCGCTAAAGTGCCATTTTTGCCCATTGCATGTTTTACCTGTGTCCCCGCTGTCCCACTGGCCCCGCTGTCCTCCGTGGGCTCCCCTCTGCCCTCAGGTGCAGCCGCAGGTCTGCTGTCCCCCGTGGGCTCCCCTCTGCCCTCAGGTGCCGCAGGTAGGGTTAATCTTGTGCGCCTGTCGCCCCGGCCTGACGACACCGCTGCCGGCAGGAGCTTCTGATTGGCTAGCGGCTCCCCAGCATCTCGAGCGCTGAATGGCTCAGCGGCTCGAGTGCTGATTGGCCAGAAGCTCCTGCATGAAGAAGCATCTGGACAACACCCTGCACCGCGGAGGAATCCATAGCCCGAGGCCGCCATTACCCTAAAAAGTAAGGATGTTTCCTTGCCGACTTGCCCATTAAAACCGCAATTCCGCCGCACAGCCGACTTGCGGCCGATTTGCGCCACACTTGCGGCAGGTCCCCATACAATGTATGGTACTGTATGGGACACTTGCGCAAGGTGCGGTTACCGCACCTTTGCCACATCTTGCCGCAAGTGTCCCATACAGTACCGTACATTGTATGGGGACCTGCCGCAAGTATGCCGCAAGTCGGCTGTGCGGCGGAATTGCGGTTTTAACGGTACTGTGCTGGGGGCTGCAGTGGCATACTGTATGGGGCTGGGACTTTTCATTTTTGTCATTTTTTTTTTTTAATATAAGTCATACCCTGAATATAAGACAGGGTGGGACTTTTGGGGTAAAATTAATATAAGACACTGTCTTATATTCGGGGAAACACGGTATCTGTGATTTCCAGCAAATCAGCAGTATCCACTCTTTAAACAATCTGTGCTGCTGATGGATTTGGGTCCATCTTCCCAAGTTTTCTAATCCTCTGGGTTAATAAACGTACTACAGGAATTAAATGGCCGACACACAGAGTGGGGGTCGCCTCTATGGAATGGTCTTTGGAAGGTCTTGGTACTGGAAGAGATCATGGGGAAAACAGGTGCAAAGAGTTTTGTGTCCTGTGTCCATTAAACAAAACACTGCAGCAGCCTACAATGGCTGATAACAGAAAACAATAGGCTGTACACAAGCTGCTCCTAAATGACAACCTGTGACTCCTTCAGTGAATGGAAACATGAGGCTGAAACCCGTCCTGACCTTGCACTTCTCACAGCTGAGGAATTGTTACAATCGCCTCCAGCCCTTGTGCCTTTGGGTGCTTTCACATCTGAGTTTTTGCATAACCGGCAGAATTTCGCCTTTTTTGCAAAAAAAAAAACGGAAGCGGCAGGATTGCGTTCTATCTAATGCATTTAGTATTGGAGTTCTGGACATGTGGGGATACTTGCATTTTCATCGCAATCCAGCACTTCCGGCTAGTCTTAAAACTGCAGTTAGCATCAGTATTTGTTCGGTGCCTGAAGTGCTGCACATGTCCAGAACTCCTATAGAAAATGCATTAGACAGAACGCAATGTTGCCGCATCAGGTTTTTGGAAAAAAAAAGGTGGAATTCTGCTGGATATGAAAAAACGCAAATGAGAAAGAAAAAAAACAAAAACCTGATGTTCAAAAGTTCATCAGGTTAGCCTGATCTGCCGAAACTGAAAACAAAGGCAGATCTGAAAGTGGCTTTCACGTCAGCAGTGTACATGCCTCTGTGCTGGCGTCTATTACAATGTGTCAGTGCAAAGTTCAGGAACGTGAAGAGCGGATACAATTGTAGCATTTACAGGTGATGCAGTCGGGTCAAACGGTAGAGCTTAATATACCTACATGTGTTTATAATGGTGGCTGTATATATCAATTTTATAGTTTACCGCCCGTTGCCTAGGTTACCGGCCACTTTTGCAGTCTATCAGCAGTGGCCGCTTTCCTTAGAAAGGAGCACCGCAGTTACAAACTACTTGATATAAAGTATGGATATGGCCAGGTTCAGTGTCCCTGTATCCTCAGATACTGCAGAGGTAAAGAAGTCCTTGATTGCAGCATCATAGAAGGCACATTTTTGGCAGGGTCAGCAGCATTGGGGGGAGCCCAGCGGCCACCGCCAGGGGAGGGGAGCCCAGCGGCCACCGCCAGGGGAGGGGAGCCCAGCGGCCACCGCCAGGGGAGGGGAGCCCAGCGGCCACCGCCAGGGGAGGGGAGCCCAGCGGCCACCGCCAGGGGAGGGGAGCCCAGCGGCCACCGCCAGGGGAGGAGCCCAGCGGCCACCACAGGGGGAAAGCCCGACAGTCAGCACAAGTGAAAATCCAAAGAGTACAAGTGAAAATCAGAAAAAGAGCATCATGGAAACCATCAGCAAGTCAGGACACCGAAACACTAGAGTGTACCCTCAAAAGAAAACAGCCAGACAGCAGGAGGCACAAATTAACTTAATAGGAGACATGAAATAACACTCACCTGGAGCAAAGGAAAGTCTGGAAATATCTAGAAAAGAAACAGAAAGCAGAAATTAGCTGTGATATCTGGAGGTGCTCTACATCTTACCAGGTCACACACAGACTTACAATTACTGTACAGTAGAAACTGCAGATTATTGTTACTGGAAACAACCAGCAAGCTTGCAAGAAAAGACAATGCTGTAAACTAAAACAAGGATCGATCTCTTCCGGCTCCGCACTTCCAGTGATGGAGACACAACATTAAGCTTGAATGACTTTAAAGCTAAAGCACCAGACAACGAGGAAAATAAAATCCAACATGACAGATCAGTATTTTACCAGATATCTGTAACAGCGATTAGTGCCATTAAAGAACCAACGGTCATCCAAACTCTAAGTGAGTTATGATCATCGCAGAGGTCATGGTGCAAAGAAATCAGCTGAACAGGGTCTGCGTGGAAAGTACACCTGGGAGATTTCAGCTGTGAGGCCTACAGAACAGTGATTACAGCTCTGGAACAAAGGCCACACTAACTCATGATCAGTAATGTATTGTGACTGCACCAGCAGAATAGTGAGTGCAGCTCTGGAGTATTAGGCTGCATTGTGCATTCACACATTGCGTATTTTGCTGCGCTTTTTTACGCGCGGTTTTCAAAATACGCAATGTGCCTTTTGTCTGCCAGCAAAGCAAAGTGCGTTCCCGGGCACTCGTGGTCATGTGATACATATCACATGACCGCGATCAGCGCCAGGAACGCCCCTCTGACGTCACCACAGGTCCTGGCAGAAGACATCTCACTTGGAACCGGATACCGGACAGCGTCGGATTGCCAGAAAAAGCGTCGGGAGAGGTGAAGTATTCAGGTTTTTTTTATTTTTCATACACTTGCTTTTGTTTAAATTAGATTTCACAGTGTATACTAATACACTGTGAAATCTAATGGGGGCGGTCACACATGTCACAGAGGGGTGGAGGAAGCAGGATTCTTCCTCTCCTCTGTGACATCACCTGCGCTTTCTGGAGTAAAGAAAGTGCAGTGTGTGAAAGCCCCTGCGTATTTTGTTGCGCTTTTTTGCGCGGCCAAAAAACGCGGCAAAAAAGCGCAGCAAAATACGCATATGTGTGAACGCAGCCTAATACAGGAAGTAACTCAGGATCAGTAATGTAATGCATGTACACAGTGACTGCACCAGCAGAATAGTGAGTGCAGCTCTGGAGTATAGTACAGGAGGTAACTCAGGGTCAGTAATGTAATGTATGTACACAGTGACTCCACCAGCAGAATAGTGAGTGCAGCTCTGGAGGATAATACAGGAGGTAACTGAGGATCAGTAATGAATGTATGTACACAGTGACTGCACCAGCAGAATAGTGAGTGCAGCTCTGGAGAATAATACAGGAGGTAACTCAGGATCAGTAATGTAATGTATGTACACAGTGACTACACCAGCAGAATAGTGAGTGCAGCTCTGGAGTATAATACAGGAGGTAACTCAGGGTCAGTAATGTAATGTATGTACACAGTGACTCCATCAGCAGAATAGTGAGTGCAGCTCTGGAGGATAATACAGGAGGTAACTGAGGATCAGTAATGAATGTATGTACACAGTGACTGCACCAGCAGAATAGTGAGTGCAGCTCTGGAGTATAATACAGGAGGTAACTCAGGATCAGTAATGTAATGTATGTACACAGTGACTGCACCAGCAGAATAGTGAGTGCAGCTCTGGAGGATAATACAGAAGGTAACTCAGGATCAGTAATGTAATGTATGTACACAGTGACTGCACCAGCAGAATAGTGAGTGCAGCTCTGGAGTATAATACAGGAGGTAACTCAGGATCAGTAATGTAATGGATGTACACAGTGACTGCACCAGCAGAATAGTGAGTGCAGCTCTGGAGTATAATACAGGAGGTAACTCAGGATCAGTAATGTAATGTATGTACACAGTGACTGCACCAGGAGAATAGTGAGTGCAGCTCTGGAGTATAAGGGTATGTGCCCACAGGAAGGTTTTGCTGCGTTTGAGATCAGGTTTTGCCTTGGTTTTATGTTAATCTATGCTAATCTAATCCTGAGTTTTTGTTTTCCTAGAATCATATGTTTTGCTGGATTAGCTGTCCCAACACATTGTTTTTGGTTTGGTGAAGAAAGTGGAAACACCTCAGGTTTTGCTGTGTTTTAGAAAGAAAGAGCATGTCAATTCTTTGCTGCACTTTTGCTAAAGTGGAAACACCTGTGGTATTTCCATTTTCTGTAGAGAAAAAAAACCAGTGTGTGTGTGAAAGCTTTTCCCTGATCACATAGGTTTTGATGGAAACCAAAAACTCAGGATTAGATTAGCATAGATTTACATAAAACCAAGGCAAAACCTGATCTCAAACGCAGCAAAACCTTCCTGTGGGCACATATCCTAATACAGGAGGTAACTCAGGATCAGTTATGTATGTACACAGTGACTGCACCAGCAGAATAGTGAGTGCAGCTCTGGAGTATAATACAGGAGGTAACTCAGGATCAGTAATGTAATGTATGTATACAGTGACTGCACCAGCAGAATAGTGAGTGCAGCTCTGGAGTATAATACAGGAGGTAACTCAGGATCAGTAATGTAATGTATGTACACAGTGACTGCACCAGCAGAATAGTGAGTGCAGCTCTGGAGTATAATACAGGAGGTAACTCAGGATCAGTAATGTAATGTATGTACACAGTGACTTCACCAGCAGAATAGTGAGTGCAGCTCTGGAGTATAATACAGGATAAGTAATGTAATATAGTCGGATCGGATCCAGGGTGCGCCGCCCACTGCTGTAACGACGGGGCGAGAGGAGAGGAGATCTCAGACGGATGCGGAATAATTAATGAGCATTAATAGTTAAGAGCTCCAGAGTAAAGGGGAAAATCTGGCGACTGACACTTCGAATGACGGCTACGGAGAATGGGGGAGATGTGTGACCCCTCAACAAGCCCCGGGGACTTTACCTTTGACCCTGTAACAAATAAGATTAAACTGCATAATGTGATTAAAGTCAAGACCAATCCTGGCAGCGAGCGGGTAATAATATATAATATACAGGTGGCAGTGGGAGCTGGAGCAGCCATCTGTCCGGCCGGGAGTCCTGTTGCATCCACACACAGGCGGCACATGAGCCCCCTGTAAAGGGACACTTAAAGGGGGACTCCACATTTACTCCAACTATTCTACATCACATCAAAGGGCTGGAAGAAATGGGAAAAAAGCATAAGGAATTATTCTGCATAGTTGCCATCCAAGAATGTCCACCAATTTACCATAAGATCTAATAGTGCGACTTGGTGGGACTGTTGCAGTCTGATCCGTGACGATCACTGGGACCACAGTGTACTAAGTCATCTCCTATGGGACAAATCCTAGTTGTACGACCCCACTGTCTATGAGGAGACATCCCAGACTTCATTATGCAATGTGGGCCCAGCCAGTGCACACAAAGAAACAACTAACAGGATGAGGATGAGGAGTCCATTAATAAGGAATTAGCCCGTCCATCACACAATACACTCAAATGAGACGAAACCCCAAAAATGCTCTGTGCCTCGTCGGACGCTCCGTATACACCATATACAGCGTCCCACCCTCTGCTCATGACTCAGAGCTTGTGCTCGGCCATACTGATATCGGTGGGATTTCATCGGTGTAAGATTAAAGGGTCTGTGATCACACAAATCCTGATTGATTGTTGGACGCCTGGACCTTGCACCATTTGATATGGGCCCTGGGGGACACTGGGATGTACGTCTGTATTACAGAGTTATGACCTCAACATAGCAAGGAAGGAGCCTGATGTTAGAAGGGTTTTCCAGAGGATATTAAGATTTCTGTGCTCAACACACAGGAAAATGCCACATCAGCCATTTGGGGCGAGGGGTTGGGATACTCACAATCACCACCCACCTGAAGAGGGGAGAGTTGTTGGAATCCACAATCTACTGCCGCCTGGGGGAGGGTTAATTTTTAATCACCGGTCACCAGTTGGATGGGGAAATCGGCAACGCTGGCCACTTGTTTGAGGGGGCGACCTGCAATAACTGGCCAGGGTTGGAGGGGAAGGGGTTGGAGTCCGCAATCTCCAGCTGCCGGAGGATGGGGGAGGAATGTTGGAATCGCCACCTTGGGGGGAAAACCTGTAATCACTGGCCGCCTGTGGGAGGGAGCTATCCGCGATCCCTGGCCGGTGGGTGGGGGATTCTAGAGTCCGCAATCTCCAGCTGCCTGGGGGGTAATTTGCAATCACGGTCTGCAACCACTGGCCGCCTGTTGTCGGGGGAGGGAACCTGCAATCACTGGCCGCCTGTTGTCGGGGGAGGGAACCTGCAATCACTGGCCGCCTGTTGTCGGGGGAGGGAACCTGCAATCACTGGCCGCCTGTTGTCGGGGGAGGGAACCTGCAATCACTGGCCGCCTGTTGTCGGGGGAGGGAACCTGCAATCACTGGCCGCCTGTTGGGGGAGGGAACCTGCAATCACTGGCCGCCTGTTGGGGGAGGGAACTTGCAATCACTGGCCGCCTGTTGGGGGAGGGAACTTGCAATCACTGGCCGCCTGTTGGGGGAGGGAACCTGCAATCACTGGCCGCCTGTTGGGGGAGGGAACCTGCAATCACTGGCCGCCTGTTGGGGGAGGGAACCTGCAATCACTGGCCACCTGTTGGGGGAGGGAACCTGCAATCACTGGCCACCTGTTGGGGGAGGGAACCTGCAATCACTGGCCGCCTGTTGGGGGAGGGAACCTGCAATCACTGGCCACCTGTTGGAGGGGGCTATCTGCAATCACTGGCCACCTGTTGGAGGGGGCTATCTGCAATCACTGGCTACCAGTTGGGGGAGGGAACCTGCAAATCACTTTCAGACTGTTGGAGGGGGCTATCTGCAATTACTGGCCGCCTGTTGGAGGGGGCTCTCTGCAATCACTGGCCGCCTGTTGGAGGGGGGAATCTCCCATCAATACTGAGGTCCACAATTAATCCTATGTAACCCCCAGAGAGAGAGAGAGTCAAGGTGACAAGTTCCCAGGATCGCTCTTTTCCCAACAATCTTGCATCTGATGGTGGGTTTACACGTCCTGATATCGGGACCAACGACGCGGGAGCGCGCTTTTCCAGCGCGCTTTTCCAGAGCGCTCTTCCAGCGCGCTTTTCCTGCTATCGCATCGCCGTTTTACACAGCCCGATATCGGGATACAACGTCCCGACGATGTGTACGCCTCCCAACCCAGGAACGACCATTTAACATGGGAGTGAATGGGTGACGTGGGCGTACACATCGTAGTTGGGCTGTCACACAGGACGATGCTGCTACAACGGCCATCCGATATCGGGCGGTTGAATAGCACGCTCATTCAACCCCGATATCGTTTTGGCATCGTTCCAGCATCGCATTGTACGTTCAAACCGTACAACGCGCGAACGATATCGGGTCCAACTCCCGAACCACGTGACTTTTGGTCGGAGTTGGATCGGAGTTGGACGCCGATATCGCGACGTGTAAACCCACCATTACACTCTGCCAATCACCAACCAACGAGCAAAACCTTACTTGTCTGCTGAAATTAATTTTTGTGCTGCACAAAATATCTTTGTTCTCAGCAGCACATTGTCCAGTGTAAACAGGACACAGTCAACGGCGATCATTTACTGATAAATTATCTTATGTAAAAGCAGCTTCAGTATTGTAAAGATAACGTAATAGAAGTCACGTGCTGCCTATGTAACATCACAGATAACACAGTGAAATCTCTCTGAGTACAGATAATGGAGTAGATGTCGTCCCAACGATTAAGGGGGTTCCCCCGAAACGCGTCTGGCGTCTCCTGACCTCCTGTGTGGGATCATTTGATGGTTTTACAATTTTTACACCAATCAAGGACTAAAAATACTCGAATCTGGCAATTCCCTTATTCACATGTATCAGGTGGCAGCCAATCCACTACACTCGGACGCCAAGAAGCCGTAATTGTGGTCGAGCGGCCATTGCTCTTCCTTGATCCGGCTGTATAGTCATATTAAACACCACAGATAACGCAGGGATATCTGAGTACGGATAATTTAGTAGATGTCACCTGCAGTACTATGTAACACCAGATAACACATTGATATCTGAGTACAGATAATGTAGATGTCACCTGCAGTCCTATGTAACACCAGTGACACATTGATATCTGAGTACAGATATTGTAGAAGTCAATTGCAGTCCTATGTAACAGCACAGATAACACCGTGATATCTCGAGTACAGATAATGTAGATGTCACCTGCAGTCCTATGTAACACCAGGCACACATTGATATCTGAGTACAGATAATGTAGATGTCACTTGCAGTCCTATGTAACACCACAGATAGCACAGTGATACGAGTACAGATAATGTAGTAGATGTCACCTGCATCTATGTCATAACAGACTCCCTTTGATAATCTCTTGGCCCTGTCTCACCATAAGGCGTCCTCTCCATGCTCAGCCTTTTCTTGAGGAATATTTCCAGCAGCGCCCGGTTGCTGCGGCTCCGATCCTCTGGGTCACTCGGCTTAGCCGGCATTTACGTTGGGTCCAGTATTTCCTGCAGAACCTCTGATGTAGGAGAGCTGAGTGTGTGTGAGCACCGCTGCCTCAGCTGCACCAAGAGGCTTTTGTTCTTCCCTTGGTCACACAATAGGCCCCATCTATGGGACTGTGTCAGGTTGATGGCAGATGGGGGGGTGGATGCATCTCAGGCCCAGGGATGGGGGGGCGGGGGTGGGGGTAGGGGGGGTCACAACTCAATAAATCTTCAATGGGACGTTATCACCCCCGCAGGGAGCGTAATGTGCGGATCATGATTTCATCTTCTCTGGAAATTTTATTTGCTGTCTGGGACGAGAGTCACCTTTCACTAAGGGCCCTCCATCTGTGCCGGGGTCTTATGGGGGGGTGGGCAAGATATCACTCCCCAAAAGAGGCCAGCAAGCCTAATATTTTTAGGAGAACGAATAATTATTTTTTTCAGTATATTCTTTTCATATTAATTTTTTATTATATTTTTTAATTTAAATAGCGAAGGTTTATTTTCTTTTTTCCCCCCCATGAGGTCGTTTTATATTTTTAAAACATATTTTCTTAACTCTTTTCTTTTTAAGGTGACTAATATTTTATTTTTATATTATATATAAGGTAATATTTTATTATTAATATTAATTATGATAATGTATAATATAAATCTAATAGTTCATGGTTTGTTGTATAGACGTTTTGTCTATTTCTGAGGTTGTTTTTGTTTTGTTTATTTTAACATTTTAGGAAAGCATTTTCTTTCCCTTCAGGGTGTGAGATTAAGATTTTAATTTTTTACAGAAAATTCATAGATTATTTTTCTAATTGCTTACATTTTTAACTACCTTTTTTGAGATCATAGTATTTTTTATAATTATTTTTACTTTGTTTGTTTTTTTCTTCCGTCCCAATGGCAGCATCAAACATGAGAGATGGTACCCACCCCTGGAAACAGGAAACGTACAGCAAAAATAAAAGGGGGTGGTACCCCTCCCCGCTTAGTGTAGTTTCCTGTGTGAGCGGACACCTGCAGCAGTGCGGAATATACCTCCTGATGATTGTGAGCCCCCGCGGACAGCGTCCTCTCTCTCTCCTTCTGTACCTGTATGCCATATGTTGTCCATGTACCTTGTACTTGTCTTTGTATACCCTTTCCACATGTAAAGCTCCATGGAATTAATGGTGCAATAATAAATAATGACACCAGTCTGCGAGAGGAGGTCTGGGGGAGACCGAGGCCCATAGTGGAGACTGCAGCCGGGCGCAGTGGCGTGCGCCCGTCATCCCAGCGGCAGGGAGGCTGGCAGGAGGTCCTGGAGTGAGGGCTCATGTTCTCACCGCCAGGCTCCCCAGTGTCCTCTCCTGCTTGGAGGTCTGAGCCGCGGAAGAAGGTGTGTCCCTCTGATTGTTGGCGCCAGAAGGGAGGGAGCACTTCCGGGTTCCACCGGAAGTGATGTCACACGCCGAGGTTGCGGTGTGCTTCCGGTCCGGAAGCTGCCTTAAGAAACGTATACACTGCACAGCAGGGTAGATAAAGGGGCTATACACCCAGAGCAGCTCACATGCAGCATGGCAGACCCCGCAGTGTCTCCTGAAGCATCAGAGGATCCCAAATCACAGCCTACCATAGTACCTCTGGGCATATGGATGGGCAAGGGCCTTTGTAAAGCATATATATTTTCTAATGGGGTGCTTTCTGTGTCAATTTCAGAATAAAAAAGTGACCTCTAAGCAGAAGAACAAGGTTTGCTGGCATCTCACATCTTCACAAAAATAGTTGCCGAGAGGACATACTGCTGATTCCTTAGCTGGACAATTTCCTCATAGTGGTGTCCAACAAAGACTGTGTAAAAGCCATCAGTGGTGTCCTGAAGTCTTGACCAATCTCGGGTGGATAGTAAATATGGAAAAATCCAAGCTAGAAGCAGATCAGGTGCAGGATTTCCTCAGGATTCGTGAAGACTCGAATATATTCTTACAGTAGAAAAAAAGTAAAAAAAAATCAAGGGAAAAATAGAACACTTAAAACACGGTTATCCAGTATTAATAAGACACGCAATGCCCCTCCTGGGGTCCCTGACGGCGACAATCCCGGCAGTTCGATGGGTCCACTTCCATACAAGGGACTTATATCAGCAAATCCTGTCCGAACAGGCAAGAGATCCATTCAACCTGAATCGGAAAAATCCTACTGTCTCTTTCAGTGTTGGAATCCCTGAAGTGGTGGCTGAACAACGACAATTTAACCAAAGTGGTGCCTTGGTCAATTCAGGCTCCGCTAGTATTAACCACAGATGAAAGTCCTTTAAGATGGGGTGCCCACCTAGGGGACCTAATACTTCAGGGTCTATGGGATCCAGCAATGAAGACAGCATCCTCCAACCTAAGAGAACTAGCGGCCATACGACAGGCTATTCTTCAAGCAGCAGACATGGACACGGGAAAATATTACAGCCATCTCCTATGCAAACAATCAAGGAGGGACAAGATCAAGTCTGTTGATGGAAGAACCAAGACAGCCGTTCATGTTGGCAGAGAGCAGTCTACAGTTCCTATCTGCCACGCACCTAAAGGGAGAGGACATCATAGTGGCAGACTGAGCAGTCCTGTGTTATATCAGGGAAAGTGCTCCCTAAGTCAGGAGATATTTAGGAAAATCTGAGCCATTTGGGGGGTTCCAGATGTAGACCAGTTCTCCACTCATCAAAACCGACAGGAAGACTAATTCTATTTCCTAAACCTGAGAGAATACCCGGTAAAGTGGATGCACGCCTACATTGCTGGGGTTTTCAACTAGATTACACGTCCCGACGTTCTCATTCCCCCGTTCCCATTGATCCCAGTAGTATTGCAGAAAATTCAGGAAGACAAAGCTCGAGTGATTCTCATTGCCCCCTTCTGAACAAAAAGAGCAGGGTTCACATGGTCTATCTCGAAGCCATGGATTCTACCAGATGTCCCAGATCTTCTGAGCCAGGGCCCAGTTCTGCATCCCCAGGTTATTATTATTATTATTATTATTTATTTATATAGCGCCATTAGGTTCCATGGCGCTTTACATGAGGTTGAGGGAGACAAGAACAAGTACACTAAATCTAGGCGATCAGGACGTACAGGTACAGGAGGGGCAGGGACCCTGTCCACGAGGGCTCACAGTCTATGAGGGTGGGTTAGGATACAGTAGGATGGGGAATGTCAGGTATGGGGTGTTCGCCTGGGTCTCATGGCAGGTTGTAGGCTTGACGGAACAAGTGAGTCTTCAGGTGACACTTGAAGCTACTCAGGGTAGGAGAGTGTCTGACGTGTTCGGGTAGGGAGTTCCAGAGTAAGGCAGATGCCCGGGAGAAGTCCTGGACTCGGTTGTGCGAAGAGGTGATGAGGGGGGAGCAGAGGAGGAGTTCTTGGGAGGAGCGGAGGTTGCGTGAGGGTAGGTATCGGGAGACCAGGTCGGAGATGTATGGTGGAGCCAGGTTGTGTATGGCTTTGTACGCCATGGTTAGTGTTTTGAATTGGGATCTCTTGGAGACGGGGAGCCAGTGAAGGGCTTGGCAGAGGGGGAGACAGGGGAGTAGCGGGAGGACATATAGATGAGTCGGGCAGCGGAGTTGAGGATAGACTGGAGAGGTGTGAGGGAGTTAGCCGGGAGGCCATTGAGAAGGAGGTTGCAGTAGTCAAGGCGGGAGATGATAAGAGCATGGATGAGTTCACAGGCTTTATCTCACCGCGTGGAACTTGAGAGGGGGATCCTTTTAGCGAGCGGGTTTTCGGCGCCCTTAGTTGCTCTCCAGTAGGAATTTCTTCTTCAGATAAACATGAAAAAGTTTGGAAACAATTAATTGAATTTTCAGGACGACAGTCAACAAGTCCCAATGTCAGAGGTACTTGAATTTCTTCAAAGTGGGTCGGAAAGGGGGTTATCAACTAGCACCCTTGAAGCACAAGTCGCTGCCCTGGGTGCACTGTTTGATCAAACACTTGCTCACCACCCATGGGTTTACAGATTCATTAGGGCCTCCCTTGAGGCCAGAGCCCTGAAAACATCTAAGGTATCTCCCTGGAATCTAAATGTAGTCTTGAACCTTGACTACTGCCTCTATATCTGACGGCTCTTACTCTGAAGATTGTCCTCCTGGTTGCCCTAAAGTTGGCTCAACGTGTTTGTGATCTCTAGGCCATCTCTATCAATCCTCCGCTTACCACCATCCTGGATGATAGAGTACTCTTGAAGTCTAACCCAGCTTTCCTTCTGAAAGTCAATACCAAATTTCACAGGGACCAGGAGATAATCTTACTGTTGTGACAACCCAAAATCCCAGGGAGAGCAGACCTTCCACTGCCTTAATGTCAATGATTGCTTCAGTATTTAGATGAACCAATACCTTGGCGACAATCTGCCATCTGTCTCTCCTTTTAGGGCACATATAGGGAAAAAAAGGCTTCAAAATCCACGATTGCTTGGTGGCTTCGTATGGCTATTTCAATTTCCTACCCTTCTTCTGGGTAAGACCCTCCATTGGGTATTAGGGCTCACTCTACTAGAGTCATCTTTTTTATTTTTTGAAATGTTAGAATCTTATGAGTATTTTTAGTTTATTAGAATTTCCTAATTACTATTTTATTCATGAAAAATACATTGATTATTTTTTACATTTTAAAATACCTTTTTGAATTAAGTGATATTTCAGGTGTGTTTTTTTCTTTACTTTTTAGGGTCTTATGAGTATTTTTAGTTTATTTGGATCTTTTATTTACCATTTTATTTATAAAAAATAAACATTGATTATTTTTATGAAAAATACATACCGTATATACTCGTGTATAAGCTGACCCCCCCTACTTTTGCCCCCAAAATCTGGGAAAACCTATTGACTCGTGTATAAGCCGAGGGTGGACCCCAGCACAGGTATACAGGCCCCAGCAGTGTTACAGCAGCCGCCCCAGGGGTATATACTGTAGCAGCCGCCCCAGGGGTATATACTGTAGCAGCCGCCCCAGGGGTATATACTGTAGCAGCCGCCCAGGGGTATATACAGCAGCAGCCGCCCCAGGGGTATATACAGCAGCAGCCCCAGGGGTATATACAGCAGCAGCCCCAGGGGTATATACAGCAGCAGCCCCAGGGGTATATACAGCAGCAGCCCCAGAGGTATATACAGCATCAGCCCCAGAGGTATACAGGCCCCCCCATCAGTATCCAGGGGCCCCCCCATGCTCCGCAAACCTGTAAAGGAAGATGATTATACTTATCACTGTCCTGTCCCCGCCGCTGCCATCGCGCTCCTCCGTCTTCTTCCGGCTTCCTGTGGTCGGCGCAGACAATGACGTCATTGCCTTCGCCGACCGCAGGAAGCCGGAAGAAGACGGAGGATCGCGATGGCAGTGGCGGGGACGGCGGCGACAGGACAGTGATAAGTATAATCATCTTCCTTTACAGGTTTGCGGAGCATGGGGGGGCCCTGGATACTGATGGGGGGGGCGCCCGTGTAGTGATTCGCGTATAAGCCGAGGGGAGACATTTCAGCCCAATTTTTGGGCTGAAAAACTCGGCTTATACGCGAGTATATACGGTAGTTTTTTTTTTTTTAAATAAGCGAGTTATTTCAGTTGTGTTTTATTTTATTTTAATTTTTTTTTACTTTTTAGGGTTTAATTTTTAGTTTCTTTCGATCTCTTATTTCCAATTTTTGGGAAGTTGGGGTTTTTATTTTTTTTTATCAATTGCAGAATTATTTCTTTAATTTTTTTCCCTACTTTTTAATTACATTTAATTTATTTGGATCTTTAAAATTTTACATTACTTAATCTTTGGCAACATATTTTTTATTCCATTACTTTTTAGGCTCTTATCAGTTTTTTTTAATTATTGGGATCTGTAATATTTTATTTGCAATCTTTTGAGGGGTTACCGTAGCTATTCTTTTTCACTGTGGAATCATTTCTTTTTGCTTTTTTTATGGTGCGGGACTGTGATTCTTTTGTATTCTTTGACACAGTTATTTCCATATTTAATTGGTCTCGCCCCCTTTTGTCGGAGGATACTTTTTCATTCCATGTTTTAGCAATTTGTTTTCTATGTTTTTTAGCGGGGTAAGCAAAGTCAAAGCTTGGTGGTATTTTTCTCCTTTTTCACGTAATTTTTTTTTTTTAGGTTTGCTATCTTTTGCACAACTACAACGGGTGCAGGGGTTACGATCACTCCTGGGTACTGCAGCCCCAGAGGGCCCCAAAAGTCCCTTTTGCCTATATGAAATAACCAATACTATTAAAGACTTGCAATAATTAAGGGCCCCTGTAGGAGCTTTTGCATTGGGGCCTATGAGCTTTAAGTGAAGCCATTGCTTTTGCAGTGAGAAGCCTATCGTCTCTCTAACACAGAGGTCCCCAAATCCAGGCCTCAAGGGCCGCCTACAGTGAAGGTTTTCAGGATTTCCTTATTATTGCACAGGGCTTGGAATCATTACCTGTGCAGATGATGACAATAGCACCTGTGCAATACTAAGGAAATCCTGAAATCCTGCACTGTTGGCGGCCCTTGAGGCCTGGAGTTGGGGACCTCTGCTCTAACATCACGGTGACTAGCTGAACGCTCATGGATGACTTGAAGCAATTCGTCAAAGCCACCAAGTATGTGATCAATGTGTCCGTGCTCCTAATCCAAGAATTCTAATCCATACTATCACCATTCCCCCAGAGCCGTCCATCCGGCCGGGGCCTATATGGATGCGCCGGCCTCCCCCAACATTAGCTCTGGCCTAGATTCTCAGCCCAAGTATCCCCGAGGGCAATCAGACCATTAACTGCAGAGGAGCCTAGCGCTGGTCCTGAAATGCGTCAGCTTGTGATATGCGAGTGCACGGACAGCACGAGTCCGCAAGCATTCCAGACTCCATCCATCTCTATGCATTGGATTTCCTATAGAGCCGACATTGAGGGATCAGACACGCTCAGTCCCGCACCCCTTATATGAGGGCAAAATCCTAGTGCCCGGGGGATCAGGCATCTAAAATGAGAGGGATGATCGCACTGCATTTCTGGTGACATAGGAAACACTTATTGCTGATTTTTTTCATCATCTTTTTTTTTTAGCAGCATCTATGGTAGTAGAAGGCATCTGCTTACATAAGGCAGGTAGCCACATGTGGATTAAAGGAGATTTTCATCACATCTGAACAGATTACACAGGGCAGAGATCTCCCTTCGCTCCAGCGCTGCCACCACCATGATTACTACTGGCCTCCCGTCTGGAGGTATGACATCACATCCATCAGTCACCGGACAGCTGCTGTCAATCAGTGGTCTCAGGGGTCAGGTCCCATCCCCTGCTGCAACCCATCTCTATGCACTGCACTCCTTAGTCACTGTATACAATGCTTCTTTTCACGTTCACTCCCATTCTATTACACTTCCTACTAACTTCTCTGATCCCTCCACCCAACAACAAATTAGTGATCTTTCCCTCCATCCTTCCCAGCCATCTCACATCCTCCTCTGAACTCTTCCTTCACATTCAATCCTCTGTCTCCAAACATGCATGCCCGCCACGTGCCCTCTCCTGCTCCCATCTTCTAACCCTCTCCCTGCTCCTCCTACTTGCAGGTGACATATCCCCTAATCCTGGTCCCCCTTACCACATTCCCACACTCACCTCCACCCCATACCCTCGATCCAACACAAATCCTTGCAACTTAAACAATCTCAGATCCATTCATCCTACCCCTGCTCCTCTAGTCACTCTACCTGGAGCCCTATGGAATTCCCACTCTGTCTGCAATAAACTCTCATTCATCCATGACCTCTTTATCACCAACAAACTATCATTCCTTGGAATTACCGAAACATGGCTCACCCCCTCTGATACAGCCTCTCCCGCAGCACTTTCTTATGGCGGACTCAGTCTTTCCCACATCCCCCGCCCCAGTAAGAAACATGGTGGATGAGTTGGCTTGCTCCTGTCTGACAGATGCTCCTTTGCCCCTATTTCACTTACACCCTTCGCTACTCTCCCTTCCTTCGAGGTGCGTTCCGTCCGCATCTTCACTCCCTGCAACCTCCAGCTGGCTGTCATTTACTGTCCGACCTGGATCACTTACCCCCTTCTTTGCCCATTTCACTACCTGGCTGCTCCACTTCCTTTCTGTAGACATCCCCATTATCATCATGGGTGATTTCAATATCTCCATCAACACTCCCCACCCTGCTGCCTCTAAACGTCTTTCACCAATTTCCTCCTTCGGCCTCACTCAATGGTCCTCCTCCACCACCCATAAAGATGGCCACATGCTGGACCTCATCTTCACCCTACGATGTTCTCTCATTAACCTCTCAAATTCACCCCTCCCCATGTCTGACCACAATCTGCTGACTTTCTCCTCCCTTTCCTCCCCTACAACACCACCTCCACTCTGCAAACCCAATCATCCTCGCAAAAACCTAAAACACATAGATTTAAACTCATTCTCAAAATCCCTTCTCCCTCTTGCGGACATAGCTTCCCTGCATGATGCGGACGCTGCCACCACCCTATATAACACCACTATAACTTCTGCCCTCGACTTGGCTGCCCCCCTCACATACAACAAAGCTCGCCCAAACAGGCAACCATGGCACATCACCCTCACTAAAGACCTTAGAAGAGCTTCCAATTAGTTTTGTTCAAGCAATCCCTCACCATCTTCAAGTCTACTCTCGCCACTGCAAAACAAGCTTACTTCTCTTATCTAATAACCGCCTTGTCTCACAATCCCAAATAGCCATTTTAAACCTTCAATTCTCTACTACGTCCCCCGGCATCTCCTCCCTCCCCTCTTATCTCTGCTGATGATTTTGCCTCCTTCTTCAAACAGAAGATCAAAACCATCAAAGACAGCTTTGACCCTCTGTCTCCACAGCCTCTCCTCACAACTTAATTTCTCTCGCCTTCCAAAGCCAGCTTCTCCACCATGACAGAAGTGCATCTCTCCTCCCTTCTGTCAAAATCACACCTCACCACCAGCACCCTTGACCCACTTCCATCCCATGTCATTCCCAGCCTCACTTCAGTCTTCATCCCAGCCCTAACCCATCTCTTCAACTTATCACTCACTACTGGTGTCTTCCCCTCATCCTTCAAACATGCCTTGATCACACCCATCCTCTAAAAGCCCTCCCTCGACCCATCCTCAGTTTCTAACTACTACCCAGTGTTACGTCTTCCCTTCGCCTCCAAACTACTGGAACACCACGTCCACCTCGAGCTGTCCTCCCACCTTTCCTCCTCCTACCACTTTGACCGCTTTCAATTTGGCTTCCGACCGAATCAGTCCACTGAAACAGCCCTAACCAAAGTGACCAACGACTTAATAACCGCCAAGAGCAAACGTCACTACTCTGTCCTCCTCCTCCTTCGACAATGTAGACCATTCCCTCCTGCTACAGATCCTAGAATCTCTTGGTATCACTGACTTGGCCACAGAGCGAGGAGGGAGGCGGCCCCAGCCACAGAGCGAGGAGGGAGGCGCCCAAGCCAAAGAGCGAGGAGGGAGGCGGCCCCAGCCACAGAGCGAGGAGGGAGGCGGCCCCAGCCACAGAGCGAGGAGGGAGGCGGCCCCAGCCACAGAGCGAGGAGGGAGGCGGCCCCAGCCACAGAGCGAGGAGGGAGGCGGCCCCAGCCACAGAGCGAGGAGGGAGGCGGCCCCAGCCACAGAGCGAGGAGGGAGGCGGCCCCAGCCACAGAGCGAGGAGGGAGGCGGCCCCAGCCACAGAGCGAGGAGGGAGGCGGCCCCAGCCACAGAGCGAGGAGGGAGGCGGCCCCAGCCACAGAGCGAGGAGGGAGGCGGCCCCAGCCACAGAGCGAGGAGGGAGGCGGCCCCAGCCACAGAGCGAGGAGGGACGCGGCCCCAGCCACAGAGCGAGGAGGGACGCGGCCCCAGCCACAAAGCGAGGAGGGACGCGGCCCCAGCCACAGAGCGAGGAGGGACGCGGCCCCAGCCACAGAGCGAGGAGGGACGCGGCCCCAGCCACAAAGCGAGGAGGGACGCGGCCCCAGCCACAGAGCGAGGAGGGACGCGGCCCCAGCCACAGAGCGAGGAGGGACGCGGCCCCAGCCACAGAGCGAGGAGGGACGCGGCCCCAGCCACAGAGCGAGGAGGGACGCGGCCCCAGCCACAGAGCGAGGAGGGACGCGGCCCCAGCCACAGAGCGAGGAGGGACGCGGCCCCAGCCACAAAGCGAGGTGGGACGCGGCCCCAGCCACAGAGCGATGAGGGACGCGGCCCCAGCCGGAGAGCAAGGAGGGATGCGGCCCCAGCCGGAGAGCAAAGAGGGACGTGGCCCCAGCCGCAGAGAGAGGGGGACATGGTCCCAACCACAGAGAGAGGTACAGCCCAGATAGAAATGGATACGGCGCAGATACAAAAAAAAGGAAGGAGTGTCCCATCCATTGCTCCTATAGCCCCCACCCTGGATCTGCCCCATCCATTGTTCTTATAGCCCTCACCCTGGATCTTCCCCGTCCAATGTTCTTATGGCCTCTACCCTGGATCTGCCCCTGTATTTAGTCCTAACAAAATGTTTCTGAATTGAATCAAATGCTGAATGTAGCCATCCATCAGAGGATCGTGTGTAGACTGTAGCAAACTCAGCTGTGATATGGGGCAGATCAGGACAATTTAACAAAAAAAGGTTTCTATTCAGTGACAGTTACAAGAGATCTTACAAAACGTTGGGAACAGACAAATATCAAAGACGTCAGATTTCCAAACCGAAGATGAACACAATGGGGTAGACATGGGACGTTACAGATGTTGTGGGGGTGGGTGCGCTAAAATACCCAGCACGAGACCTATAGACAAGCAATATAATACAAGAGACAAGGGTCATTCACAGCCGACCTGTCACCCCTGACACAAGCAGATTCAGGGATTTCAGCTTTGACAGCAGAAGGGAAGCGAGATGTGATCATCAACGGGAGATCTGTCAGGATCAGGACGACTTTCCTACGAAAAAGCATGGAGGCTTGCTCTAAATATGTCACAGCGCCACCAAAAGGATAATCATCCACACTGCAAAGACGAAACTAAACACAGAAAAACAAGGCCCTGAAGCACCAGAGAACGGACATACAATTATACACAAATAGATCATTAACAGCATCCAAAATGTGTCCGACTATCATCAATACCCAGAATCAGGACAAATTTATATCATCACATCCTATACAAAACACTGAGTCTAGTAGTCACATGGAAATATATCAGCAAAACACTGGAAAAATGAATAAACTAAACCATAACTACCATAATACTGCCCCTATGTGCAAGAATATAACTACTATTATGCTGTCCGTATATACAAGAATATAACTACTAGAATACTGCTCCTATGTGCAAGAATATAACTACTATAATACTGCCCCTATATACAAGAATATAACTACTATAATACTGCTCCTATATACAAGAATATAACTACTATAATACTGCCCCTATATACAAGAATATAACTACTATAATACTGCTCCTACATACAAGAATATAACTACTATAATACTGCTCCTATGTACAAGAATATAACTACTATAATACTGCTCCTATGTACAAGAATATAACTACTATAATACTACTCCTATATACAAGAATATAACTACTATAATACTGCTCCTATATACAAGAATATAACTATTATAATACTGCTCCTATGTGCAAGAATATAATTACTATTATGCTGTCTGTATATACAAGAATATAACTACTATAATACTGCTCCTATGTACAAGAATATAACTACTATAATACTGCTCCTATGTACAAGAATATAACTACTATAATACTGCCCCTATGTACAAGAATATAACTACTATAATACTGCCCCTATGTACAAGAATATAACTACTATAATACTGCTCCTATAAACAAGAATATAACTACTATAATACTGCTCCTATGTACAAGAATATAACTACTATAATACTGCTCCTATGTACAAGAATATAACTACTATTATGCTGTCCGTATATACAAGAATATAACTACTATAATACTGCTCCTATGTACAAGAATATAACTACTATAATACTGCTCCTATGTACAAGAATATAACTACTATTATGCTGTCCGTATATACAAGAATATAACTACTAGAATACTGCTCCTATGTGCAAGAATATAACTACTATAATACTGCCCCTATATACAAGAATATAACTACTATAATACTGCTCCTATATACAAGAATATAACTACTATAATACTGCCCCTATATACAAGAATATAACTACTATAATACTGCTCCTATATACAAGAATATAACTACTATAATACTGCTCCTATGTACAAGAATATAACTACTATAATACTGCTCCTATGTACAAGAATATAACTACTATAATACTGCTCCTATGTACAAGAATATAACTACTATAATACTGCTCCTATATACAAGAATATAACTACTATAATACTGACCCTATGTGCAAGAATATAACTACTATAATACTGCTCCTATATACAAGAATATAACTACCGTGTTTCCCCGAAAGTAAGGCCCTGTCTTACATTCTTTTGGGGGCCAAAAGTGGCCCCGGCCTTACTTTCAGGGGGGGGCCTTACATTGGGTGCCCCAGCAGTGTGGCCTACAGGCCCCCTCCTGCTGGGACACTGCGGGAGCGGGTCGCACGTCACGTGCGCCCGCTCATTACATATGCACTGCAATCAGCGACAGGGGGAGCAGTGCATTATACAGTATATATGGGCCCCCTATTGCTGGCACACTCCCCCCTGTTATGAGGCCCCCACCGCTGCTGCTGCTGAAGACATCTTACCCTCCACGGTCTTCTTGCAGCAGCCAGCGGCGCGTCCGTCCGTCCTCTGTACCCGCGTCTTCCGGATCATGTGACCCGTCGCAGCGCATGACGTCATCGCGACTGCGACGGGCCTGTCACATGATCCGGAAGACCGCGGGTACAGAGGACCGACGGACGCGCCGCTGGCTGCTGCAAGAAGACCGTGGAGGGTAAGATGTCTTCAGCAGCAGCAGCGGTGGGGGCCTCATAACAGGGGGGAGTGTGCCAGCAATAGGGGGCCCATATATACTGTATAATGCACTGCTCCCCCTGTCGCTGATTGACAGGGGGATGCAGTGCATATGTAATGAGCGGGCGCACGTGACGTGCGACCCGCTCCCGCTCCCCCCCCCTCCGCTAGCGGCCTTACATTGGCCCCCCCGGTTGTAAGGCCTTATAATCGGGGGAGGCCTTACATTGGCAGGCCCCCCCTTTACCCCCAGGCGGCCTTACAATTGGGGGGGCCTTACTTTCGGGGAAACACGGTACTATAATACTGCTCCTATGTACAAGAATATAACTACTATAATACTGCTCGTATGTACAAGAATATAACTACTATAATACTGCTCCTATATACAAGAATATAACTACTATAATACTGCTCCTATGTACAAGAATATAACTACTATAATACTGCCCCTATGTACAAGAATATAACTACTATAATACTGCCCCTATGTACAAGAATATAACTACTATAATACTGCTCCTATATACAAGAATATAACTACTATAATACTGCCCCCCAAGTATAAGAATATACAGTTGTGGCCAAAAGTATTGACACCCCTGCTATTCTGTCAGATAATACTCACTTTCTTCCTGAAAATGATTGCAATCACAAATTCTTTGGTATTATTATCTTCATTTAATTTGTCTTCAATGAAAAAACACAAAAATAATTGTCCTAAAGCCAAATTGGATCTAATTCCACACCAAACAAAAAAGGGGGTGGACAAAAGTATTAGCACTGTTAGAAAAATCATGTGATGCTTCTCTAATTTCTGCAATTAACAGCACCTGTAACTTACCTGTGGCACCTAACAGGTGTTGACAATAACTAAATCACACTTGCAGCCAGTTGACATGGATTAAAGTTGACTCAACCTCTGTCCTGTGTCCTTGTGTGTACCACATTGAGCATGGAGAAAAGAAAGAAGACCAAACAACTGTCTGAGGACTTGAGAAACCAAATTGTGAGGAATCATGAGCAATCTCAAGGCTACAAGTCCATCTCCAAAGACCTGAATGTTCCTGTGTCTACCGTGCGCAGTGTTATCAAGAAGTGTAAAGCCCATGGCACTGTGGCTAATCTCCCTAGATGTGGACGGAAAAGAAAAATTGACGAGAGATTTCAACGCAAGATTGTGCGGATGGTGGATAAAGAACCTCGACTAACATCCAAACAAGTTCAAGCTGCCCTGCAGTCTGAGGGTACAACAGTGTCAACCCGTACTATCTGTCGGAGTCTGAATGAAAAGGGACTGTATGGTAGGAGACCCAGGAAGACCCCACTTCTTACCCCGAGACATACAAAAGCCAGGCTGGGGTTTGCCAAAACTTACCTGAGAAAGCCTAAAACGTTTTGGAAGAATGTTCTCTGGTCAGATGAGACAAAAGTAGAGCTTTTTGGGCAAAGGCATCAACAAAGATTTTACAGGAGGAAAAAAGAGGCATTCAAAGAAAAGAACACGGTCCCTACAGTCAAACATGGCGGAGGTTCCCTGATGTTTTGGGGTTGCTCTGCTGCCTCTGGCACTGAACTGCTTGACCGTGTGCATGGCATTATGAAGTCTGAAGACTACCAACACATTGTGCAGCATAATGTAGGGCCCAGTGTGAGAAAGCTGGGTCTCCCTCAGAGGTCATGGGTCTTCCAGCAGGACAATGACCCAAAACACACTTCAAAAAGCACTAGAAGAATGGTTTGAGAGAAAGCACTGGAGACTTCTAAGGTGGCAGCAATGAGTCCAGACCTGAATCCCATAGAACACCTGTGGAGAGATCTAAAAAATGGCAGTTTGGAGAAGGCACCCTTCAAATATCAGGGACCTGGAGCAGTTTGCCAAAGAAGAATGGTCTAAAATTCCAGCAGAGCATTGTAAGAAACTCATTGATGGTTACCAGAAGCGGTTGATCGCAGTTATTTTGACTAATGGTTGTGCAACCAAGTATTAGGCTGAGGGTGCCAATACTTTTGTCCTGCCCATTTTTGGAGTTTTGTGTGAGATGATCAATGTTTTGCTTTTTGCTTCATTCTCTTTTCTGTTTTTTCATTGAAGACAAATTAAATGAAGATAATAATACCAAAGAATTTGTGATTGCAATCATTTTCAGGAAGAAACTGGAGTATTATCTGACAGAATTGCAGGGGTGTCAATACTTTTGGCCACAACTATAACTACTATAATACTGCACCCACGTACAATAATATTGATGACAAGGTATAAATAATATATCTGCACATTCCTTCCTCTGTTACCGTATATACTCGAGTAAAAGCCAAGGCCCCTAATTTTACCCTCAAAGACTGGGGAAACTATTGACTCGAGTATAAGCCTAGGGTGGGAAATGCAGCAGCCCCCATCCTGATATATAACCCTTCATCACTGGCAATGGCTTCCCCATCACTGCACGCCCCCCCCCCCCCCATCACTGGCACATGGCCCCCCCCCCCCCCCCATCACTGGCACATGCCCCCCCCCCCCCCCCCATCACTGGCACATGGCCCCCCCCCCCCATCACTGGCACATGGCCCCCCATCACTGGCACATGGAACCATCACAGGTTTATTGGTCCACATAACTGATGCATGGCCCCCATCACTAGTACATAGCTGCTATCAGAGGTGTATGGTCACCCATCACTGATACTTGACCCCCGTGTGCTGGCGCTCAGAATAAAATAAAAAAGATTTAACTCACCCTCCGATGCTTGTCTGCAGGCTCTGTGTTATCCTCCGCTCTTCCTGGTTGTCCTTAGCTTCTAATCATGTGACCGCCGCAGCAGTGATGATGTCACTGATGCGCCGGTCACATGATTAGATTTACCAGCAACCAAAAAGAGCGGAGGATAACAGACCCTGCAGACAAGCGTCGGAGGGTGAATTAAATCTTTTTTAACCGCCAGCAGGGGGGCCATGTATCAGTGAAGGGGGGGGGGGGGGGGAAAGATGTACAGTTTTTGTAGTGTATTGTAATGTGTTGAAACACTATATATATATGGTATTATATATATATATAACTATATATATTGATTGGTAAAAGGAGTGCTGAATGACATTCAGATGCGGTCTCTCTCGATTTGTGTCTTCTTGTTTGAAGATTGGAGCTGACCGGCATTGTTAGCGAGTCAGCGGTGACCAGGGACTGCCGTCTGGGCGCACGCACACATACTGGATCAGAGTCGTCCACTCCTGGTGCTGAGGCTTTAGTTATGGGAGATAAAGTTTCTCAGTAAAATTAATGTCCGCGTCTTGGCTCAGCGGACAGGAGCAGATGTACTTTCTGCACTGTGTTATAGGGCTGTTATGTTTATATCTATGCTCCATATTACAGTAGACGAGTGCTCGTTGGATATAACTGCTCACCAGAAGCGGCATATGAACAGCAGTGAGCAACATACAGAAAAAGTCACCATAGTCATCATTGAGCAGATGGAAACTGTTTGTAAAGAGTCAACAAATATATCTTGGAAACTGTCTGGAAAGAGTCAACAAAAATATCTACTGTCACACCTGGTCTCAATCAAGAAATCACTTACATAGGACCTGCCTGACAAAGTGAAGTAGACCAAAAGGTCCTCAAAAGCTAGACATCATCCAAAGAAATTCAGGAACAAATAAAAAATAAAGTAATTGAGATCTATCACTTCTAGAAAAGGTTATAAAGCCATTTCTAAAGCTTTGGGACTCCAGTGAACCACAGTGAGAGCCATTATCTACAAACAGCGAAAACATGGAGCAGTGGTGAGCCTTCCCAGGAGTGACTAGGTAACCAAAATTACCCCAAGATCACAGCATCTACTAATCCAAGAGGTCACTAAACACCCACAACAACATCCAAAGATCTGCAGCCTAAAGGCCCAGTTACACAGTACGAGATCTTGAACGATATCGCTCAAACGTCAGGGTTTGGAGTCGTTCAAAGACATCGTTAGGACGTCAATGTGTGTGACACCGACATACGACTACGATGAATCGTTGGATCGTAGATTTGAGAACATGTTCTCAAATCAAACGATCCTCGATCAGCCGACCTGCTGAATCGTGCTGTGTGATACCGCGATAACGATGTCGTTAACGACTTCTCCTGTTCACAACAGTGAAGAAGTATCGTTCGCTGGATTGTGTGAACGATAGCTGCTCATTACATCGTTGGTGCGTCGTCCACGATATCTATACGTGTGACATCTCACCAAAAAGATGTCCTAACGACCGCGCTCCCATGAGATCGTTGGTGATATCCTAACAATATCGGAGCGTGTAATGGTACCTTTACGTGCCTCAGGTAAGGTTAGTGTTCATGACTCCAGTAAAAGAAAGAGAGGGCAAAAATGTCTGCATGGCAGAGATCCTAGACAAAAACCACTGCTGAGCTTAAACAACAAAGGCTCATCTCAAAATCTTGTTGATCCCCAAGACTTTTGGGAGAATACTTTGTGGACTAACAAGACAAAAATTGCACTTTTTGACAGGTGAATGTCCCATTACATCTGGGGTAGATGTGACAGCATTTCAGAAGGGGAACATCATCCCAACAGTAAAGTATGGTGGAAGTAGTGTGATGGTCTGGGGCCGTTTTGCTGCTTCAGGACCTGGAAGACGCTGTGGTGACTGGAACCATGAATTCTACCATCACCAAAATATCCTGAAGGAGAATGTCCAGCCGTCTGACCTCAAGCTGAAGAGCACTTGGGTTATGCAGCAGGACAGTGACCCAAAAGAGCAAGTCACATCTGAATGGTTGAACTGAAATGACTTCAGAGTCACAGTCCTGACCTTAAACCGATTGAGATGCTGTGACCTTAAAATGAGGTTGGTGCTCGGAAACCTCCAATGTGGCTGAATTACAACAATTCTGCAAAGATGAGCGGCCAAAATTCCTCCAGAGCAAACAACTCATTGCCGGTTATCACAAACACTTGACTGCAGTTGTTGCTGCTTAGAGCCCAACCAGCTATTGGGTTTATGGGCAATCACTTTCTCACACAGGGCCCTGTAGGTTTGGATATCTTTCTCCCTTAATAAAGATCTTCATTTATAAACTTCATCTTGTGTTTACTTGTGTTATTCTTTGTCTGATATTTACGTTTGAGTCACTTATGCTGCTGCTTTTCTGTTTGCCCTCAGGAACTGCTCCTCCTCATAGGATATAATATATAAGATAATATAGGATTATTACTGGGCTTTATACAGCACAGGAGTAATAAATCCTCTCCAGATCCAGTATTACTAGGCTTTATACAGAGCAGGAGAAATAATCCTCTTCAGATCCAGTATTACTGGGTTTTATACAGAGCTGGAGTAATAATCCTCCCCAGATCCAGTATTACTGGGCTTTATACAGTGCAGGAGTAATACTGGATTTTGGGAGGATTATTACTCTCTGCACTGTATAAAGCCCAGTAATACTGGATAAGAAAAGGATTATTACTCCTGCTCTGTATAAAGCCTAGTAATACTGGATCTGGAGAGGATTATTACTCCAGCACTGTATTAAAGCCCAGTAATACTGGATCTGGAGAGGATTATTACTCCAGCACTGTATAAAGCCAGTAATACTGGATATGGGGAGGATTATTACTCCTGCACTGTATAAAGCCCAGTAATACTGGATAAGAAAAGGATTATTACTCCTGCTCTGTATAAAGCCTAGTAATACTGGATCTGGAGAGGATTATTACTCCAGCACTGTATAAAGCCCAGTAATACTGGATCTGGAGAGGATTATTACTCCTGCTCTGTATAAAGCCTAGTAATACTGGATCTGGAGAGGATTATTACTCCAGCACTGTATAAAGCCCAGTAATACTGGATATGGGGAGGATTATTACTCCTGCACTGTATAAAGCCCAGTAATACTGGATAAGAAAATGATTATTACTCCTGCTCTGTATAAAGCTTAGTAATACTGGATCTGGAGAGGATTATTACTCCAGCACTGTATAAAGCCCAGTAATACTGGATCTGGAGAGGATTATTACTCCTGCTCTGTATAAAGCCTAGTAATACTGGATCTGGAGAGGATTATTACTCCAGCACTGTATAAATCCCAGTAATACTGGACCTGGAGAAGATTATTACTCCAGCTCTGTATAAAGCCCAGTAATACTGGACCTGGGGAGGATTAGTACTCCAGCTCTGTATAAAGCCCAGTAATACTGGACCTGGGGAGGATTAGTACTCCAGCTCTGTATAAAGCCCAGTAATACTGGACCTGGGGAGGATTAGTAGTCCAGCTCTGTATAAAGCCCAGTAATACTGGACCTGGGGAGGATTAGTACTCCAGCTCTGTATAAAGTCCAGTAATACTGGACCTGGGGAGGATTATTACTCCAGCTCTGTATAAAGCCCAGTAATACTGGACCTGGGGAGGATTAGTACTCCAGCTCTGTATAAAGCCCAGTAATACTGGACCTGGGGAGGATTAGTAGTCCAGCTCTGTATAAAGCCCAGTAATACTGGATCTGGAGAGGATTATTACTCCCAAGAAGTAGTAGATAAAGTCTTTCAGCTTCTGAATCCCCTCGCTTTCCCCGCTCTTGTCTCGAGCCTGCAGACATCTAATTACACGTCTTTTTCACGTCTCAGCATTTCACGCAGTTCTCGCTGTCACCTGCGCAATTTTCTAATAAAATTCTAGGAGAAGCAGACAAGGTAACAGCTGCAGGGGAATTGCTTCTAGGGCTGCGCCCGCAACCGCCCCTGAATACAGATCCCAATACCCAGGTATGAGTGTACATACCGCCTCCGCAGCGAAAGAGCGCCAACACCTGCATGGTGACCGCCGGCCGCCCGAGACCGCGGCGTCCGAGACCCTTCTATCTCATCTGCTCACTGCAGAGATCAGGACATTCTTTCCAGGCAAATCATAACACGTCCCAAAGTTTGGGATATTTTTTTTTTTTTAAACCCCGCAAGCAAAATTGAGACGAAGAGCATCACAGACATTAACAAGTCTCTATCTAGTATATTACAGGGAGCAAATAACACATATTACATTGTATATATATATTATTTTTCTTTTTTAATTTTATGACATAACATCTTATTAAGGGGCAGCGAAAGAAAAAAATAAAAAGACGAGAAACTAACAGACGAGTGAACACAGGACAGAAAGCAGACGTGACCGTACAAGCCGAGGGCAGACATCCAACAGATAGATGGAAATGGAAATCCAGGCCAAAGAAATAGGATCCCGGCCAACCGCAGTCACCAGCCTGACCCCAGGAACATGCTGAAGTGTTCCCTTTATTTTTTTGAGCAGTATACATATAATGGTGTGTATACACATAATTGTGTGTAAGTATGTGTGTGTGTGTATATATATATATATATAAAGAGAATTTTGTTTACGTACCGTAAATTCTTTTTTCTTTAATCATCAATGGGAGACCCAGACAATGGGGTTTAGGGCACTGCCCTCCGGAGGTCACACTAGGTACTACAAGTTTGTAGACACCGCCTCCTCCGCTTATAAACCCCTACCGCAGGGAACATCCTCAGTTTGGTCTACAAGCTGCGAGGAGGAAATAAACCACACCCGAAACATCGGGAAGAATGCCGTGTACAAACGATTCAACAACCCGGCAAACACTGTCTCAACAGAGAACAGAGCAAATGCAAAACATGCAAAGGAACAACTGGGTGGGTGCTGGGTCTCCCATTGATGATTAAAGAAAAAAGAATTTACGGTACGTAAACAAAATTCTCTTTTTTCTGGTCATCATAATGGGAGACCCAGACAATGGGGATGTCCTAAAGCAATACCCAGGGCGGGAAGAGTTCCTCAACAAGACGGATAACACATGGTTCCCTTTTAAAGGTGGGCAACCGCCGCCTGGAGGACCCGCCTGCCCAAACTTGCATCCGCAGAGGCATGGGCATGCACCATATAGTGCTTAGAGAAAGTGTGCAGGCTGGACCAAGTGGCCGCCTGACACACCTGTAGAGCAGACGCTCTATGTCGCAAAGCCCAGGAGGCACCTACGGCTCTGGTAGAGTGAGCCTTCAATCCCACCGGGAGAGGCAAACCAGAAGTCCGGTAAGCCTCCTGGATGGAAGCCTTAATCCATCTGGCCAATGTCGATTTCGACGCCGCGGACCCCTTACAGCGACCTGTCGTAAGAACAAATAAGGAATCCGAACTCCTAAAGGAGGCGGTCCTAGACACATAAATGCGTATAGCTCTCACGAGATCCAGAGTATGGAGGTCGCGTTCAACCCGATGAACGGGAGCGGGGCAAAATGATGGGAGAACAATCTCCTGGTTCAGGTGGAAAGTTGAAACCACCTTCGGCAAGAATTCTGGCCGTGGACGCAACACCACCTTGTCTTGGTGAACCACCAGAAAGGGTGACTTGCACGATAGTGCAGCCAATTCTGAGACCCTCCTCAGAGATGTAATCGCCACCAGAAAGGTCACTTTCTGGGATAGACGAGATAGAGAAACCTCCCTCAGAGGCTCAAACGGCGGTTTCTGCAATGCCGCCAGGACCATGTTAAGGTCCCAAGGGTCCAGAGGTCTCCTGTAGGGCGGAACCATCCGCGACACCCCTGCAGAAATTGACGGACCTTCGGGAGGAGCGCCAATCGCCTGTCAAACAGCACAGAAAGTGCTGATACTTGACCTTTCAAAGAGCCAAGGGATAATCCCAATTCCAAACCCGACTGTAGGAAAGCCAACAACGTCGGGATGGACAAGGGCCACGGAGACCGTCCGCCAGAGGCACACCAAGTAAAAAAGATTTTCCACGTTCTGTGGTACATCTTCCTGGAAACTGGCTTCCTAGCCCGGTTCATAGTGGCAACCACCGTAGGGGAGAAACCCCTGGATGTCAGCAACCAGGCCTCAAGAGCCATGCAGTCAATCTGAGGGCCCTGGAATTGAGGTGGAAGAATGGGCCTTGCGCGAGTAAATCTGCGCGTTCTGGAAGAGCCCACCTGTGTCCGCCTGACAGTTGCCACAGGTCCGGATACCAGGACCTCCTGGGCCAGTCTGGAGCCACTAGAATGGCTACCCTGCATTCCGACCTGATTTTCCACAGCACCCTGGGAATCAGAGCCAGAGGTGGGAACACATATGGTAGATGGAATCTGGACCAAGTCAAGATCAGGGCGTCCGCTCCCAGAGACTGGGGGTCCCATGACCTCGCCATGTATTGTGGAACCTGATGATTCAGCCGCGAGGCCATCAGATCCACGTCCGGGGTGCCCCATCTGCTGCAGATGTCCTGGAAGACGTCTGGATGAAGAGACCACTCTCCGGCGTCCATCCCCTGCCTGCTCAGATAGTCGGCCTCCCAGTTTTCGACCCCTGGGATGTGAACTGCGGAGATCAGGCAGTTGTTGTCCTCCGCCCAGGATAGGATGCGGTGGACTTTGGCCAGCGCCTCTGCACTCCTGGTTCCTCCTTGATGATTTATATAAGCGACGGCCGTCGCATTGTCGGACTGAACCCGAATGGGTTGTCCTGAGAGGAATCTCTGAAAAGCCAGGAGTGCCAGATAGATCGCCTTGATCTCCAGTACGTTGATCTGCAACGCCGACTCTGACTGAGTCCAGAGGCCTTGGGCCCTGTGGTGCAAGAACACCGCCCCCCAGCCCTTCAGACTGGCGTCGGTGGTCACCACTAACCATGACGGTTTGATGAAGGACCAGCCCCGAGACAAGTGATGTGGCTGTAGCCACCACTGCAGGGAATCCCTGGTCGGTAGGGAAAGGGTCACCAGCCGATTCAGAGAGATCGTCCTCTTGTCCCACCTGCGGAGAATCTCCAGCTGAAGAGGACGGAGGCGAAATTGTGCGAACGGCACCGCCTCTATTGCTGCCACCATGCGCCCCACCAGCTTCATCAACACCCGTAGGGATGATTGTGGTGACAGGAGGACTGCTTGTACTCCTGATTGGATCGCCATCTGTTTGACTCGTGGCAGAGACACCAGGGCTGAGGCTGTGTTGAAGTCCATGCCCAGATATGTCAAAGACTGGGTCGGAACTAGCGTTGACTTCTGAATATTGAGGAGCCAACCGAACTGTTCCAGAGACCGCATTGTCACATCCAGGCTCTCTTGACAGAGGTGTTCTGATGGCGCCCTGACCAGCAGGTCGTCTAAATAGGGAATGACGGCATGTCCCTGCATGTGCAGGAGAGCCATCATGGAGGCCATCACTTTTGTGAACACCCGCGGTGCCGAGGCCAACCCGAACGGCAGCGCCACAAATTGGAAGTGTTCTTCCCCCACTGCGAATCGCAACCAGCGCTGATGAACCGGTGCAATGGGTACGTGAAGGTAAGCGTCTCTGATATCTATGGACGCTAGGAAGTCCCCCTGTGACACAGCTGCGATCACGGAGCGCAGTGATTCCATACGGAACTTCCGAACCAACACGTGATGGTTGAACAACTTCAGGTCCAGTACTGGGCGGAAGGATCCGTCCTTCTTCGGGACGATAAAGAGGTTGGAGTAAAAACCCCTGAACCTCTCTCCGGAAGGCACCGGGACCACCACTCCGTCTCTGCGGAGACCCTCCAACACCTGGTAAAAAGCCTGAGCCTTTTCTGGTGATGGGACCGACCGATGGAATCGGGATATCGGCTTTGACGTCAGCTCTATCCTGTACCCTCGCGAGATCACGTCTCGAACCCACTGATCTTGAACGTGAAGTAGCCACTTGTCCTGAAAGCGAGACAAGCGGCCCCCCACCTGTGGGGAGGCAGGATGAGAGAGCGAGTCATGTAGAGGCGGGTTTGGGGGTGGCGGCTGCCGCCCCCGCCGGCTTCTTTGGACGACTCTTAGAGCGCCACTGGGAAGCGGGCTTTCCCCCTCGGTCCGTGCGAGCGGACGGTGCTGATGACTGCGAGCTGGAACGAAAGGACCACTGTTTTGGGTTCCTTTTAACGGTATACCGTGGCTTAGGCTTATTCTGCGGTATCTTAGACTCAGCAGAATCCTTTATCAGCTTGTCCAGTTCGGTGCCAAAAAGCCTGTCACCAGCAAACGGAAGATTCTGCAAAATCTTCTTGGATGTGGCATCTGAGTCCCAAAGACGCAGCCACAACAACCTGCGGATCGCTATAGCATTGGCCGAAGCCACAGCTGAGCGAGTGGCAGTTTCCAGAGTCGCCGTCCTGGCGTAGTCCGCATAGGCCCTTGCCCTTTCGGTAAGTGCTAGGACCTCTGGACTGGATCTTGCCAGGTCAGAGATACCATCCAAGCAGGTAGTAATCGCTTGTAAGGTCCAGACCGTGGCAAAATTAGGGGCAAATGAAGACCCCACAGCCTCATAGGAAGACTTGGCGAGTCGCTCGACCTGTCTATCCGTCGCATCCTTCAGCGAGGAGCTATCAGAGGCAGAGAAAAGGGAGCGTGCAGCAATCCTGGTCATGGAAGCGTCCACCTTCGGGGACTGCGACCACTCCTGAAGCACCTCCTGGGAGAAGGGGAAGCGATTGTCCTTGGGTTTACGGACATAACGCCGCCCAGGATGTAACCTGGGAGCTCTAACCACCCTTCCAAAATTCGTGTGGTCCATGAAGGAACCACTTGGTCTAGCCTCTGGCCGCAGCCATTGATAGACCTCCTTCGGGTGCACCGTCACCTCCTCAGGGGGTGTCACGAGACGTAAGGTCTCGTTGATAGAGGACACCAGATCCTCCACCCCGTCTGGTGGTTCAGATATAGACACAGACCCGAAATTTGAACCCCCATCATCGTCCTCACCATCAGAGGAACGCTCCTCCTCAGAGAGAGCCTGGAGCTCGGGTGACTCCTCACGACGAGCCCGCTTAAGGGGTCTTACAGCAGAAGAGGGAGACACCCGGGGGTAACTGGACGGAGTAGCTGGGCTATCCAGCCTCCTATTAAGTGCCTCCAGGGATTGCGACATGGAGGACAGCTGAGACAACAGAGATTCATTGATCTTATTCTGAGTCTCCCATGGCCCTGAGATCACCTGAACCTCAGGGTATAGCACCGGAGCTGCTGACTCAGCAGTGCCAGCCCGGGCCTCTGGGCGTCCGCAGTTATTGCAGGACCCCTCCACCAGTGTTCCATTGCATGTAGCACAGGTAATGGTGGCCTCTGCCGCTCTAGCAGCACGCTTCCCAGCTGAGGACATCGTCACAGTAGGGGAAGATAAGCCAAATTGCAGACAACAAAACCGGGAGTCCCGGTGGCTTACCGACAGCAGTAAAGCGGTATGAGGAAGCGGTGTGTGTGTGTGTGACCTCCGCGACGGTTTCCGGTCTCCCCTTTGGAGTGCAGGCGCACGCTGCATACAAATCCCAACCGGGAAGTGAGGGTAAAGATGGCCGCCGACAGTGAAACTGTGGGCGGCGCCGAAGACACGCGGGAAACACACACACACGCCCATCGATGACGTCACCGCACGGGCTGCTTCCCATCCTCCAAGCAGCCTCAGCATGAGGGAGCCGGAGCCCGCAGCGCGGGAAATAGTGTAAAATGTTATACACAGACTGCATGCACAAAACAAACATCCGCAGCCCACGGCCTCAGCCCCTGTGACACACAGGGCGGTCAGCCAGGGTGACCCCAGCACAGGGTACACCCGCAGAACCGCGGACCCGAGGGTAACGCGCGGTCTGAGTGTCATGAAACACATAAAGTGCCAGACACTACCCCCAGGCACACAGGAGACACAGAGTGCCTCAGTGCCGGTCCGGTCTGTAAGCACCATTTAGGGAGGCCTCGGACGGGGGTGCAGCACCAGTCCGGAGTGTAAGCACCATTTAGGGAGGCCTCGGACTGGGCTGGCTCCAGTCCGGTCTGTAAGCACCATTTAGGGAGGCCTCGGACGGAGCGGAGCTGTGCAAGGCTCCCATCTCCCACTCTCCAGAGCCCCCCAGAGAGGGATGGAAAGGAGCGCAACAGCGTATCGGGAGAACACAAAGTGTCCAGGCTCTAGGCCCTCCGGTACCTCCACCTGCGTGTTCCACAAGGGTGAGCGGGAGGCTGTCGCAGGTCCCGACTGGAACCTTTTTACCTTGTCTTCAGACGCCATCACGTATTAGCTGTGAGAATGCAGTGAAGTGCAAGCAAAGCGTGATCCTCCGAGCACACTAAGTTTAAAACTGAGGATGTTCCCTGCGGTAGGGGTTTATAAGCGGAGGAGGCGGTGTCTACAAACTTGTAGTACCTAGTGTGACCTCCGGAGGGCAGTGCCCTAAACCCCATTGTCTGGGTCTCCCATTATGATGACCAGAAAATATATATATATATATATATATTATATATATTATATATATATATATACACACACGGTATAAATATATACACATACATATATATACACACACACACAGGCAAACATAATATATAGTAAATCTATATATTATACACAAAATTATTACAATAAGTATCAGTAAGGTTATATAATGTGCATGAATTAAGTATATATAGTAATATTTTATATGAAATAATAATAAAAAGTCTATATTATATAAATCAGGAGCATCTCAATGAATTGGAATATCATCAAAAGGTTACTTTTTTTCAGTAATTCAATATAAAAAGTGAAACACATTATATAGAGTCATTACACACAGAGGGATCTATTTCAAGTGTTTATGTTAATGTTGAGGATTATGGCTTACAGCCAATGAAAACCCAAAGGTCATTATGTCAGAAAATTAAAGTAGGGAGGACGAGGGGTTAAACACTGTGCTGCCGTATTCCACCAGACATCAAAGGGTGAACATAATATTCATTTATTAGCCAACGCGTTTCAGGACTCCCTGAAACATGGCAATATGATATTGATTGTCGAGAGGAAGGGGCCAGGGAGCTCTGAAACGCGTTGGCTATAATATTATTTTCACCCTTTGATGTCTGGTGGAGTACGGCAGCGCAGTGTTTAACCCTTCATCCTCCCTACTCTATATGCACCACGCTGGGGACTGCAGCAGCCGTGATCTGCTTTTATAGTGGTTGTGTCTCTCACAACCACACAAGGTGAAACCTCTAATACCTATTTAGGTCATATTTTATCTCTCAGACCCTTCATCCTCCCTACTTTAATATTCTGAGATAATGACCTTTGGGTTTTCATTAATCATCAACATTAACCGAAATAAACACATGACATAGATCCCTCTGTGTGTAATGACTATTGTGAGACTGTGACCGGGGTTAATCTATGATGGCTGGTACGTCTCACCCAGGTTGTGCTCCCTCCATGTGTAGGAATATTTCCACTCCGGGATTTTGAAGTGGTTTTACCTCCAGGAACAGAAAGTGTTAAAAGGGAAACAGGTGCCCTATGTGTGGTCCTTAGTGAGGGAGTGAGCACAACTCCCTAGGCTCAGACCGAGAAGGAGTGTGAGCCAGACACAGATCCTTGTGGCTAGATCCTGGAAATTCATGAGAATAGTGAGTGGCCCGGGAAGTAAGAGGAACAGGCAACTCCGGCTGCGTCCCGGTACCCGAGGTCTGTGACATATTGGACTTGTGTTGCAATAAACGTTTTTGTGTGAACCCTGGCGCCTGGATCCCGTGCCTGCGTCCGTGCAACCGCAACACTACCTCACACTCTATATAATATATGTATGTCACTTTATGTATTGAATTACTGAAATAACTTTTTGATGATATTCAAATTCATTGAGATGCACCTGTATATAATATTATACAAAGTGTTGTATACATAGTGAACAAAGATATTTTATAAAATGTTTTATTTGCAATCTCGTGCTGTCATGTCTGTATACTCTTCTACGTCCTTTCCTGTCCAGGGTCAAACCAATTGTTCCATGCACGGTCAAATTCAGACATTTTACAATACATAGCAGGGACACATATATAAGATTATCTCAGCACAGGAGATGTGGTATGATCAGACCATGTCCCTGTACGGTCAGACACATCCATTACACAGTACATAGCAGGGACACATATATAAGATTATCTCAGCACGAGCGTGGAAGCTGTTTGCGTGAATATTGATACAGACCATGTCCCTGTACAGTCAGACACATCCATTACACAGTACATAGCAGGGATAGATATATAAGATCTCAGCACAGGAGATGTGGTATGATCAGACCTTGTCCCTGTACAGTCAGACATATCCATTACACAGTACATAGCAGGGACACATATATAAGATTATCTCAGCACAGGAGATGTGGTATGATCAGACCTTGTCCCTGTACAGTCAGACACATCCATTACACAGTACATAGCAGGGACACAAATATAGATTATCTCAGCACAGGAACATTTTTTTAAAACACATCCAATTGTGGAAAATATTATTCCAAGGTCTATTGATTAAAATTAACTTTAAAATTACATTTGTTCATGGGAAAACCCCTTTAAAATAGACAAATATGGTTTGTTCTTTTAGGGGGAGGGGGGTTCAACCCCATTGACCTCTAGTTTAAAGTTTTATTACAAATTGTAGCATTTTTAGTAATTTTTTTTTTTTTTTACACTTTTTCTTCCCTGAGTTATGGATCTGCTCAATTCAGAGGTTCCCAGCGAGTGATCACAGGAATGAGACTTTATACAGCCGGCGCCATCTAGTGGTGGGAACAGTGATTACCCATAAAATTCTGAGCGTAGAGTTGCGTTATCGAGCATAACAGGAAATTACTGGAATGTCTGGTTATTACTAGTGATGAGCAAGCATTACAATGCTCAGTATTCCAAATGAGTAGTCAGACGGTTGGACCGGCACGACTTGTGTACTGTGTATTATGGAGTTCAATGGGAAGATCTTTCGGATAAACACTCGAGTTTCCCATGGTCTTCCATTATACTCTGTACTTGAGTTGAGCACATCCGAGCACCGGAGCATTATCACTAGTTATTACATTACCTGCAAGTCGGCAAATTAGTAACTAAGTTTCATAATGCAAAAAAGCAAAGCTGCCCCGTAAACGCTGAAGCAATCAGAGAGCTGAGGAGAATTATGAATGCAGCTCTGGAGGTGACCAGAGGCGTGACTGGAGTGGGTGCCCACATAATAATTCCCCCTGGGGATCTGGTGCTTTATGGAAGTGCCAAGGGGTCAGGGGTAGAGGTGACATAGCTCAGTGGCCCCTGCATCTGAGCCCTGAGAATGGCATCTCTGCAGTGAAACAAACAGCTTAATTTATCTAGAGGCCAAAACTCTGGCATCATTTCCTTTAATAACGGCACTTTAAACATTAGTCACAAAGAGGAGAAGTGACGCAAGGTCTCCGCACCTGTCCGGCCAGAGACAATGCTGTGACCGCAGCTCAGGGGGCGAGAGCGGTGACTAATGGAGGAATGCAAGAGGGGGCTCGGCGCCAATCTTCCAAGAGATGAGATCAGCAGCAACAATGGGGCCGAAAGAAAGGGAGAATGACCAAGGAAGGTCAACTAAAAAGAGGACATGAATACCCCGGGCCTAACGAACCACACACTTAAAAAGGTCTTCTCCAGTCTACAGATTTTCAATTCACCAAAAACATCTGATTGGGGTAATCGCCACTAATGCTGGAGGTTATGGCATTTCCCTTTTACTCCCCCCACCTGAGGACCCACACATCCCTCTACCCAAACTTGAAGGGGTCTCAGAGGTTTCTTGGTTCTCTACCATTTTTATTTAAGGTTGTGTCTGCCAATACATAGAGAGAAGGGGGCTGGCTTGACTATGGAAATGCAGCTTTGACATTAACCAGTGAATTTAAAGAGGTTGTCCAGTTATACAAAATGACACCTATAAGTTATAAAACATCTGCAATCAGATGCCGGTTTATCTCCGACCCTCTGGCTGATTGACTATTTAACAGCCAAGCCAGCCACCTCTTCTCTCTACACATTGGTCCCGATGGAGAAGGGGGCTGGACCGATTGGTCCCGATGGAGAAGGGGGCTGGACTGGCTATTGAATTCCTTTAGCATAGCACAGATTTTAAAGCATCCCTCGGCGCAGAGTCCTGTAAGTTGAATCACTATTTTATTCATTCCTCGAGGTGGGCGAATTATACATACTTAGTGGGTGATGGATAACACTTGACGGGAGGGGGGAACTTTAATTAAGCGGACTAATTTCCAGATAGCAGGCGGCTTCCCTGAGGCTGAGGAGCATATTGGGTTTCATCAGCACAATCATTGCCGGTTATGTCCCAGTGCGGAGCAGCAATTCCCAGAGCAGATGTCTGCTGGGGAAGAAGCGGTGCGGCTGGTGCCAACCGGGGACTGAAGCGCCGCTGATCATCGGCTGCCTGTGCTGATCCCTCAAACTTTTAAAGCATACTCCAGGGACCGAGTCTGTCCTCCATCATGTCACATCCACAGTGGTCCTGGAAGCTGAGACATGTGGGGCTGTTTGATGAGGACAAGAGAAAAACAGGGAAAAGGGGGGCACAAAAGCAGTGTGAAGACCTAAATAAACAGCTGCTCATATCTCGGTTTCCTGGACCCCACAAGTGAGATGTGAAAGGGATACTGAGATGAATGGGAAAACCCGAGACAAGGAACAAAAACCAACCAACACTTCTCCTACGAAAGTGCAAGACGACAGGTGTCACCGGGGCGAAGACGAGGAATCAGCTGCAAATATCAGGAACCGCATGCAGGAATGAAAACAATGATCACAGATGGTGAGTTATATCTGGAGAGAGGAAGGAAGCGAGACCTCCCTCCCCTCTAGAACAACAGGCCGCACCAGCGATGGAGGACGCCAGAGCGACACATGGGGGGCCAAGAAGGGCAGAGGAACGATCCATCACATGAGTGCACCCAAACAGGGTCAGACCCCAAAATCTTATTCTCTGACCTCATTATGTCTCCATTCTGAGGTCCCTCATTTTTCTAGGATCAGTTTGTTACTCTCCTGAAATACTCTGTGCAGCTGGAACGTTCCAGATTATGTCTGTGTGACTCCGTGATGTCCCACAAGAGCAGCATCCTCCTGTTCCTAAAATACGCTGTGCTGCTGGGAGGACCCTGCTCCTACCTGTATTTAACTCACAGTCTGTACATACACATTATCCTGAAATACTCTGCCCTGCTGGGACATCCTAGATCATGTGTGACACTCAGTCTGTGACTAACAAGATCAACATAGGCCTCTCTATCCTGTCTGGATGACCAATCCACTCTGTGTCACAATCCCTCTGAATACTCTGTGCTGCTGAATGACTCTGCAACTTCCCACTATGTAAGTTCTCACAAAAGTAGCATGTTCAACTCCTGAAATACTTTGTGCTGCTTGAGTAACCTGCTCTTACCTTTAGGATACTCTCAGCCTGCACTTTCAGCCAAGATCAACGCAGTCGCCTTAAAATCTCTGTGCTGCTGGGAGGTCTCCAACTTTTTAATCAGCCAATGCTCAGCATAATATTATCCTAAAATACTCTGTGCTGCTGGAAACCCGAAATGAAAAAGAATTCACTGAAATACTCATGGGCACCTTCAGCAGCACAGAGCATATAAGGAGTTTTTTTTTTCTATATGGATGGTATAGAAGATGAAGCTTTTTGCTCTTCGGGATGAGGATAGACATTGTGGGGCGCAGCGTAGAGAGGGTTAATCTCTATCCGGAGAAGAAGATTATTAATAAAAAGTGACACTGGAAGAAGGAAAGAGAAAAATCTTTAGTTTCCCCCGAGCCGCAGCTTCCTGATCCCAGCACGACTTAATGCAGCTCTTAAGAGATCAGCAGATCGATAGACTGCGGCCGCAGCGTTCACGGGGTCATAAATGTGTCACCAGAGATTCACCTCGATCCTGTAGGACACTGCCACCTAGTGAGCAACCTGTGAACTGCAGTTCTTAAATCCAACAACTCCCATCACAGGCAAACTGAACAGCTGAAGGAAATCTATTTTTTTTTTAACGCAATTTTTGCAAACTTGCACAAACCTTACAATAACTGCAAGCAGGATCTGAGACGCAGACAGAATATGAATGAAAGCGTTTTACCTTACTTGGCACTATCAGGGGAGACGCTGGCGCCGACCTCGCTCCTCACATTTGGACTTGCCAGCGATTCTTTGGCTCTGAGCGGAGAAACCACAAACTCAATAATCCCGGTCTGTAAAGAGATGATACGAGCACAGATTAACACAGCGGAAGCTTCTTTAACCCTTTGCAGCCAGATATCTACCAATTAATCCAGTTTTACCTACCGGCTTTCTTAAAAAAAGAAAAAAGCAAACTAGTAGTCCTACCCTTTGGTGTCTACAGCTCTTATGCAGACAGGTGTTTCCGTGGTAACAGACTACAAACAAACCCTGTGTAGTCAGGTCCTGCAGTCTATCAAATCACATCTTTCATACTAAATGGGGGCCTGATGCCATCACATTGGGAGGCAGTGACATCACGATGGAAGTGGGCTCTGAGGCCGGCGACCATCTCACCTCCCCCCCCATCTGCTGTCTCCCCCTCCCCACTCCCTCCTTCCCCATGCTCTCTCAGTGACCCATATATAGTACACTGATTGCTGCAAAGTACGGAGCGGTGCAATTGGGGCGGTATTCTGTTACCTGCCACTAACAATGTAAATAGACCCATATATAATATACTGATTGTTGGAAAGTATGAGCGGTGCACACAGTTGCAGATAACAGAGAAAAATTTTCTGTGCACTCTGTATCAAGGTAAAGGACCTGTGGTGATATCACGATCATGTGATCTGTCACATGCACCTGCCCGTGACATCACCACAGGTCCTGTACAGTCAGTCAGAGCTTATGGCGTGGGAGGTGGGCCAGTGGCAGGTTGTGTGTTTCGTAGGGTTCGGTTGTTCGCGCACCGCTGGGGTAGTGTGCGAGGAGCCACTACCACTAGTGGGCACCATATTTGCACACCCATCACCTAGGTGTGCAAATATGGCTACGGAACTTGTTCTGGTCAATCAGAGGATAGGAGAACACGATGACGGAGGAAGTGCATGACGGACGCCACAGTTTAAGTATGTAGTATATTACTGGACATAGCTGGGTAGGACAGACAGACAAGAGGAGGACTGTGGAATCTGACTACACAGGGTTTGTTTGTAGTCTGTTACCGTGAGGACACATTCGTATCAATAGAAGCTGCAGAAAAAAAATACAATGGCACATTATTAATTAAAGCGATTTACAAAATTGCTTTGGCTTTCAATTATAATGTTTTAGGAGAAAAATAAAATTGTGTGGGAAGGTGGACACGGCCTTTCAGACATCCTGAAATTATCATGCCACCTATGTAATACATTGTCAACAGCCAATTAAGTTAGTATGGTTCATTCAGTGAAAATGCTGATGACTTTAAAGGCTAAACTTATATTAAAATGTTGAAGAATGTGTAAACTCTATTTATGCAATGATTGACATCTCTATATATAAAAACAGAAAACCCCTTTAATAAACGGGACACAACACAAAAGGGGACTGTCAGGATTACAGCAGTCTCGACCAGCAGTGTAAAGAATGGAGAATTTCTGGTTGCCGTGGGAACATCCAAGGACGCCTGTGTATGATTCCAACAAGCTTCTCCTCTGATCTATAGAAGGTATACACAAATACACGAGTAACGTGTAGCCAGATCTGCACCAGTCCCGAAAGGAGGCGAAGAGAGCAAGAATGTGTGGTTTTGGGGGCAGATAGCGAAAAGGTGGTGTGGGGTGTAACGAGGCAGAAAGTGAGGGGATGGGGTAAACGACACAGAAAACTACCGAGAAGGGTGGGGGGGGAGAGCGGGGGGGGGACACGAAGCGAGAAAGGGGGGGGGGGAGAAAGGGGGGGACACGAAGCGAGAAAAGGGGGGGGACACGAAGCGAGAAAGGGGGGGACACGAAGCGAGAAAGGGGGGGGACACGAAGCGAGAAAGGGGGGGACACGAAGCGAGAAAGGGGGGGACACGAAGCGAGAAAGGGGGGGACACGAAGCGAGAAAGGGGGGGACACGAAGCGAGAAAGGGGGGGACACGAAGCGAGAAAGGGGGGGACACGAAGCGAGAAAGGGGGGGACACGAAGCGAGAAAGGGGGGGACACGAAGCGAGAAAGGGGGGGACACGAAGCGAGAAAGGGGGGGACACGAAGCGAGAAAGGGGGGACACGAAGCGAGAAAGGGGGGGACACGAAGCGAGAAAGGGGGGGACACGAAGCGAGAAAGGGGGGGGACACGAAGCGAGAAGGGGGGGGACACGAAGCGAGAAGGGGGGGGGACACGAAGCGAGAAGGGGGGGGACACGAAGCGAGAAGGGGGGGGACACGAAGCGAGAAGGGGGGGGACACGAAGCGAGAAGGGGGGGGACACGAAGCGAGAAGGGGGGGGACACGAAGCGAGAAGGGGGGGACACGAAGCGAGAAAGGGGGGGACACGAAGCGAGAGAAAGGGGGGGACACGAAGCGAGAAAGGGGGGGACACGAAGCGAGAAAGGGGGGGACACGAAGCGAGAAAGGGGGGGACACGAAGCGAGAAAGGGGGGGACACGAAGCGAGAAAGGGGGGGACACGAAGCGAGAAAGGGGGGGACACGAAGCGAGAAAGGGGGGGACACGAAGCGAGGAAAGGGGGGGACACGAAGCGAGAAAGGGGGGGACACGAAGCGAGAAAGGGGGGACACGAAGCGAGAAAGGGGGGACACGAAGCGAGAAAGGGGGGGACACGAAGCGAGAAAGGGGGGGACACGAAGCGAGAAAGGGGGGGACACGAAGCGAGAAAGGGGGGGACACGAAGCGAGAAAGGGGGGGACACGAAGCGAGAAAGGGGGGGACACGAACGAGAGAAAGGAAAGGGGGGACACGAAGCGAGAAAGGGGGGGACACGAAGCGAGAAAGGGGGGACACGAAGCGAGAAAGGGGGGGACACGAAGCGAGAAAGGGGGGGACACGAAGCGAGAAAGGGGGGACACGAAGCGAGAAAGGGGGGGACACGAAGCGAGAAAGGGGGGGACACGAAGCGAGAAAGGGGGGGACACGAAGCGAGAAAGGGGGGGACACGAAGCGAGAAAGGGGGGGACACGAAGCGAGAAAGGGGGGGACACGAAGCGAGAAAGGGGGGGACACGAAGCGAGAAAGGGGGGGACACGAAGCGAGAAAGGGGGGGACACGAAGCGAGAAAGGGGGGGACACGAAGCGAGAAAGGGGGGGACACGAAGCGAGAAAGGGGGGGACACGAAGCGAGAAAGGGGGGGACACGAAGCGAGAGAAGGGGGGGACACGAAGCGAGAAAGGGGGGGACACGAAGCGAGAAAGGGGGGGACACGAAGCGAGAAAGGGGGGGACACGAAGCGAGAAAGGGGGGGACACGAAGCGAGAAAGGGGGGGACACGAAGCGAGAAAGGGGGGACACGAAGCGAGAAAGGGGGGGACACGAAGCGAGAAAGGGGGGGACACGAAGCGAGAAAGGGGGGGACACGAAGCGAGAAAGGGGGGGACACGAAGCGAGAAAGGGGGGGACACGAAGCGAGAAAGGGGGGGACACGCAAAACGAAGCGAAAAGGGGGGGACACGAAGCGAGAAAGGGGGGGACACGAAGCGAGAAAGGGGGGACACGAAGCGAGAAAGGGGGGGACACGAAGCGAGAAAGGGGGGGACACGAAGCGAGAAAGGGGGGGACACGAAGCGAGAAAGGGGGGGACACGAAGCGAGAAAGGGGGGGACACGAAGCGAGAAAGGGGGGGACACGAAGCGAGAAAGGGGGGGACACGAAGCGAGAAAGGGGGGGACACGAAGCGAGAAAGGGGGGACACGAAGCGAGAAAGGGGGGACACGAAGCGAGAAAGGGGGGACACGAAGCGAGAAAGGGGGGACACGAAGCGAGAAAGGGGGGACACGAAGCGAGAAAGGGGGGACACGAAGCGAGAAAGGGGGGGACACGAAGCGAGAAAGGGGGGGACACGAAGCGAGAAAGGGGGGGACACGAAGCGAGAAAGGGGGGGACACGAAGCGAGAAAGGGGGGACACGAAGCGAGAAAGGGGGGGACACGAAGCGAGAAAGGGGGGGACACGAAGCGGAGAAAGGGGGGGGGGACACGAAGCGAGAAAGGGGGGGACACGAAGCGAGAAAGGGGGGGACACGAAGCGAGAAAGGGGGGGACACGAAGCGAGAAAGGGGGGGACACGAAGCGAGAAAGGGGGGGACACGAAGCGAGAAAGGGGGGGACACGAAGCGAGAAAGGGGGGGACACGAAGCGAGACAAGGGGGGGGACACGAAGCGAGAAAGGGGGGGGACACGAAGCGACAAAGGGGGGACACGAACGAAAGACGAAGCGACAAAGGGGGGGACACGAAGCGACAAAGGGGGGGACACGAAGCGACAAAGGGGGGACACACCAAGGGGGGGACACGAAGCGACAAAGGGGGGGACACGAAGCGACAAAGGGGGGGACACGAAGCGAAAAGGGGGGGACACGAAGCGACAAAGGGGGGGACACGAAGCAGACAAAGGGGGGGACACGAAGCGACAAAGGGGGGGACACGAAGCGACAAAGGGGGGGACACGAAGCGACAAAGGGGGGGACACGAAGCGACAAAGGGGGGGACACGAAGCGAGAAAGGGGGGACAGAAGCGAGAAAGGGGGGGACACGAAGCGAGAAAGGGGGGACACGAAGCGAGAAAGGGGGGACACGAAGCGAGAAAGGGGGGACACGAAGCGAGAAAGGGGGGACACGAAGCGAGAAAGGGGGGACACGAAGCGAGAAAGGGGGGCACGAAGCGAGAAAGGGGGGGACACGAAGCGAGAAGGGGGGACACGAAGGAGAAAGGGGGGACACGAAGCGAGAAAGGGGGGACACGAAGCGAGAAAGGGGGGACACGAAGCGAGAAAGGGGGGACACGAAGCGAGAAAGGGGGGACACGAAGCGAGAAAGGGGGGACACGAAGCGAGAAAGGGGGGACACGAAGCGAGAAAGGGGGGACACGAAGCGAGAAAGGGGGGACACGAAGCGAGAAAGGGGGGACACGAAGCGAGAAAGGGGGGACACGAAACGAGAAAGGGGGGGGACACGAAGCGAGAAGGTGTGGGGGACACGAAGCGAGAAGGTGTGGGGGACACGAAGCAAGAAAGGGGGGGACACGAAGCAAGAAAGGGGGGGACACGAAGCAAGAAAGGGGGGGACACGAAGCAAGAAAGGGGGGGACACGAAGCGAGAAGGTGTGGGGGACACGAAGCGAGAAGGTGTGGGGGACACGAAGCGAGAAGGTGTGGGGGACACGAAGCGAGAAGGTGTGGGGGACACGAAGCGAGAAGGTGTGGGGGACACGAAGCGAGAAGGTGTGGGGGACAAGCGAGAAGGTGGGACCTAACAAGCAAGAAGAGGTGAAATTGGGATGGATTAGAGAGAGGAGGATGGAGAAAAGAAAAGAGAAAGAAAGAATAAAAAAGGAACGTACAAAAGGGAAAGAAACAACTAAAGGCAGACATAATGAGACTTTAGAAATCAGTAACGCAGCATTACCAGCCTCCTGTGTGCATCGACCACAATACAAACCGGACCCAGAGAGCCCCCTGTGCCCAGATTAGCAGGACCAGAGACAGGACTGGCGGGCGCTAGACGGTGCAGTGCGCGACTATAGGACTGGCATTTCCTCGAAGGCTCCGGCGTCCGCTTCCTTCTGTGCTCCCCCTTTTCTGGCAGCCGTCTCAGAGAGAGGACGGGGATGCAGGAAGCTGAACACAAGGAGGAGCGAAGTCACCGCCAGCAAATACCGGGAGCAGGAAGAGTGAGAAACCTGATAATACTGCTCCTGTGTACAAGAATATAACTACTATAATACTGCTCCTATGTACAAGAATATAACTACTATAATACTGCCCCTAGGTACAAGAATATAACTACTATAATACTGCCCCTATGTACAAGAACATAACTACTATAAAACTGCTCCTATGTACAAGAATAAAACTACTATAATACTGCTCCTATGTACAAGAATATAACTACTATAATACTGCTCCTATGTACAGGAATATAACTACTATAATACTGCTCCTATGTACAAGAATATAACTACTATAATACTGCTCCTATGTACAAGAATATAACTACTATAATACTGCCTCTATATACAAGAATATAACTACTATAATACTTCCCCTATGTACAAGAATATAACTACTATAATACTGCCTCTATATACAAGAATATAACTACTATAATACTGCCCCTAGGTACAAGAATATAACTACTATAATACTGCTCCTATATACAAGAATATAACTACTATAATACTGCCCCTATGTACAAGAATATAACTACTATAATACTCTTCCTATGTACAAGAATATAACTACTATAATACCACTCTTATGTACAAGAAAATAACTACTATAACTACTATACTGTCTGTATGTACAAGAATATTCTTTACTGTATAATTTAATGCAGTAGATTTGTTACAGTGAAATTTACCTTTCAACACCTAAATAACTACATTTATCACTACTTCATCCCTCACACCTTTACACTATGAGCAGCTGCATATTTGTGTATGAAAAGCAAATAATATCGCCATGTCATTACACGCCCATGAAATCACCAAGTCAAGACTTCCACAGAGCAGATCAGGGATAAAGAAATCACAGCTCAAATGATATTAAAGCCTGAAAGTCGTCTACCTGTAAAGAGTGTATATGGCGGAGGTTGTCACCCAGCTTTTCCAGGTACCTGAAGGGTCTCGGCATAGAAAGGTGCCGAACAGCATACAAACCAGCTGATCAGAGGTGACGGAGTTACTGCTGCTTGTCAAGTTACAGGGGCCACAGAAACTGTGAGAAGAAATTAAAGTTGAGCGGAAGGAAGTTGGGGGCAAAGAATAACCTGGATGAGTCACCCGGAGAGCGAGCACTTCCCCAAATCTGACCAGCACCTGGGGGAAAGGGAAGAAGAACCGGGAAATGAGCACTCATTTATATGCGTCTCATCATGAAAAGCCCAATGTGCACCAAGAACCGGCCGAAAGGCAATTGAGAACGGTGGCTCGGGCACAGGGGCTGGCCCACGGATCGGGCACAGGGGTTGGCCGACAATTATCCTCCTGGATAAGTCCCCCCTGTAAGTTTTCTGATTGTTGGTTACAATGTATCAGATTTTAGTTTATCTCATGAATGTCACAAATCCTCAAGGCTCACAATCTTACATGGGTGCTGAGTACTGCTGGGTTGCACAGTCAGCAGTGGGGTCCTTCATGCTGTGTCCGTCTCTATTACACAACCAGCAGGGGGGGGAACGTTCCATCAGCTCCCAATACAGGAAAAGGCGTTCGCTGTCCTCATCCTACAGGAGGGAAACCAGCAGCAACATCCTGTGCGGCACACACAGTGCTCAATGTACGGTGCCAACACAGTGCCAATCTGCAGGGGCCGCAGAGGTCAGAGGCTCGTTATGACTTTTGCCTTGTTATGATATAACACATACTTGTCTGCTTCTAACAACCTCTGCAGTTGCTTCTGAACACGCGGATGATGGCAGCCACGACAGTTCTACTGCCCCCTGGACATGGGTGTAAAGTCATCACCTGTTTCCTTTCAATCCTCTTGACGGATGGATATTTTCGGATAGCTCTTATAAAAACACTTTTTGTTAATTAATATTTGCAGCAGTATGAACACTTTTGTTTACAGTGTGTTGCCTTGGAGACCGACCACCACTGCCATCTTTCTTGTAATCACTGTGCTGATGCTGATCGGGACTAAAAGGTAAAGGCACGCTCCGCCGATCCTGACCGGCTCCAAAACAGCTTGTAAGCGCTTCTCATGTTTTACTGCCTAGCAACAGTGGTTGGGCGCCAAGGCAACGAGTGTAACTATAGCAAGAAAAGGTGAAACAGTAAACTACAAAATTGCTCATATTTACCAAATACCAAATTTGGGGATGGGAATAAACCTTGTAATAACACAACTACATTGTATCCTAAAAAAAATTCAGGGAGGAACTGATACAATGTATCCGGCACACAGCAAAGCGAGGGGGACGACCATCATGTGATGCACAGCCCCTTCAATTTCAGCGCAAGGGACACGCCAGGCCAAAACAAAGTCCTGAATTAAGAGGTGTTTGCTCTTTTATCATTGTCATACAGTTCCAGTGATTGTGGCCTATTTATTTATACCGTAGCTAGTTTTTAGGTCCTTGTTGCCCATGGAAAGGACGTGTAAACCATGGACACTATGGTCTCCATGCCTAGAGAGATTCAGATGGCAACAATCATGTGATTAGGTGACTGACTCTCATGGCGGGTTTACACGTTGCGATATCGTAGTACGATTTCAATGAAAAGTCACGTGTTTCGATCGTTGGAGCCGATATCGTTCCTGCGTTGTATGGTGTGAACGTCCAATACGATGCAGGAACGATGTCAATGCGATATCGGGGATTGAGAATGAGCGTGCTATTCAATGCTCCGATATTGAAGGGAGATTGGAGCCGGATCGGCTGTGTAAATGCCCAACTACGATGCGATATGAAACGTCACCCATTCACTCCCATGTTAAATGTTCGATCCTGGGTTGGGGGGCGTAGACATCGCACGGACGTTGTATTCCGATATCGCAGCGTGTAAACCTCCGATGCGGGAGAAACGTGGACTAAATGCGCGCTCCCGCGCCATTGAGTTGCGATATCGCAACGATATTGAAACGTGTAAACCCACCATTAGACTGTGGCCACCTCAGGGCAGGCTCAGAAGTGGCCGAGGAGGAGGATCCCATAGGTTATTCAGTCAATCGGGTGGAGAACACGGCCCTGGATAAGGGAGAACCATGAGCAGACAGCCGCAGCTCACAATGCTGTACTGGAGAATAATTGACTCCTGGGTGTACGGGATAATGATCATCACACATGGTATAGTCATAAGCTGAGCTGTGGTTTTCAGGAGGAATTCCTCGAACGCCACCAAATCCTAGTGCAGCTGGAGGACAGGATGACTTCATGGACTGGAGACGTCTGCGAGGATGAGGAGTCTCACATGCCCTAGCAGAGATTCTGGATTACACTATTCCTGCCTTGTGGCTATGAAAAGGGGACTGGCCCAACCGGTTTACACTGCGGACTAACGGGGATATTGTCTGCCTGCGTTCTTACGTAGAAGGGAGAGACTTCATGTTGGCAGGAAAAATCAAACCATATCGAGAATCAACATCAGTCACTCCAGCCGAGGGGCCAGGAGGAAGGTCACATTGTGACCATGTGCACCTCTCAGTGCGGTGCGATAAGGCGCCTCCATCATTGGAGACCAAATCACTCTCAAAAAGGCTTCATCCTTCACCCTTTCAAGATCTGCTTACTGCACTCACAACTGTCATGGTAGGTTTACACGTCCTGATATCGGGCCGATATCGGGACCAACGACGCGGGAGCGCGCTTTTTTGGTGGGTTTACACGTCGCGATATCGGCGTCCAACTCCGATCCAACTCTGACCAAAAGTCACGTGGTTCGGGAGTTGGACCCAATAACGTTCGCGCATTGTACGGTTTGAACGTACAATGCGATGCTGGAACGATGCCAAAACGATATCGGGGTTGAATGAGCGTGCTATTCAACCGCCCGATATCGGATGGCCGTTGTAGCAGCATCGTCCCGTGTGACAGCCCAACTACGATGTGTACGCCCACGTCACCCATTCACTCCCATGTTAAATGGTCGTTCCTGGGTTGGGGGGCGTACACATCGTCGGGACGTTGTATCCCGATATCTGGCTGTGTAAAACGGCGATGCGATAGCGGGAAAAGCGCGCTCAAAAAGCACGCTCCTGCGTCGTTGGTCCAGATATCGGCCCGATATCGGGACGTGTAAACCTACCATAATGGTGGGGTTACACGTCCCGATATCGCGGCGATATCGGAGCCAACGACGCAGGAGCGCGCATTTAGTGCACGTTTCTCCCTGCATCGTATCGGCAGTTTACACGCCGCGATATCGGGATGCAACGTCCCGACGATGTGTACGCCCCCCAACCCAGGAACGACCATTTAACATGGGAGTGAATGGGTGACGTCAGCGTACACATCGTAGTTGGGCTGTCACACGCTGCGATGCTGCTACAACGGCCATCCGATATCGGGGAGTTGAATAGCTCTGCTATTCAACTCCGATATCGTTTTGGCATCGTTCCAGCATCGCGTTGTACGCTCAAACCATACAACGCGCACACGATATCGGGTCCAACTCGCGACCCACGTGACTTTTTGTCGGAGTTGGGTCGGAGTTGGACGCCGATATCGCGGCGTGTAAACCCACCATAAGTGTCAACAGCACCTACAGATCTTGTCCCTCACACCTGGCGGCTCTTGGACACGAGAATTCTTGTTTTTTGGCATATTTTCGGTACCTTTCTACTTTAGTTCTTCTTTACAGGAATTAATATTTTCACATAAACAGCGCCACCCTTGTCCATGGGCAAGTTCGGCACTGCATGGTCAGTCTTGACACAAACCCAGCATTACCGTAGAGCAATTATACTGAACTATATTCTCTGGTCATGTAAGGGTCAAAGACAGAGTTTATAGACTTTCCTGTTCTGTGCACTGCCTCCATGTAGACATGTAGTGTTTATCGGCTCACAGACCTTCCCTGTAATAAGCACACGGAGTGCGGCATCTGCTCCCCCAATTATACTGCTAATTATACACATCCCCGAGACAATAGACAGCGCTGCCGCAGAATATGGCGAGAAAGCGGAGAACAGAAAACACACAAAGAGGGGAGGGAGTCAATGAAAGGGACATGACCGGCTATATCTCCATGTGCTTGATTGTAGTTTTTTGTTCCCTGTTATCAGCCAGTGCAGGCTGCAGGGGGGAGTCGGGGACTGACTGCAACGTCCTTCAATAGGAAAACAGGAAGCAAAGACAAATCCCCACGATCACAACTTTATGTCCCACATGTCCGGTGCGGAGAACAGAGAACGTTACGTCAATATCAGCAGCTACTGACATTATAATCGCTGCATTCACTCCATGACCGAGAGCACAAGACATCACAGGGCACAAAATACCCAAAGGCAAAATGACTCACAGATTACAATGTCTGGCCAGTTCACAATTTATAATATATAATCCATATACAGCATAAAATCAGTGTGTACATGCAATACTCCAGAGCTGCACTCACTATTCTGCTGGTGCAGTCACTATGTACATACATTACTGATCCTGAGTTACCTCCTGTATTATACTCCAGAGCTGCACTCACTATTCTGCTGGTGCAGTCACTGTGTACATACATTACATTACTGATCCTGAGTTACCTCCTGTATTATACTCCAGAGCTGCACTCACTATTCTGCTGGTGCAGTCACTGTGTACATACATTACATTACTGATCCTGAGTTACCTCCTGTATTATACTCCAGAGCTGCACTCTCTATTCTGCTGGTGCAGTCACTGTGTACATACATTACTGATCCTGAGTTACCTCCTGTATTATACTCCAGAGCTGCACTCACTATTCTGCTGGTGCAGTCACTGTGTACATACATTACATTACTGATCCTGAGTTACCTCCTGTATTATACTCCAGAGCTGCACTCACTATTCTGCTGGTGCAGTTACTTTGTACATACATTACATTACTGATCCTGAGTTACCTCCTGTATTATATTCCAGAGCTGCACTCACTATTCTGCTGGTGCAGTCACTGTGTACATACATTACATTACTGATCCTGAGTTACCTCCTGTATTATATTCCAGAGCTGCACTCACTATTCTGCTGGTGCAGTCACTGTGCACATACATTACATTACTGATCCTGAGTTACCTCCTGTATTATATTCCAGAGCTGCACTCACTATTCTGCTGGTGCAGTCACTGTGCACATACATTACATTACTGATCCTGAGTTACCTCCTGTATTATACTCCAGAGCTGCACTCACTATTCTGCTGGTGCAGTCACTGTGCACATACATTACATTACTGATCCTGAGTTACCTCCTATATTATACTCCAGAGCTGCACTCACTATTCTGCTGGTGCAGTCACTGTGTACATACATTACAATACTGATCCTGAGTTACCTCCTGTATTATATTCCAGAGTTGCACTCACTATTCTGCTGGTGCAGTCACTATGTACATACATTACATTACTGATCCTGAGTTACCTCCTGTATTATACTCCAGAGCTGCACTCACTATTCTGCTGGTGCAGTCACTGTGTACATACATTACATTACTGATCCTGAGTTACCTCCTGTATTATACTCCAGAGCTGCACTCACTATTCTGCTGGTGCAGTCACTGTGTACATACATTACATTACTGATCCTGAGTTACCTCCTGTATTATATTCCAGAGCTGCACTCACTATTCTGCTGGTGCAGTCACTGTGTACATACATTACTGATCCTGGCAGAGGTGTATCTAGGTTTTCTGGCAACCGGGGCATGAGCTCAGTTTGGTGCTCCCCCCCCCCCACAGCAGTCCGAGTAGACGTCTTGTGACCAATCATCCATATGCGATTTTTACACTTACAGGAACAGGGTCTGCTGAAACCAGCAAGAGCTGTGTCTAACAGTGAGTATATTGCACGTTATTAGGAGCGGGCTAAGATGCATTCTCGTTTCTTTGCGTTTTTTAAAAGTACCCTGCAAACGCAACATGTTGCATGTTTGTGCATCTGAGTATGCTTGGTATATACGCAAGCATCCTGAAACGCACAAATAATGCATGCAGCTCAAATGGAGCCGCACTGCCATATGTGTGGCACTGCAGCCAAGTGCAGCGTCTGGCCGTCCGGATCTCTCTCTCCTCTCTTCTCGCTGCTCCAGTCTCCTCAGCATCTGCTCTGCACGTCTCAGTACAATGGCGCTCAATAGTGACATCATCGTGCCCCGCCGTACTGAGCTGCAGAGGGCAGACAGCGGCGGACGGGACTCTGGATTAGAATGCTGCAGGCAAAGGCAGCCGAGTCTATAGGAGCAGCATCTGCGGGGGGCCACCACTGGGACACACACCTTGTACGCACGCGGCTCCACTCCGTACACACCATACGCACGCGGGCCCGCTCCATACACCACGTACACATGCGGCTTCGCTCCATACACCTCGTACACTCTCGGCTCTGCTACATCCACATTGTAAATCCTTCCTAACCCCACACATTAATTTGACCTCATCCAGCACCATGACGACCATCACAGCAGAGTCCTGCATAAGCTGATCATGTGACCCCTGACTCCTCCCCTCCAAGTAACATCATCACAAGTCCTGTAAGCACAGAGCAGCCGTTGATGTAGTGTGCTGTTCTGTGTGTGGAGAACAATGCGAGGGGGGGGGCATAACATGCGGCCGGCGGAGAGTCCAGACCTCGGGCACTGCAGCAGGAGGCCCGGCGGCGCCCCCCTGCCTGCTGTGCCCGGGGCAAATGCTCCACCATACCCCCCTAGAAACGGCCCTGGATCCTGGGTTACCTCCTGTATTATACTTCAGTGCTGCACTCAGATGTACACAGCCTTATGTCCCTTTTCAAAATGCAAATCAGCAGAACAAATTCTGCATAAAACTGAACCGTAGAATAGTGAATGCAGCTCTTAAATATAATAGTTTGTACCACAGGAATGAACATAAAGCCATTGATGCTGAAAGAGGACCTGTCACCCCACCAGTGCATGGCAAACTAAATGCACCACTGAATGCAGCATGTCTGCTGCATTCAGGAAAGGGGTCCCCTATGTCTCTAGCCCCCCTGTACCCTGAGAAATAGACTTTAGAAAGCCTACATATAGTGAGTCCGGAGGGCATTCCTGCTTATGAGTCATCGCTGTCATGGGGCTTCTCCCCGCCTCCGGCCACTCTGTGCCTCCTCCTGTGTGTGTGGCCTCCTCCTCGCCTGTGGCGGCATGTAAGTGTCTGATCTCATAGCAAGGATTTGTCAGGAGCGGGAGCGGCAGCTGATGTCATGGCCTCACTGTGCACCTGCGTGAGATCGCAAACTTACATGCCGGCGCAGGCGAGGAGGGGGTCACACACACAGGAGGAGAAACAGAGCAGCAGGAGGCAGCACAAAGTGACCGGAGGTGGGGAGAATCCCCCCGTGGCAGCGCTGACTCCATAAGCAAAAATGCCTCTGGACTCACCAGAAGTAAGCTTTCTAGAGTCTATTTCTCAGGTACAGGGGGGGCTAGAGACATAGGGGACCCTTCCCTGAATGCAGCAGGCATGCTGCATTCAGTGGTGCATTTAGTTTGCCATGCACCAGGGGTGACAGGTCCCTTGAATACTTCCACTTTCTCCAGTTGGAAAGTTTATTTCTGTTTTGTGTGGACAGAATGTATTATATTCCAGTAGATAAAAGACCACCCCGTATATAAATAAAATGCAAATCCCACCAGACGTGTGGGGTCGTGTCGACCGGACTGCTCATTTCAAGAATATGCTGCATGTTGAACAGTGCCAAACCCCCATCAAGAGTGTGGATTGAGCAGCCCCTTCCCCATCAATAGTGTGAACAGATCAGCCCCTTCCCCATCAATAGTGTGAACTGAGCAGCCCCTTCCCCATAAATAGTGTGAACTGAGCAGCCCCTTCCCCATCAATAGTGTGAACTGAGCAGCCCCTTCCCCATCAATAGTGTGAACTGAGCAGCCCCTTCCCCATCAATAGTGTGAACTGAGCAGCCCCTTCTCCATCAATAGTGTGAACTGAGCAGCCCCTTCCACCATCAATAGCGTGAACTGAGCAGCCCCTTCCACCATCAATAGCGTGAACTGAGCAGCCACTTCCACCATCAATAGCGTGAACTGAGCAGCCCCTTCCCATCAATAGTGTGAACTGAGCAGCCCCTTCCCCATCAATAGTGTGAACTGAGCAGCCCCTTCCCATCAATAGTGTGAACTGAGCAGCCCCTTCCCATCAATAGTGTGAACTGATCAGCCCCTTCCCCATCAATAGTGTGAACTGATCAGCCCCTTCCCCATCAATAGTCTGAACTGAGCAGCCCCTTCCCTCATCAATAGTGTGAACTAGCAGCCCCTTCCTCCCATCAAAGAGTGAACTGAGCAGCCCCCTTCCCACCACAATAGTGTGAACTAGCAGCCCCCCTTTGAAGTCACCATCAACATCACAAGCTTCTTCTTTATCATATGCAACCTCAGGAAAATAGGCCCCTTCAATAGCACAATCTTCAGTGACATCAGTAACAGCCGCACTGGCTCTAGAGTCCTGTACAGGCAGAGGGTACAGCTCCCACGTGGCCACATCAGATCCTTACATGCCACAAACACTGTCCGTTCTAGACTAAAAACGACGTCCTGCAACAAAGGAGCAACAACCGTGTGCTAAAACTGGAGCAATGACAGTGGCATCACATAATACAGTTCCCCTAAAATTATAAACCAGTCACACAAGAGTAAGCGGAGACGCTCCAGGATTTCAGGTGTTGGCGGCCGTCACCTCTCCATTCCCCACCAGACAGCTCACACAATATTTATTAGTGTATTCTCGTCCCCCAGGGTTCTTCACCTGTAGTTTGTCAAAAACAATTCAATAAAAAGAACAGAAATTGGGTGGTAATAAATACTGAGCAGTCTTCAGTCGGCTGCTAATCTTATTACTTCATGTTTCTGGGAAGCTGCACAAAGATTTACTGATGATTCAGATTTCTGATAGGAAGAGACAAGCGAGCAGATGAGCGAGCGCACAACATGGAAAGTGATCACAGCCGACACCCCCTGGGAAAAGACAGAAGCCGATTAATATAGAATCGAGGCAGAGAGGGATGATAAAGGGCGGCCGCTCCCCAGCCCCCTAATTATCATTAGCCCTTTGCCAACACATTCCTCAGCACCTCACGGATGCAAGGCTCATCCATGACTAATGATCCCCACAATCGTCAATGGACAAGTAGACACGGCGCACAGCAGCCCAAGTCAGCACCAAAGTTCATCGCCAATGAAAAAGTGCCAGTGACAAACTGCAAGATCAGCAGTTCTCTAACAATGTGGTTGTCACATCCCAATCAGAGCCTGCTCCAGCGACATCTGCTTCTATCACCAGGCACGCCATACTCACCCTGCAGACAAAGCTGGTGATAAAGAAACCAGATCCAGAATCTCTGGAGAACGCAGGCTCTCACCATGCAGTAATGTTAGAGTGGCTGGGACCTGCAGTACATCACAGACTGACAGAGTGGAGGTGTGTGCTGTCCAGCTGAAGTCATTAACCTCTAGCTTCATCCTGTGGGAAAGCACCACACCCTACCTTCAGCGTTCTACTGGAAGCTGCCAAAAACATATACGGTTCCCCTAGGTAGTCTCCTGTCTTGTATAGTGTTTTCTTGTTTTACCTCAGCCTGTTTTTTGGCCGCTTCTCCTGCATCACGATTTTGTACCCTGCTGCAATCTTGGATTAGACCCGGCTCGCTAACTATTCAGCATTTTGTGAGGATCCGTTTTTGGTGCAGAAACGGATCCTCACAAAACGCAGCTTGTGTGTGTGAAGGCTGCGCTATTTACTCACCTCCCCGTGTTCCCACTTTGATCTCCAGCGATGTTCTTATTACGGTAGGCCGAAGTGTTCGGTGCTTCTAGGGACCCTGTGCATGTGACTGAGTGACGTCGCTCAGTCATATGGTGCTGTGCCAGGTCCTCAAGCACCAAACCACAGGTCCTGCAGCCTCCCGGAATGAGGGGACATTGTGGGAAATCACTGTGGAAGCACAGGAAGTGAGTACAAGCGCAGCAGAATTACGCAAAATAAGATCTCCCAAAGATTAGATCACAGGACTGAGTATGGGGGGTATGTACATCTCCCAATGAGTGGATCAGAGGCCTTAGTATGGGGAAATGTGGACTGAGTATGGGGATATGTAGTTCTCCCCAATGGTTGAATCGGAGGACTGAGTATGGGGCTATGGAGCCCTCCCAATGATTGGATCGGAGGACTGAGTATGGGCGTATGCACTTCTCCCAATGACTGGATCGGAGGAGAGAGTATGGGGATATGTAGTTCTCTCTCCAATGTTTGGATCATAGGACTAAATATGGGGCTATGGAGCTCTCCCAATTATTGGATCGAGGACTGGAGCATGGGGATATGTAGCTCTACCCAATGTTTGGATTGGAGGACTGAGTATGGGAGTACGAAACTCTCCCAATGATCGAATTCAGAGGACTGAGTATAGGGCGTATGGACCTCTCCCAATGATTGGATCGGAGGACAGAGTATGGGGAATTGTAACTCTCTCTTCAATGTTTGGATCGTAGGAAAAGAGAATAGGAGTACAGAGCGCTCCCAACTATTGTATTGGAGGACTGAGTATGGGGCTATGGAGCTCTCCTAATGACTGGATCAGAGGACTGAGTATAGGGGTATGTAGCTCTCCCAATGATTGGATCAGAGGACTGAGTATAGGGGTATGTAGCTCTCCCAATGATTGGATCGGAGGACTAATTATGGGGGTTTGTAGCTCTCCCAATAATTGGATCGGAGGACTGAGTATGGGTGGTTTGTAGCTCTCCCAATGATTGGATCGGAGGACTGAGTATGGGGTGTATGGAGCTCTCCCTATGACTGGATCAGAGGACAGAGTATGGGGCTATGGAGCTCTCCCAATGATTGGATCGGAGGACTAACTATAAGGGGTATGGAGCTCTCCCAATAATTGGATTGGAGGATGAGTATAGGAGTATTGAGCACTCGCAATGATTGGATCAGGGGACTGGAGTAAGGGAATACAGACCTCTCCCAATGATTGCATCGGAGGACTGGGAAGGGGAGTATGTAGCTCTCCAATAACCAGTGAGAGGACTGAACTAGGGGAGATTCAGAGCTCTTTTGACAATTGGACTAAAGATGTATTGTGATGGAGGATACTATGCACTATCAATAATCAGAAATGATCGGTAAGGTAAAACGACAGAATGTGGGATTTAAATTAGGGCAAATTTATGTTTTTATGATGGTTACCTAGAGTCAGTCTATGTACAGGGGATGGATCTGTGTGGAGTCCATATTTATTTCTTATGCTTGCTTATAGCGCCAACATATTCCGTAGCACTTTACGGACATAAAGCCGTAACAGTCAGCAAAGCCAAAAAAACAGACAATCCCTCCTTGATCTTTCTGACATTACTAACTGATCCAGAAACAAGTCAAGGTCTATGGGCATCTTAAAATGAGAAGAACCACATGGAACAACACAACCAGAGTATGCAAGTACATTTTTTGATAATACAAAGCTGTCCACAAAAAACCAGGTACCGTAAGTCTCAAGAAAGCTCTATAGAAACCTTTAAAATATTCAGTGCTTTTCCGGACACATAAAAAGCTTTCAAGTAAGCAAATATCCAACACCGATCGTTAGCCAACAAAGCTCAAGGCAGCTCATAAATGCAATGTAAAACTATCAGAGAGAAACCCACCAAAGAAAATAGTGAAGAGTGTGCGAGCTACATACAGCCCTCTGGGACAGACGTCTCCTGCACACGGTGCAGCCACCGCCCCGCGCCTCCTCCTCACCTGCAGTAAGACGTGAGCTCACAGAAGGTGGAACCAAGATGGGGTTTTGTTTGTATGGCTTGGGGACATGACTTCTCGACAGACGGGGAAGTCTATCACTTTCGAGGTGTCTGGCTGACGACACAGTCTGTTCTGCGTTTACGACTGCATTTCTAAAACAAAAAGTAAAAAAAAAAAAAAAAATCTTTTGAATGGGAAAGGGCAGCATCTGCATCGAAAATGATAATAAGTCATAGCATTTCTTGTCATGACAAGGTTGAAGTCAGTAACTTTGCCTCAAGGTGAAGGACAGACAACCCAAGGATTCTACTTTAGGACCATGGCCAAACCTACAGATTTGCTCCCCAAACAAAAATATGGACATTCTGTATGGGCCCCGTTAAACGGGGCGACATCGTCGCCCATAACAGAGGCGTTGTGGGGGCGGGGTGGCCTATCGCCGGAATCATCGCCCCTACGTCGCCTCATGTGAAGGGGCGATGTCGCCGGTGCCTGGAGGTCACCTGGTTTCAGAGCAGTGCTCTGAAACCAGGCGACCATCATGGGGCGACGTGCACACATCGCCCCATGTAACCAGGCGCCGGCGACCTGTCAGGCAATGGGAGCCATAGGTTCCCATTGTCCTGCATCGCTGCTGGGTTTCCAGACACCCGGCGGTGATGCTGCCTGACAGGTCGCCGGCGCGGGGCTAGAAGTGTTGCCCGTCTAAACGGGGGGTAGGAGACGCTGGCAGGGGCGCAAGAGCGTGTGCGCCCCCGCCATTCGCCGCCATCTCCAGCCCTGTGTAACGGGACCCTAAAGTTTAAAGGGAAATTCCATTGCCCACAGTCAGTGTTCATTTTGGGTGGAGTCGGATTCAGGGAAATTGAGGAGTCGGATGTTTGGCTACTGACTTCACAGCCCTATGATCAGGATGCTGCAACTGCAGAGTCCTCTGAGCTACTGAAAAAGGGTCTGTGTTGTCGTTACTTGCGCTCAGATACTCACTTTTGAGTCTATGGCAGTGACAGAGGGGACCAAGAGTAACAACCTAAAGCCCCCTTCACATCACGTTTTTGTGGATCCGCATGTATCCGTTTTGAAACGGATAACCAGGGATCCGTATTGGCCTCCTATGTATCCCTATAGGCACAAATTGGTACTTAATGGCCATCCGTTTGTGTACTTTTTGTGAGGGATCCGGTTGTGGCCACTTTTTTTCGGTCCCCATAATCGTACACTGCTCAGATTTTGGACTGCCTTCAAAAAAGCTGACAAACAGATCAGACGTTTGTCCACTTTAAATAACATGGGGGTCTATGGAGACAGATCCATTAAAAAAAAAACAGATCCGTTAAACATCTCCTTCCAGGGGTTGGATGGTCTCTCTCCAGAATTGTAATGCATGCAAATGAACTTCCCCCAATTCTGGTAACTGACGGATCTCAAAAACAAGGATCCGGGAGCAATATCAGTTTGCACAGATCCATGCCTGCCCCTGTGGCCCTTCAAATGAAGGGATCCACACGGACAGCGAAAACACACAGTGTGAAGGGGGCCTACACTGCTTCAAAACAGAACATTATGTCTCTTTGCAATATTCTCCATATTCCTTCTCTCTGAAACACCATGCTGAAAGTGCTGTATAACTGCCTAGTTTCTTGCTCATTTAGAAACGATTTGCCCTGAGGATTTAGTAGGAATCTGTGCTCGATCATCTACTAACAAATAGAGATGAGCTTTACGTATCTAAGAGCACTGGAGCGAGCATCTCTGTGGTCGGGTACAGTTGCTGTTTTGCCCAGTGCGAGCCATGTGCAGTGTTTGATCATCTCGTACTAGGGGGTAAAAGCAGTTTTTGATGTGTATTCTCAAAACCGAAAAAAAAAAATAATAAATCTCTGCCCTCCACCCTGGAAGCATTTTGCTTATGACTGTCTGTATGTGTGCTGCCCCCGAACTACCATCAGTGACTTAACAATGAGATTCAGGTGCACACAAAAAAAAAACTTTGGCAGCACCACCCGAATCCAAGCTTCCGCGCGCCGTCCCTGAACCCAAGCTTCCCCGGCCGCCTCCACTCATCTCTAGTAACAAACCTCTCCCTTGGGACTCCATGATGTGACAGGGATAGTGCTTGTTAGCAGATGTTTGAGCACAGATTCTTACTAAATCCTCAGGTCAAAAAGCTTTTAAATGAGCAAAACAAGGCAGTTAAAACAGCACTTTCAGCAATTGTTTGAGAGAGAAGGAAGAAAAATAAGGGAATGGAGTATATTACAAGTTCATAACTGTTTCAAAAAAAAAAGCAAAAGTTAGTTACTCTTTAATACAATTCAGACATAACAGTAGTGACAAATTAGACATAAGCGTTTCATCATCATCCTGAGAAGTGACCGTCCAGGCAGCGCAGCTGTGAATGGACCTTCACCAGCAATTCGAAGATGAATAATTAATTTACAGGACTCTGGTCCAGGTCAGTATTTCATTGGCTGGTAGACGGGAGCGCAATGAAGCTCTTAGCGGTCAGCATCTACAGCTCACCTTTAGTTGGCATGGCACGACGACACCTATATTGCCAGGATGGGTAATCAAAAGAACTGAAGGCTCGCAGGGCTCCCGTCCATCAGCCTAGTGCTGACCGCTCTTCTCTTCTTATTAAATTTCCCATCAGGGTGTAGTAAGATATTGCGACGGAAACCCTTCCAGGGACATCACAAGATTTTCTCATGAATGGTCAGTCATGGGTCCATGTTATATTAGACAGACTTCCCCTTTAAGACGCAAAGTAACCAAAAGGACCATCAAACTGGACAGGCCGAAATCCACCTCCATTAGGCGGCATCTCATCCCTTACAATCCTATGGTTTCCAGTAAAGGGGTATTGGGGTGATTGATCGCCCGTCAAAGGATTCACGACTTCTGGGAATTGAGATTAATCTTCGTGATGGTTTCTACCAATGCGATCAATCTTCTCACGATCGCCGCACACCGCAAAGGCCTTTTTTTAACTCAACTTTTTACTGTATTTTAAAGTTTTGGACGTCAATAGAAAAACTTCAAAGTTGATTGAATAGAAAAAAAAAAAAAATCTATGTGGAAGCTGTCTCCTCCCATACTGGTAACAGAAGGGTTAAAGGGTCCGCAGGAAGTTACAAGCAGGGGACTATAATCCGACAGAGGCTCCGCTTCCATAATGGTTTAGAATGTCACAGGCGGAGAGACATCTGCAAATCAGGTTACGACAGTGCGGCCAAGGGGGATAAAGTCAGGAAATAATATAGTATAGAAAGCAAAAAAAGTGCAATACAGATAGAGATAAGACAACCAACACACAAGGCAGTGCTCCCGCCCCAGGAGGTGGCAGCGACGCACCTCACGCCCCAGGAGGTGCAGCGCGCACCTCACGCCCCAGGAGGTGGCAGCGGGCACCTCACGCCCCGAGTGGCAGCGGCGCACCTCACGCCCAGGAGGTGGCAGCGGCGCACCTCACGCCCCAGGAGGTGGCACCGCTGCCTCTGCTGTAAATAAAGCATAGAATGGTCCCTACTATTCCCTTCTTTGCCATAAACTCTTTAGAAGGAAAACACATGTCCAAGTGGTCGCATAATTGGACAATTTTTCGCTTTACAAGAATATTTTGCTCAAATCGGATATTAGAGGCTGTAAAACGTCTCCACTTATCTCGGAAACGAATCCAACTCAGCAAAGTGGATGATACAAGGTGGCACACATTACACGGGCTCTGGAGGGAGATTATACACAGTATATCAGGCAATGATTCCTGGCAGGCACAGGATGGGCACAGCTGAGGCATCCAGCAGAGTCTGTGCCACCACACACCATGAGCATTGCCCCAGAACAGTCTGTGCAGATTCATACAACAAGGCCAGAAGAGTTAGAGAAGAATATGATCCACATGGACCGTGTGCAGTGACCTGTGCAGCACGGGTGTAATAACACAGAGGGCACCGCACCGCGCAGAGAGGGGCCCCGACCACAGAAGGGGAGACACAGCACAACCATCAGTGCTGAAGGAGGGGGATCATATGGAGGGGAAGCATGGACCACTTATGATAATCATAATACTAATCATAATGGGGACATCACAAGACACAAGCGAAAGGGAAAGGAGAAAAAAGATCCGCAAATCACAAGGGGAAAAGAAGGGTCCGCTAGACGGGGGGGTTATGGGAAGAGGGATCCGCTAGATGGGGGGGAGGGGGAAAGGGATCCTCTAAACGCAGGGGGGGAAAGGGATCCCCTAGACGCAGGGGGGGAAAGGGATCCCCTAGACGCAAGGGGGAAGAGGGATCCCCTAGACGCAAGGGGGGGGAAAGTGATCCCCTAGACGCAAGGGGGTGGAAAGGGATCCCCTAGACGCAAGGGGGGGGAAAGGGATCCCCTAGACGCAAGGGGGGGGAAAGGGATCCCCTAGACGCAAGGGGGGGGAAAGGGATCCCCTAGACGCAAGGGGGGGGAAAGGGATCCCCTAGACGCAAGGGGGGGGAAAGGGATCCCCTAGACGCAAGGGGGGGGGGGAAAAGGGATCCCCTAGACGCAAGGGGGGGGGAAAAGGGATCCCCTAGACGCAAGGGGGGGAAAAGGGATCCCCTAGACGCAAGGGGGGGGAAAGGGATCCCCTAGACGCAAGGGGGGGAAAGGGATCCCTAGACGCAAGGGGGGGAAAGGGATCCCTAGACGCAAGGGGGGAAAGGGATCCCCTAGACGCAAGGGGGGGAAAGGGATCCCCTAGACGCAAGGGGGGAAAGGATCCCCTAGACGCAAGGGGGGGGAAAAGGGATCCCCTAGACGCAAGGGGGGGGAAAGGGATCCCCTAGACGCAAGGGGGGGGAAAGGGATCCCTAGACGCAAGGGGGGGAAAGGGATCCCCTAGACGCAAGGGGGGGGAAAGGGATCCCCAGACGCAAGGGGGGTGAAAGGGATCCCCAGACGCAAGGGGGGTGAAAGGGATCCCCAGACGCAAGGGGGGGTGAAAGGGATCCCCAGACGCAAGGGGGGGGTGAAAGGGATCCCCTAGACCCAAGGGGGGGAAAGGGATCCCCTAGACGCAAGGGGGGAAAGGGATCCCCTAGACGCAAGGGGGGAAAGGGATCCCCTAGACGCAAGGGGGGAAAAGGGATCCCCTAGACGCAAGGGGGGGAAAGGGATCCCTAGACGCAAGGGGGGGGGAAAGGGATCCCCTAGACGCAAGGGGGGGAAAGGGATCCCCTAGACGCAAGGGGGGGAAAGGGATCCCCTAGACGCAAGGGGGGGGAAAGGGATCCCCTAGACGCAAGGGGGGGAAAGGGATCCCTTAGACGCAAGGGGGGGGAAAGGGATCCCTTAGACGCAAGGGGGGGGAAAGGGATCCCCTAGACGCAAGGGGGGGGAAAGGGATCCCCTAGACGCAAGGGGGGGAAAGGGATCCCCTAGACGCAAGGGGGGGGAAAGGGATCCCTTAGACGCAAGGGGGGGAAAGGGATCCCTTAGACGCAAGGGGGGGGAAAGGGATCCCCTAGACGCAAGGGGGGGGGGAAAGGGATCCCCTAGACGCAAGGGGGGGGGGAAAGGGATCCCCTAGACGCAAGGGGGGGAAAGGGATCCCCTAGACGCAAGGGGGGAAAGGGATCCCCTAGACGCAAGGGGGGGGGAAGGGATCCCTAGACATGGGGGAGAGGAAGAAAGGGATTGCCAAAAAGCAAGAGAGGGGATCCACAAAACGCAAAGGAGTGGTGGATCTGTAAGGGGGGATCCACAATATGGGGGGAGGGATTTGTAAGAGGAGGAAGAGAACCAGAAGAAGAAGGAGGAGGGATCCGCAAGGTGTGAGAGGATCTCACCTGTAGGAGGGGACTAGTGATCCCTGTGTTACACTATGCAGTGTGCGGTTGTCACACACTGGACTCCGCACAGCCCCCGCACACAATGGCCGCTGCCCACACATCCCCCTCTCCAGGCTCCTCGGTATCTCCCCGGTGCTCACCTCTTGCTCGGCCTCCTCACTGCCCGCAGCCCCGGGATCCCGTCCCTCAGCCGCGGCCGCCTCCGCTCTGTGACCGCGCAGCGCGCTCCCGTCACACACTGACCCTCACCGAGAACCCGCTCCCTCCGACAAGCCCCGCCCACTGGTCTCTTCCAGGATTGGGAACTGCCACTATAACCACGCCCACCCATCCTCAGCTCTGCTATTCTGATAATAAACACGCCTTCTTTTCCTTCCTAGACCACGCCCCCTTCCCCCGCTGTGATCGTCTTCCTTGTCACACTCCGCTCATTTCCGCCGTCGCCCCGCCCCTTCCATCGGGATCTTCCCTGGTGACGTCATGGACCTGGAAGGACACGCCCCCTCCTCTTCCCTTCTCCTCCTAGAAATGGCGGGCTGTGGTCTGACAGGAATGACATGGAGAGCGCTGAGGTGCGCCTGTCAGCCCTCAGTACTGCTAGTGAGGGGAACCATGAAACTACAGTGAAAACCAGCAGCAAAACTACATCTTGTCATAAATTCCATCATAAACTAACTAAAACCAATAAAAAATGTGTATAAAACAGTAAGAAAGTGACAAAACGAACGCGCCATGGCGTCCATGATCCTGACACCTCGGTTCATTCTTTCCAGATATTTCCATTAAAATTACTGGAAGTTTCAGGAGAAAATGGGCGAAAGAAACACGACATGCCAGTCACAACATGGCCGAATAGGTGGATTTTATGACTTGCATGTGCACATTGCGGGTCGGATGTGGCGCCATTTTCCCCTCAGGATATTGATGTTTGTGCCAACCGGCCTAGAGCTAGGGGGCCCAAAGTCCTTTGGCCTATAGATAAGATAATACTGTAAAGACTTGCAATAATTGGGGCCCCGTTGGAGCTTCAGGGGGCCTGACCTCCAAGTTACGCACTGCTCCTAAGATTTCATGGCTTGATGAGTTTGACGCTGATTTTGACCATAATCGGCATCAAAAGTCCCATTGAATCTTCAGACAATTTTCCATTCCTTTGCCCGAGACAGGTAAAGACAAGATTTTATTTAGTTTTTTCAACGTTGAACAGAATACTAAATTATACTGTGTGCCGTGCTAGTAAAAAAAATCGATGTAAATACCATATTTTCGCATTATAAAACACACTATTTTCCCCCAAAATGTTTGGAAAGTAGGTATTTTTACAATCCGTATATAGCTTACGCGGTGGAGCAGGGTCATAAGAGGCAGGGTCCAGGGTTCGAAAGCGAGGCATGTAAGCCCTCGTGACAGGACCAGGCCCTATTGTCCCGTACAGATTGTTTTGTCGATTGTCGTCGTATTTTGACCATTGTCTTTGTTACTCCTCTAACTGTACAGCGCCATGTATCCGAATAGCGGCTAATAATACCCAATAATAATAATGGGGAGAAAGCCATAGATCTGCCGGCGATGGACTACAAAAATGGCTGCAGAGGCAGCGCATGCACAGATTGAGATCTCAGCTCTCTAGATCTCAGTCTGCGCAAGCGCCACCTCTGCAGCCATTTTCTTGAAGACCATCTGCATATCAACAGAGACGGCAGATCAATGTCGCTCGCATCCCACCACTGTGACCAAGGCTGTGGAATCGGTAAGCCAAACATCCGACTCCTCAATTTCCCTGAATCCGACTCCACCAAAATGGACACGACTCCACGACTCCCGACTCCACAACCAGGGCTGTGAAGTGAGTCAACCAAACATCAGACTCCTCAACTTCCCTGAATCCGACTCCACCAATATGGACACCGACTCCGACCTCGTGACACTGACTCCACAGACGACTTTGTCTCCTGTGAGGCTCCTGAGCCAATCCACCGCTACCGAACCACCTGGTAAACTACACTGGGATTATGAAAACAGACCTCCTTTTCTAACACTAAACATTCTTTATATTTTTTTCTATTTTCTTCCTCTAAATATGTGGTGCGTCTTATAACCCGCAAAATACTGCACTTTTATATGACTCTTGATGCATTTTTTTTTAGGGGGGGAAGCAGGTGTTTTACAGCAGAAAAATGCCAAAAACACACCCTATGTAATTAAATATGCATCAAAAACTACACAGAATAATTTTTAAAAAAGCATGAAAAAATCTTCTAAAAACATTTTTTGGACTTTTATTTTTCAGCCACAATACCTTATCAAAAAAAACAAAACCTCTGTGTGAACATACCCTAAGGCCACGTGCACACAGTGAGTTTTTTACCTCAGTAATCCAAAATCAGGAGTGGAAGGAATGGTATAAAGCTATGTTCACACATGTAAGGTTTTGCTACAAGCAAAAAAGCAGCAAATCCTTAGGATGTGCAGCCATGTTTTGGTCTGCATTTGCAAAAAGGCATGAATTCTGCATTTGCAGAAAATGCATGCGTTTTACTTGCGTTTTCAATGCATTTCCCATTGAAATCAATGGTTGCGTTAATGTCGAGCTCCAGGCCCTGGGGTTCTCGGGTACCAGGCTCAGTGGTCGTTTAGGGATGTCACGGGTGGCAGCGCCTGGTCCCGTGGCCTGGGTGACACTTCAAAAAGGGGTGTATTTAGAGGGGATTAGAGTTTTGCCATGTGATGCCACACCGTAGCACCTGGTGATGAGTCACCAGCGCCGCCACAGCCGGAGGTGGATGTAGTGCAGCTGAGTTGGCAAAGCCCCTACAGGTAGGGCTGTTCCTCTGGGGCAGCTTCCTGGAAGGGAACAAGATGTTGTAGGGAAACTCACACACAGGCAAAGTCACTTTCTCCCGGTACTTTACTGTCAACATGTAGTAGCATCAGACACAGTTAACAGTTCAGCAAGATGTTATAATAACAGGTACTCTACGGTGGCTGCAAGTGGATCCCAGGTGGTATGGTGGAACCCGTGGTTAAACTTTAGTTGACAAACCCGTGTCCTTTTTTCCCCGCCTAGGATGGGCCAATACCCAATAGCTCCGTGTAGGTAGTACCGGGGGTCCTCTCCCTTGTGGTGAGGAAGCAGGCTGACTGCTCCGTCTGCAGGGTGCTGCGGCTGATAAACGAACCACAGCAGCCGGTTGCCAATTGCAAAGATGAACTCTGGCTGGATCCTTGGGCCCGGCGTTCCTGTGGTGGACTGGAGAATCCTCTGGAGTATGGTCGCTCCACTCTGAGGATCTCCCTTTCTCCCTAGGACCTGGACTTCTCGCGTCAGGCGCCCTCTTCCAGGATCTCCTCAAGAACCCTTTTTCTTCCCTCCGGTTCGGTTTGAAACCGACCGGGAAAACCTTCCGCCTCGTTCCACTTTAGCCGAATACCTCCTTGAACCGCCTAGAGGTGAACATATTCCCTCCCAGGTAACCTCCCACCGCTCAACTAATGTGGGAGTGCTGGGAACGGGTCCCACCCACCATCCTAGGGTCTACTTGCAGCTGGGGAACTACATCTCTTTTAAGGGGTGTAATTCCCCTCTGCGATGCCTGACCATGCGGGGCGCCACATTAACGCATGCATTTCCATTGCATTTTTGGGCACAAATGCTGTCAAAAACTGATTGCTAGCCAAACAGAATAAAAATGCAGATGTGCACTTAGCCTCATACTCAACGTGTGCACGTGGCCATAGTGAGGTAAAAATCTTACCAAATACTCGGCGTGTGCACGAGGCCTTACAAATACTGAGGTAACAACTCACCAAATACTCGGCGTGTGCACGAGGCCTTACACATACTGAGGTAACAACTCACCAAATACTCGGCGTGTGCACGAGGCCTTACAAATACTGAGGTAAAAACTCACCAAATACTCAGCGTACGCATGTGGTCTTACAAATACTGAGGTAACAAATACCAAATACTGAATGTTTGCCCAGTCAACATGTGCACATGACCTTATAGTGAAAACTTACCAAATACTGAATGGTGTGCACATGGCCTTACAGATACTGAGGTAAAAAACTCACCAAATACTCAATATGTGCATGTGGCATTATACTGAGGTAAACAACTAACCAAATACTGAACGTGTGCATGTGACCTTACAGATACTGAGGAAAAAAACTCACCAAATACTCAATATGTGCCCTTGGCCTAACAAATTCTGAGGCAAAAAAAGTAGCAAATATCCAACGTGCAGGGCCGCACCGTCCATTGGACAGTGTGAGCCCTGTCATTCAGGCGGCAGCCGGCAGGGGGAGCGGCTGTGCAGAAGGGGGCGGCGCCTCATGCACAGAGCCTCCCCCTGTCATGGCGCCGGCCGCTCATCCCGCTCACCGCAGGTAAGCGGCGGGCAGCGGGGGGACACGCACACAAGGGGCGGCAGCCCCAGGCTTCAAAAGCACCCTCCCCCGGTACTCGCGGCAGCGGCCGGCAATCACTGCCGCGGCTCAGGCGGCAGTGGCGATCCGGTCACTGCAGAAGGGGCTCCACCAGCACCCCCCCCCCCCCCGTAATCAGTGCCGCGGCTCAGGCGGCAGTGGGGCTCGGTGGCCTTATAAATCCTAAGGTAAAAACTCACCAAATACACAGCGTGTGCACGAGGCTTTACAAATACTGAGGTAAAAAATACTTACCAAATACTCAATCTGTGCACATGGCTTTATACTGAGGAAAAAACTTACCAAATACTGAACGTGTGCATTTGGCCTTATAGATACTGAGGTAAACAACTCACTAAATACTTAACCTGTGCACGTGGCCTTAAAAATACTGAGGTAAAAACTCACCAAATACTCAATGTGTGCACGAGGTCTTAGACTGGCTTCACACCACAGTTTTGTGCTGGCAGGTTGTATCCTGTTTTTTGCAGGATCCACCAGACAGTACCTGACAGCACAGGATGAGCAGAAAGTGTGGCAAAATATGCCCTCCAATCCTGTTTTTTGCCAGATTCCTTTTCTGCTGCTGTCCATGGTGGTGATCTGTCAGCCTGTGTGTACAGTGCTGCTCTCCATGGTGTTGATCTGTCAGCCTGTGTGTGCAGTGCTGCTCTCCATGGTGGTGATCTGTCAGCCTGTGTGTACAGTGCTGCTCTCCATGGTGCTGATCTGTCAGCCTGTGTGTGCAGTGCTGCTCTCCATGGTGGTGATCTGTCAGCCTGTGTGTACAGTGCTGCTCTCCATGGTGCTGGATCTGTCAGCCTGTGTGTACAGTGCTGCTCTCCATGGTGCTGATCTGTCAGCCTGCGTGTGCAGTGCTGCTCTCCATGGTGCTGATCTGTCAGCCTGTGTGTCAATGCTGCTCTCCATGGTGCTGATCTGTCAGCCTGTGTGTGCAGTGCTGCTCTCCATGGTGCTGATCTGTCAGCCTGAGTGTGCAGTGCTGCTCTCCACATTGCTGATTTGTCAGTCTGTGTGTGCAGTGCTGCTCTCCACGGTGCTGATCTGTCAGCCTGTGTGTGCAGTGCTGCTCTCCATGGTGCTGATCTGTCAGCCTGTGTGTGCAGTGCTGCTCTCCATGGTGCTGATCTGTCAGCCTGTGTGTGCAGTGTGCTGCTCTCCATGGTGCTGATCTGTCAGCCTGTGTGTGCAGTGCTGCTCTCCACGTTGCTGATTTGTCAGTCTGTGTGTGCAGTGCTGCTCTCCACGGTGCTGATCTGTCAGCCTGTGTGTGCAGTGCTGCTCTCCAAGGTGCTAATCTGTCAGCCTGTGTGTGCAGTGCTGCTCTCCACGGTGCTGATCTGTCAGCCTGTGTGTGCATGCTGCTCCCACGTGCTGATCTGTCAGCCTGTATGTGCAGTGCTGCTCTCCATGGTGCTGATCTGTCAGCCTGTGTGTACAGTGCTACTCTCCACGGTGCTGGTCTGTCAGCCATGTGCGTACAGTGCTGCTGTCCATGGTCCTGTACATTCAGCCGCGTCTCTGAAATGTTGCTTTCCTTGGTACTGAATGAGCACGGCAGCATTTCAGAGCATGCGCTGTGCTATACATCAGATTGGGGAAACTATCCGATTTTTTACTGGATCCGGTGGTGCCCATAGATTCCCATATCATGGGTGCCGGATCACCCCGGATCCGGGATTATCTGATTTTGTCCGAATTTTGCACCGGTGCCAAAAAATGATGCAGGCTCCCATTTTGTGCCTGGTGAAAAAACTGACAAAATTGGATCAGGGACAGAAAACACAAAACCGGATGGCCAAATAGGACCAATCAGGCACCATAGGGATACATTGAAGGCAAAACCGGATCACGTTTTAAAAATGCTAAGAAAATTCACGTTTTGTTTTTAATTAATAAATATGCAGTCTATGAATGAAATTTTAGAAATCACATTCATTTGACTGATACTTCAAAACTCTGATGGGGAGAACCAAGAGTTAGACCAGGCTAGGAAGAAATATTTTTGGTATGTGCACAGGGGCATAACTACAATAGGCGCAGGGGTTGCAATCACATCCGGGCCCTGAACCTAGGGGGGCCCAAAAGTCCCTTTGACCTATAGAAAAAGACTAATGCTATTAAGATTTGCAATAATTGAGGGCCCCTTTGGAGATGTCGCCTCGGGGCCCATGAGCTTCCAGTTATGTCACTGTATGTGCGCAAAATGCAGTTTTGGTGCAGAAATCCTTGCATCATCTGGTAGAAAAATGCACCAAAATCCGCAACGTGTTTTTTCACATTCATGGTTGGGGTTTCGTTGCATTTTCACATGGTCAAATGGTGCATTTTTCTGTCATGCATTTTTTTTTCAAACTCATTAAATTGCCAGCATGGCTAAAGGCGGGGAGTGGGGGGATGGGGGAGGCAGAGAAAGACAGAATCATTTCAGACAGCATGCTTTTTTTGGCAAAAGAACAAAAAAGCACCAAATCTGCATCAGAAACGCACTGTGTGAACACCTCAGTGTATCTGCAGCATTTTTTCATGAATACATTGAGGTCAATGGGAAAAAAACGCTGCAAAAAAAGCATCAATAATTGACATGCTGTAGCGGAATCTGCACCTTTTCTGCAAGGAAAAATATAAGTAATGTGTGCACAACACTTCGGAATTCTCATAAGCTGGCTTCAAGATAAAAAAAAACACCTCAAAAAATGCACAAAAAATGCACCATGTGCACAAGGCTAAGATGCAGTGTAGTATAATGTGCAATTTATCAGCCCTAACAAAGTTAAGCTAACAGAAGGGTGCCTTGTATCTACCAAAAGACCAGTTTGTGTGTACCCTACTAAGGCTAGGGTCACACATGCGGCAGGATTTTTAAATCGTGATCCGGTTTTGAGCTTTCAAAAAGCTCAAAACCGGATCAGGAAACACTCCCTTAGGAGCCCATTATGGTAACTGGATTCCTTTACATGCAATCCGGTTACCGGCTCTGGATCTGTAGCCTGCGCTAAAAATATGCAGGCTGCAGTTTTCGGAGCGATTCTGGCAACCGCAAGGCGGTAACCGGATAGCTCCAGATGTGTAATCCTGAGCAATGCGGTTACCGTATACTTTGCTCAGATAAGCAAAGTGTTAAATGTGTATAAAATCATTAATTATTAATATTAGCTGTGGGCAACATTCTCTAGGGGTGCACCCCCCTAGAGACATGCTGTCCACTCCTCTCAGCATGTTGGGGGTTAAAAATGCATTTACAGTAAGCGCCTATTGTCGGCTTTGTACTAATGTATGAATGAAGCCGCGGCTCCCCTCACAGTAGAGCAGATACTGTACGTAATGTACGTATAGTATCAGCCGCTGTCCAGGGTCATGTAACCATTAACATTAGGTCATATGGGGTGCGCTGCTCATAGACCTAATGTTAATGGTTACAGGACCTCGAACAGCGGGTCAGTATTACTAGTTGCTACTGTCAGGGGAGCCGCGGCTTCATTCATACATTTCTACAAAGCCGACAATAGCTGGCCTACTGTAAATGCATTATTAACCCCTAACATGCTGAGTGGAGTGGACAGCATGTCTCTAGGGGGGGGCACCCCCTAGAGACATGTTGCCCACAGCTAATATTCATATTTAATCTTTTGAATACACATTTAACACTTTGTTCATCCCTGCGGCAGCAGGGATGAACAAAGTATGACAGTAACCAAATTGCTCCGGATTACACATCCGAGCAATCCGGTTACCGGATTGCGGTTTCCTGCACACATTTTTCCTAAAAAATGTGTGTGAAAGCAATTGCGTTACCGCATCCTTCAATTGCCTGACCAAATGTGACCCTAGCCTTAGTCATGGAATGCTGACTGCATATAGAAATTATACCAAATCAGATAGAAAAAATGTACAATTGCAATAAAATTACAATTTTTATTAATAGAAAAATCCATACAAAACATAAAAAGTTACAAAAATACTACACATATGGGTAGCCAGTAATTAACAATCTGTGATACACCAACAGGTATAGGTTCTAGAGGACACTATGTATAGAAAACATGCTTCGTGCTAATAAATAACCATACAAATGCCTCCTTGCATGAATCTATATATAAGGGAAACAGAGAGGCTTCTCAATATCCCCAAAGTGAAGGTTCAGCAAGGCACATGGGCTCACTTAAACACCCTTGCACAGATCAATACGGATCTATTCCGCAAAAGCGCTGCACTGCCACTGCTACCCATATGTGTAGTACTTTTGTAACTTTTATATTTTTATGGATTTTTCTATTAATAAAAATGTAAATTTTATTGCAATTGTACTGTTTTTTCTATTTGATTTAATTTATCAGCCCTGCTGACAGGGGGCGACAGAGGGCACAGAAACAGCTCCTCCAAAAATAACTTATGCTGTCCACCCTCGCACATGATTGGAGGCAGGGGCATAACTACAATAGGTACAGGGGCTGCAATCGCCCTTGGACCTATAGAGAAAGACTAATGCTAATAAAGATTTGCAATAATTGGGGGCCCCGTTGGAGCTTTCACATCTGGGCCCATGAACTTCAAGTTACGCCACTGATTTGGCGGACATTAGTATAGAAATAAGGAACGATTTCTTTAAATAATCTTTAATATGTAACTTAGGATGACTTACTGTTTCATTTGTACCGTTGTCCATCATGACCTGGAACTGCCCTTTAAATTCTAATATTTGCCCAAACCGCAGAGAACAAAAGCCAAGAGAAGCCTATGGGAATAAAGGAGGCGGGGGCAATAAAGTATCTGCTTTTTTATGAACCTTCCTTCACAAGAGGCGGCCGGTGGGAAATGAGAAGATTATGTTGTAATCATTATTTATTGAGTAAATCGTCGGAACAAGGCGGAAGTGCGATGTGCAAGGTCAGCGCCGTGTATGAGGTGCACTCAGCAAAAACCGCACTTCACTCTGCTCTTAGATGGAGTCTCCGATCAATTATTAGTATAGATCTGTGACAAAATGTGAAAATATACAGCTCTTTTTATTATGTGGATCCCCAAAGATTTTTGATTCCTTCTTTTAACACAATTTGAAAAATGTAGTTAGCAACATGCACTAGAACTCTGACACTAATTGTACCAAGAACAGGGAGTACAACATATCCCTCCTTTATTATGTACTTTATACAATTAATTACACTTTTTTTCAGAAAAAGGTGTGAATAATATCAGTGCTAGATAAGTCAGGGTGCACTATTTTAGGCCTGTTTTACACATCCTTGACACCACGGATGTGTGAGAAAAGGCCGTTTGGGGGCGGGGCGTAGATCCATGTGTCACGGATGTGCGCTGTCCGTGTGCTATCCACAGATAGCACACAGACAGCCTGGCCTCGCATACTCACCTCCCTCCAGCACCGCTGCTCCCCTCACTTCCGGTCCACTGTCAGGCTCAGCGAAGTGAATATTCATGAGCCTAACGAGCGGCATCGGAAAAGAGAGGAATTGTCAGCGCTGGAGCAAGGTGAGTATGAAATGCTTTATTTTTGTTACGTTCATCCGTGGATCATGCACATGGATGTCACACGGATGACATCCGTGTGCATGGACATTTCAGGGCAAAAGCAGTCCGTGACTCCGCAAAAAAAATAGACATGTCGCCGTGTGGAGCACACGGACACACATGTGCTCCACACGGTGACACGGTCCGTGCGGAATTACGGACATGTGAAGGGGGCCATAGGGGAACATGTGCTCCCGTATGTCCTTGCCTCCGACAAGAGACACGGATATGTGAATGAGGCCTTAATGCGAGGCCAGTCACATTCACAAAATGACTATATAAATTAAAAAAGGAAAGGAAGCGCACATAGAGTAGTATTGCTATTATACAGGTCCCTCAGACCCCAAATGGTTAAAGTCACCTGATGTAGTTGTGAGTGTCACAACTACAATAAAAGCACACAGGAGGTCGCTGCAGGCTCCCAGCTGAGAACTGAAGAATCCAGATAAGAGTGAAAAAAAGAGCTGGAATCAAATGCCGCCCTGACCACAAGGATAAACACAGAGTTATTCACACACTGTGTTTATTTTGCCTACACGTGTTTATGCTCACGGCATGATGCCTGGAGTGCTGTGAGCATGAAACACATGTAGGCAATAAACAGAGTGTGTGAATAACTCTGTGTTTATCCTTGTGGTCAGCGCGCATTTGATCCAGCTCTTTTTTTCACTCTTATCTGGATTCACAAAATGACGACACATTGGATCAGTGCATTAGGCAGGAACGTGGACGGGTGCAATTACATGTAAAGATTTTCCTCCGTGAATCAGATGATAATATTGTTAGCCGTGACACTTTCTAAACAGACCCTAAAGGTTCCGTTACACATAGAGATATATTGCTTGCAACTCACTGGTTGCAGTGAAACCATGGACACATTGTTCCATTCTGTTGACGTGTACAAAATGGAACAATGTGTCCATGATTTCACTGCAACCAGTGAGTTGCAAGCAATATATCTCTGTGTGTAACGATACCTTTAGGTTACGTGCACATATTGCGTGTTTTTTATGCATTTGTTGGTGCAGTGTGGTCACATATCTGCAGGCCTATCCTTATGTCAGTCAAAGTCAATCAGAATCAGTTCTTGGTGCATTCCTAGGCTGGTTTCACACTACTGTTTTCCAGTATCCATGTGAATTCAGCTGAAACTGGATGCTTCAGTTTTCAGCCCCACTGACTTAATAGGGCTGCAGGAACTTGCGGGTGCATCCAGTTCTTTACTTTTCCCCCTTATTCGGGTGTCCACGGTTTTTGCACTGTGACCAAAAACGCATTTCGGAGCGAATTTGGTGTACCCAACAAAACCGTGAACCGGGGCAATGCATGTTAAATTACAATGGCGCTCTAGTGAACCCGAATCCAGTGGAATCCAGATCCTGCTGGATCCAGACACTGGATCCGGGTTTTTGGTCTGAGCATGCCCAGAACCAAGTTTGAAATAGCACACCCACTAGGGAGCATGTCATTTTCCACCAAATCCAGCAAAATAAGGTACACATCCGGATGCAACTGCCTGCTTCCGCACCAGTATTATCCCTGATCCTCGAGATGGGAGAACAGATCAGTGATAATATCGGTGCGGTTGCATCTGGTTTGTCAATTGTGGGAGATTCCAAAAAACGGAAGTGTGAAGTCAGCCTTACTTGCGTTTCTCAGGCTTTCAACCTATTGAGTTCATTATGAAAAATGCAGGCAAAAACATGAGGGAAAAATGAGAAAAATACATAGCATTTTTAGTGCGTTTTTTTTCTGCTAAGAGATGAAGCTTCAGTGCAGAAAATGTCTGCACCAAATCTTCAATGTGCGCACATGACCCAAGGTTTTTGGACTAACATTGTTGCACGCTTGTGTGGTTCCCCACCGGTCAGGACGCCACGAGGGGTACTGCACCCAAGCCACAGGTGTGGACCTCCTGTCGTCGGGAGATGGGGGATGGTTGGTATGGGCAAACACCCAACACGTAACCCTAGTTAGGGACGTCAGTGGATCCGATATAGGGAAGACCCAGTCCAAGGGAGGAGAATAGGGTAGAGAAGTGTGGGTGGGGAGGTAGAGGAAAAAAGTCAGTTGCAGTTTGGAGTGGAACAAAGAACAGTTAGAATGTAGAACTCAGAAAGTGAGAAGTCGAGTCGAGTGAGGAGGAGAAGGAGATACAGGAGAGCGGTGTGAAACTGAGGAGAAGGGGACTAGAGCCGTGCTACGTTCATCCCAGGAACCGAGAGGAAGGAACCTTAGGGGCACTAGCGGAGCTGAAGCAGCCCGTGGACCGAATCTGGGACTGGTGATACCAGAGAGGGTTTTGGTCAAGAAACAGGGACTGGATCTGAACGCAGTGCGGGAGTTCAGCACCCGAACCGCTAAAATCGGAGACCCGAGCTTCATAGGAGCTGTAGCTCACACCTGGCGCATCCCCCGAGAAAGCAGCCAGACATGGTCCGGGACAAGGTACCGGTCGCGCCCACCAAGACCCGTGGCTGATCAGGGCTCTGCACGCAGAGGCGCTAAAAGGGGTGCTGAGGAACAGGACCAGAGAAAGGCAAAGACAGACACAACACAGAGGATCTCAAACTTGCCACCCCGATTTCTTAAAGACACACAGGCTGGAGCTTATCTGAGAGAGTGGAACATCTATGATCTGATGTACTTGGAGCATGCTGTGAATAATCCCGGGTACAAAGTTGCAGAACTGTGTGAGACTGTGTTATTTGTATGGCAACCGACTGTGAAGGCCAGTGAGCAAAGTAATGAGACCTAACGTTAACCCCTGCTTGTCGGAGACTACCAAGTACTTCATCTACTGCCCTGGGGACCCTCCGCTCCACCTGTGGGGAGCCACTACATCGCAGCTGCCTGTCCATCATCCCCAGAGGTTCTGCAGCAGCAGCGGCTAACCATAGCTGCAAACCACGGGTGGCGTCACAAACAATTCTCCCTTTAAACCACCCTATCCTTATATACTCCCCAAGAACTCTTTGACGCTGAGCTCACGGTCATGGAGTCGGGTCTCGACCCCTGTGACTCCCCAGAAGCATTATACCCCGGTTCCGAGTAACCCCATTGACCTGGGGTGCTTCACTTGCTGGAATATTCGCTCGTCATAAGGCTGTTCACAACCAGTCAATTCTGCAGTGGTTGGGATTTACACACTGACTGCAATATGATGCTGCCCAGGGCATGATCTGCAGCCTCTTGCTTTACTTTTTTTGGGTCTTGAGCTTTGATGGCTAAGCATAACAGGGCTGACATTCAACAGCGTGGCCCATTACTTATACAGTGCCTTTAAAAAGTATTCCTACTCCATTCATTATTCACATTTTTTTCACGGTACATCGATAAACTTAAATGTATTTTATTGGGATTTTTTACTATACTATGCCAACACTAAGTAGCAAGTATTTTTAAAGTGTAAAGGAAATGATACCTGGTTTTCTTAATGTTTGAAAATATAAACCTGAAAACTGACGTGCATTTGTATTCAACCCATGAATAAAATCCTGAGTGACCAATTGCATCTAGAAATCAGCTAAATAGTAAATTAAGTCCATCTGTGTGTGATTTATTCTCACTATAACTGTTCTGTGAAGGCCTCTGAGGTTGTGTGAGAACATTAGGAATCAAACAGCATCATAGATACCAAGGAACACACCAGACACGGTCAGGAATAAAGCAAAAGAGAAGAGTAAAGCAGGGTTAGGATATAAAAAAAATTCTGAACATCTCAATCCATCATCCAAAAATGGAAGGAGAACGGCACAACTGCAAACCTACCAAGACATGGCTATCAACCGAAACTGACATCCCAAGAAGGAGATCACTAATTAGAGAGCAGTCCATGATCACTGCAGGATGCTAAGAGATCCACAGCTCAGGTGAATTTGTCCACAGGACGAGTATTAGTCATGTACCCCACAAATCTGGACTTTATGGAATGAGCGGAAAGAAGAAAGATATTTTTTAAAGCAAGAAACCATAAGAAATCCCATTTGCAGTTTGCAATAAGCCATGTAGGGGATAGTAAATAGTATCTAACTAAAACATAGTAAACTGATGGTTGGGTGAAAGTACACATAAAGGTTATTCACTCGCTTGCTGGTCCTCAAGGTAGCAAAAGGAATCACTTTGCCTTTAAAAGTTCATTAAGTTTATTCACATCCTCATAAACCACCACAAGATAACAGAACATGAGCCTTCCTTCGACCTTAAGAAACATAACTACACGCAGGATTACAGTTCCCATTTAACTCACTCACGGGTCTTCCCGTATAGGTTCGGATACACTTCTCCAGAAATGTCCCATTGGAGCACTCATAGATCCATCACTGACTCCAGTGAGAAGACAGACGGTTTCTAGACCGTTTTCCTCTCAGGAGGTTTGGGCAGCGTTCACACACTTACTCCTGTCAGTTGCTCCTAAGATCCCTCTTTAGAGGATCCTTTCACACCCAGCATACTCCATACTGGCTGCAATCTCTCTCTCTCCCTCTCTCCACATGTCAAACACAGACTCCAACTGAGACACACCAATGGGTGGAGACACATGTAAAATACTCACCCATATCTTTCTCAGCATACATAAAATGGACCTGAATGCATTAAAGCCTTGTGGAACTGTGAACCCCCCAGATTTACACCACAGAGGACAGTCACATCTGGGATATAAACTGGCCATTTACAATGCAGCCGGTCGCCACATTACAGTTGTTACATCTAATACCAAAGGTAAGTAATAGTAAGGTGTAACATCCACAAGTCATAGGTTATATATTATAGTAATACCTGCTGTTATACTGAAAAAGAGAAGGTGATGTCCCCAGAATCCTAAAAGAAATGACCACAGGAAAGGAACCTTGACGCGCGTTTCGTTGTAACAACAACTTCCTCAGGAGGTCTGGATCCTCTCCTGTGGTCTTTTCTTTTAGGATTCTGGGCACATCACTTTCTCTTTATCAATATGACAGCAGGTATTACTATAATATATAACCTATGATTGGTGGATGTTAAATCTCATTAATACTAAACTTGGATATTACATGTAATCAGTTTACTATGTTTTAGGTAGATACTAATTACCATCATATGTATCCCTGCCTATTACTTTAATATCGTCATTGCTTGCAGTTCCCTTATTTTTGAGTCTGTAGTTTTCCTTAGCTTTTACCAGCTAATCTACCGCCTCTGTATATTTACTGGTGCTATTTTGTACGTGCTACTCCGCCCCGGTCTTCTTCTGTCTTCCCATTATAGCTCTCTTTATTATTGTGTACCTCTTTCACTTTATATGTACACATTATATTTTATGACATTTACTATGTATTATTATATTTAATAAGAATAGCAACACTTGTTTCTACTTTCCGGCTTTACCTGCGTTCTGTACTTTTTTGGTTCTCAAAGTAAAACGTATTGGGCTATATGCAAAATGTTATGTGTGATGGAAATCTAACACTGCACATCACCTTGAGAACACCATCCCTGCCGTCACACATGGTGGAGGCAGCTTCCTGCTGTGGGGATGCTTTTCTTCAGCAGGGGCAGAGAAGCTGGTCAGAGATGATGTAAAAATACATGGAGCTAAATACAGGGCAATCTTGGAGGAAAACCTCTTAGGGTACCTTCACAGGCGGCAATATTGCTAGGCAACTTCACAGGCAATTTGCTGGTTGCAGTGAAATCATAGACACATTGTTCTATTTTGTTGCTGTGTACAAATGTAACAATGTGCCCAAGATTTCACTGCAACCAACAAATTGCCTGTGAAATTTCCTAGCAATATTGCCGCGTGTGACGGCACCGCCAATGCATCAGGCGATGTAGGGGCGTGGCCTATCAGCACTGATATAGCCCCTGTGTCACCTAATGTAAAGGGGCGATGTCGGCGCCTCTGAGTGCTCGCCTGGTTTCACATCAGTGATGTGAAACCAGGCAGCCGATCTGGGGTGATGTGTCCACATCGCCCCATGGAAACGGCCGCCGGCGACCTGACAGGCGATGGGAGCCATAGGCTCCCATTGTACTGCATCGCTGCTGGAGTTTTGAGACATCCCGGCGGTGATGCCGTCTGTCAGCTAGCCGGAGCATTGCTGGAGGTGTCTCCCCGTGTAAACGGGGGGCGGCGACGCTGGCGGGGCACCAAAAACGTGCGCGCTCCCGCCAGTCTCTGCCGACATTTCCAGCCCCGTTGCCAGGTGTGACGGGGCCTTTAGAGACTGCAAAAGACTTGAGGCTAGAGCATAGGTTCACCTTCCAGCAGGACAACAACCCTAAATATCCTACAATGGAGGGTTTAGATCAGAGCATATTCATGGATGTGAACGACCCAGTCACAGTCCAGATCAAAATCCTATTGAGAATCTGTGAATAAGATGTAAAAATTGCTGATCACAGATATCTCCATCCAATCTCACTAAGGCGGCCGTCACACGCATCAATGTTGAGAGCGATATTGTTAGCGATCACATGCACGCGCGATCGCTAACGATATCGTTCACATCGCTGGTGAGCTGTCACACCGGCAGACTCACCAGCGATGTGGAGCAGCGAGATCGCTGGTAACTATGGTACACATCGGGTTACTAGGCGCCGCGCGGCGCTTAGTAACCCGACGTTTACCAAAGATACCATCTCCCAGCATAGGCTCTGCCGCTGGGAGATCGTTCATCGTGGTGTCACACACCACGATGAAGCAGATTGAACAAGCGATTATCGCTTGATATGAGCTCCGGCTCACAAATCTGCGATCTACCAATCAAGCGATTTTATGCAGCGATGCACAAACGATATCGCTTAAGCGATCAAAAAGCAGATCACTTAAGCGATATCGTGCAGGAAATTGATGCGTGTGACGGCCGCCTTAGTGAGAGCAAAGAAGAGCAGTATAATGTCACCTGTAGATGAGCAAAGCTGGAGAGACAGAGCCACGATGACTTGTATCAGAATCTGCAGAAAAAGATGGCCCTACAAAGTGCTGACTCTGGGGGGTGAATACAAATGCACGTCACAATTTTCAGATTTATATTTTTTAAATATTTAGAAAAACAGGTGTAATTTCCTTTACACTTCACAAATCCGTGTACTTATGGCCACTTTACACGTCCCAATATCGTTACCAGGGGCGGAACTACACTGGTGCAGCTGCACCAGGGCCCCGACCGGCTGGGGCCCCCTTCAAGCCTGGAGGGGGGCCCCCAGCCGTCCCCCGCAAGCCGCCGTCAAAGGAGAGGAGGGTCAGGCAAGGGAAGCAGAGAGCTTCCTGCTTCCCCTGCCTGATCCCGCCCCTCCTCTCCTCTGCTCCTTCGGCCCCTAGCATACATCCGCCGCGGCTCCCAGGTAGGAGAGCATCGCGCCTGTGGCTCCCTGCGGCTCCCAGCGGCTCCTAGCAGCACCCACCCCCCCCCCTTCCTGGGCCGCGCCGACGGCCAACGGCACCCCTCCCCCCGGCCGTGCCGACGGCCAGTAGCCCCCTCCCCGGTCCTCTCCTGCACCAGGGCCCCCGGGGGTGACGGTCCACCCCTGATCGTTACGATATTGTATACAACTTCACGGGAGCGCGCACGTTTTTGGCGTTTGTCCAAGATCACATAGGAGATGTTACACAGTGCGATATCGCCAGGCAACGCAAGTACGATGTCATACGCCCCTCTTGCACACTGCGTCTCATCAACTCAGGGAATGAGCAATTAACATTGGAGTGAATGGGGAAGTTGAATCGTAGTAGCTCTATCACACAGCACGATCATGCCAGATCATCTATCCAATATTGGCCAGTTGGAGAGCCTGCACAATTCCCCAACGATATAGTTTTTTGCATCGTTCTTGCGTCGCATTGCTCATTTACACGACACAATGCACGAACGATATCGGCGGCAACGCCCGAACCACGTGACTTTTTATTGTTGTTGGACAACAATATCGGAACATGTAAAGCGGCCATTAGTGTTGGTATCACATAAAATCACAATAAAATACATTTAAGTTTGTGGGTGTATGGTGAAAAAGGGGTAAAATGCATAGAGTGTGAATACTTTTTGAAGGCCCTGTACTCGCCACTTCTCCTAAAATCTCCATTAAGCTCACAGAAAAAAAGAGTTGGCAAATCCCCCCATGCACGCGACGTTCGGGTACCTTTACACGTCGCAACATTGCATGCAATTTCACTTGCAACTTACTGGCTGCAGTGAAATCATGGACACATTGTTACATTTGTACACAGCAACAAAATGGAACAATGCGTCCATGATTTCACTGCAGCCAGTAAGTTGCAAGTGAAATTGCATGCAATGTTGCGACGTGTAAAGGTACCCGAAGACTTCTGAAACTTCATGCAAAGAATAATCTGAAAGATTTCTTGTATGTAACATCATAACGCTCCATCATCAGACAGAACCCCTAGTTTCCACGTGCACATGAGGTAGGAAACATTAATAACACAGGGGCACGGTATGATAAAAAGGCAAGTAATTATTAAACAGATTTTTGCCTCTCGTTGCAAGCACCAAACTCATCAGTCCTCAAGCAGAAGGAAAAGTTAGCAAAAGTGGCATTTATTTTTTTTTTTTTTTTAAGTCTTCAGTTTATTCTCGAGCTATGGCAACTTGATAAATGAACACTCTATAGGAAGATCGATCTTACCTAGATAGGTCCACCAGGGTCTTCTCGAAGTCTAAATAGGTCCACTAGGTTCTTCTTCAAGCCTAGATAGGTCCACCAGGGTCTTCTCCAAGCCTAGCTAGGTCCGCCAGGGTCTTCTTCAAGCCTAGATCGGTCGACCAGGGTCTTTTTGAAGCCTAGATAGGTCCACCAGGGTCTTCCCCAAGCCTAGATAGATCCACCAGAGCCTTCTTCAAATCTAGATAGGTACCAGGCTCTTCCCCAAGCTTAGAGAGGTCAACCAGGCTCTTCTCCATGCCTAGTTTGACCAGGGTCTTCTCTAAGCTTAGATAGGTCCACCAGGGTCTTCTCCAAGCGTAGATAGGTCCATCAAGGTCTACTCCAGCATTGTCTTGATTGAATCAAGCCATTACTGTTCCACATGTGCCTCTTATTTCCATGAATTGGAAATTGGAAAGTGACAGATGAGAGAGAAATTACCATAGAGTCTTAATATCTTGGCTTACACAGGAGTCACTGGAGATTTCCTCTGTGAGTGTGAAGCGAGGGATGATAACCATAGAAGATGCAGTGTTACAGAGCACTTATATTCTGTATATACAGTGGATTGAGGCTTTTAGTTGTGGTCAGGGGCACTGATGGGTTTGATTACACATAATTCAGTCTAGGTTTGTGGTAAACCACATAGGTGAAGACCTGGACAGAGGAAGAGCCGCACCATGAGTCACGGTCAGTGTTTTCCCACCGGAGAAATAGATGTAGGACATTTGTAAGAATGTCCACATGGTTGGCATTCTGCCATCATTGTAAGTTCTTGGGGATTGATTTCCCCCATAGAGAAATATTGGGGTTGCATGAGCTGGTGTGTTGGATGTGTCGAGCCCCAGGCCCTGGGGTACTCGGGTATCAGGCTTGGAGGGGGTTTTCAAGGGGATGTCACGGGCGGCAGCGTTTGAGCCCATGGTCTGGGTGACACTTCAATAGAGGGGTTATGTACAGGAGATAAGAGTTATTGTCACGTGACGCCACCTGTAGTATCTGGTGATGGGTCACCAGCGCCGCCACAGTCCTCCGGAGGGCGATGGTATCACGACAAGGATGGCAAAGCTCCCTACAGGTGGAGCTGGGCCTCCGGGGCAGTGTTGCTGTAAGCAGAGTTCAATGATAAATGGCACAAAGACACGGAGGCAAAGTCACTCTCCCGGGTACTTTACTGTAAACAGTCATCAGCATACAAGTCCACAGTTCAGCAACAGTTGTTAAAGAAACAGGTAGCTCTACAGGTGGCTGCAAGTGGATGCCAGGTGGTATGGTGGTACCCGTAGTATGCCTTAGTTGATGAAACCGTGTCCTTTTTTCCCCAACTAGGATGAGTCTATACCCAATTACTCCTTGAAGGTAGACTTGGGGTTCCCCTCCCTCGTGGTGAGGAAGCAGGCAGACCGCTCCGTCTGGCAGGGTGCCGCAGCCGGTGAACAGACTTCAGAGGTAGACTTTGGCCGTTTCCTCGGGTCCGGCATTCCCGTGGTGGACTGGGGAATTCCCTGGAGTATGGTCGCTCCACGCTGGGGTTCCCTCTTTCTCTCTAGAGCCCAGACTCCTGCGTCAGGTACCCTCTCTCAGGATCCCCACCTAGGATCCCCTTTCATCTTTAATACCCTTTTCATTTTTAATATTCCTGAGTCCTGTCTGCCTGTGGCTTCCCACATCTCTGCTACCTATCTCCAGTCTTCAGGACCTCTGCTACTTCTCTGCAGCCGCAGAACATCTTCTTTCTGTTTGTGGCTTCCATTACCTCTGCTACCTATCTGCAGTCTCCAGGATGACTCCTGTGTGCCTGCAGCTTCCACTACCTCTGATACCTGTCTATGGACTTCATGATATCTACTGTCTGCTTGCAGCTTCCATTAACTCTGTTATTTGTCTGCTGTCTCCAGGACGTCTCATGTCTGCCCGCAGATTCCAGTACCTCTGCTACCTATCTGAGGTCTCCAGAGCATCTCCTGTCTGCCTGCAGCTTTCAGTACCACTGTTACCTGTCTGCAGTCTCCAAAAAGTCTCCTCTCTGCCTTTGGCTTCTAGTACTGCTGGTACCTGTCTCCCACATGCCTCACCTGCCTACTGCTTCGATGCACGTATGCACACCAAGACTTGAGTTTAGAGGATCAACCTCACCAGGTGACCCTTACATCAGGTGTCCATATGCACAAGAGATTAAAAACAATGACTACCTGTTTTTCCATAAAAACGCTTGCACAAGAAGGCTAACAACTGTGTGGCTGTGCCTATATTAGAGCGCCAGTCATTGTGCCCACATAAAGGTGCCAACTAGTGTCCACTTACCAGTCTTCTCAACCCCACGCTCCCCAGCCTAGCCACTTCATCCTCACAAGTGTTAGCCTACATAATAATGCATGCAAAAGAATGGCAACTACTGTCCTTCTAAACGAGTGTCAGCCAATGTGACCACATGTGCTACATTGCCCCCCGGAGCGAAAGTCAAGTCCTTAACTTGCTCCAGTTCTGGATCCAAAAAGTACATGGAAGCTTTTATTGCAGTGGACGTGGAGACCCTACTATTGAGCTGTGTGCGGGGACATATCGCACCCGGGCCCTGGAGCCTGGGGGGCCCCAAAAGTTCCTTTGGCCAATAGAAAAAGACTAATGTTATTCAAAATTTGCAATAATTGGGGGCCCCGTTGGCGATTACGCATCGGGGCCCATGTGCTTCAAGTTACACCACTGGCTAGACCTTATTAGAATCTGCGTGGCTGGAGAGAAATGTTCTGTAAAGTTTTCTATATTATCAGGAATTCTGCACAATATGACTTGCACTCGAGGTCTAAGTGCCCACGGATCAGGACTCATTCCACCATACTCTGCTGATCCTGGGGGACGGAGTTCATATTCTCAATTTAAAGAGTTCCAGATAATTGTACTGAACACAAAGAGGTTGTTATGCAGCCACCTCCTCCAGCACACATATCCCATTGTCTGACTCAACTTTTCGCCTTTGCAATCCCTGATGTGCAAAATAAACTTGAAGCCCTGGGTGCATTGTGGTGGGGGATGTAAACTCCAGCCGCAGTAAAAGGTCCATAGGGGAGGAGAAATTGTAAGGAAACTTCATTAAACTGGAGCAGGTAAACCCTGATTGGTGCAGAATTCTGTTTTATATGGAAAATTCACAGTTTAGCCTATGAGTCGGCAGGCCAAAAACAACAAGCTGTATTATATTTATGTGTATATAAATCGATTGGAAATTTTTCCATATAATAACAATTGCTCCTAATTTAGATATTTATTTCCAAAGCAGGGGCGAAAGTTTTACTTTAAAAGAGACCCTTGTTCTTGCAAATTTGGTATAAATTTGCATTGGCAGGATGGCCACCCATTTAAAGGGGTATTCCAATCTTATGACTACCGTAGCTCAAGGTATGGGGACTCAGGTATCTGGACCTTCTACTGCTATAGGGATGTCACTGGTGGCCTGCCCAGACCCGTGGCCCTGGTGGTCAACTGAAAAGGGGGTTATTTGGAATGGGAGTAAAACTTTATAAGTTTATCGTGACGCCACCCGCAGATTCTGGTGATGTAGCACCAGTGCCACTTCAGACCTCCAGAAGGCAATGATACAGCAGCTGAGATGGTACAGCTCCCTGCAGGTAGAGCTGGCCCTCCAGGGCAGAGATGCACCTGTAGTGATGGAGGTGCGGATGATGGAGATAAGTTGCAGTGCAGCAGTGAATAAGCACACAGAGACTCAGTCACTCTACCCGGGCACTTTACTGGAACAATGCAGAAGGTGGCACAGTTCACAGAAGACAACCGTTGTTAAGTGAGGATAGCCGGCCGGGTAATCACAGTGGTCTGCAGGGTCTCCTGGAGTCTCCTGTGGTATGCCTTCCTTGTCTCTGACCCATGTCCTGCTGCTACTGCCTGTCCAGGAACAGCCCGCTTAGTACCAGGCCCGATTGGGGTGCTTCCTGAGTATCCCAGCTTCCCGCTCTCCTCTCTCCTGCACTGGATCTCAACCCCAGTGGGTTATCCTGGTGTGACTGATTTCCTTTCTGACAGGGTTTCGGGGGCCGTTAGACGGACCTGCGACCTCTGGATCTGCATCACAAATGACCGACGCCCCCCCGAGGGCTCAGCCACATACTGCAAAAGATAAAAAGGTGCAAAAAAAAAACTATATATATATGTGATGCATATATAGGGTGCGGTGCGGCCCGCCTGGTCTAATAGTGGGCGTGACCGGCGGGCTGTGCCCACCAAACAAACATATGGTCAGGCATATGGATAGGACTCGTAAGCGTGAGGGCCCGTGACGTGGGTTACAAGCTTACGTATTTGGACAAATATCCACTAACTCCTCACATCTTTATCTTTAGAGGTTTTTTTGCACCTTTTTATCTTTTGCAGTATGTGGCTGAGCCCTCAGGGGGGGGCAGTCATTTGTGATGCATATATAGGGTGCGGTGCGGCCCACCTGGTCTAATGGTGGGCATGACCGGTGGGCTGTGCTGACATTTTGCATCACTTAGACCTGTGTGGCTGACGTCCTGTTGGTAACCTTGTGTCCATGAATGTCACCAGTCTCCTCCTTGTCAGCATGGCTGGACGCAGGCGCCACGGCTGCCTCCATGCTTGGGTTGCAGGGGATTGAGCATCGGTGTTCTTACACTTGTGTTGCCTACCAGTGGAGCTGGCAGCCCTCTGCTAGGTGCAACGGATATTTTACCTGGCTAAATTTTGGTGAGTTTTTTTCCTTATAGTATTATGTCCTACTTCGGTGATTTTCTGCTAGGACCTCCTCCACAACTCATGCAACGGCCGCTGCCTCTCTTGCTTCTTGGTTCACCGCCCGGGACATCAGCTTTACAGCCCGGGTGGCACTCCAGCTGCGGACCACCCACTCCATCGTCTGTGCCAGATTGTCCCGCAGCTTTCGGAAGGCCTCTCTCCAGAACCCTGCATCTACCTCGTTGATCAGAAGGGAGACCGAGTCCAGGTCCCGTGGGCAATGCGGGCCTGCTGCTCTACCTCGTGCATGAGATCTGTCCAATGGGTCGCCATTGCATCGGGTATTACACGCTGTTCCTCGTGTCCTTCTCTTCCGGTTTGTTCTCTTATGGCCTTTTGGTGGTTCCCTTCGGTCACTTCCTTTGGCCTGCCCCCTTGGTTGATTGGCGGCCATAGGGGCGGGCAAACAGTGTTGCGCCTCTAACTAGGCCCTCCCATGGCAAGGGGCTGAGGCACGCCCCCGGGCCTGCACGTTGTCCTTCACATGGTTAAGCCGCCATCTTGGGGTTCCCGATAAAATGGTGGGAACTCGTTCTCAGTGCCATACAGCGGCGGTAAAAGTTCTTTTCGACCAAAAAGTTCAAAGTCCAAAGGCACACAGTACCTGGTTGCACTGGGTACGCAATCCTGTTCATGACGCCAGAAATTGACTAGCCCAGGGTATGGGGACTTGGGAATCTGGGCCTTCTGCTGCTGTAGGGATGTCACCGGTGGCCTGCCCAGACCTGTGGCCCTGGTGGTCAACTAAAACGGGGGTTAGTTGGAATGGGAATAAACTTTATAAGTTTATCGTGACACCACCCGCAGATTCTGCTGATGTAGCACCAGCGCCGCTTCAGACCTCCGGAAGGCGATGGTACAGCTCCCTGCAAGTACAGCTGGCCCTCTGGGGCAGAGATGCACCTGTACTGATGGAGGTGCTGATGATGGAGATAAGTAAGTTGCAGTGCAGCAGTGAATAAGCACACAGAGACTCAGTCACTCTACCCGGGTACTTTACCTGAACAATGCTGATGGTGGTACAGTTCACAGAAGAGATGCGTTGTTCAGTAAGGATAGCCGGCCGGGTAGTTACAGTGTGCTGCAGGGTCTCTTGGAGTCTCCTGTGGTATGCCTTCCTTGTCTCTGACCCGTGTCCTTCTGCTACTGCCTGTCCAGGAACAGCCCGCTTAGTGCCAGGCCCGATTGGGGTTCTTCCTGAGTATCCCAGCTTCCCGCTCTCCTCTCTCCTGCACTGGATCTCAACCCCGGTGGGTTATCTTGCTGTGACTGGTTTCCTTTCTGACAGGGTGTCGGGGCCAGTAGACAGACCTACGACTCCGGTGTTACGGCTCAGGGGCTGAACTCCCTGTGTCGCGTCTTCGGAACCGGCACTCTGGTGTATGGACCAGGGTTCCCTCCAAGAGTATGGACGCTCAGGGGGTCCTCTCTTTCAGTCTGGGCTGCCTGTTCTCTTTCTCCAGGCCCCCTGTCTCGGAGTCCCCTTCTCTCTCTCAGGGCTCACGTGCTCCTCCGTTCCTCAGTGCAAACTAGAACTCACTGTTTTTCTACCTCCCTCCTCCCCTATCTCCCCCCTAAGGTAGGGGCCCTTACCATTTGCCTAAGTGGGTGTGTGGGAGTGCTAGGATGGGATCCTCCTACAAATCCTACATTCCACTGTGACAGGGATGTCCACACACTCATTTATGGGTGCAGTACCCCAATTGTGACGCCTGACCAGTGGGGCGCCACATTTACACATTTATGGCATATCCACAATACAGGCAATAAATGCATAAGCGATGAGCAAGCACTAGAGTAGTCAGGTGCTCGGATGGGCTTGACTCGAGTACCTGTTCATAATGGAAGCCAATGAGGAACTAGGGCATTTTTCTGGATGATTTCTCGTAAAAATGCTGGCGTTCCCCACTGACTTTCATTATGCTCAGTAAATGAGTCACGCCCATCCGAACACCTAGCTGCTCGTTACGAGTACCGAGCACGGTAGTGTTCGCTTATCACTAATAACTATCCATGGTGTACAAACATGTATAAAAGAGTAAGGGAGAATACTGTTAAGGAGAGCAGCATTGACCTTGAATCCAACGATGTATCACTTAGATTTCTGGCTGCAGCCGTTCTGACACAATAAGAGTTTTCAGATTTAGCTATGTAGCAGAGCTGAGGAAGATGCCCCCACCCACACCAAGCTCTGTATGTACAATGTATATAGGATCTGCTAATTCACAGAGGGGAGCGATCTGGACTTATGGTGCCGTCACACAGCACGATCTGGCCAGCGATGTCGGAAGCGATGCGCGGGTGCCCGCTCGGTTCCGACATCGCTGGCCAGCTGTCACACAGCAACGCTGCGGTATAGGCTGGATCGCCGCCGACATCGCTCTGGCGATGTCACACGGCGCGATCCAGCCTTATCGCGGGTCGCCGGTTGACAGGTTTACGGTTCTTCCCGTAAACCTGACAACCTGCGACCAGCGATAAAATGCGTTTGCGGCGCTCGTTTACACAGCGCGACGTCGCTAGTGACATCGCTGATACGTCACTTTTTCGGCGATGTCGCTAGCGACGTCGGCAGGTGTGACGGCACCAATAGGCTCAAGTGCTGCTGAGACTGAGCAATCCAACAATGAAAATCTACTGGTGCTAAAACAAACATTGAAGGTAAACAACACACAGTACGATAAAGGGGGTGTCACACACGTCAATATCGCCTGCACGATATCGGCTGCACGTGACGTTGCAGCGATATTGACGCGTGTGACATACTGCATCAACCAGCGATAAATCGCTGGTTGATGATCGCCAGGTTTCAGAACCAGCTCAGAAACCTGGCGATTGTCGCCCGGTGGACACGCAGCATCGCTGCGTGTGACACCGGGACTAGCGATATTCCAGCTCCCAGCGCCTCTCACAAGCGCTGGGAGCTGGTATCCAAGGTACACTGCGGGTAACTAGGCAGCGCGCGCTGCCTAGATACCCGACTGTGTACCTTAGTTACCAGCCTCCTCCGCTCACCGGGTGAGCGGAGGAGGCTGGTAACTAAGGTACACGTCGGGTATCTAGGCAGCGCGCGCTGCCTAGTTACCCGCAGTTTACCTTGGAGACCAGCCTGCTCCCGCTTCCAGCAGGCTGGCAGCGGGAGCAGGACATCGTGGAAACGATATTTAAATCGTTTCCATGATGTCACTGGTCAATTGATCGCTGGTGAGTCTGTCTGTGTGACAGCTCACCAGCAATCAGCCGTCAATGTCGTCAGCGATCATCTCGCTGACGACATTGACGCGTGTGACACCCCCTTTAGACATAGCATGGCTGGATCTCTGTTGAAACATACAGCATGCTGTCTTCAGATTTCACAGCAAAAACCTGCTGACAGATTCCCTTTAATTGATGGCATGTAACAGCGCAGGTGAGTTGGCAATGTGGCGCCCCTCTGGCTAGGCACCACAGGGAGGTATTGCACTCTGACAACCAATGTGATGTCTCTGTAAGTTGTCAGTTCAGGGTTCAACTTAAAGAGGGTGGAGCCTAGGGTATTGTAGTGGGAGTGAGTGACAGTTAGATCAGACAGTGCTGGCAAGGCAACCAGGAAGGACAGGCCTGACAGTGCCACTGACAGGAGGGATCCACATCTTTAAGTTGGGGCCCAGGACAGAGGGCAACAGACCAGGACTGGTTGGAGCCGGCTGGTCACGTTGGGGAAAACATCAGCAGTGCGGATAACCGAAGCGGTCAGTAGTTCACCTCTGACCGCAGACCAACGAGCTGCAGACCCATAGTAACCGGGTAGCCGAGAGCACCACAAGGGCATCTCACCCCTCAGGACTGAAACCGGTTGAAGACACTGGTGGTTGCGGACTGAATTCCGGTGGCGGGAGAAATCGTGCGCTCCTGCTGCTCCCGGCCGTACCGGTAAGAGACAAACCTGATCAGCTAGTGTCGACTGGCGGGAGAGCTCTGCGAGGGTGGTAGAAACTAGAGAGAGGAAAGTGACCCCAAAAGACAAAGAAGGCAAAACATCTAGAGACTCCATAATGGGAACCTTGAACTGGCGACAGCCCCCGGTAAACCAAACTGTACTGTGTTTCAACTTGTCAACTGCTGGTACCCAGTAAAGTGGAGTTAAAGTTAAACTGGTCTCTGTTATCCTTCTCGCCGGTGCCTGGAGGGCTTCATTGCCATCACCAGCAGCTCACCTTAGGGGTAAGAACTGCAACAACTATTCCCCCCCATCATCCATCACCACTGCCCTGAGGTAACGCTCCACCTGTGGGGAGTTGTACCATACTCTGCTGCACCCACCATCACCTCAGCGGCCGGCTTGCAGCTCCGGTACCATCTTACTGGGAACTACAGGTGGCGTCACGTGCCCTTGTAAATATTCCCTCCCCACCATCTAACAAATGATTACCAGGGCACGGAACCGGGAACCCGACCACCCGTGATTCCCCATCCAAGAAGCCATCAGTCCCGGTGTCCGAGTATCCCCTTGCCCTGGCAACATCAGCAACATCTCACTCCAGCATTGGCAGATTGGTCGCCCATCAGAAACTCCTATATACAAGAATATAACTACTAGAATACTGCCCCCTATGTACAAGAATATAATTACTATAATACTGCTCCTATATACAAGAATATAACTACTATAATACTGCTCCTATGTACAAGAATATAACTACTATAATACTGCTCCTATGTACAAGAATATAACTACTATAATACTGCCCCTATGTACAAGAATATAACTACTATAATACTGCTCCTAAGTACAAGAATATAACTACTATAATACTGCTCCTATATACAAGAATATAACTACTATAATACTGCCCCTATGTACAAGAATATAGCTACTATAATACTGCTCCTATGTACAAGAATATAACTACTATAATACTGCTCCTATGTACAAGAATATAACTACTATAATACTGCACCTATATACAAGAATATAACTACTATAATACTGCTCCTATATACAAGAATATAACTACTATAATACTGCCCCTATGTACAATAATATAACTACTATAATACTGCTCCTATGTACAAGAATATAACTACTATAATACTGCACCTATGTACAAGAATATAACTACTATAATACTGCTCCTATATACAAGAATATAACTACTATAATACTGCTCCTATGTACAAGAATATAACTACTATAATACTGCTCCTATATACAAGAATATAACTATTATAATACAGCCCCAATATACAAGAATATAACTACTATAATACTGCCCCTATGTACAATAATATAACTACTATAATACTGCTCCTATATACAAGAATATAGCTACTATAATACTGCCCCTAAGTACAAGAATATAACTACTATAATACTGCTCTTATATACAAGAATATAACTACTATAATACTGCTCTTATATACAAGAATATAACTACTATAATACTGCCCCCTATATACAAGAATATAACTACTATAATACTGCTCCTATATACAAGAATATAACTACTATAATACTGCCCCCTATATACAAGAATATAACTAGTATAATACTGCCCCTATATACAAGAATATAACTAGTATAATACAGCTCCTATATACAAGAATATAACTACTATAATACTGCCCCTATATACAAGAATATAACTAGTATAATACAGCTCCTATATACAAGAATATAACTACTATAATACTGCTCCTATGTACAAGAATATAACTACTATAATACTGCCCCTATACAAGAATATAACTACTATAATACTGCTCCTATGTACAAGAATATAACTACTATAATACTGCTCCTATATACAAGAATATAACTAGTATAATACTGCCCCTATATACAAGAATATAACTAGTATAATACAGCTCCTATATACAAGAATATAACTACTATAATACTGCCCCTTTATACAAGAATATAACTACTATAATACTGCCCCTATGTACAAGAATATAACTACTATAATACTGCCCCTGTATACAAGAATATAACTACTATAATACAGCCCCTATATACAAGAATATAACTACTATAATACAGCCCCTATATACAAGAATATAACTACTATAATACTGCTCCAATATACAAGAATATAACTACTATAATACTGCTCCTATGTACAAGAATATACTATAATACTGCCTCTATAGTATAACTGGAGAAGATTATAAATAGAAATTTTATTTAAAGAAGTCATATTTCATATTATAAATTGACATTTACATATCCAGAAAATATAAGTCACACGGCTTTATTGAATTAGAGGACATTTTCTTGTTTTTATCAGATATTTGAGATTTTACATATGGAGAATACAATTAGCAGCGCTGTCCAGAAAAACGTAACACAATTATTCTGGCTGAAGGATTTTAATGGTCCAATTTCTCGCTTATCAAGAAGCTGCATTAAAGCAGAATTGTTGTGTGCTCGTTACGCCACAGCCCATTAGCATCATCAGGTGGACTGTCATTATTGATCCATAATCAGCTATCCTAACAGCTCCATGTTTTATTGTGTCTAATTACCCTCTGGACCTATTAAAATTAACCAAATTAGGACATTTTTAATTAGACGTTTCAATGGAATTGCATTACTGCTATATTGCATATTGCATACATTCTAATCTGCATGTTTGAAAACATTGATATACGGTACTTCTCACAGCTGAGGGTTTCTGTCACGGTGTAGTGAATACTGATGAGGGAATGACAGGTATGGGCAGGGTGACCAGGGAAGACTAGTCTGACCCTAGTCTGGAAACCCTGAATGGCCCTGATCCCGAAGGTATCTCTGATGGTGAGAAGGTTCAGGCCTCCAGCCGCTCCTTAAAACTCCTCCACCAGCCCCGCGCCATTCCCCCTTCACCTCCCTCCACAGAACCAGGATACAGCAACTCCAACAGAAAGGACATCAGCCACACAATCACATAGGTCAGCACAGCACGGCTTCCAGGCATAGAGTGAGACTATCAGCAGCACCAACTGGTGGAAGGAGAGGCTACTTAAAGGCAAGGGGGACGGGAGCACAGGTGAGTCACACATTAACCCCTCAACCAGAAGCCGAACCTCATAGTGAATGCAGTTCTGGAGAACAACACAGGAGACCAGGACCTTCACAACTATCAACCATGCAGCTCTTAAATACCAACACATCCATTACCTGCTATGGGGAGCGCAGGAGAGGAAATGTCGGGGACGCAGGACTGAAGAGGGGCGGAGTCTGAGCGCACGCGTCATACAGAACGCGCTGGAGACGTCGTTAACGCCGTCTCCAGCGCGTCATGAGTGATGTGTGCGCTCAGACTCCGCCCCTCTTCAGACCTGCGTCCCCAACATTTCCTCTCCTGCGCTCCCCATAGCAGGTAATGGCAGCGGGGACGCAGGCAAACGCAGGAGCTGACCATCTCTGCGTTCATGCGCAGCCCTGCGTCTGCCTGAAAAGTACCTGCGCTTGCTTTTTGCGCTAGCGCAGGCAGGCAAACGCAGGTAACTGCACAGACGCACAAATGTGAAAGGGGCCTAAGCTCCACATTGGGGAAAAAATTCCTTCTTGACTCCACTTACGGCAATCAGACTAGTTCCCTGGATCAACGCCCTATCAAAGAATCTAGTATATATAACCGGTAATATTATAGTTTTCAAGAAAGGCATCCAGGCCCTTCTTAAATGTTAGTAGTGACTCCCTCATTACACCATCATGTGGCAGAGAGTTCCATAGTCTCACTGCTCTTACAGTAAAGAATCCACGTCTGTGACATGTAGTGAGTAGAGGGATATAAGTTTGGAATCCCAACACGCCTTGTCGCTGGCTGTTGGGCTCTCATGTATTGGCCAGTTTGTGCACTAATTGCATCATTTTTAAAACATGTGATTCCAATTTCATATATTTAATCTTTACTTATTATAGCATTTCAGAGTGCAGTTGCATTTTTTTGGTTATATTTATTATCTTGTCCGGCTCTTCCCAGCGCTGCGGCAGGTGATTGACAAGTTTCCTGAGCGTACAGAAAATGACCTACCTGGCTGTAATCGTACAGTCAGGATCTGTTTCACACGAGAGAGGGATTCCCGGTGTGACGGATACCTCTGCACTCACAGCTGATCTCACAGGACTTGGTCATGGAAAAACGACTTATAAACTACAGCCAGTAGACCGTAATACTTGGCAAAAACTGATTATATAAACGTCTCTGTAAGCCTGAACGTCTGTGTATGAAGTGTATATATGTTTGTGCTGCCTACGGATATGTTTATTATATATGAGTCTATGTGTCTGTCTTACTGTGAAAGTTTCCTAGTCTAATTTCTGTGTGCACGTTAGTATGTGTCTGCTGTCTGTGTACTGTGTCCCCCATTATACATTTGCACATTTTTATGAGTTTTATGTGCATGTAGATAAACATCTCAATGAATTAGAATATCATCCAAAAGTTAATTTATTTCAGTAATTCAATACATAAAGTGAAACACATATATTATATAGAGCCATTACACACAGAGTGATCTGTCTCATGTGGTTATTTCTGTTAATATTGATGATTATGGCTTACAGCCAATGAAAACACATAGTGGAGTACTAAAGAGGCAGCATGTGGCAGCAAATAAATATCTTACTACATGGCCATAGTGACTAGATGAGCCTCTGTCAGAATTCCTCCACTCAGTGTGTCTTGGACACAATGAGTGACATCTCAGTCACCCAATCTAATACTGGGGCGTGCTGAGTTGGCGGTGTGTTGATTTGACATCTCAGCTATCCAACCTGAAACTGGGAGGTGCTGTGCTTCTTTAGGTGTTCCCTGTTCTCTGTGATTGTCCAGCTACTTAGCTGAGCAGTTAGTCCCAGATCTCTGCCACTTACTTGTGCTGTGTTTTGATCTATTGATGACAGACCTTGGACCTCTTCTGACAATTTGTTTGCCTTGTCCTTTTGCTTTGATCTGCTATCCCTATGGTATTCTGACCCCAGACTGTGACCTGACTGTGATTTTGGATATCCTCTTAGTCCATGACGTGCTCTCTTGATATCTGACCCTGGTACGTTTGACTATTATGCCTCATGGTGGAACATCCCAAACAAACTACATTCAAACTGCACCTTCAGAATCCCTAGATACCCCGACACCCTTTAGCCTCTAAACAGGAATCTAGCTTCACTGCAAGGTCCAGGGGCTTACTGCCAATAGATGGGCTGCAGTCCAGGAATAAAAAAGTCGCCAAACAGGCTCAAAGCTGGGCAGTCAGAAAAGTACAAAATCGTCAGGCTGGAGAATAGTCAAAATCAGGGAAAGGTCAATCTGGAAAATGAATAATACAAAGCAGGATAATAACAAGTGAACCAGGGAGTATATCTGGAAGCTAGCAGCAACAGACTGCAGATACGAATGGGGTGTAGTAATTCCTAATTGGCCGAAGCCAGGAGCTAATGACCCCAACTGGGCAGCCATACAAACACATCCACAAGTCAGATTGCTCTGTCCCCAGCCTAATCTTCGGAGTGAACACAGCGGCACCTGGTGGCAGAAGCAGAAGCTGTGGGAGCAAATTCTGGAGATGTGACACACAGCTTATCCATGTAGTGACTAACGTCACAGCGACAATACAAAATAATATATAAGACCGTAGCCTCTATTTGCAAACTAAATGGAAGGTGATATAAAGTGTATTAATCTCTTCTAGTTGCACCTACGTGATGATATATCCATATTATGTTTATGGGGAGGGCTTCCATATTGGGCCCCGTTCTGGGATGCTGTTCTTTCCCTCATGTTATCAGGATGTGTGGGTGTTTCAATCTTCGGCAGGATACTCCATTACAAGAATCAGATTATCTCTTTATCAAGGAAGTTGCAGAAGCTGAGATCTCTGAAGAGAAAACGCAGCGAAACACAATACTATATCACTTACCTCCTCGTAATGTCTCATTGTAACGATTCGTTTATCTCAAGGTCTCGCAAAGATCAGTGATTCACATTTATTTTTTCGTCTTATTAGCAGATAATGGATTTATAATCTGCTCAGCTCTCCACTATATCCCCGCTTGGCTTTATAAATCAAGTCCCCAGAGGCTACAAACAGCTGAACACTAGAGAGGCAAAAACATCAACTGTTTAATGTGCGGCCGCCAAAGTAATGGACATAAAGAAAATGCAATGAGGGAAGGGGAATATCCCACTCATCCTCCAGAATACTGGAAACTGAAAACATATTTGGCTTCATAAAACTACATAACTAGTAAGAAACTAAAAAATGATGGTGTTGGCCTCTTTAAAAATAGTCTGGGTGAAATGGTGGATGAGGATGAGGAAAAAGCCAATATGCTAAATGACTTTTTTTCAACAGTATTTACACAAGAAAATCCCATGACAGACAATATGATCAGTGATAACAAAAATTCTCAATTAAATGTCACCTGCTTAACCCAAGAGGAAGTACGGCATCGTCTAAAAATCACTAAAATTGACAAATCCCCAGGCCCGGATAGGATACACCCCAGAGTGCTGCAGGAATTAAGTACTGTCATAGATAGACCATTATTTTTAATTTTTAAAGATTCCATAATAACAGGGTCTGTACCACAGGACTGGCGTATAGCAAATGTGGTGCCAATATTCAAAAAGGGGACAAAAACTGAACTTGGAAATTATAGGCCAGTAAGCTTAACCTCTACTGTAGGTAAAATCCTAGAGGGTTTTCTAAGAGATGCTATACTGGAGTATCTGAAGAAAAATAACCTCATAACCCATTATCAACATGGTTTTACGAGGGACCGTTCCTGTCAAACTAATCTGATAAGCTTCTATGAAGAAGTAAGTTGTGGACTGGACCAAAGAAATGCAGTGGATGTAGTGTATATTTACTTTTCAAAAGCTTTTGATACCGTGCCACACAAAAGGTTGATACATAAAATGAGGGCAATGGGGATAGGGGAAAATATGTGTAAGTGGGTTAAGAACTGGCTTAGTGATAGGAAACAAAGGGTGGTTATTTATGGAACACTCTCAGAATGGGTCACAGTTAACAGTGGGGTACCACAGGGGTCAGTGTTGGGCCCGCTTCTATTTAATATATTTATTAATGACCTTGTAGGGGGCATACAGAGTAGAATCTCAATATTTGCAGATGACACTAAACTCTGCAGGGTAATCAATACAGAGGAGGACAATTTTATATTACAGGAGGATTTATGTAAACTAGAAGCTTGGGCTGCTAAATGGCAAATGAGCTTTAATGGGGATAAATGTAAAGTCATGCACTTGGGCAGAGGAAACAAAAGGTATAATTATGTGCTTAATTGTAAAACACTGGGCAAAACTGTCACTGAAAAAGACATGGGTGTATGGGTAGATGACAAACTCACATTTAGTGGCCAGTGTCAGGCAGCTGCTGCAAAGGCAAATAAAATAATGGGATGCATTAAAAGAGGCATAGATGCTCATGAGGAGAACATAATTTTACCTCTATACAAGTCACAAGTGTGACTACACTTAGAATACTGTGTACAATTCTGGTCTCCGGTGTATAAGAAAGACATAGCTGAACTAGAGCGGGTCCAGAGAAGAGCGACAAAAGTCATTAGAGGACTAAGGGGTCTGCAATACCAAGACAGGTTATTAAACTTGGGGTTATTTAGCTTGAAAAAACAAAGGCTTAGGGGTGATCTTATAATGATGTATAAATATATGAGGGGACAGTACAGAGACCTTTCTAATGATCTCTTTACTCTTAGGCCTGAGACGGGGACTGCTGTTCATGATTTTTTACTGGCAGTGGTCATGATCTACTACTGATGCTGGTCATGGTCTTCTACTGGCGCTGGTTATGGTCTTCTGTTGGCACTGGTCACAGTGTTCTATGGGAGCTGGTCATAGTCTTCTATTGGTGATGGTCACGATCTTCTGGCACTTTCATGGTCTTCTACTGGTGTTGGTCATGGTCTTTGACTGGTGGTGGTCACTATCTTCTACTGGTGCTGGTCATGGCCTTCTACTGATATAGGTCACGGTCTTCTGTGGGTGCTGGTCACAGTCTTCTCCCGGGGCAGGTCACGGTCTTGTACTGTTGCTGATCATGGTCTTCTACAGGCTCTGGCCACTGATATTCTTCTTAGCTCAGGCCTTCTCCAGGATCTGACTGCTCTAGAACCCTTTTGTGGCAATTGTGGCTGTAAACCCACTTCGCAAACCACACCTGATACAGGCTCTGGCTCTAACTTCAACCTTCATGGCCTTAGCTGTTTTCGGAGCGGACATCTCCTCTAAACTCTTCCCTCAAGAAAACACAGACTCCACTCTTAGTTCCTGTTTACTGGCATTCTCTTCTCTGCTCTTATTACTTTCGGCCAGCAGATGGTGAGGTTTACTTGCATTGACTTTGTATTCCTTACATAGACGCCCTATGTTGCACCGTGTAATACTTTTTTTTTTATTAAACATCTTACCCACATTGAGGATGGTCGGACCTTATAGATAGACTTAAAGGGCTTGTTCAAGATTATCACTTCCCAACAGTTTTTTTTTTAAAGTGAATGTTTCATCAGAAAAATGACTATAGGTCATTGACTATAAAATGACTATAAAATGACTATAGGTCATTGACAATTGGTTATCTTATACATAAAACCCGAAGGCCACTTCCGCCCAAAATCCGCTCAACTTCCGTGATGGCCTCCGTCCTGTGTCAAACACCGGAACCGGAAGCACCAGACCCACAGAGCCCCAGCCACCGGCCCTGCACAGAGCCCCGTCTGCGCCCACCCACATCCGGCCCACAGCCCTGCAGCTCACCGCCCACTCTCCATCAGGGACCGCCATGCCGCCACTGGGTCCGCACACAGCCTGGTGTGCGCCCACCAACATGAGGGAACCGGCCCGGACCGGCCCACACTCCGGTGTGCGGCCTCCGCCGGCAACGCTCCCCCGCCACCTCGGGGGGCCACACAACCTCTGGGGGTACCCGCGCGCCTGGAGAGGAGGGAGGGCGGGACTTCCTGTCCTGCAGCTCTGCCCGCCCCTCCTCTCCTCCTACACCCGACGCGCGGCGCGGTGAGTCTGCCCTCCAGCCTCAGCCTGTGCCCGCCGCCTCCGCTGCAGCCTGTGCCTCCTCCAGCCTGTGCCTCCTCCAGCCTGTGCCCCCTCCAGCCTGTGTCCTGTGCCCCCTCCAGCCTGTGTCCTGTGCCCCCTCCAGCCTGTGCCCCCTCCTGCCTGTGCCCCCTCCTGCCTGTGCCCCCTCCAGCCTGTGCCCCTTCCAGCCTGTGCCCCCTCCAGCCTGTGCCCCCTCCAGCCTGTGCCCCCTCCAGCCTGTGTCCTGTGCCCCCTCCAGCCTGTGTCCTGTGCCCCCTCCAGCCTGTGTCCTGTCCCCCTCAGCCTGGTCCTCCCTCCAGCCTCTGCCCCACCAACATGCGCCGACTGCCCACTCCACCTGTGCGCTCCCACTCCACGCACCTGTGCCACCTACAACCGTCTGCCCCTCCAGCGAGCTGCTCTGTCCCAGCTCTGCCCTCCAGCCTGTCCCTCTCCCACCCGCCTGCGCCCTCTGCCTCAGTCAGCCTGTGCCCCTCCAGCCTGTCCTCCTTTAGCCTCTGCCCCTCCAGCCTCTAGCCCCCCTCCAGCCTGTGCCCTGTGCCCCCTCCAGCCGTCCTGTGCCCCCTCCAGCCTGTGCCCCCTCCTGCCTGTGCCCCCTCCTGCCTCTGCCCCTTCCAGCCTGTGCCCCTTCCAGCCTGTGCCCCTCCAGCCTGTGCCCCCTCCAGCCTGTGCCCCCTCCAGCCTGTGCCCTCCACCGTGCCCCCTCCAGCCCGTGCCCCCTCCAGCCTTGTGCCCCCCCCACCTCCAGCTGTCCTCTGCCCCTCCAGGCTCTCTGCCCCCTCCAGCCGTCCTCTGCCCCCTCCAGCCGCCTCTGCCCCCTCCAGCCGTCCTGCCCCCTCCAGCCGTCCTCTGCCCCTCCAGCCGTCCTCTGCCCTCTCCAGCCGTCCTCTGCCTCTCCAGCCGTCCTTGCCCTCTCAGCCTCCAGCCTCCTCTGCCCTCTCCAGCCTCCACCTCCATGCCTCTCCCACCTCCAGCCGTCCTCTGCCCCTTCCAGCCTCCAGCCGTCTCTGCCTCTCCACCTCCACCGCCTCTGCCCTCTCCAGCCTCAGCCGTCCTCTGCCCCTCCAGCCTCGCCGCCTCTCCAGCCTTCCACCTCCTCTGCCCCCTCCACCGTCCTCTGCCCCCTCCAGCCGTCCTCTGCCCCCTCCAGCCGTCTCTGCCCCCTCCAGCCGTCCTCTGCCCCCTCCACCCGTCCTCTGCCCCTCCAGCCTCAGCCTCCTCTGCCCTCCTCCAGCCTCCGCCCTCTGCCTTCCGCCTCCAGCCGTCCTCTGCCCTCGCTCCACCGTCCTCTGCCTCAGCTCCACCTCCTCTGCCTCCAGCTCCAGCCGTCCTCTGCCTCTCCAGCCCAGCCTCCTCTCCTCCCCCTCCAGCCTCCTCTGCCCCCTCCAGCCCTCTGCCCCCCACCGTCCTGCCTCTCCAGCCGTCCTCTGCCCTCTCCAGCCGCCTTCCTCTAGCGTCCTCTGCCCCCTCCAGCCGTCCTCTGCCCTCTCCAGCCCGTCCTCTCCCTCTCGCCTCCAGCCGTCCTCTGCCCTCTCCAGCCTCCAGCCGTCCTCTGCCCTCTCCAGCCTCCAGCCGTCCTCTGCCCTCTCCAGCCTCCAGCCGTCTCTGCCCTCTCCAGCCTCCAGCCGTCCTCTGCCCTCTCCAGCCTCCAGCCGTCCTCTGCCCTCTCCAGCCTCCAGCCGTCCTCTCCACCTCCACCGTCCTCTGCCCCTCCAGCCGTCCTCTGCCCCTCCAGCCGTCCTCTGCCCCCTCCAGCCGTCCTCTGCCCCCTCCACCGTCCTCTGCCCCCTCCAGCCGTCCTCTGCCCTCTCCAGCCGCGTCCTCTGCCCTCTCCAGCCTCCAGCCGTCCTCTGCCCTCTCAGCCTCCAGCCGTCCTCTGCCTCTCCAGCCTCCAGCCGTCCTCTGCCCTCTCCAGCCTCAGCCGTCCTCTGCCCTCTCCAGCCTCCAGCCGTCCTCTGCATCTCCAGCCCCACCATCCTCTCCCCCTCACCTCCAGCCATCCTCTGCCCCTCCAGCGTCTCTGCCCCTCCAGGTCCCTCCCTCTCAGCCGTCCTCTGCCTCTCCAGCCGTCCCTGCCCCTCCAGCCGTCCTCTGCCCCTCCAGCCGTCCCCTGCCCTCTCCAGCCGTCCCTGCCCTCTCCAGCCGTCCCTGCCCCCCTCCAGCCGTCCCTGCCCTCTCCAGCCTCAGCCGTCCTCTGCCCCTCTCCAGCCGTCCCCTCCCTCTCCAGCCGTCTCTGCCCTCCTCCAGCCGTCTCCTTGCCCCTCCAGCGTCCTCTGCCCTCACCTCCCCTCCTCCACCTCCAGCCGTCCTCTCCCCTCCAGCCGTCCTCTGCCCCCTCCAGCCGTCCTCTGCCCTGCCCTCTCCCCTCCAGCCGTCCCTCTGCCCTCCAGCGTCCTCTGCCCTCTCCAGCCGTCCTTGCCCCTCCAGCCTCCTCCAGCCGTCCTCTGCCCCTCCAGCCGTCCTCTGCCCTCTCCAGCCGTCCTCTGCCCTCTCCAGCCTCCAGCCGTCCTCTGCCCTCTCCAGCCTCCAGCCGTCCTCTGCCCTCTCCAGCCTCCAGCCGTCCTCTGCCCTCTCCAGCCTCCAGCCGTCCCCTCGCTCGGCCCTCTCCAGCCTCCAGCCGTCCTCTGCACTCTCCAGCCCCCAGCCATCCTCTCTCCTCCTCCACCCTCCAGCCATCCTCTGCCCTCTCCAGCCGTCCTCTGCCCTCTCCAGCCGTCCTCTGCCCTCTCCAGCCGTCTCCTCTCGCCCTCCTCCAGCCGTCTCTCCTGCCCTCTCCAGCCGTCCTCTGCCCTCTCCAGCCTCCAGCCGTCCTCTGCCCTCTCCAGCCTCCAGCCGTCCTCTGCCCTCTCCAGCCTCCAGCCGTCCTCTGCCCTCTCCAGCCTCCAGCCGTCCTCTGCCCTCTCCAGCCTCCAGCCGTCCTCTGCCCTCTCCAGCCTCCAGCCGTCCTCTGCACTCTCCAGCCCCCAGCCATCCTCTCCCTCCTCCACCCTCCAGCCATCCTCTGCCCTCTCCAGCTGTCCTCTGCCCTCTCCAGCTGTCCTCTGCCCTCTCCAGCCGTCCTCTGCCCTCTCCAGCCGTCCCCTGCCCCCTCCAGCCGTCCCCTGCCCCCTCCAGCCGTCCCCTGCCCCCTCCAGCCGTCCCCTGCCCCCTCCAGCCGTCCCCTGCCCTCTCCAGCCGTCCCCTGCCCTCTCCAGCCGTCCCCTGCCCTCTCCAGCCGTCCTCTGCCCTCTCCAGCCGTCTCCTGCCCCCTCCAGCCGTCCTCTGCCCTCTCCAGCCGTCCTCTGCCCTCTCCAGCCGTCCTCTGCCCTCTCCAGCCGTCCTCTGCCCTCTCCAGCCGTCCTCTGCCCTCTCCAGCCTCCAGCCGTCCTCTGCCCTCTCCAGCCTCCAGCCGTCCTCTGCCCTCTCCAGCCTCCAGCCGTCCTCTGCCCTCTCCAGCCTCCAGCCGTCCTCTGCCCTCTCCAGCCTCCAGCCGTCCTCTGCCCTCTCCAGCCTCCAGCCGTCCTCTGCCCTCTCCAGCCTCCAGCCGTCCTCTGCACTCTCCAGCCCCCAGCCATCCTCTCCCTCCTCCACCCTCCAGCCATCCTCTACCCTCTCCAGCTGTCCTCTGCCCTCTCCAGCCGTCCTCTGCCCTCTCCAGCCGTCCTCTGCCCTCTCCAGCCGTCCCCTGCCCCCTCCAGCCGTCCCCTGCCCCCTCCAGCCGTCCCCTGCCCCCTCCAGCCGTCCCCTGCCCCCTCCAGCCGTCTCCTGCCCCCTCCAGCCGTCTCCTGCCCCCTCCAGCCGTCTCCTGCCCCCTCCAGCCGTCCCCTGCCCCCTCCAGCCGTCCCCTGCCCTCTCCAGTCGTCCGGGGGTGGCCACATGTTGACTCAGGATCCAGGCGCCGGAGAAGACGCAGGGTCGGTGGTAAGTATAGCGGTGTGTGTGTGTGTGTGTGTATGTGTGTGTGTGTGTTGTGTGTGCGTGTGTGTTTGTTGTATGTATGTGCCATTCTGCCCACGGCGCTGCGCTGACCACTCTGCCCACGCCGCTGCGCTGACCACTCTGCCCACGCCGCTGCGCTGACCACTCTGCCCACGCCGCTGCACTGACCACACTGCCCACGCCGCTGCACTGACCACACTGCCCACACCGCTGCGCTGACCACTCTGCCTACGCCGCTGCGCTCACCACTCTGCCCACGCCACTGCGCTGACCAATCTCACCGCACTCACTGTTAACCACTGAGCCACCACACACACTGCTAACCACTGAGCCACCGCGCACAGTGCTAGCCATTGAGCCACCATATACTCTGCTACCCACAGAGCCGCCTGTATACACACAATTAATTTCACTGCACTCCCCTAACTATTCGTAAATAAACTATATATGGATTCTAGACTACCCGATTCTTTAGAATCGGGCTGCCATCTAGTTGACTATAAAATGACTATAGTTTATTGACTATAGGTCATTGACTATAATATGACTATAGGTTATTGACTATAAAAATGACTATAGGTCAATGACAACAGGTCATTGAATTAATATATTTTGTTTAAATGCTTTTTTTATCCATTTCACAATTGTTATTAAAAATAAAAATTAGAATTCATACTGTCCACTGGGGCATTTTTAGACTCTGTCTTCCTGTTGTTTCAGGAACCAGTACAGGAACATGAAAACACATACATTAGCCACAATGAGCAGTGTCTGACACTATAACTTGCATTTAAAAAGAGGACCTGTCACCAAACCAGGCATGGTGATCTAATTACAGCACTGAATGCAGCATGTCTGCTGCATCCAGGCAAGGGGTCCCCCAGCCCTTGAGCCCCCCTGTACCCCGAGATAATACACTTTGAAAACTTACATTGTGGAGCCACATAGGAGGTGGCTTGTGGCTGGAGCCAAAGGGCATATTCACACCCTCTGTATGTTTAATCTGCCCACCGCTGCCTCCCTGATGCCAATCATTGTCTCCCTCGCCTGCAGCATAACACAGAGCTTATTGCAGTAATGGCCGCTTAGCCCCGCCCCTTGCGGTGACGTCACCGCTTATACCCGCCCTGCTCCATGGTTAACCATGATACACTGCTGATTTTGCAAGTTTTCCCACTTACAAATGTGGCGCCCCACTGGTCAGTTCACCACAGTAGGGGTATTGCACCCACAACAGAGTGTGCAGTATTCCTGTCATTGGGGAGTGTAACTTCAACCTGAGGCTCTTATCCCAGCATCCCTACACCTAGGATGGGAGACCAATTGGCCACCCATTACTAGGGTAACCAGTCCTAGTGGGAGGAGCATTAGGGTAGAAGGAGCGGGAACCACACAGAGAGTTAGTTAGTGAGTCGGAGTAGTCTAGTCAGCGGAACAAGTCCTAAAGGAACAGGGAGGGCGCCCAAAAGGATCGGCGACCCAGACAGAAGGAGGAGACACAGTGCTGGACCTTCTACAGTCCTGGGGAATCCTGGTCCACAACGGAGAACCGGCTCCAGTGGTGCTGGTGAGCATCACCAGAACTGCAGATGGCGTCACGAGGCATTTATTCTTTTTATTCCTTTTTCTTTTCTAATTTACAATCGACTACCAGGGCTACGGGTCCGGGCAGGCCACCAGTGACATTCCCCCAACTCCATGCCTGGGTTCCGAGTTCCCATAGACCTCTGGGTGAATCACAAAAAATGGAGAGGTCTGTCATTTTTATCATAGTGTGAGGTATACCAGCAATGCTGTAGGTGGCCGATATATTTGCATACACAGAGATCTGTCGCGATGTGAAACCAGATAGTTCGCTGGGACTTGCAGTGCCAGGAATTTTACTCGATTCAAAGGCCTGGTTCCACAGGATAGTCAGAAGTGATGGGAGGGACTGACCATCCATATACCTCCCATAGTTGTCTCTCATGGATATAGTAAGGATACTGGTGTATCACATGACAGTGATGTAAGAAAGGTCTTTCAGACTTCCTGTGTGCAACACATGGCAGACAAGCATGCCTGAAAGCGGAGCTGGCTAGAGCACCTGGAAATCAAGGTGGTAATCGAGGCCCTTGAGGTTCTTGACTCACAACAGGTGCCTATACAGAGCAAGCCCTTAGGACCTGATGGGTGATCCCTGTGTGTGACCTAGATGGCAAGGCTGGCAGGAGCCAGCCTGAACCGTGCTAAGTTGCAATAGCAGGTAAACCCGGAGTGGGACTTTGTGCATATCGACTAAAGCCCCTTTCACATCAGCGTTTCTGTCCGAATCTGGCAGATCCACACAGAAAACCACATCTGCTGCCTAACGGCTGCATTTGCGGCTACCCCCATGCATTCTCTATGGGGCTTGCGGCAAGTGCGGTATTGCCGCAATCCGACAGTTGCGGCCGTGAAAAAAACGCAGCTGACCGTGGTTTTTTTCGTGGCCACAACTGCTGCAAGTGCCGGATCGCTTCAATACCGCACTTGCCACAAGCCCCATAGAGAATGCATGGGGCTTACTGCAATTGCACTACAAGTGCGGCCGTTAGGCGGCAGATGGGGTTTCTGTCCGGACAGAAACGCTGATGTGAAAGGGGCCTTAGTTCAGTGAATAAACTGAAAGTCAAAATATTCGTGATTTTATATAGTGTACTCGTTGATGTTGATGATTGCATAAATATAAAAATGTTTTTTTTCACTTCCCGAAGGGCGAATGCGATGCTCGGGGACGAGCATGTTCAATCAAGGGGGAGTGTGGCACCCCACTACGTAGGTGCCACAAAAGGGGTACTGCACCCAGAAAAGTGGTGTAGTACTCCACTGCAATTGGGACAATGGTCGCTAGATGGAACCCTAGAGCTGACACCCACACACTAGAACAGTAGGTGGGAGGGAAGCCTGGGAGGATATAGACAGTGGGAACTAGTCAGTCAGTCAGTCAAGCAGTCAGTGAGTCGGAGGGAACCAGGCAACCAGCCTGAAAGGACAAAGAGGGCCATCTCAGCTGAGGGGCCCTGAGAAGGAAGATCCCAAAGAAGAACAGAGAAAGAAAGCAAGGAGACTCAGAAGCGCAGAGTTAACTTGAGTCTGGAGCGAGTAACAGACAGAGTTTGCCCCATAGGAAGTAAACCGGGTACCGGAGCCCGCACCTGTGAGTTCTCCAAGTCTCACAGAAAATCCGTCAAACAGGGATATTGCAAATATGGCCCTGACTCCCACAGATCCCACGAGAGGGAAGCCAGGACTAGCAGCGCGCTGCAGTCCAGACAGAAGGTTGACCCGGCGCGTACAAGGGAGGAGAAGAAAATCAGAAGTAGCAGGAGGCCAGGTTATCTACAGGAGATCAGTCTTCAAACACTAGGAACAAGAAAGAAGGAAAGGAATATAAAGGAGGGTTCCATTTTACGCCAAAAATCCCAATTGCAGCCTGGAGCATTCACCAGTATACCATCTAACGAACTGCTGAACTGTAAAGCTGAAAGAAGTGTTCAAGTAAAGTTACCCGGTGAAGTGAAGCTTTGACTCTGCTGCATCCTTTTTAAATAAACTGTTTGCCTTACAGCATTACTGCCCCGGTGGTCCAGTCCCGCCTGCGGGGACTATTCCATCCAAGCCGCAATACCACCGACCACCGGAGGACTAAGGCGGCACTGGTGGTCATCACCAGACTCAGCAGGTGGCGTCACGACAAAGACAACTTGTAAATAATCACCTGTAAATATTCCCCCATTTCAGTGCAGGCTTCGGGATGGCCACCCGTGACTTCCTGGACTGAGAGAGAGAGAGCCCGAGAGCCAAGTACCCGAGCCCAGGGTGCGCGTCACTCGTCCTGGGAACCTAGAGGAGGAACCCTAGGGGCACTGTGGAGCTGAAGCAGCCTGTGCCCCGAATCCGGGACTTGCGATACCAGAGGGAGGGGTTGTGGTCAGAAACAGGGACCGGCCCTGAACACGGCGCAGGGATCCATACCCGAACTGTTGAACCAGAGGCTAAGAGCTTTATAGGAGCTGTGGCTCACACACCTGGCAAAACCCAGAGAAAGCAGCCGGACAAGGGTCCGGGGACAAGGTACCAGTCACCCACTTATACCCAGGGCTGCAGGATCAGGGCTCTGCGCGCAAAGGCGCTTACAATAGTGCTGAGAGAAAGACAGGACCAGGGAGAGGCAAATGAACAGGCACACCACCGAGGATCTCATACCTGCCACCCCTGTTCTACCAAAGACTACACAGAGGAACGTATCTAAGAGTGCGTAACATCAATGACCTGTTGAACATGCAGTGAGTAAAAGTGGGAACAGAGTTGCAGAACGGTGTGAGACTGTGTTAATCCTGTGGCGACAGCCTGGGAAGGCCACTGAATAAGGTAACAAGTCCTAAAATAATCCCTGCCTGCCAGAGACTATTACCTACTACACCTGCTGCCCTGGGGACCTGCTCCACCCATGGGGAGCCATTACATCCTAGCTGCCCATCCATCATCCCCAGATGTTCTGCAGCAGCGATGGCTACCCATAGCCACAAACAAGGGTGGCGTCACAAATAACTTTCCTTTCAAATCACCCTTTCACTTATACAAGCCAAAACGCATTGACGTTGAACCCAGGGTCACAGAAGCTGGGTCTCGACCCCTGTGACTCGCCAGAAGTGTTAACAGCCCGATTCTGAGTACCCTACAGCCCTGGGGCACGACAGATATTGGCATCACGAACAGGATAAGATCAGCCCGGGGAAACCAGGTCTTGTGTGCCTTAAAGACTTTTGAACTGTTGTGTGAAATACACTTTGCAAATGGCGACCATGAAAGACTGATGCCATGTGCCGGCCTGGGGGCGTGCCTCAGCTTCCCATCATGGGATAGGCCGGCCAAAGTGTGAAAGAGCAGATCTGCCCCGAGTGCCAGTTAAAAACCAAGGGGGCCTGCTTAGTACCTCAAGGACATCACCCAAAAATGTGAATGACAACTGGAAGGGTGGAGGAGAAGACAAAAGCCAGATGATGAAGGAGCAAGGTGGCTGTGTTGTGAGCAGCATGGACAAAATGGCAGCAACAGGTCATGAAACCTGGCGAGTGGGAAGACTGAGGAAGGTGCAGGTGTTCCCACGGATGGGGAGGAGAACCTGGATCAGTCTTTGCCAGTGGACCCTGATTTCTGAAATGCTGCTTTAAAAACCTTGTCATACAACTCAACCGGGCTCAAGGTTAGGCGTTTAAGACCTGGAAAAGAAACGTGCTGGCACAGATGGCAGCAAGGGCCGTAGCCCTGAAGAAGTTTAAACTGCCTGAGGCTGTGCCAGAAAAGCCGCAGCCGACCATCAGAGATGCTGCTACACAGGTGGAAATAGACACTGTGATGGTGCCCAGTCCAGATCTGTGGGCTCTTCGACCAGTCATCTGGATTGGCAGTGGCGGAGAGCGGCTCAGACAAGGTAGAACCCGAGGGTGCTCCAGTGAAACCGAGGTCGGGCCAATTCACTGGGTGCAACGGCAGGAAGAGATAGCCAAACTTGGGGCAGCAGCTCGGATGAAGGAGGCTGAAGTGTGGAGTATACCTGAGACCGACCCGATGGAGGAGTACTGGCAGAGGAGACAGCGCAAGGAAGAACAGGAGCTCCAGGAGAGATGGTGTTCAAAGGAGGAGGTGAACCTAGAGAAAAAGGAGCACGCCCGGAAAGCTCCCGCTACTGACCTGAAGCAACGCCACTGCGGAGAGGTGGTTAACTTCCACTTGGTTAACGGGTGGGAGTTTGTTAAAGAACAAGGCTTCGAGGAAGAGATCTTCGTGAGCAGGCACGATGTAGAGACATATCTACCAAAGGGACACCCGGGAAGGGACTTTTACCCAGGCAATCAGGTGAGCTATATACGCCACTTGTGACAGAGGGGATGGTATGCCCCGAGGGTGTACAAATCGTAACCTCCCCAATTAGCACCTGAACTTGACTAATGAACTGCAGAAAGTAAGCAGAATGTACATAGTTAGAATGTATAGTTGCTGATAATGTATAGTGCCTTGTGTGGCACCCTTGCGCATCCAGTCACCACAGAGGTACTGCACCCTGTTAGGTTGTAGTATCCCACTTACTGGTAAGGGGGGTACAAACCGGTACAGGGACCCCAGATCACACTAGGAATGATTGTAGTGGGTTTGGGTGGCTGAAGGAAGTAGTTAGAGGGAGCACTTGGGGAGGAGTGAGGTCAGGAAAAACCACGTAGAGAACGTGGGACATGTGGCAAAGGGTTATAAAAAGAGCGAGAAACATCTAGAACGCAGGAAAAGAGACAGCTGAAGAGAAGAAGAGAGTGACCACCTGAGGAGAGGTGGTAGAACAGCTGAGGAAAGGCCATTGAACACCAAGGTTGAGTTGGAGGGAAGCTAGAGAACGTAAACCTGAGAATTGTCCAGGGGACTGGAGCAAGTTGGAGCTTGTCCTGAGGCCGAACCCTAGAGCAGAACATCACCCAAGTGGCTCCAGGAGGAAGAGGGGGTCCCAGAGGCAGGGAAAGTGAGCAATCCACCCATGGGTCTCGTATCCATTGTCAGGCACAGGCAAGTGGAGGAACTAGGCACCGGGAACCCAGAAGACTAGTGGAGAAGACCAGGCTCAGCTAGCAACCCGGAGGCTGTGGCACTTTCATGGTGACACAGTTGACAACCTTGCACACTGCTGAAAAGGTGACAACCATAGGGCTAAGGTGAGACACTGTAGGGGAACCCCTAGGAAAAGCCCACAGTCGCTACTCAGAGCTCTGTGTGGCAAGGCGCAAGGCAGACTGGCAAGGCAAGTGCTGCGTGAGACGACCTGGAAAAACAGAGAAAGGGTACAGTTACGTACCACCCTATTACCAGTGAGTAGCTGGATCCCTGCCTCTGAGAACCCAGTGCTCAGCAGGCTGCTGTACAAATACTGTGAGTAAAAGAACCAAAGACTGCAGCCCACGGGTCTGTGAACTTTCTTAACATGTCTAAAGCACCAGAAACACAACTTCCAACTCACTCAGGTACCTTTGGCCACCCTAGTGGTCAGCCCTATCCATAGAGGGCTTAAGAACATTGCTGTCTTCCAACCATCGGCCCCTAGGAAGACTGTCATGCAGCGGCGGCCATCTATAGCTGCAACCTGTGGGTGGCGTCACATACAATTAACAAGTATCCCCAGGTCCATCATCACTGTCCAGAATGAACCCTCCACACCAGATCCCTATCCCTAAGAGAGTAAGCCACCCCCACCGGACTTTTAATGACACCGCCAGGTCACAGAGCCGGATCTCAGTCCCTGTGATCCCCGTGATCAAGCCTCAAGAAAGCCCGGTTCCTAGTATCCTAAGGACCTGGAGGGGCGTGTCACCTTGTATAGATAGGTACCTGTTGCTTTAATCTGAATAGTAACCGCAGATTTGAAAAAGGACAATCATGGACGGTTTAAACAGTTGCACTTTTATATTTATAGGAAACGTTTTTGTTATGTAACGTTAAAGAACCGTACTTCCCGAAAAGGAAGAAGGAGAATTCATGTTATGTTAATGTTTATGCATGCAATATAAAAATGTTGATTCTGATGCCCAGTCAGGTCACTCGCGACTGAGTGAATTTAACCAAGGGGGAATGTGCGCCCCACCGGTCTGGATGTCACAAGAGGTACTGCACCCAAGCCTCGAGTGTGGTCCTCCAGTAGTCAGAAGGTAGGGGATGGTAGGTGTGGAATCCTCAACACCCAGGACACACACTTAGGACCCAGGGGACATTGGGCAAACTGCAGGGGGAGGGCCCAGAAAGACAACTAGGGTAGAGAAGTGCGGGTGGAAAAACAGAACAGTACAGAGTAGGCAGCACTGGTAATAGTAGGAGTGAACAGTGCAGAGAACTGCGATCTGCAGAGAAAGGACTTGAGCTGTGCTATACTTGTCCTGGGAGCCTAGAGAAGGAACCTGGAGCTGAAGCGGCCCGTGCGCCCGAATCTTGGACTAGCGATACCAGAGGAGGGGTTGTGGTCAGAAACAGGGACCGGCCCTGAACACGGCGCAGGGATCCATACCCGAACTGTTGAACCAGAGGCTACGAGCTTCATAGAAGCTGTGGGTCACACACCTGGTTTATACCCAGAGAAAGCAGCCGAACAAGGCTCCGGGGACAAGGTACCAGTCGCTCACTCATACCCGAGGCTGCCGAATCAGGCCTCTGCGCGCAAAGGCGCCTACAACGGTGCTGAGAGGTCAGAACCAGGGAGAGGCAAAGGACAGGCACACCGCCGAGGATCTCATACCTGCCATCCCTGTTCTGCCAAAGACTACACAGAGGAACTTATCTAAGAGTGTATAACATCAATTACCTATTGAACGTGCAGTAGTAAAACTGGGAACAGAATTGCAGAACGGTGTGAGACTGTGTTATTCCTCTGGCGTCAGCCTGTGAAGGTCACTGAATAAGGTAACAAGTCCTAAAATAATCGCTGCCTGCCAGAGACTATTACCTACTACACCCGCTGCCCTGGGATCCGCTCCACCCATGGGGAGCAATTACATCCTAGCTGTCCATCCATCGTCCCCAGAGGTTCCGCAGCAGCGGTCGCTACCCATAGCCACAAACCACAGGTGGCGTCACAAATAACTTTCCTTTCAAATCACCCTTTCCCTTATACAAGCTAAAACCCATTGACTCTGAACCCAGGGTCATGTGACTAGCCCAGGGGCCTATGGGGACTCGGGTGTCTGGGCCTTGCTGTGGTTGGGATGTCACTGGTGGCCTGCCCAGACCCGTGGCCCTGGAGGTCAACTGGTAAAGGAGTTAGGAATGGTAATAAAGAGTATAAAAGTTTGTCGTAACGCCACCTGTGGCTTCTGGTGATTGCATCAGCGCTGCCTCGGGCCTCCACAGGGCAGCTAGGTGTTGAAGCTCCCCACAGGCGGAGCTGGGTCCCCGGAGCTTTGGTAGTAAATGGTCAGGGATGAAAGCAAGGAATCGGCCTTGCTGGCCGGCAGCTGGAATAGTCTCTATAAAGGCAGGGTCAGGGGTAGAGGAATGAACACACACAACGAAGATTGTTTCTTTACACTTTACTGATGGAATTGCGGGTAAAAGTCCAGTACAGTGCCGTGTGTTCAGGTAGCACTTCTGAATCTCCACAGTGAGTGGGTATAAGTCTCTTTTCCCTTGCGTGAAGCCCCTGCCCTGTATAGAACTTGGCTGGCCTCCTCTGCTCTCCTATCACCTGTGCTGTGTTCGGTAACCCTCGTTGGACTGTCGCTATAGACTCTCTTGCGGTGCCTGGCTCCCTTGTTGGTGGCTGCACAGATGCCCGGGAGACTGAAGTCTCCACGGTAAACCGATATCTCTGCTGGGCTGGGTGCTCTCCTGCAGACTCGGACTCCGGTGTTCGGGGTGCTTTCTGGAGTGATCCAAGATGGCTCCTCAGTCCCCAGGCTGCTACTTCTCTGTTGTTCCCACGTCTCACCTTCGACCCTCTTTTGGGTCCCTGCAATAGCTAGACTGATAGCTAGTGTGTAATTTATGGTAATCTTTGAGACTGTGGTCCCAGCTCTCTTCAGGTCATTGACCATATCCTCCCGTGTAGTTCTGGGCTGATTCCTGACCTTTCTTAGAATCATCCTTACCCCCACGATGTAGATCTTGCATGGAGCATAGAGATTCAGTCTCTCACATTTGAAGTGTACTTACGATAACAATTACAAACCTCACCATTCTTATTTTCTCCACTGTATATGAATAGACCAATGCTATTAAAGAGTTGCAATCATTGGGGCCCCATTGGAGCTTTTGCTTTGGGCCCCACTAATCAGCAGTTGTAGCTCCTGTTGCCTTTCCACCTCCTTTTCATTTTGACCTTTTTTTTCCATTATGTCTTTGCATGCTCCATTTTCTTATTTTGCAGAGGTCTGTCTCCGCATTGGCTTTGTGAATGGCTGCTATCCCTGTGCGTGCGCCAAGGTGCGAAAATTAGATTATGACATCTCAGGGCGGCACAGATTCACTCCTGGAAGCAGATGAGAGATGTTAATAAGGAGAAATATCAGCACTTGCTGCGATAACCAAGAGGTGAGGATGATGCTGGGTGGAATGTTAAGGGTGTGAAGCCTGGGAATTCAGGAAGAGGCGGGTGCGGAGAGGTAAAAGCTGAAAAGTTAACCCACAATGTGGTGAATTGGCACAGACACAACCCCTCCGAACTCCTCTGAAGAAATGTACTGTACTCTTCCATGCTTCATCCATCCTGCCATGTATGCTTGGGTGCCCTGGCATGACTCCGTCATCTGCTTCCATGGCAGCTGCTCCCAAACCCTGCAGGGTCTTACTGAATAAAATTACATTTACAATTTTGTGCAGATTAACAACATAATGCCGAACATTTATTAATCGGCTAAAGCCAATTTTGTAGCAAAAAAGAAAGTCGTTGCAAAAGTTACATTTGTGCAAGAATTCTGCAAAAAGTTGTAAACTTTGCAACATTTTACGTCTGCGTTTTTGCAGAGATCCGGACGAATTCCGTCTTTTTTTGCAAAATTTCAGATCGGCAAGCTGCGGCAAGCAAACACATGTGTATTTCTTCAAATGCAGTCGTCTATGGGATCCGGACGATTGCCGACATTGTTTATTGGCAAAACTTCAGCGAGTCTAAGCAAGTCAGGTCCAGTGCAACAAGTGCCATATCGCATCAAAAACAAGTGCCGCATGTCGGGATTGCCATAGACAATGTATTAGGCAGAACCAGGGCCAGCTCCAGATATTTGTGGGCCCCGGGTGAAAGAATCTCATGGGCCCTTTTAACACTCTGTCTGCGCTGCCAGCACCATAAGCCGTGTAGAGCCCACTAGGAGACGGGGTATTCGGTACCGACCGGGTCTGCTACTGGGGATGTCACGGGGTCCTGGTCTGGACCGTGTCCCTGGCCTGACAGCGAAAAGGGGAATATTTACAGGGGATAATGTCAGTCGTGACGCCACCCATGATGTGTGGTCAATGATGGGGACCACCGCTGCTGCAGAACATCCGGGGACGATGTTATAGCAGCCAGGATGGGATAGTTCCCGTGGGTAGAACTGGGTTCCCCAGGGCAGTAATGGTACAGTTTATAGTGTAGTGTGCAGGCCTTGTGCTGAGTGTAGTACACTTACTGTCCTGATGCTGCAGAAATCCTCCTCCAGCGTTCAGAGCTGTGGCTCTCCAGGTGGGAATGTTCTGCAAACCTGTTCGGGAGGGAATCATGTGCAGGGAGAAGCATACGAGGGAGACGGAGTCAGGGTTCACCGTGTTTACTTCTCAGCTTTTCAGTTACAGCTTATTCACAGCTCCAGTTACAGTTCACAACACAAGTCTTTGCACGGGCACAACTCTCCCCTCCGGGTTCCTTTACTCCCTGCAGCCAGGTTGCTCCTTTCTATGACCCCTCACTCTGTCTCTCTGTCCTTTCCAGGCTTTTGGTTCTCTCTGTTACTTGGTGTGTGTGTCTCCGGACAGTATGGCGGTGGCTCGGACTCCTGTGAGCCCTCAGTGTTGCCACTGAGCTGCCTGTCCTTGGGGGTGGGAACCCTAACGTGTAGCTGGGGTCCCCCGTCGGTTGTCTGTGGATGCCGGGAGAATCAACGGTCCCCTTTAGAGCCGACACTCTACTGTCAGCCTAGCCTAAAATAGTCCTCTGTGGTGAGGCTCTATCAGGCTCTCTCTAACCGTGTCTTCGGGTTCAATAAGAGGACTACTTCGCCTGCAGTCTGCCATCTCAGCCGTGGTTCTAGGACCCAGTATCACTGGTCCTCTCGCCCCTCACACTCCTGGGGTGCTGGCTCCAGATGATCTTTCTCTCTGTGGCTCACACTGGCTCTCCAGATTCTGCGCTCCTTCCACCCCACTCTTCCAGGACATGTGTCTCTGTCTTTGCTGCTTAGCCTACCTCGGCCTACTGACTCCTTTCTCCTCCCCCTGCTCTATATCTACCCTCTGTCACCTGACCTACTTGTTTGCCCACCCACTGTCTCTAAACCCACCACCCCTTGCCTGCCTAGAGTTCCCAGGCTCCGGGTTGGGTGCTACCTTCTACTGCTACGTGGGTTGTGTGGGCTGTGAGGGTGTTGGGGTTCAACTGTCTTTCCTACCTTCCTGGCTGCAGTTCCCTTTGTGTCCTCCTGGTCGCAGGGGCAACACAGCCACACCCAGGTTTAGACAGATGAAAATAAGAAAACATTTCTTCCTATTCATTAAAGCTTCCCTGCAGGTGTAAAAGGGATGGATCATTAACGCTAATTTTAATGTACTAGGCCAGAATACAGAGGAAATAAATCTATAGTTAGTGTCTTTCTGCAAACTATATTAGACACAGCAGCTCTGCTGCTATATACTCATAGGCCTAGGTGGCTCTGCTACATGCACATGTAGTCACATACAGCTCTGCTACATGCACACTTGACACACAGCTCTGCAACTTGCACACTATACACACACAGCTCTGCTACTGTGGCGCCTCGCCAAGCAGGCGTCACAGAGGGGTACTGCACCCATAAAAGAGGTGCAGATTCTCCAGCTGCAGGTGGACCCTAGGACGGTGGGTAGGACCTATTACCAGCACTCCCACACTAGTTTACATGGTGGAAGGTTACCCGGGAGGGAATAAAACCACCTCTAGGGGGAACAAGAAGGTCTTTGCCCTTTAGGACTTTGAGCGAAGGTCTCTCGGCTAAGGGACCCGGAGGGATGGAAGAAGAGGAAAGGAACTAAGGAAAAAGAAGGGAAGCTTTTCCAGGAGAAAGCAGCCAGTTTGGGAAAAGTGGGCTGCCGGCAGTTCTTCCAGACAGCTTACCGGGTACCGGAACCCGCACATGTGGGATACTTTAGGACCACAGAAAATCCAGAGTCCCGTGGAGTCTACAATTCTCCCGGGCACCAGAGCAGACCGAAAGAGAGTACCAGGCACCGCTAAAGGAGCGAGCGGCCAGCCAGTAGAGGGTTACCTGACGGCCGCGAAGGTGGGAGAGGAAAGGAGGTCAGGCTGATTTCAAGTCACCAGGCTTCACACTACACTGGAAAGCAGGAACACGGGGTTAGAGCTAAGAGGCACACCAAGGGTCCCACCATACTACCTGGGATCCACTTGCAGCCACCCGTTAGCTACCTGTCCTTGTAACATCTGAATGCTGAGCTGTGAACTGTAACTGATGCTGCTACAAGTTTCCAGTAAAGTACCTGGAGGAAAAGTAATCTTGCCTCTGCCTCTGTCTCTATGCTGCATGAACTTGTTCTATTCACAGGAACGCTGCCCCGGAAGTTCAGCCCTACCTGTAGGGGACTTTTCCAACTAAGCCGCACTACCATCCACCTCCGGCAGCGCTGGTGACACTTCACCAGGAACTACAAGTGGCGTCACGACAAACTGTATATAATCTCCTGTAAATACACCCTTCTTTTTGAAGATATCCCCAGGACACGGGATCAGGCGCGGCCACCGCACCCCGTGACAAAGTTAACCCATTGCAGCCTGATACCCGAGTACCCCAAAGCCTGGGCTCGACACTACATGCACACTTGACACGCACAGCTCTGCCACATGCACACCAGACTCACAGCTCTGTGACTTGCACACTACACATATACAGCTCTGCTACATGCCCAATACATGCACATACAGACACGCATAGCTCTGCTACATTCATGTGGCGCCCCACTGGTCGGGACGCCATGGACGGGCACTGCACCCAAATAAGTGTGTGGTTTTCCTGTCACTAAGGGAACCAGGATGGTAAACAAGGGACTCTCACAACACCCTAAAGTAGAGGACTGTGGGTGAACCAGCTGTAGGGAAAACCCAGTCCTGTGGGAGGAGTCAGGTGGGTAGAAAAATTGTATGGGTGGGATGACTGACAGACAGTGAATGAGAGAGAGTCGAGTGGAGGACAACGCAAGGGAAGGTCGTCTTGACAGGAGGGAGACCCTAGGGGCACCAGGCGATGCGGTGCACCCAAATCTGGCCCAGGTACTACCGACCCTAGCTGTTAAACCGGAGGCCCCGAGCTTCTTCAGGAAGTCGCCCCCAAAGACCCGGTGTATATCTCGAAAAGGCACACCGAACTAGGGTCAGGGGGACCTAAAGGGGAGTCCCCCATTGAAGATCTATGGGAGCTGGCTCGAGGCTCTGTGCGTGGAGGCACTGCACAGTTGTGAGGAGAAGAAAGTGCAGTAAAGGGACCGGTAGGGAAAGGCAGGCACACCACCGAGACTCCTGAGTGAATCATCCCGGTTCCCTGGTGACTAACCAAGTCAGAAAGACCCAAAAGACTGTATCATCTGTCTGCCTGATTTAAAGGGAACCTGTCAGCTAGTTTATGCCTCCCCAGCTATCACTGTCTGTAGCTGCAGATTCATAATACTAGTCTAATCATCCCTGTCTGAGCTCATAGTGTAATGTGAAATGTGAAAAAAAAGCATTTATACATTTACATTTCCTTATGTAATAAGGCAGTCAGTCCCCAGCTTGGAGGACAGGGACTGTTTCACAGGTTAATAGTTAACATTTCAGCCTTGTGCTAGAACATGTTGAGAGACCTGATGTGATGTCACAACCATGTGACTACAATAGGCGGAGCTAAGTTCTCATAGAACATAATATGTTTGCTGGCTTAGCTCCGCCCACTGTGGTCACATGATCGTTACATCACACAGGTCCTTTAGCTATCCAAGTTAAAAGTGAGTTAACCATTATCCTGCCAGACAATCCCTCCTCCAAGGTGGGGACTGAAATGTAAGTGTATAAATGCTTTTTTTTCACCTTTCACATTACACTATGAGCTCAGACAGGGATGATTAGAATAGTATTATAAAGCTGCAGCTACAGACAGTGATAGCTGGAGGGGCATAAACCACCTGACAGGTTCCTTTAAGAACTTGCAAGTAAACCTGATCAGAGTTAATGACTGGTGTGACATAATTTCTTTCCCTCGCCTGAGGAGCCGCACACTGCTGTATTGAAAGGACTAGTGACAAGGCCGTGTGGTAAGCAGCCTCCCTGTGTAAAAACTACTACAACTGCCCCAGGGATACCGCTCCACCTACGGGGAGCGTAACATCTGGCTGCCCTACCATCACCCCGGAGGTCTGACCCGCAGCCCGGTGACTTTAAGTGACCACCAGGGCCACAGGACCGAGCACAGGCTCACGTGACATCCCCCGTGAATCAACGCCCGAAACCGAGTACCCCATGGCACTGGGGTGGGTCACTCACACTACACACATACAGCTCTGCTACATGCCAAATACATGCACATACAGACACACAGCTCTGCTATATTCACACTACACACACAGCTCTGCTATCTGCCCAATGACTCCACAGTACACACAGTTATATGCCAAATACATGCACACACACAGCTCTGCTACATGCCCAATACATGCACATACACACACACACACAGCTCTGCTATATGGACAACACATGCACATAGAAACACACACATACAAACAGCTCTTTTACATGAACAGTGTATGCACATACAGATACACACACATGCTCTCTCTATATATATTACCACATCGGTACAGAGCAGGAGAGGAGCCGCGGAGGCTGCAGAACTTGAGCAGCAGCAGGATCTTAAAGGGCCTTAGCTTCAGTCATGTGATCAGTCACATGACTGAAATTGGAAGGTCCTTCATCCTCCATGTAGCCCTCAGCCACCCCATGGCTAGGTCCATCCCTGGAGGGATGTCTGGCTAGTCCTGTGTTTGAGACTCCTAAACGAGGCTCCACGGACGCCATTTGCATCTTATAATGTGACCTATGGTAAAAGCGCACGTAAAAATGGAAAGAATTGACATGGTAATTTTTTTTTACGGATGTGCTTTGCAGTGAAAGCGCGTCCACAAAAAGACGCCAAAATATGCAGCGTCTGAATGCATTTCAGTAAAAGTCATAGGTTTTGCTGGGATGGGCTTCCAGCATTGCGTTTCACTGCACTTAAGTAATTGCAATTTAGTGGATACTGTGTGCCGCAGCTCTGCAGGTGGAGGGGTGAGTCATAGTATTTAGGTGGAGGGGTGTGCCTTAGTATTCATATCTACACTCCCCCAGCCTTGACATAGCTCCACTTCCCTCCACTAGGTATTGCAGTTAGAGCTCCTTTCTACCTGGACCCTGTTGTGTGAAATCGTGCTGTGCTGAGCTGTTATTGATGGAAGCACCTTGTTTATTTGCATGGTGAGATGTAGTCTTTAATTTATTTTTTTTAATCAGATAGTTTTTATTAAAGATTTTCTGAATACTTACAGCACCATGTAATTCAAGATAGTTCTCATAACAATAAAACCGTAATCTTCCCCCCTCCCCCCAACCGGAAAAAGGAGCATGAATTATTCTCCAAGAAGAAATCAAAGCGTAACTCCTACAATGCACAGACAGTACAATAAGTTCAATAAAGTCCATGAGTTCTGCAATATGGATTTACCATTCAAGCGGACATTATTTCTCAGCAACTGATCATTTACAAAGATTGTATACAGCTAAGAAAGGGATAGCCAGTGCAAAAAGCCTTCACAAATAGATTTTCCAACAATAGGATTTTTGATGGTAGACTAGAGGTATTGATCCATGGACCCCAGGTGTTACCAAACTTTTGAGTCACATTTCTTTCTTTATACATACCTTTTTCTAAGCAAATAAGCCTATTAACTCTAAAAATGAATTTGCTTATTAATGGGGGAGCATGCTGTATCCAATGGGAAGTAATATAAAGTATTCTGGACATACCAATCATTACCAGTGTGATGATCCCTCTATGCAGCACATCTAAAATGCTATAGAGATATTGCTGTGACTAGTACCTTGGTGTGCTGAGTTGTCAGTATGCTGATTTTCAGTGTAGTCCTCCATTCTGGTTCTAGGAAGTGCTGGGGAGCTCAGGTGTTCAATCTTTCCAGTGATTGCTAAGCTAATTTACTGAGCAGCCTCTCCCAGAACTCTGCCAGTCATACATTCTACGTGAGTGGAGCTGTTGGTCTGCATACCTGTGTCTGCCGAGTGCTGATCATTGTTTGCTGACCCTGGACTGTTGCTTGACTACCCTTCTGCTTACTCTATGTATTTAACATGATCTCCTGGTATTTTGACCCTGGACAGTTACATGACCACGTCTCAGTTGACTCCCTTGATTCCACATGCATTCCTGGAAATCAGACCACAGACTCTTACCTGACTATGCCTTTGTAAACTCCTCAAACTTCTATGACTCCTCTTGGTTATTGACCTTAGCTTATCAGAAAACTCTGTATTCTGAATTACCCATAAGTAGAGACTAGCATCAAAGAAAGCCAGTTTGAGACGCCTACAGCACTATACAGATTTTCTAATAATAGGATATTTGATGGTAGACCAGGCAGGGGTAGTAATCCATGTACCCCAGGTGTTACCAAACTTTTGAGTCGCATTTTTTTTTTTACACACCTTTTTCTAAGCCATTAAGCCATTACTCTATTAATACATTCACGTATTGATGTGAGTGCACGCTGTATCCAAAGGGAAGCAATAGTTTTTCTAGCAATATAAAGTATTTTGGACTTGCCAATCACTATCAGGTCCTCATCAGGAAGTTCCAGAATCATACCCAATATGCATATTTTATGTGGAGGATTCATTATTATGCCAGACTAGATAAGTTATATCCAAGACATCTTTCTAGAACTAGCAAATTGCACTGCGTTCCGACATAATTTGCATTAGAAGAGCATTAGGCAAGTCACATCTCGAACAGTTAGAGTCCTGCCGAACCCCTATCCTAAACAGAAATTTAGGAGTTATAGAATTCTTATGGAGCAGAAATAGTTACGATAATCTCTGCGCTTCAGAAAGGGAAAGAAGAGGCATCAGGTTTAGTAAATTCTCCCATTGATCTTCCTTAATCACTCCAACATCTGCTTCCCATTGAGAGTTAATATCAAGAGGGAACCTATTCCAATAAGCACCAAGCAGAAATTTATATAAATATATATAAGTCCCCTAGTTGCTCTGTCTTCCAATACCCAATCAACCAGTTATGCCCTGTGGCCAGATCTTTAGTTTTGAGCTGAGAAACTGTCATGCATGGACTAGCGGATGAACGGCACAATACAGTGGTACAACAGAGGTGGAAAAGAGGGAGAAAGGCCCTAAAGGTAGGGAGAAGGGAGACAGGGCACCACCTGACACTAACCTGCATCTGAACCCTGCGCTCCCTAAGCAGTTCCTTCCCCCCACCACGGGTGCACCTATAATGAGGCCAGTTGAGCATTTGGCCCTAGGCGGAAGCAGGGAGACAGAGGGCGGCAGCCGCCCTGCAGTCGGATAACATGGATCCGGCAATCCTGTTTGCCCCGCCGCCATCAAGTCCATAGTACCTGTGCTGTTCCTCCACTAACCCTGAGTAGTGCCAAGGCCACTGAGTCATGGGCGTACCCAGCGTGGGGCAGGGGGGGGCAGGTGCCCCCCCCAAGAGGCTGCCCCCCCTCATGAGGAAGGGGTGAGCGCAGCAATGTGCGTGCGCTGCGCGCACCTAGTGTACTAGGAGGGATGGTGTCGCCGCTGGCATTGCCCACATGTACTGTGACACACACTGCCTCTCCTCCGGTCCCCGGCGCTGAGAGCGATCACGCTGCAGGAAGCCGCTGGGAGCTCTGCTGCTTCCTGTCGCGTGATAGCTCTGAGTCCAAGGCAAGTCCTGCTACAGTGGAGGCGGCTGCGGTGCTGGCGGCTCCTCCACCCTGCCGGCCCCGGGGCCCCCCATGGACCCGGAGAATGGAGGATCAGCCGGCCCTGAAGGATGGACCTGATGCGGCTGGTGGTGGAGCTCACTGCTCTGAGGGAACCTGGCCTGAGCCAGCGCCAGGTGAGGGAAACTGTGCAGCACAGTGCAGGGGATAGGGGACAGAGGAGCAGAGTCCCGAGGAGAAGAGGACAGGGGGGCAGAAGGACTGGAACAGCAGGACAGAGGAGAAGAGGCTAGGGGGGCAGAGGAGAAGAGGCCAGGGGGGCAGAGGAGAAGAGGCCAGGGGGGAAGAAGGATTGGAACAGGGGGGCAGAGGAGAAGAGGCCAGGGGGGCACAGAAGAAGAGGCCAGGGGGGCAGAGGAGAAGAGGCCAGGGGGCAGAAGGATGGGAACAGGGGGTCAGAGGTGAAGAGGCCAGGGGGGCACAGAAGAAGAGGCCAGGGGGGCACAGAAGAAGAGGCCAGGGGGGCAGAAGGATGGGAACAGGGGGGCAGAGGAGAAGAGGCCAGGGGGCAGAGGAGAAGAGGCCAGGGGGGCAGAAGGACAGGAACAGCAGGACAGAGGAGAAGAGGCCAGGGGTGCAGAGGAGAAGAGGCCAGGGGGGCAGAGGAGAAGAGGACAGGGGGGCAGAAGGACTGGAACAGCAGGACAGAGGAGAAGAGGCTAGGGGGGCAGAGGAGAAGAGGCCAGGGGGGCAGAGGAGAAGAGGCCAGGGGGGAAGAAGGATTGGAACAGGGGGGCAGAGGAGAAGAGGCCAGGGGGGCACAGAAGAAGAGGCCAGGGGGGCAGAGGAGAAGAGGCCAGGGGGGCAGAAGGATGGGAACAGGGGGTCAGAGGTGAAGAGGCCAGGGGGGCACAGAAGAAGAGGCCAGGGGGGCACAGAAGAAGAGGCCAGGGGGGCAGAAGGATGGGAACAGGGGGGCAGAGGAGAAGAGGCCAGGGGGCAGAGGAGAAGAGGCCAGGGGGGCAGAAGGACAGGAACAGCAGGACAGAGGAGAAGAGGCCAGGGGTGCAGAGGAGAAGAGGCCAGGGGGGCAGAGGAGAAGAGGCCAGGGGGGCAGAAGGACAGGAACAGGAGGACAGAGGAGAAGAGGCCAGGGGGGCAGAGGAGAAGAGGCCAGGGGGGCAGAAGGACAGGAACAGGAGGACAGAGGAGAAGAGGCCAGGGGAGCAGAAGGACAGGAACAGGAGGACAGAGGAGAAGAGGCCAGGGGAGCAGAAGGACAGGAACAGGAGGACAGAGGAGAAGAGGCCAGGGGGGCAGAAGGACAAGAACAGGAGGGCAGAGGAGAAAAGGCCAGGGGTGCAGAGGAGAAGAGGCCAGGGGTGCAGAGGAGAAGAGGCCAGGGGGGCAGAAGGACAGGAACAGCAGGACAGAGGAGAAGAGGCCAGGGGTGCAGAGGAGAAGAGGCCAGGGGGGCAGAGGAGAAGAGGTCAGGGGGGCAGAAGGACAGGAACAGGGGGACAGAGGAGAAGACGAGTTGTAGTTCTCCTGGGCGGGCTCAATGTTCTCCCGCCGCTTGTCTGTGGTTAGTGTGCCTCATCTGGGACATCCTCAGCTCTGTGCTGTGCACAGACAATGTACCACCATGTCCCCAGCTCCGTCCTGTGCACAGTGTTCCACCATGTCCCCAGCTCCGTGCTGTGCACAGTGTACCACCATGTCCCCAGCTCCGTGCTGTGCACCGTGTACCACCATGCCCCCAGCTCTGTGCTGTGCACCGTGTACTACCATGTCCCCAGCTCTGTGCTGTGCACCGTGTACCACCATGTCCCCAGCTCCATGCTGTGCACCATGTACCACCATGCCCCCAGCTCTGTGCTGTGCACCGTGTACTACCATGTCCCCAGCTCTGTGCTGTGCACCGTGTACCACCATGTCTCCAGCTCTGTGCTGTGCACAGTGTACCACCATGTCCCCAGCTCTGTGCTGTGCACCGTGTACCACCATGTCCCCAGCTCTGTGCTGTGCACCGTGTACCACCATGTCCCCAGCTCTGTGCTGTGCACCGTGTACCACCATGTCCCCAGCTCCGTGCTGTGCACAGACAGTGTACCACCATGTCCACAGCTCTGTGCTGTGCACAGTGTACCACCATGTCCCCAGCTCTGTGATGTGCACAGTGTACCAGCATGTGAATCATATACTGTCGCAGCATGTTGCAACTTTTTTGTCATCCTGAATCTGGATGAGAAAAAAGCGTCCGAAACTCGCCAATCAGCTATCAGAGATTGATTGCAATGCGAGAAAATCACGTGTTGCACTCATCAGAGTTTCACGCCAGTGTGTCCGTACCCTAATACTGACATCCATATAGTAATCCTACTGGTATGGGGAGGATTTATGGCTGTTAGTACACACTCCATACTTCTTGTTATTAACCAGTTAATGCTCTCTTGTCCACCACACTGCAGTGTCAAAAGAGGACGACAGCGAGGCAGACAGCAACATGGCATCAGAGAGCCCCTGACCTCGATATAGAAGATTCTCAGCTCCCGGTATTGTGACATAATATTAAGAATAAAGTTTTTTGCATTTATATTACACTATGAGCCCCCCATAGGGGTCCCATCTCATATACAGCCCCCATAGGGCTCCCCATTGGCATAACGAGTCTGATGGGCCCCAGTGTCCAATTTTACAACCTGAACGACCATGGCTTGCCCCCCCCTAGTTTTGATCCTGGGTACGCCCATGCACTGAGTGCATAATAAAACTCAGGGGAAGGAAAACCGACAGGGCAACCAAGACAAAAAGATACACAGCAAGCTTCAATGCTGCAGCCAAATACCAGGACTGCAGATGACACATATCCAACAACAGAATTTGAGCAGCAGCAGAACTCCAGAGGCTACTAAAGAGTTCCTCCCTCCAGGGTGGTCAGAACAGAATGAATCTATTACCGGCATCAGGAGACTATTTTAGGGGAATGGGTGGGGTCACAAACCGGCTGCACCTGAGATAGAACTTACTAGGAACTACCAGCAAGGAAAGAGTCATTAACCCTTGCTGAGCAAAAAGAAAGGAAACATTTAAAATCTTGAGTTTCACAAAACAATGTAAAGAAGCTCAACCCCAGAGCTGTCACCAGTCTCCCAAATACGGGGGACACCCGTGACAGCAACATAGGCATATGTGAGTTGTAAAAATCTATAAAACTGACGGTGAGGTTTATTAAACTCCTTATGCAACTGCTCGATTTCGAAGCTCGTCAGTATGTTATCAGATTGTATTTGGGCCAGTGTGTAAACACCTCTCTACTCCCACTCACACCAGCCCTTCAGTTTCCTAAATCCTGGCAGTATTGGATTATGAAATTCAGGAGTAAATACGGTACAGCCTTTACTATCTTTCCCTCTGTCCCAGACTTTGTATATCATAAACAGAGTTGGCATTTGAGATGAAGTGTCACAAGTCTGTGACAGCTTTTTGTGTTGTTTTTACTTTGAGTGTTAATTTCTTCAGTACCTGTGAGGGTCAATGTTGTTTTTTCGTTGGTAGTGCTAGGTAGGCTTGCTGCAGGGTGTGTCCATTCCCACCTCCCCTTACGTAGTCATGTGATCCTTCAGCTGTTGTGGGTGATAGTGTGGTGCCCTGCTCACGCAGGTAGCCACATACGTCTCTAATGCACAGTTGGGTTTCCACAGCAGGTAACTACTACATGCAACATCTTCCACCCCGGCACAGTAGGGGGAGCTCCACTTGCTGACCTTAGGCAAGATCCCCTATAAATACTGCTGCTGGGGAGGAGTTAGTCAGAGTGTGCAGACACTAGGAGAGCTGCAAAGACATCCTGGTGGTCGGTGCCGCGGTTAGGCCCGAACCAGGAGGAGAGGACAGATATCAGAGTCAGGAAGAGAGAGGAGGCAAGTCAGGCTGCATGCAGGCTGGGCTTCAATCAATACAAAGAAACAGAGGAGGCCTTATACCCACTGGCTGTGGGGACCCACTGTGCAACCTGGTCACCTGTCAGTGCCCTGGACATCTTTACCTGCGTACCACCAGTAAAAAGGTAAAATAGACTTTTGCAGTGTGCATGTGTCATTCCTCACCATTCTCGGTACCCCTCATAGACTGCTCCAACACTCCTCATCCCATCTACAGCCCCACTACAAGCTGCCCCGGAGGTCCAGTTCTACCTGTAGCGGACTTTGCCAACTAGCCGTGATACCATCTACCTCCGGCGGACTGTGGCGGCGCTGGTGACACATCACCAGAAACTACAGGTGGCGTCACGACAAACTGTATATAAAATCCCCTGTAAATAATAACCCCCTTTTAGAAGATATACCCAGGACACGGGATCAGGTGCGGCCACCACTCCCCGTGACACAGCAGACGCTATCCGTGGAGCCTGATACCAGAGTACCCCAAAGCTTGAGCTCAACAATAGCTCATACTACCTTGACCACCCTGGAGATGGAGGTGTTTGAGCCACTGCTATAAAGATCAGCCGACCTGGTGCCGTTCCTCTGCTGCTGTCAGGAGTGAAGCAGCAGATTCAAGTAGTTTTTCTTTTGTTTTTTTTTTTCTATTCCTTTGGGTGGGGAGTAGGGTTACTCTGGCGGCTCAGACCTCGCCACCTTTAGGTGTACCTTTGGGATATGGGACAGTGCAGAGTCTAAGTAGTTAATGGACAGATCAGGAGTCTCTTTCCCTGGAATTTGTATGTACCCCCCCATGTCCCCTCATGACATGAAGGTTTCCCATTGCCCCCCGCCTCAACAAAATAAATAGGAACATGTTAATGAGTCCGCTTTTCAAATGATCATCACCCCGATCCCATCCTTTTAACTGCTGATATGTCATTTTTATCTGATTCATTTCAAAGTACATTCAATATTTTGGTTTCTTTCCATTTTGGTTTCTTTCCATTGCTTTTTTTATACTAAAAGAACAAAGGTAATACTGGTGTATATATTTTTACGACGATTGCCTTAAAGGGAACCTGTCACCTGGACTTAAGGCCCAACACTATCACTACCTGTCCCTACACCTTCCTAGGTGCTCCCTATTGATCTCTATCTGTGCTAAAATGGCCCTATAAAAGATTAGAAAAATGAATTCTAACTTACATAAGTCCGTGAGTAAGGGGACTGAGAAGGCGGTGCCAGGCTCCATGTAGCACTCCTCCATGCGGCTGTGCACGCCCCGCTGGGCGGCATTATTGTTTCTTCCTCTCTGCCTCTCTATTTGGAATCTCCCGCCCTCTGGAAGCTTGTCATGCACGGAGTGCTACGTCACTTCTGACCTGGTGCATTATGGGGCCGATCATGTGATCAGCCTCGGTGCACATGATCGGCCCGACTCTGCGCATGCGCAATGCGCTTATTGAAGCTGGGCTAATCACGTGATCGGCCCCATAATGCACTGAGGCTGATCACGTGATCGGCCCCATAATGCACCGGGCCGGAAGTGACGAAGCGCTCGGTGCATGACAAGCTGCCAGAGGGCGGGAGATTCCAAATAGAGGGGCAGAGAGGATGAAACAATAATACCGCCCAGCGGGGCGTGCACAGCCGCATGGAGGAGTGCTACATGGAGCCTGGCACCGCCTTCTCAGTCCCCTTACCTTTTATAGGTCCATTTTAGCACAGATAGGGATAGATAGGAAGCAGCTAGGAAGGTGTAGGGACAGGTAGTGATAGTGTAGGGACTTAATTCCAGGTGACAGGTTCCCTTTAAAGAGAATCTGTTAGGCCATGTGCACACACGGAGTATTTGAGTTATTTTACTTCAGGATTTGTAGACAAAACCATGAGTGGAGCAATCAGAGGAAAAATCTAAAAGAAACACCTGCACCTCTTCTGTATTTAATTATCCACTCCTTGTTTTGGCTACAAATGCTGAGGTAAAAAACTCATCAAATACTGAACGTGTGCACGTGGCCTTATTAGGTTTTTGCTACCTCATCTGACAGCAACATAATATAGGCAAATAAACCCTGAATCCAATGATCAGCCAGTAATCAAAGCATTTAATTTTAGATACACAGCAAAGCTGAGAGAGTGCCCCTGACCAAACCAGGTTCTGTATGTACAATGTCTATAGACAGAGAGCTGCCCCCACCCACACAAGGCTCTGTATGTGCAATGTCTATAAACAGTGAGCTGCCTCTATCTACACCAGGCTCTGTATGTACAATGTCTATAGACAGTGAGCTGCCCCTGCCCACACCAGGCTCTGTATGTACAATGTCTATAGACAGAGAGCTGTCCCCACCCACACCAGGCTCAGTATGTACAATGTCTATAGACAGAGAGCTGTCCCCACCCACACCAGGCTCAGTATGTACAATGTCTATAGACAGAGAGCTCCCCGCCCCCGCCGACACCGGGCTCTGTATGTACAATGTCTATACACAGAGAGCTACCCCTGTCTACACCAGGCTCTGTATATACAATGTCTATAGATAGAGAGCTGCCCCCACCCACACCAGGCTCTGTATGTGCAATGTCTATAGACAGAGAGCTGCCCCCACCCACACCAGGCTCTGTATATACAGTGTCTATAGGTAGAGAGCTGACCCCGCCCACACAAGCCTCTCTATAGAAATTGTCCAATCACAGCAGCGGGCTTGTTGGACTGCCTTGCACATGACAAAGTAGTCCTGTAATGGTAATCAATAAGTGATAAAGCCTTTAGTTTAACTAAATAGCACAGACCATGATAAGAGAAGCACAGTTGATTTTTGTTTTATAACCCTTACAGCTTACATAGCAAAAACATGTTGACAAATTCCCTTTAAGGGTTAAATAATGTTATATTTTGAAAGATTGGATATTTACTAAATATTTCTTTTTAAAATATTTTTTAGTTTTTTTATTTTTGGATGGGAAAAAAAAGGATGATTTAAAGGAAATCTCTGGGCTACAAAAACATTATTTAGGCTACGTTCACACATTTGCGTATTTTGCTGCGCTTTTTGCCGCGTTTTTCGGCCGCGCAAAAAAGTGCAACAAAATACGCAGGGGCTTTCACACACTGCGCTTTCTTTACTCCAGAAAGCGCAGTGATGTCACAGAGGGGAGGAAGAATCCTGCTTCCTCCTCCCCTCTGTGACAGCCCCATTAGATTTCACAGAGTATTAATATACACTGTGAAATCTAAATTAAACAAAGGCAAATGTATGTAAAATAAAAAAGAATGAATACATCACCTCTCCGGTGCCTTCTCCCACTGTCCGGTGCCTTCTCCCGCTCTCCGGTTCTAAGTGAGAGGTGTACTGATAAGACCTGTGGTGACGTCAGAGGGGGGGGGGCGTTCCCGGGGCGTTCCCAGCGCTGATTGGCTGTTCGCGGTCATGTGATATGTATCACATGACCGCGAGTGCCCGGGAACGCCCCTCTGACATCACCACAGGTCCTGTCTGAAGAGATCTCATTTGGAACCGGGGATCGCACAGCGGCAGAAGGCGTCGGACAGGTGAAGTATTGATTCTTTTTTATTTTTCAGACACTTGCTTTTGTTTAATTTAGATTTCATAGTGTATATTAATACACTGTGAAATCTAATGGGCGGCCACAGCTGTCACAGAGGGGAGGAGGAAGCAGGATTCTTCCTCCCCTCTGGGAGAATACGCAGAAGTAGCTGCATAAACAATTGACATATCAATTTTTACGCAGCTGCGCTTTCTCCCGGAAAACGCACTGCGTATTTTTACGCAATGTCTGCACTGCAAAGTGAATTTCCCATTCACTTTGCAGGCACACAAAAGGCACATTGCGTATTTTGAAAAGCGCGCGTAAAAAAGCGCAGCAAAATACGCAATGTGTGAACGCAGCCTTACCTTGCAAATATAGCGGTAATCTGCATGAAATTGCTTTTAAAGCTATGTGTGTACTCTGAATATTTGGCTGCAGAAATTTCTGAACCAAATCTGCATCTTTTGGTAGAACAAAATGCATGTTGTTGTGGTTTTTGGTGCGTTATTTGTGCATGCATTTTTTCCATGCATTCTGGGCTACATCTAAAGGTACCGTCACGCGCAGCGATATGGCTTCCATATCGCTGGTGATTTGACTTGAACACGCACGTTGCGGGCACTTTTTTTCACATCGCCGTGGACACGTCACATGTAGCGATTTCGTGTGCCATCTCCGGCGATCCTGCATTCCGGAAATCGCCTGCCACAGACCAGAAGTAATTTCCTTTTCCCACATCGCCATGTCACACGCCACCACCTCATCAGCGATGTGGCCGGAGAGTGTGAGTATGCCGAGGAGACAGGCGTGCCAGAGTATTTATCACTGTGCCCCTACTCCTCTGATTGGCCACCACAACTGCGTTACCATTGGTCAGCCAATGGGAACGCAGGACCTGCCACCAATCGCGGCACACGGGGTGCGCCAAGCAGAACGCTCAGGCATGTCTCAGGAATTGCTTCCAGATGGTCTGAGCTCGCTTTCTACATCACTATCGCCCTGTCGCCTGGTGGATATCGCCTGATTTCACTGCAGTGCAGGGCAATCAGGCAACACTTTACCAACAATTTCTCGCCGTAAAATTGCCCTGTCTCACACCACTACACACAGGCGATGTGGTTTCCACACCGCCAAATTCTGCAATTGCCAACGAAATGGCCGACGATATCGGCGCATGCGACGGTACTTTAAGGGACATTTCTCCTTACAGAGAGTGACACGCCAATATGAGGAGACATGAACGCCTGCAATGCTTCTCTGGGAAATTAAATATGTAAATTACCTTTTCAAAAAGGAAGTGGACTTGAACTCTAGCGCCACCTATTGGAAGTAGCAATCCTAAAAGTCAATATTGACCCATTAATGAGCCTTGTCTTATGACCAAGAAATAGAAGCCAAATCAGAAACTGAATTTGCAGACCCGGTGTTTCACGGTATTTCTCTCTTCAGTGCAAAGTATGAGATCTAGTTTGGCTATATGGGAGGTTAAGACTGGGATCTAAGGGATAACATTACTGCTGATGGAGAGTGACATGTCAGGAGATATGTTATCCCTAAAGGTACTGTCACACTCCGCCATATCGCTGGAGATTTGTTTGGCAATTCCCGAATTTGGCAATGTGGAAACCACATCGCCTGTGCTCAGATTCTACAGCGATAAATCGCCGGTGGAGCGTCGCCTGATTGCCCTGCACTGCAGAGAAATCAGGCGTCATCCTCCAGGCAATTTCAGCGCATCCTGGCGTGTGACAGGGCGAGGGCGATGTACACAGTGATCGTGAAAGAAATCAAGTAGGCGTGCTTGGATCTTGTGTTTTTCGCGTCGCACCTGCGGCGATCGGTGGGTGATACTGCGTTCCGATTGGCTGGCCGTGTCAGAGGCGCTCTTATTTGATGACCCGTGCATTCATGCAAGGCTCACCAATGGGAATGCAGTTACGTCCACCAATCGCAGTGATAGGGGCGCAGTGAAAAACACTCTAGCACGCCCCTATCAAAACAGTATGGCGACATCGCTGTTACGATTGTGCCGTGTGACGCGGCGATGTGTGAAGGGAAGATCGCTTCGGACTTCTGCAGGCAATTTCCGGAACGCAGGATTGCCGTAGAACGCAATCGAGATCACTATGTGTGACAGGTCGACGGCAATCTGAAAAACGTTCCCAAAAACTCGCGCTCACGTCAAATTGCCGGCGATATGGAAGGTGACGGTACCTTTAGAACCCAGTCTTAGGGCCCATTACACACACGGATAGTTGTGCAGAGATTGTTCGCAGATCTCTGGTTGCAGTGAAATCATGACACATTGTTATTTTGTAGCAGTGACAAATGTAACAATGTGTTCCAAGATTTCACTGCAACCAGAGATTTGAACAAACTCTGCACAATTATCTATGTGTGTAACTGGGCCTTTAGCCATATGGCAAAGTCGTTAAAGGGTTGAGATTGACTTTTAGGATTTGCTAATTCCAATAGGTGGTGCTAGAGTTCAAGTCCTTTTGAAGAAGCAATTGCATTTTCTGGGGTGGAAAAATGCTGCAAAAAACACTGAAAGAATTGACAAGCTGCAGACTTATTTCTGCACCAAATGCGCAAGAGGAAAAAAAAAAGGAGCATGAGCACAAAATTTCAGGCTTCTCATTGACATAAGGATTTGCTTGCAGTTCTGTGACAAAACTGCACTCAAAAATGCATAATAAACGGATAAATACGCACTGTGTGCATAGGGCCTAAATCATGTCAGGCTGCATCACTGGAACGGCGGATATATAGAGAAATAATGTTATATTCTTCCTGGAGCTGCTCGTTTCCAGTCATCGAGGCTGCTGCAAGGAGGTGTAATAGTTGTCTAAATGCTGCATTTAAATGGTTAACCAGCAGCAACTAGGAGCTAGCTTCTGTTATAGAAAGATACTGGCTGTATAAGTTGGCACCCACTGTGTAAAGAGTGAGCTCAACGCACAAGTTTTTGCTTCCTGCAACCTCACTAGGGGTAGTTTGTTTCATATTATTGTATGCAGTGAGCTCCCTCTAGTGGTGGCAGCAGGTAAACAAAATGTTACCATACAATTATGCTGTGGGACAGGAAGCAGTTGATCTGGACAATATCTGCCTTATATAATGCTTGTATTGCTTTAGGTCCTTTTCCAACAGCAGTGTAGTAAGTGACATCTGCTGAGATGGAGAAGATTACCCTGATTTCCTTCATCTGGCAGCAGCGGTGCCCCCGAGGTGCCATTAACCTTACACATTAGCAGAGTAATCTATGTTATACTGCACAGCTTACTCTTGGCGGTTATCCACTACCCAGAGGCGTGCAAGCCATTTATGCACTTTTCTAAAAACAGGGCAAATTGTAGAGCTGAGGCCGATCCAGAGCAAAAAGTGAGCCGAGGGAAATCTCCAGCAACACACATGCGAAGATATTCAGTTTATTGTGGAATATTCCCTGCAGAATATGTCTCAGAAACTGGTAGGAACAGGATTCTCGCTATAAATAAGGAGGAAAGAGGCGCAAGAAGTAAAGCATTGTGCTAAAGAAGTGAGGTATGAAGCATATGGCAAAAAAGTGTAACATCAGGTAAAAGAAGGGATACATTTGGCAAAAGAAGTTAGATATGAGGCACAACAAGTGAGACATAGGGCAAAAGTGAGGCATGTGGAACAGGGAGGTATAAGATCTAAATGAGGTGTGTGAGGCATAACAATGAGACAAATGGCACACATGAGGCACAAGAAGTAAACCATTAGGACAGTAGTGAAGCATGAGGCACGATATAGTATAATGCAGCCTCACATCCCTCCATATAGTGTAATGCAGCCTCACATCACTCTATATAGTGTAATGCAGCTCAGTTCATCCATATAGTGTAATGCACCCTCTTATCCCTCAATATGAATGCAGCCTCACATTCCTCCAATAGTGTAATGCAGCCTCACATCCCTCCATATAGTGTAATGCAGCCTCATATCCCTCCATATAGTGTAATGCAGCCTCATATCCCACCATATAGTGTAATGCAGCCTCATACCCCTCTATATAGTGTAATGCAGTCTCACAGCACTCCATCTAGGTGTAATGCAGTCTCAAAACTCTCCATATAGTAAAGCCTTATATATGCAGCCTTATAGCCTCTCCATACAATATAATGCACTCCCTCTCCTTCCCCAAGATTTGGTGAGCAGACTTTGCATGGCCACCCTGCACTCACTTATTAGAAAAAATAAATAAATCTGTTCTCACCTATCCCCTTTGCTCCGCTGCTATGGTCATCTTGCAACAACTAAAGAGAAGACTGATGATGAGGAGGCAGTGACAATGTGCGTTCCACCATGGAACGCATAAAGCAGGAAGTGCCCCTACTCCTAGTGTGGAGGAGGCGGCACCAGCCTGCTTATACGTGTTCCACTGTGGAACGCAGGCAGTTACCGCCTCCTCCTCAGAACGCAGGTAAGAGCAAGCGAGGTGGGGCGGCAGCAGTTGGAAGAAGAAGGCTCCCCTCCTCTCCCTGACACACGGGCCCTATAGCTGCCTGTGCTGCCGCGCAATGACATGGATGTGCGTCTTCGGGGATGCACATCCATGTGAAGTGGGCGATGGGATCGGCGGTCGCAGGGGGCGGTAGACAGCGTGGCCCATGTATGTCCGGGCCCTTTCGCAGCTGTGACCCTGTGACCCCAATCGCTACACCTCTGGAGGTGAGGAATGAGGCACAAGAAGTGATGCATGGGGCACAATACATGATGCATAAGAATTGATGCATGAGGCACAAAAAATGAGATATGAGGCAAAACAAGTAAATACATTAGGACAATTAGGGATGCATGAGGCACAAGAAGTGAGACTTTAGTCACAAAAAGTGATATATGAAGCACTAGAAGTGAGATATGAGACACAAGAAGTAAAAGCATAGGACAGAAGTGAGGCATGAGGAACAAGGGAGATTATATGGCATAAGAGAGGCATAGGTGTGGCGACCCTGCGGTTTGCCCGCCACTATGGTACTGCACCTATCTAATAGGTGTGGTATCATGCTTATGGGTAAGAGGGAAAAACTTTGCTGAGACTCCCAACATACACCAAACACAATCTAAACTCCAGGCCAGGGAGGTGCTGGGTGGAAGAAACTCACATTCAAAGCAGTCCCCATCTGCTGGTTGGAGGGAGGAGTTAGGTTAGGGGTGTGAGGAAAGAAAGAAGCAGTTCTAGAGAAGTTGGGAGCTTGCGAGGCGTACACACGTGGAGTGAGGTGCTGATCCTAGGCCCGAGGACTTGAATCTGCAGCCGGATTTTCAAACCGGCAGAGGAACTAGCTGCATCAACGGTACCAGCCCCAATTCGGTCTGGATATATTCAGGACTAGCTGAGAAACTGGAGGTTTCTGGGCTTCATATATAGTGACTACTATAGAGGACCCACACAAGGCCAAAGAACTATATAGGGTTAAGAGAACTTGCAAGACAGTTGCTCACAGGACCCGCAGTCACCTGCTTGCTGAGACTGGCAACCACGGGACACTAGGAGGACAAGAGGTAGCAGTGTCAGGAGGAAAAAGGGCAGCAAGGAAGGCCATATTCCCTGTATCACAGCAATGTGAACCTTGATTAACTATGAGCTGGCCAGGCTGCAATCCTGGTGTATACAGTACCCCGGCTGGCTTGTGTCTGCTTCAGAACTAAGTAAAAGGATGAGAACTGCAAGAACCCTGTGTGTGTCTGGTCTTTCATGCGCCTACCTACATCCACCTGCAGAGCCATCAACCTGCACAACAAACCCATACCATCTCCTCTCCTCTATTCTACCCCTACTACTTCTCCCAGGGGCCCGCTCCTGCTGAGGGTAGTGCTCCAACTAGCTGCATCCCCATCTCAACCCCTGGGACCACTATCTGCAGCCCTGGTCATCCCTGACCAGAAACCTCAGCTGGCGTCACACCCAACTTTATCCCCTTTAAATAATTCCCTTAACTTGCTCGGTATGGGCCCTGACCTCCGAGACTGCCACCGTGACTACTGAACTGTCTGACTGTGGACGGTTGAGTACCCCGGTCCTGTGACCGATGCATAGGCATACCCAATGAGACATATGGTACAATAAGTGACACATGAGGCACAGTAAAGCATTAGTACAGTAGTGAGGCATGAGATACAGGGAGTAATGTATGAGGCACTAGGAATGATTTATGAGACACAATAAGTGAGGAATAAGAAGTGATGCATGAAACACAAAAAATGAGGCATGAAGCACAAGAAGGAAAGCATTAGGACAAGTAGTGATGCATGAGGCAAAGGAAGTGATGCATGAGGCACAAGAAAGCAAGCATTGGGACAAATAGTGATGCATGAGGCACAAGAAGTGACGTAAAAGGCACAATAAGGGTACAAAAATAAAGCATAAGGCATAAGACGTAAAGTATAGGGTTCTAAGATAAGACCATGAGGGCCCTAATGGCCCATATGGAAGGCTGTGAGTAAATATAATCAACCTGGTGCATTATTTCTTATTGGATACTCAAGCAAAGCACAGAACGGCACACCCTGGTGGCAGATAGGTCTATTACAATAGAGAACTATATTACACATTACGTACAAAAATATTAGAATCTGAGAGACCTCAGATTTTCTTGTTTAATTTGCTTATATATATATAATATATATACCGTTTTTTTCGCTTTGTATGACGCACTTTTAGTCCCCCAACTTTTGGGGGAAAGTGGGGGATGCGTCTTACAAAGCGAAAGTAAAAGTTGTGCTTTGGGAAGGGGGGGGAAAAAGGCGGCTCAGGAGCGGTGTCCGGGGGCTGGTTGGGGCCAGGAGCGGGCTCCAGCTGCGGGCTCTGGTCACATGGGGCCGCTCATTATCTCCTGTAATATGCACTGCATCCCGCTGTCAATCACCAGCGGGATCAGCCCATATTACAGGAGCCGGGTCCGCAGCTGCAGCCTGTCTGTATAGTCAGTGATTTCCACGCTTGCATTGCGTGGAAAGCACTGACTATACCATGGATGTGATACTCACCTAGCTTCACCGCGGCCTGCTGACCGCGATAACCCCGCTGTCGGTGCTCTGCCGGAATCCGGGTGCTGTGAGCGTCGCTGCGAGTGACGTCATCACCGAGCGCCGCTCTCAGGACCCGGATGCCGACACAGCACAGATAGCGGTGATACCGCGGTCAGCAGTGAAGCTAGGTGAGTATCACCACAAAGGTGGGGGCCAAAAGGGGGCTGGAGCTGCAATGGGGACTGCTGTGCCTGCAATGGGGGCTACTGTGTTTGCAATGGGAGGCTACTGTGCCTGCAATGGGGGATATATATACCAGTATTGACATATATATGATTTGTAAGACGAACACTGGCATTATAAGATGGACCCCATTTAACATTAAACATTTTCTTTTCCTCTTTTCCTTCACCAAATTTGGGGGTGCGTCTTATAATCAGGTGCGTCTTATAAAGCGAAAAATACGGTATATGTGTCTTCGAATCTGTGTTATTATCTGCCTGACGAACAGGTCACAGTGTCCCGAAAGCTTGCTATGTTTACTATCTTTTCAGTTTGCCATTAAAAAGGTATCAACCACTGAGGACTCTCAGATTCTAATATTTTCTATCTACTGGCTAACACGGTACAAACATTTTTTACCTATACATTATATACAGTCACATACTGCAATACAGTGACTGCATTTAAGTCATTACATAATATCAAGATTGCATTTACAGACATATAGTAGACTTCATGGAAGTGTAGCAAACCCTCAGTTGTGACAAATATTAGAAAACGTCTGTATGTAAATAAGGGTGGTGCAGTTTGCTGACAGCCAGAAAAGATCTTTCAAATTCTAATACAAAAAAATATCATTTTTAGGTCTGGTCCACAAATCTGTACTCATCAATTCCAACATAACAGTAGAGATGGATTGTTGTAATTCTGATCAGATATGGCTTTTCTTTTTTTCCCCCTGGTTCAATTTATGTTTCCAGGTGACTCAGGGCTTCAATGCAGCAATCCAGTTTCACTGGCACTAATGGCGGATTATAATGAGATCAATCTGGGCTATAGCCCCGGGCCCAATGGTGTCGGGGCCCACAGCCCAGGGGGTAAATTGCCCCATTATAATCTGCCACCACACCGCACTCTGCACGGTGGACCTGACGCTGATGCCGGCTTACCGCTCCGCCCCCTTCTTCCTCCTGCACCTACAGCGTACATCATGACATGACGTCCAACGTATGGAGGACGTTGTAAAGACTGCGGGTGCTGGTGAAGGCACACGCAGCCCGCCTACCTCAGTCACAGGCGGCCATAGAGGAGCTGAGCTGCACTGAGCTGCTGATTCTGGTGGCTGGGCTTTGCTGAATCCTCCTGCTCCCAGACAGGCAATTGATCTCCAGAGTCCAGACTGAGAGGAGACTCCTCCGTCCTGAGTCTGTTACCTCACCTGCCCAGACTGGGACTTGTAGTGCTTTCCATGCAGGGACCATGGGGATTCATTCTTATCTTGTTAAGTATTAAATCCCTGCTGTGAGCCTTGGACTTGGCTGATTCTATATCTCTGACAGTTGTGTGCTGGCACACGTATTTGCTGCATATTTTTATGCGAATGCTGTTGCAGTTTTTGTAGCCAAAACCAGGAGTGGAACAATCAGAGGAAAAGTCAAAAGGCCACGTCACACGCTAGGATATCGTTAATGATATCCTTAGAACGATCAAGTGACAGTGATCGTTCCGACATCGCTAGTGCGTTGTCACACACAAGGATAACGATATCCCATTCGGCAACGCACAAGTTAAATAGGAGAGCAAGGACTGAACGATGTTTTAAAACGGCAGGAATAGGAGATTTTTGAAGGGGATCGTTCATAAAGGTGTCACACTGAACGATGTAGCTTCTTCCAGCAGCGTTAATTGGACGGCGAACGATAGATTTGAGGTCAGGATCTCAAATCTTGAATGAACGATCCAAGGATTTTTTTCTTCCTATATCATTTGTTTACACGCAACGACGCACAAACGATATCTTTTGAACGTCACAAATTTGTGACATTTCAAGGATATCGTTCAGGATATCTTTGCGTGTGAAGCGGCCTTTAATAGAAACAAGTGCTCCACTTCTAATCACCCACTGCTGGTTTTAATTAGCCACTCCTGGTTTTGGCTACAAAAACAGCAAGAGCCCTCGTGTAATGGTGGGTTTACACGCCGCGATATCGGCGTCCAACTCCGACCCAACTCCGACAAAAAGTCACGTGGGTTGCGAGTTGGACCCGATATCGTGTGCGCGTTGTACGCTCAAACCGTACAACGCGATGCTGGAACGATGCCAAAACGATATCGGAGTTGAATAGCAGAGCTATTCAACTCCCCAATATCGCAAGGCCGTTGTACCAGCATCGCAGCGTGTGACAGCCCAACTACGATGTGTACGCTCACGTCACCCATTCACTCCCATGTTAACTGGTCGTTCCTGGGTTGGTGGGCGTACACATCGTAGTGACGTTGCATCCCGATATCGCGGCGTGTAAACTGGCGATGCGATGCAGGGAGAAACGTGCACTAAATGCGCGCTCCCGCGTCGTTGCCTCCGATATCGCCGCGATATCGGGACGTGTAACCCCACCATAAAAATACGCAGCAAATACGCAAGGTGTGAACACACCATATAATATAACATATAATAAGCTCTGCCTTACCTGGTTGACCCACCTGTTCTATTCTCCTGCTCGTCTATTGATTATTCCTGCTGATTTATTTAGACCTTGGCTTGTTTTCTAACTATTCTTCTGCTGATGATTTTGCTCCTTATCTGTACCTCCTGGTTGTTATCTCCAGCCCTCTGACCATCCCTGCCAGCCTGCCCCACTGACCAGCTGCTACTCTGGGTCCTTTTGTATGTTCACATCCCTGTACAGAGGTTACAGAATGAAGACGAGGACTCACCTGGAGCCCGATACAATAAATTAGTAGGGCAAAGACTGTCCTTTGAAGCCCTATTTAGAGCTGCCAATAGGGTTGCGAACAGTGAAGAGATTCTTGGACTGTCTGTATAAGTATTATTATTATTTATTTATATAGTGCCATTATATTCCATGGCGCTTTACATGCTAAAAGGGGCAGACTAGGACAAGTAACATAGTGACAATACAAGTAACAATAAATGTGGACAATTCGGTCGTACAGATACAAGAGGGGAGAAATCCTGTCCGCGAGGACTCACAGTCTACGAGGGGTGGGTGGGGATACAGTCGGAGGGGGACGTTCCAGTCGTGAGGCGGTGTGGTGGACCGGGTCTTATTGCAGGTGGTAGGCTTGGCGGAACAGGTGAGTCTTCAGGCTTCTTTTGAAGGTTCCCAGGGTAGGAGAATGTCTGATGTGTTGGGTCAGTGAGTTCCAGAGTATAGGTGAAGCACGGGAGAAATCCTGTATGTGGTTGTGCGAAGAGGAGATGTAGGGGGAGTAGAGGAGAAGCTCTTGGGAGGATCGCAGGTTGCGTGAGGGTAGGTATCGGGAGACCATGTCAGAATTTTATGGAGGGGACAGGTTATGAATGGCTTTGTCATGGTTAATGTTTTAAACCAGGATCTCTGGTAAGTAGGGAGCCAGTGGAGGGCTTGGCAGAGGGGGGAGACAGGGGAGTAGCGGGGGGACAGATGGATTAGGTGGGCAGCGGAGTTTAGGATAGATTGGAGAGCCGGTGAGCAGGAGGTTGCAGTAGTCGAGGTGGGAGATGATGAGAGCGTGAATGAGGGTTTTAGAGCGCTTCTTTACTCTGCGCGTGAAAAAAAATTAAGGCGTCTGTGATTTTTTGAGGCTGATGAAACATACAGATTATTTTTAATATAATTCTCATTGTTTTACAGTTTACAGTGAATGCATCTGAAGTCTCATCACAATTATGGGCTGTAGACAAGGATTACTTATAATCTTAATTGTTTAATATAGTTTTCCAATGTGTCCATAAAAATATTGTCTGCCAGTAATTTTTTTGATAAACTGTCCATACAAAAAAAAAAGAAAAAGTCAAGTTGGCAAACCTGGCTACAATGCGATCATAGAGAGAGCCACTTTGCAGCCTCTTCAAGCACATTGTGCTAAGCAATGTCCACCAGGCTCGGTCATGAATGTTCCCATTATGTGGACTCTATAGCCTTATGCGATGCTTCTGAAGTCACCAGTGTAATGTTTGGGGGCTGAGAAACGATCTGAAAAGACAACACAATCCTGACCGAAAAGAAGACCCCAAACCACAGCACAAAACCCTTTTATCCTGGTGACAACAGAAAAGTGCTGGGACCGGGTGACGGAACAGGATCAGTGCTAAATTCACTGACAATGGAGGTAGAGAAGTATCTGCACTAGTTGCTGTTCAGGAAGGGTGGTGGTAATTTTCGTCAAAGAGGGATTCAAATTTTAAGTATGGAACCCTGCACTGTTTAGTTGTACCCCTGAATATTCAGTGACCCCCTAAGTCAGGGGTGGGGAACCTCAGGACCCAGGGTTGAATGCGGCCCTCGATGACTTTTGTGGCCCTCGGGCAAATTCCTGGAGACCGCAGTGCTCAGGCTGGCAGATGCATTTTGCCGACTATCTGCCCTTTAAATCCAGCTCTCCAGTGATCTCTATGCCCCAGCCTCGGCATTCCTAGTGAGGTAAATGCCCCCAGCCTCTCTTGTGATCTCAATGCCTCAGCCAGCCCAGTGACGTATATGCTCACAGCTTCTTCTGTGATGTCTAGGACTCTAGCAAACCTGGAAAAGCAGTCGAGAAGCAACATGACCAATATCACCCACGCCAAAGAGAAGCAGCTCCAGCCACTACAATAGGGCTGAGTTGATTGTTTAACCAGATATAGCGGGTAATTTTCAAGTTGATAATTTTGTACGGCCCCAAAGGATTGTAGAAATTTCCAAATGGCCCCCCGGCAGAAAATGGTTCCTCACCCCTGCTCTAAGTTCCTTGGAGTGGTTATAGCAGACACAGAGAATTGTATCATTCTACAACATAAAATATCCAGAAGGTTCTGCACCACAGCTCACAACGTATTACTCCTGTGGTTTCACAACTCGACTACACCCCTATCACGTTTTTGGATTGGTGTTTTGAAACATTATCCCGCTCATGGTGCTCAAAGTATATAATGTCCAAGACTTAATGCAGCAGACATAATGGTTCCAACATAATTTGGACCTGTCGAAGCTTAAGTCCAGTTTAAGAGCAAAATGGCCATCGCTGACCTCGTCCTGCCGCCTGTATGCACATTGCCTTATTTTTAAATGCAATAAATAAAGCGAAGACATTTTTACCATTCCTGGGGAGTGCCACTTTTTCTTTCTATGTTTGCCACATTGTATCATTCTAATTAATCAATGCACATTATTTTTTTTAATCAATAGTAATGTGTATTGAAAATTCACAAAATACTTTCCTGCAACTTCATTGGAAACTATTTTTTTTTAAATGTCTTTGACTTGATCTCAAGCCTTAGAAATTTGATGGATGAATACTCTGTAATAAGATCAATCTAGTGCAGCCTAGATAGGTTCACCAGCATCTCTCAAGGCTAATCGTCCCAATGCTTCCAACCATATAAGTCCACCAGGGTCTATTTAAGCCTAGATAGTCCACCAGGGTCTTCTTCAAGCCTAGATAGGTCCACCAGGGTCTTCTCTGTCATCTTGATAGTATCAAGCCATCGGCTCCCTGGTCTTCTTCTTCGCCTTGTTCCTTCTATTCTTCTGACCATGCATGATGTCCTTCTCCAGTGATTTCTCTCTTCATATGATGTGTAGACAAGTCGTAGCTATCTTTGCTTCCAGTGACATGTCTGGCTTGATTTGTTTGATAATTGATGTGTTTGTTCTTCTTGCCATTCATGGTATTGATAACATCTGTCATGCCCTTGGCTGCGAGGCCAATCTCTGCTAATCAGGTAGACTGGCGCTCCACTGGTTCTGCTCACCCTGGTCATGGTTCCATGTGACCGTCTGTCTTTTCTGCTAGGTACTTGTGCCCTCCAGGCAGGTCTCCTGGGAATGCTCTTGGGATGTGGGCCCGGCATCATGCGCCCACTTATAGGAGTATTACACCTGTTCTCCATTAGGTCTCCACTTGAGCTGCTCTGAGCATAAAAGGCATCCTCCCGCTTTGGGAAGTGCCTAGACAACATGTTCATTCTCAGTGTTCGTTGCTGCTGTCCTGGCCTTTCTCTGCTGAGCTCTGCACTAGGAAGACTGTTGCTCTTTGCTCTGTATGATACTAACACCTCTGTCTCCACAGAATCCTCAGGCTGTCCAGCCCTCTCCTGATGTGAACACAACCATCCAGATTCCTATACCGGCAGGATCAGTCTATCTGGAATTAAACTGAGCTCCCAGGAGTCTTCTCTCTGACAGAGCCAGTATTCCGCAGTCTCTCCATATCTACTGTCTGGTCTGTATGGGTCGCCCCTCTGGTTTGGGATTCACGGCATTTAGGCCGCCTGGTGTTGTAAAGGGTGTATCCCTATACAGGGGTTACCTCTGACAGTGCTCCACTATGAGTGTACAGTGTAGCGATGCAGAGGGTCCTCCCTTAGGCACGTTTTCTCTTTTGTTAAACTTTCCTCAATAAATATCCTTGGTTTTACCAAAGTCACTCTCCTGTCTCTTGTGTATCGGGTATACAGCTACCACTGCATCACCTGTGGGTGTAACAACATCCTTCGCCATCTCCTCTTTCTTTATTGTACAAGTTATGCATCCATGTTATTAGAGAAAACACCAGACTATGTACTAGCCGTGTCTTCATCACCAGTGAAATGTTCCTTGATGTGAAGACCTCGTCCAGTGACTTCATTGTTGATTTGCCCATAGCTTTTCTCCTATTGACGTCCGGTGTTGTTGCTGCATCTTGAGTGATTATTGATCAGAGTAGGGTAAAGTTCTTTACCACTTCTAGTTCATCACCGTCCATCTCACATGTGTCTGGTCGTACCTGGCAGTAGTCAGTATCTTTGTCTTCTTTGTGTTTATTATCAGTCCCATGTTGGAGCATTACATCTTGACTCTCCTTAATAAATCCTTCATTCCATCTACTCATGTTGTTATCAGTGTTGTATCGTCTGTGTATCTTAGATTGTTGATTGTTCCTCCAGAAATTTTGATTCCTTCTTCTTTTTCGGCAAGTCCAGCCTTCCTGACAATAGCTTCTGCATATAAATTTAAGAGAAATGGTGACCGGATGCCGCCTTGTATGACACTTCGCTCTACTTTGTACCATGCTGTGTCACCGTGTGCCGTTCGGACTGTTGCTTCTTGGCTGATGTAAGGCTGATCAGATGGTTTGGCACACCCATATCCTTCATTGTATTCCAAAGTTTACAGTGATCAAGTCATAGGAATCCACCAAGCGATATGATCTGTCAATTATACCAGTATGATTAAAGCTCTGGTTTAGTCACCGGCTGTATAATGTCCATATCCAGCTGGATGTAATCATATTCTCCCATCTCTTACTGTGTGCTGCAGTCATGAATTATTTTCCATCTATACATAATGTATCAGATTCTTCCTCCCGATGGCGATGAGAACATCTCTGTATCTTTCTATTGAATATTTATGTACTGGTTCTTGATCGTAATGTAAAACGTTAATAGATTTCCCGCTGTTCTATCTGTAGCACGCTGTTACGGGGAAAACCAACGCAAGTCACGGCTTTGTGGACATGATGAATGCACAGAAAGCAAAACACAAATCTTCAGCCCTATTATCCAATAATACAGGGGAATATATACAGATAGTAGTAATGGAAGCCGATTAGGGCAGATGACGAGTTCCTGCGCTGCAGTGGACCCGCAAGTACATTGCATGTAACGAGCGGCTGCGGCTCTAGTCTGACAGGAGTCTGAAAACGGAATTAACTCGGCATCTTTCCTGTTCAAAATTGTGATACTCCAAGTATTTCAATGGAGCAGCCAGACATATTATACTTATCCATGATCGCCCTCTAGTGTCCACACTATGAAAATAGATATACAGTTGTAACCAGAAGTTCCCATACACTTCTGTATTTCTCACTATCTGACATGAAATCAGAATAAACTTTTCCTATGTTAGGTCAATTAGGGTTATCATAATTATTAATATATGCCAAATGGCAGAATAATGAGAGAGAGACAGAATGTTTTAAGGCTTTTTTATTACTTTTTGTAAAGTCACAAGTTTACATACACTAAGATTACTATGCCTTTAAACAAGTTGGGACAACCCATATGATGATGTCATGTGTTTGGAAGCTTCTGATAGGTTTATTGACAACATCTGAGTTAATTAGAAACACACCTGCGGATGTATTTTAATGCACACCTGAAACACACTGCTTCTACACCATGTTCCAAATTAATATACAAATGTTCTTTTTCTCTGATTTTCCTAAATGGTCGGGGCAAATGACAGTCAGTGTAATAAAAGTCATCACCTGTTAAGAGTATACAGTGTTGGCCAAAAGTATTGACACCCCTGCAATTCTGTCAGATAATACTCCGTTTCTTCCTGAAAATGATTGCAATCACAAATTCTTTGGTATTATTACCTTCATTTACCGTATATACTCGTATATAAGCCAACCCGTGAATAAGCCGACCCCCTACTTTTGCCCCCAAAACCTGGGAAAACCTATTGACTCGTGTATAAGCCAAGGGTGGACCCCAGCACAAGTATACAGCCCCCAGCAGTGTGGTATACAGCAGCCTCCCCAGTGGTATATACAGCAGCAGCCCCAGTGGTATATACAGCAGCAGCCCCAGTGGTATATACAGCAGCAGCCCCAAAGGTATATACAGCAGCCCCAGTGGTAGTATACAGCAGCAGCCCCAGTGGTAGTATACAGCAGCAGCCCAGTGGTAGTATACAGCAGCCCCAGAGGTATATACAGCAGCCCCAGTGGTAGTATACAGCAGCAGCCCCAGTGGTATATACAGCAGCAGCCCCAGTAGTAGTATACACGCAGCCCCAGAGGTAGTATACAGCAGCCCCAGTGGTGTATACAGCAGCAGCCCAAGTGGTAGTATACAGCAGCCCCAGAGGTATATACAGCAGCCCCAGTGGTATATACAGCAGCAGCCCAGTGGTATATACAGCAGCAGCCCCAGTGGTATATACAGAAGCCCCAGAGTATATACAGCAGCCCAGTGGTAGTATACAGCAGCAACCCCAGTGGTAGTATACAGCAGCCCCATGGTAGTATACAGTAGCCCAGAGGTATATACAGCAGCCCCAGTGGTAGTATACAGCAGCAGCAGCCCCATTGGTAGTATACAGCAGCAGCCCAGTGGTATATACAGGCCCCCCTCTTACTGCGCAATCCTGTAAAAGAATAGATTATTATACTTATCCCTGCCGCTGTCCAGCTGCCGCTGTCCCGCCGCTGGGCCTGTATACTGATGGGGTGGGGGCCTGTGTACTGTATACACTGTATACAGTGTATACAGTATACAGTGACTCGCGTACAAGCCGAGGGGGGGACTTTTCAGCCCAATTTTTTGGGCTGAAGAACTCGGCTTATATGAGAGTATATACGGTAATTTGTCTTCAATGAAAAAACACAAAAGAGAATGAAGCAAAAAGCAAAATGTTGATTATTTCACACAAAACTCCAAAAATGGGCCAGACAAAAGCATTGGCACCCTCAGCCTAATACTTGGTTGCACAACCTTTAGCCAAAATAACTGCGATCAACCGCTTCCGGTAACCATCAATGAGTTTCTTACAATGCTCTACTGGAATTTTAGACCATTCTTCTTTGGCAAACTGCTCCAGGTCCCTGATATTTGAAGGGTGCCTTCACCAAACTGCCATTTTTAGATCTCTCCACAGGTCTTCTATGGGATTCAGGTCTGGACTCATTGCTGGCCACCTTAGAAGTCTCCAGTGCTTTCTCTCAAACCATTTTCTACCGCTTTTTGAAGTGTATTTTGGGTCATTGTCTTGCTGGAAGACCCATGACCTCTGAGGGAGACCCAGCTTTCTCACACTGGGCACTACATTATGCTGCAAAATGTGTTGGTAGTCTTCAGACTTCATAATGCCATGCACATGGTCAAGCAGTCCAGTGCCAGAGGCAGCAAAGCAACCCCAAAACATCAGGGAACCTCCGCCATGTTTGACTGTAGGGACCGTGTTCTTTTCTTTTGAATTTTCTCCTGTAAACTCTATGTTGATGCCTTTGCCCAAAAAGAGAGAACATTCTTCCAAAACGTTTTAGGCTTTCTCAGGTAAGTTTTGGCAAACTCCAGCCTGGCTGTTTTATGTCTCGGGGTAAGAAGTGGGGTCTTCCTGGGTCTCCTACCATACAGTCCCTTTTCATGCAGACGCCGACGGATAGTACAGGTTGACACTGTTGTACCCTCGGACTGCAGGACAGCTTGAACTTGTTTGGATGGCAAAATTTGTTGGTAGTCTTCAGACTTCATAATGCCATGCACACGGTCAAGCAGTTCAGTGCCAGAGGCGGCAAAGCAACCCCAAAATATCAGGAAATCTCCGCCATGTTTGACTGTAGGGACCGTGTTCTTTTCTTTGAATGCCTCTTTTTTTTCTCCTGTAAACTCTATGTTGATGCCTTTGCCCATAAAGCTCTACTTTTGTCTCATCTAACCAGAGAACATTCTTCCAAAACGTTTTAGGCTTTCTCAAGTAAGTTTTGGCATACTCCAGCCTGGCTTTTTTATGTCTCGCGGTAAGAAGTGGGGTCTTCCTGGGTATCCTACCATACAGTCCCTTTTCATTCAGACGCCGACGGATAGTACGGGTTGACACTGCTGTACCCTCAGACTGCAGGGCAGCTTGAACTTCTTTGGATGTTAGTTGAGATTCTTTATCCACCATCCGCACAATCTTGCATTGAAATCTCTCGTCAATTTTTCTTTTCTGTCCACATCTAGGGAGGTTAGCCACAGTGCCATGGGCTTGAAACTTCTTGATGACACTGCGCACGGTAGACACAGGAACATTCAGGTCTTTGGAGATGGACTTGTAGCCTTGAGATTGCTCATGCTTCCTCACAATTTGGTTTGTCAAGTCCTCAGACAGTTCTTTCGTCTTCTTTCTTTTCTCCATGCTCAATGTGGTACACACAAGGACACAGGACAGAGGTTGAGTCAACTTTAATCCATGTCAACTGGCTGCAAGTGTGATTTAGTTATTGCCAACACCTTTTAGGTGCCACAGGTAAGTTACAGGTGCTGTTAATTACACAAATTAGAGAAGCATCACATGATTTTTCTAACAGTGTCAATACTTTTGTCCACCCCCTTTTTTATGTTTGGTGTGGAATTATATCCAATTTGGTTTTAGGACAATTCTTTTTGTGTTTTTTTCATTGAAGACAAATTAAATGAAGATAATAATATCAAAGAATTTGTGATTGCAATCATTTTCAGCAAGAAACTGAGTATTATCTGACAGAATTTCAGGGGTGTCAATACTTTTGGCCAACACTGTACATCAAATTTTATTGAAGAAACCTTCCAATGATAACAGTATAATCTACAAAATTAAAAAAAAACTCTAAATGCACTGTTCCAAATTATTAGGCAAAGTAGAGTTTCTAAACATTTGTTATGTTTGAAAGAACTGAAAATGCTCATTTGTTGAATTTGCAGCATTAGGAGGTCACATTCACTGAAATAAAGATATTTAACTCCAAAACATCCTAACAGGCCAAGTTACATGGTAACATAGGAGCCCTTCTCTGATCTCACCTTCACAATTCTTGCATCCATTGAACTTATGAGTTTCTGGAGAGTTTCTGCTTGTATTTCTTTGCATGATGTCAGAATAGCCTCCCAGAGTTGCTGCTTTGATGTGAACTGCCTCCCACCCTCATAGATCTTTTGCTTGATTAAACTCCAAAGGTTCTCTATAGGGTTGAAATCAGGGGAACATGGTGGCCACAGCATGAGGTTATCTCCTTTCATGCCCATAGCAGCCAATGACACAGAGGTATTCTTTGCAGCATGAGATGGTGCATTGTCATGCATGAAGATGGTTTTGCTCCTGAAGGCATGTTGTTGCTTTTTGTACCATGGAAGAAAGTTCTCAGTCAGAAAAATAGAATTATTCTTACCGTTAATTCGGTTTCTAGGAACCTTCCACGACAGCATAGGAGGTTGCCTCTCCACGCCCTAATTGGGACAGGAAGCACAAGAGAGGTTAAAAGGCCCCTCCCACCTCCTTCTAGCTAGTGTCTTTCAAAGAACCATAGCATGAGTGTAATATCAACAATAACACATTCCAGGAAAAATCGAGGAATATAGGGAGGGAATTAAGTGCTGTCGTGGAAGGTTCCTAGAAACCAAATTAACGGTAAGAATAATTCTATTTTCTCTAGTCACCTTCCACGACAGCATAGGAGGGATACCAACGATTTAATACCTAGGGTGGGACTACAGCCTGCAGGACTATCCTGCCAAAAGCCAACACCCCAGAGGAGCCAGGGCCAGACGGTAAAGCTTCGGGAAGCATGCAACGAACCCCAGGAAGCAGCCGAGCAAATCAGCTCCGGAGAAGCCCCAGCCCGTTCCTCCCAGGAGACAGAGGTAAAATAGAGGAATGAGCAGGAACAGCTGGGAAAGGAAGGATTTCCGGAAAGGCATTCCAAAACCAGGAGGCGAAAGTACTGATAGCCACTGCCTCGCCCGTATGATGACCAAAGGGCCGGACAAAGATAGAGAGCCACACGCCAAGGCGCCCACACGCCAGAGCACTGCACCATGGACATCAAAAAAATGAAAGTCCACCACCAATGGAGTCTGCGGATGTTGACAAAAGGAAGGAAGAAACATCCACTGGGAGCGAAGGAAGGCCGAGACAACCTCGGGAAGAAACGAAGGGTCCAGGTGACGGACAAAGCCGTCATCCAGGACAGACAGGGACGGGTCCTGGACAGAGAAAGCCTGAAGCCCCCCCAACACATCGGCCAGAAGCAATCGCCAGCAGAAACGCCAACTTGTTAGACAACAGCCGGATATCCCAGGAAGACAGCGGTCTAAAGGGAGGGCGAGAAAGCCCAGTCCGGACAACAATGAGGACCCAGGAGGGTGGAAGTATCGTAGCCAATGGACAAACACGACAAGAGACCCCAAGCATCGCCGAAACCAACCAAGAATTGGCAAATCTGTGGCAAACCTAGAACCGAGCGCGAACCCGCCACGTACAAAGTGCTGGGTTGAAGACGCCGGCCCCAAACCATGCCGAAAAAAATCCACAACATGAAAAAGTGGGTTGGAGGGGGACAAGAAACAGAAGCACACTAGGAGAAAAAACTCGTCACACCGGCATGACAAAGTGCAGTAGTGACCAGATTGCGGAACTTCAGCAAGGAGGCCATCAACTCGGCCGACAGGCCCAGAGTCCTCAGCCCTTGGCCTCAGAAACCCTGCAGCTAAGTTGAGCTGCCGTGGATCCGAAGGAACAGATGACCACGACACAGCAAGCCGAGGTCCGAATGCAAAAGGAACTGGTCCACTGACCTAGAGCGCCACAAGCAGGATGTGCCAATACCACCTCGGCCATAGAGGGGCCCTCAGTATAGTGTAGACTCCTTCTTCCCAGACCCTCCCCAGGGATCTCACGAGAAGGGGGAGACAGGAGCCATAAGCAATAAGAAAAACCCCAGTCTGGGAGAAGGAGGTCCATCCCCCCCCGGTCTTAACTCGAAGTTCAGGAAGAAATAGGTTGCTACAGTAGGAATCATATGGGAAGCAAAAAGGTCAAGCTCCGGGCATCCCAACTGGCGACCAGGGAGCAGAACACCGCGTGGACCACGCTCCCTCTTACCGGGAGACCTCCGGAGGCCAAAAACCTGCCTGAAGGGGTAGGGATCCTATTAGGTGGACTACAGAAGGAAGAAGAGGAAAACTGTCGGACGAATACACTAGAACGTCCGAACCCCGGAATGGAACACGAGCAGCAAGAAGGACCTCAAGTATCGCTCTCAGGTCCCGGGGAATAGAGGACCGGGAACTGAAGGCGCGACACCAGACTCCTCGGAGAGGGCCACCACTGCCCCCCCCCACCGTAGGCTGGCATCCGAAGGGAAAGCCACCAGGGGAGCCTAAACCCAGGCCACCCCTATGAGCAGGTTGTCGGCATTCAACTACCAGAGGAGGGAGGAGGAGGCAATCCCGGGGAGACGAACCCGGGGATTCAGAGGACGGCAGTCTGCCCCAACAGAACAAGACATGGACCAGAAGAACCTGAGAGTGAGCCTGAGCCCACCTGACAGGCGGGATGGAGAACGTCAACGATCCCAGAGCCGACATAGTCGTCCGAAGGGAGGGAGACGCCCGACTGCGCAGAGCCAAATCGCAGCAGAGACTCCACCACCCTGCTCTTGAAGGACTGAGGAGAAGGAGCAAGGAGAAGGAAACAGCCCAGACATAGCGTCCAGACAGATGCTGCAATCCAATAGGAAAGCAACGACCTCCGCCACAATGATCGAAAAAAACCCGGAAGCCGAGGAAAACCCGAAGGGAAAGACCATGAAAAGAAAGCGGAGGGCTGCTCCTCTGTACAGGAATGTGAACCGGAGGAGCATCTGGTGGCGAGGGTGAATGGGCACCCGCAGTATGCATCAGTCAAGTTGATTGGAGCCATCTGGTGGCGTAGCCCTGCCCACTCAATCACAGAAACGATTGATATTATATAGAAATGACAAAAAGCCATGACGGGGAAGGCGTCGGAAACAGACGACGACATGAGCCCCTCCAGAGGGCCAGTTCGACCAAGAAGAGCCGGGAAAGCCCCAACCCTTCCTCACAGCCTGGACAGACGAGAAGACCTTCGGGCGAAGGAGATCCTGCCCCCCCGTGTACAAAAGAACCTAAGTACCCTGAGAGGGCAGGGTAGGGACCCGGAGAGCAGGCGGAGGAGGCGACTCGAACATGATGAGGAGGCCTTCGGAAAGACCCTCAGAACCCCCTGGCAAGTGGCGAAGTCAGCCACTGGGGGAGAACACCACAAAGCATTCACCGATCTCAGGGAGATCAGTACAAGAACCCACTGCGGGCAGCAGGCAAAAGCGCCCAACACAGAGAATGCAGAGGCGTAATGCCTCCTGGGAAGTATGAATATACAACCAGAGCCCGTGGTGCCTCGGGAAGGAAGCTCAAACACAGGATCGGGGGAGAAAGGCAGAGAGTTCTCCCTTTTCCCCCTCCCCCCACCGAGCCACTGAGTGGCAGAGTACAGCAGCTGCAGCGGACAAAGCATGAGGACATCTATTCTACTGCCCACAAGGGAACACCACTGGTCCAGGAACCCCTGGCTAGGAGGTCTGAGGCATCGAGTGCCAAAGGGGCCACCATCTGGTAGGCCGCACCGAAGAGCCTTGCGCTCAGTTGCCTGGTCCATAAAGTCAACAAGGCCAGGCCCAAACACCAAGCCCCCAATGAAGGGTAGAGAGCAGAGTCTCATCAAGGCACTCCTCAAAGTCAGCCACAAAGTCCGTCAGGCGGAGTCGGATAAGTCCGAGATACAGGCTGCCAGACGGACCGACACAGCACAGGCATCTGCAAGACCCCAGATCGCTCACCGGAGCAAGGGAAGGAAGACAAGGAGCTCCTCCCTAGGGAAGCCCCGTGAAGGGTGCCCAGTTGACCATTGCCCAGGAGACATGCGGAGGCTGAGTACACCCGAACGGGAGACAAAGAAGCCCCCCAAGACATAGTCAGAAGGCCCTCAACCATGCAGCCCATCTGGCCCAGATGGGAGGCAGCCTCAAAGGGGAGCGCAGTCTTAATAGCTACACGCCGACCTGCACCCATACCCCTGGGACATCCCCGTGAATCAGAGTTGCCACGAGAGAAAAACACGACTGGATACCCTGAAGAATTCTCAGGAAAGCTCCAATCCTGAAGAATGGACTGGAAAGCTGACTGGTCTGGCAGATCCAAAGCCGCCAATATCCCCAGACGGTAGAGCTTTCCCATAGAGCTCTGACCGGCCCTAGCCCAAGTTCCTCCAAGTAGAAGAGGAACCTACTCAGTTCAGTGGCACTGGAGGACGGAGCGACATCAGCCCTGAACCCGAGCCAGGCCTTCCCTCTCCCAGGAGCATTCACTCGAAAGGAGCTGCCATAGAACGAGGAAAGGGAAGCCTGAATCTCCAGGAAAACCTGGGATCTCAAGCCATTCACTAGGCTAGGGTGGGAAGCCCAACCAGGACAACAGGCATTAACGGACCTCCCAGAGGGATTCTGGTGCCAGACTTGTCCCCTGAACCTAAAGCACAGTCAAGGGGACCAAACAAGAAAAACGGCCCATAGGCAGAAAAGAGGACCCCCCCACTCTCCAGCAGACATACACTGTGGCAAGGGAAACACTCGCACTGCAGATGCAGGAGAAGACCCAGTAGCACACATAGGACAAGCACCTTACCGTGGCTCAGATGTCTTCAGGGCAGCCTTCCTAAAGAAAGGCCTGCCCCCCAGTGTCTGTAATGAGTTCCCCGCACTGGGTCCTGGGCAGGCCACCTGCAGTGGTGGTGTGGCCGCATGCTCACCGCCGGGTCCCGCCACGTCACGGGTCCCGCCACGGCGTCACTTTCGGGTGCGCTGGAACAGCACGAAAGCGTGGGAAGCGGCCGCGGGCTCCGCAACAGGGGAGGCCGCCGGCCAGGGAGCCCACAGCCTGCATCACCCCGAGGGGATCCGGAGGGCCAGGGCAGCGGTCCCACATACGTGGGAGCAGCAGGAGGAGGAGCGGAAGCCCGACCAATGCTGCCTGGCTGGAGACCAAAACCAGGAACAAAAAAGGTATGCTGCAGCTCGCCGGCCACCACAGCATAGGAGAAAGAAAAAACCTCTCCATGCCCCATGGGGACAGGAAAGACACTGGCTAGAGGGAGGTGGGAGGGGCCTTTTAACCTCTCTTGTGCTTCCTGTCCCAATTAGGGTGTGGAGAGGCAACCTCCTATGCTGTCGTGGAAGGTGACTAGAGAAATCTATATACTTTGCAGAGGTCATTTTGACACCTTTAGGAACCTTAAAGGGGCCTACCAGCTGTTTCCCAATGATTCCGACCCAAAACAGACTCCTCCACATCCTTGCTGATATCGCAGCCTTGTTGGGACATGGTGGCCATCCACCAACCATCCACTACTCCATCCATCTGGACCATCCAGGGTTGCTCGGCACTCATCAGTAAACAAAACTATTTGAAAATTAGTCTTCATGTATGTCTGGGCTTCTGCTTGTGAGCACTGTTTAGGGGTGGCCGAATAGTAGGTTTATGCACCACAGCAAACCTTTGAAGGATCCTACACCTTGAGGTTCGAGGGACTCCAGAGGCACCAGCAGCTTCAAATATCTATTTGTTGGTTTGTAAGGCCTTTTTAGCAGCTGCTCTCTTAATCTAATGAACTTGCCTGGCAGAAACCTTCCTCATTCTGCCTTTATCTGCACGATCACGTCTGTGCTCAGAATCAGCCACAAATCTCTTCACAATACAATGATGACTCTTAAGTTTTCGTGCAATATCAAATGTTTTCATCCCTTGTCAAGGCATTGCACTATTTGTTGCTTTTCGGCAGCAGAGACATCCTTTTATTGGGCTCACCTGCCAAACTAATATCTGAGATTGATTTCAATGATCCAAAAGAACCCTGAGACACAATACCATCAATGGGTTTCATTGAAAAAAATAAATAAATAAAACCCTATGACACTTAAAATCAATTTGCATAATAATTTGGAACACAGTGTATATAATTATATACAGGAGATGCCCAGGTTATACCAGCTGTACATTTATAATTATATACAGGAGATGTCCAGGTTATGCCAGCTGTACATATATAATTATATACAGGAGATGTCCAGGTTATACCCAGGGCCGTTTTTTTGGCAAAATGGGCCCTAACAGCTCACATATTGCACCGTCACACTCAGACATTTGGGTTACATTTTTACAAGCAAGAATTCAGACTGGTGAATGAGCGCAATCTATAATATTCAAGTCATTAAGCGCTTGTTTCCGGACTTTTTACACAAGATGCACAGGAGCAATCTGCCCCTACAGTATCATGTTATCAGCAGCACTTCTGCAGTTTTCAGCGGGTGGTGTGCTGTTGAGAGCAAGGATTTTTGTTCCTCCATAAACATCCAATCACCTGATGATGAGACGCATTTTGCTTGTTTGGTGGGCGATTGCCGACCTGTTTACACCTAGGAACTCTTTCTAACCTCTTATCCTCTGACCAAGAGATGGGGATTCTGAGCACAGGACTCCTTATAATTGATTAAAAATTACTTGCAAGTGTTTAATGAAAACTGAATTAGTCCTTACCGGTAATTCCTTTTCTTGGAGCCTTCCACGACAGCATTGGAGGATGTCGTCCACGCCCTATTGGGGGACAGGAACACAGAGAGGTTAAAAGCCCCTCCCCTACCTCAGTACTCCAGTGTTTACCAAGATCACCCTTAGCCATGGATTATCTGATACAAACCGGAACCAAACACCAACAAGGGGGGGAACTGATGCTGTCGTGGAAGGCTCCAAGAAAAGGAATTACCGGTAAGGACTAATTCAGTTTTCTCCATTCGCCTTCCACGACAGCATTGGAGGAATACCACCGATACTCCTCAGGGTGGGACTATTGCCTGTAGGACTCTCCTACCAAAGGACAGATCCCGACTGAAGGACAGATCTAACCTATAGAGTCGAGAAAAAGTGAGGAGAGGCTACCACGTAGCCACTCTGCAAATCAGCTCCGATGAAGCTCCAGCCTGCGCCGTCCAGGGAGTAGCAGCAGCCCGAGTTGAAGGAGCCTTCAACCCCACCGGAGGAGCAAGGACCAGAGCGACGTAGACCTCACAGATCGCCTTCTTGATCCAGGAAGTGATGGTAGCCTGGGAGGTCTTCTTCCCTGTATTATTCCCAAAAGCCGAACAAACAGGTTCTGATCTAACCTCCAGGAAGCAGACTCTCGGAGATAGAGGAGGACAGTCCGACGAACATCCAAGGAGTGAAACACGGCCTCAGCCGCATTAGCAGGAGATTGACAAATTGAAGGCAGAACCACATCCTGGGACCGACGGAAGCCGACAACTTTCAGAAGAAAAGATGAATGCAACCGAAGCGTAATGCGAACAACGGACAACACGAGGCACGGAACCCGGACAGAGAGTGCGGACACCACGAGGCACGGAGCCCAGACAGAGAGTGCCTGCAGTTCTCCAACTCTGGGAGCAGAAGTGATGGCCACCAAAAACGCCACCTTGTGAGAGAGAGACGTAAGGGATGCAGCAGACAAGGGTGCAAAGGGCTTCGAGCAAGCCCTTGGAGAACAAGCATCAAATCCCAGGGAGGGACAGAAGGCCGAATCCGGGGACGCCACCCCCAAGCAGAAGTAAAAAACTGCTTGAGCCATGGATGGGAAGCAAGATCCTGGGCAAAAACCGCCCCAAGTGCCGACCTCTGGACTTAAAGAGTGCTCGGCCAAAGCCCCAAATCCAAGCTACGCTGCAAAAATCCAAGAGTTGGGCCACATTAGGATGATGCATGGTCGGGATGGAAGGAGCACACCAGGACAGGAACCGATTCCAGCCCTCCCGTAAATAGCGTTTGTCACAGGCTTCCTGCTCTGCTGAAGCGTGCGGATCACTGCCTGGGAGAGACCCTTGGACCTCAGTATCCCGGCCGCAACAGCCAGGCCGCCTGAACGAGCCACTGAGGGCCCGGGTGAAACAGAGGACCCTGGGACAGTAGGTTGAGACTGGGCTAACATAATCGGACCCTCCAGGCCCAGGTCTTGGATGGCGTCGTACCACGCCAGTTTGGGCCCCAGGGGAGCCACCAGGATAGTGTCACCCCCTCCGCCCGAATCCATTGCAACGTTTTGGGAAGTGGCAGGATTGGAGGCAATGCATACACCAACCGGAAGTCCCAGGGATGGGCAAAAGCGGCCAGCCCCCGAGGATGGTCCAACCGCGTCAGGGAGAAAAAGGTTGGCACCTTTGTATTTGAGCCCGAAGCGAACAGGTCGATCGAAAGGACACCCCACCTGTCCGTAAGAGAGCGAAATACTTCCGGATGGAAGCACCATTCTCCTGGGTGGACCTCCGTCCGGCTCAAGAATCTGCCTGTACATTGACCATTCCCTTCAGATGTACTGCCGAGGAGGAGAGAAGATGGCGTACGGCCCACAAAAAGAACAGTCTTGCCAGCCCCTGCAAGTGTAAGCCACGAGTACCGCCTTGGTACCGCAAGAAAGCAACCGTAGTCACATTCTCTGACAGGACCTTGACATGATGACCCCGGAGAACGTGAGCTGCAGCAAGAAGCGCTTCCTCCACTGCCAGAAGTTTGAAGACTGGCGACTGACCGAGCGACTCCAAATCCCCTGGAACGGTGTGCGAACTACCATCGTGCCCCAACCGGAACCGCTGGCATCAGTGGGAATGGAGGTCACAGGAAGGTGTCTGGGATTCATCCCCAGGAAAGCGAGGTTACCACCCGCCCCGGGGTCCGGACCCGCGAGTTTAAGGAATCCTGACGTCTGTCCCAGGAACTCAGTATGGAGCAGTCGGGAAGGAACCTGAGCCCATGTTACTGACTGAATGCAGGCCATCATGGCCCCTAACAGGGACATTGCTTCCCGCAAGGAGGGCGACCCCGTTGCCCGGAAGCGGGTCGGATTCACGCGGCGCAAAAGCTGATATGCCGCAGGAAGGAACGAGGTCTGTCTGGAGGAGGCCAGCAAGACTCCCAAAAATTGACGTCGGGTTGCAGGCACCCGTTCCGATTCCCGAAGATTGGGTACCCATCCTAGGGACTGAAGAATCTCCAATGTGTTGGAGACCTTTGCGCGCAGAAGCACTGCCGAAGGAGCCACCACCAACATGTCGTCTAAATAGGGAAGCATACATATCCCCTGGGTCTGGATGAATGTGATCGCTTTCCCTATGAGTTTGGTAACCTCTGGGGCCGACGAAATCCCAAAGGGCAGCACATTAAGCCGAGAATGGACCGTCCCGCCTGCCCCAGAGATCGTGAATCGCAGAAGGCGCTTGTGGGACGGGTGAATGGGAACATGAGAATACGCGTTCTGGAGGTCCACAACAACCTGGAGTAGCGCCCCTGGCCCTCCTCTCCAGGAGGAACCGGGGACTCCACACCCGAATCCAACAGGTGTCGCAGACCCGACAAGAAAAACCCGTGCGAGAGTCCCCCTGAGGAAGGGCGAGGACTCGAAGACACGGAGCGGCTGGCTCTCGAATTCCAAGCGTAGACCCTCCCAAATGGTTGAGAGGATCCAAGGGCACAAGGAGATTGCTTGCCACTGTGGCAGAAACCGCAGGAGCCGCCCCGCAATGGGGAAGGCGACCTTGTTTAGGGGCGGCTGGTGATGCCGGTGCTGGGGGAGCAAGATGTTACGGGTCTTGTTCCCGTACTGGAATGCCCAGCGACCAGACTTACCCTTCCCTTTAGACTGGGAGGGTTGGCTGGCTCAGGCCAAAAGGACTGCCTCCGAAAGTGGCTCCTGTTCCGGGAGACACCTTTTCCGGTCTGACACCTTTTCCAGGATGTCATCCAATGCCCTTTGCAAGGGGAGGCCACACAGCTGGAGCTTAGACGTGACCTCCCCATTCCACCTTGTAAGCCACATTGCCCTGTGAGCTGTGTTAGCCAACACTGCGCATCTGGCGCCAACGCGGAACGACTCACGCAGAGGCATCAGCCAGGAAGCCCGTAGCACGTCTCAGAAGTGGAATGGAGTCCAAAGCTCCTCCCTGGGAGTACCCTGCAGGATGAATTCTCCCAGCTGGGTGAGCCACTTAAAGAGAGACCTGCTCACATGAAGAGGAAATGTACACCGTTAAAGACATAGCTGCCGCCTCCCAGGACACTCTCCATTTTACGAACGAGGGGGTCCTTCAACCGGGAGGAATCTTCAAAAGGCAACGCGGTCTTATATGCTAAGCTTCCCAAATGGAACTGCCATAGACCCTTCATGTTAGAAGTCCCATTGACTTTATAGAGACTTCCATAGAGATTCCCATTGGGTCTCTCATGAGGTCTCCCATCCAGCCCGTGACTGAGGCTCCTGCTCCTTAGCTTCAACAGTGTGTCAAGGGCATGCACAATGGGTTTACAATAGCAGCTGATTGCAACCCTGGCCACCTGGATGTCCACCTTCGGGACCTCCCAGACAAAGTTATCACCTCCAATCCACTCGGATGGGGTGAGCCGCTTAGCCTTCAGGCTTCTGAACATTTAGTCCTGCACAGAAGAAGGGGATTCCACCACCTCTACTCCCATGGTACAATGGACAGTGTCCACCAATGCACCCATGAAAAATAGTATTGTCCAGATTCTCGTGTTGGACAGAGGCAACAGCGGCAATATCCTCGCCGTCCTCTAACGCTGAGCTCTGGCCAGCCTCCATGAGATCCACAGAGTCACAATCCTGGAGCTTCCTCTCTTACGGAGGGGAAGGCCCGGAAGCTGCAGCAAAACCCCGCAGTGCCGAGATACAAGCCTGCACCTCTTCCCTAATGGATTGGAGCTCCTCAAGCAAGGATGGGGAGTCCATCCTGACAACCCTGTCAGTCATGGCCGACACCTTGTTGTAGGAAGAGGCAAATTTTGTGCCGCAGCCACATTATTGCTCCCTTTCACAGACGGCCCTCGTCTCCCTATAGACAAAAAGGGAAGAGAAGGGAGTCCCAGTGTGAGTGCAGGGCTTAAATAACTCTACCCCTTGTGACCACCCCCAGAAACACTTACGTGAGCTGGGGGAACGCTGGGCTCTGCAGAAGCAGAGGTGGAAGCCTATCACCCTCCATGTTTCAGGGATCAGCCTTACCTGGGTGTAGTTACCGGCGGGTACTTATTCAGAAGTACCGTGCCCCCCAAACCCTGGTCCCTCCCTCCTCCTGGTCACCGGCCGCGGGCAGTAGCGCGCGAAAGTCCTGCTGGGTTCCCTGGAGCCGCGCCCAGCCTGCCACAGCCCTTAAAGGAGCCGCCGCCCGAAACCGGAAGTGCCATCCCGGAACCGGAAGTGCCACCCGAAACCGGAAGTGCCTCCGCGGCACCTCTGATGCATGCCCTAGGGACCGCAGCTGGAGGAGGGAGACGCCGGAGAGCTGAACAGGCCTCCGGCGTTGCAATACACGGCCTGCTTTGCCCCGTAGGACGCAGGAAGGCCGGATGGTCCCACCACGGGAGCCCCAGAAGGAGGAGAAGGCCGCCCCCGACGTCCATCCCTGGCCCGGCTGTAAGTACACCCCAATGCTGCCTCTGCGGCCTGACAGCACTGGAACCTCTCCATGCCCCAAGGGGTGGCTTTTTAAACTCTCTGTGTTCCTGTCCCCCAATAGGGCGTGGACGACATCCTCCAATGCTGTCGTGGAAGGCGAATGGAGAAATAGGATTTACAAACTGGAGAGTCAGTAAGAAGAATGTTTCCATAGGATCATCTACTCAAATGTCATCTTTAACAAAATTCTGCTATATTTTTCATATTATAAAAAATTACACTTGAATTAAGCCCCATCCTGGTGGTCTTGTCTTGTTCTGAGGTGACTAGAGGAAATATTGACCTTAAAGGGATCCTGTCACCCCCAAAATACCTCAAAAGCTATTAAAAGCTGTCCCTAGAGCATAGTAACACTTACCCTACACTCCTTTTAGCTCCTAAATGCAGCAAGTGAAATTGAAGATAAATGTTATTACACTACCTCATTAGGGATGATAATTAGTGACTATGGTATTCATAGTCACCCTGGCAGGCTGTCCTTCTTCATGATATCACGCCTCAATAGGCGTGATCTTAAAATCAGATTAAAATGCGCGCCTCTCCCGCTCTCCTGTGTGTCGGCCGGCCTGTAGTGGGGCTGGGTGACGCGAATCGCGTCATTTCCGGCGCCGGGTGACGGTATGTACACCCGCGCCGCTCTGTTGGCTTCAAAACGCGCATGCGCAGTGCGGGTCTTGAAGCTAACAGCAGCGCGGGTGTACATACGTCACCCGGCGCCGGAAATGACGCGATGCGCGTCACCCAGCCGCACAATGCAGCGGTCCGGCTGCCATAGGAGAGAGGGGAGGCGCGCATTTTAATGTGATTTGAAGATCACGCCTATTGAGGCGTGATATCATGAAGAGGGACAGCCTGCCAGGGTGACTATGAATACCATAGTCACCAATTATCATCCCTAATGAGGTACTGTAATAACATTTATCTTCAATTTCACTTGCTGCATTTAGGAGCTAAAAGGAGTGTAGGGTAAGTGTTACTATGCTCTAGGGACAGCTTTTAATAGCTTTTGAGGTGTTTTGGGGGTGACAGGATCCCTTTAAAGGAGTTATCCAAAATTCTATAAACATGACTGATTTCTTTCAAATACAGCCCCACCCTTGTGGGTGATATTGCAGCTCAGCTTAATTGAAGGGCCTCTGCTGTAATACCACATGTCACCTGTACACCGGGGTGGCGCTGTTTTTAAATGAATGTAGTAAAGTTTTATTAATCCTGGACATCCCCTTTACTGCCTTGTAAGTTCTGCTTGATAACTGTCTAAAAATGTAGGAATTAAGGAGGTCCCCTAAATCTAATTACTCCCATCATGAACATGTGAAAATTAAAGCCTGCAGGGGGCGCTCCTGCTGTTATTATATGGCAATTACAAGGATTTTATAATTTTTACCACTGAGTGATTTTTCGTTTTTGTTTTTTCCTAACCTCTTGAAGGAACCCTAACTTTTTTATTTTTTTCTTCCACATCGCCGTACGAGGGCTTGTTTTTTGCGGGACGAGTTGTACTTTTGAATGACATCATTCATTCTACAACAAAACACACTAGAGAATGAGAAAGAAATTCCAAGTGCTTTGAAATTGCAAAAAAAAATGCAATTCCACCATTTTTTTTTGTTTTTTTATTCATCATGTGAACTATATGGTAAAAGTGACTTCAGAAGTTGATTATCTAGGTCAGAATAAGAAGATACTGAACATTTTTTTTATTTCAATCATAAAAAAAACCCAGAAATCTGTAAAGAAAACAAAAACAAAAATAAAAATTAGCTTTATTTGCCATTTTCCGAGACCCATGATGTTTTAATTATTGAAGATACAGGGCTATGTGAGGGCTTACTTTATGTGCCCTGAGCTGACATATTTACTGATATAATTTTGAGTCAGATACAACATTTTGATTACCTTTTATTGCATTGTATTGTAACAACGTGGTGGCCCAAAAAACAATTATGTTGTTTTTATTTTATTCCCGTTACGCCATTTACCAATTGGATTAATTTACTTCATATATTGATAGTTTAGATTCTTATGAACGCAGCGATACGAAATATGTGTATTTTTTTTTTTTTTTTACTGTTTTATTGCTATTTTCAGTTCAGCTCCTTTGGGGGCCCCTAAGTGAGTGGGGGCCCTGGGCAAGTGCCCAGTCTGCCCCCCCTAACGCCATCCCAGGTTACACCAGCTGTACATATAAAGTTATATACAGGAGATGTCCAGGTTATACCAGCTGTACATACCGTATATACTCGCGTATAAGCCGAGTTTTTCAGCCCAAAATTTGGGCTGAAAAGTCCCCCCTCGGCTTATACGCGAGTATACAGCAGCAGCCCCAGAGGTATACAGGCCCCCCATCAAGATCCAGGGCCCCCCCCCTTGCGTGGCAAACCTGTAAAGTAAAATCATACTTATCACTGTCCTGTCGTGCTGTCCCGCCGCTGCTGACATAACGATCCCGGGCTTCATTCAGCGTCTTCCCGCGGCTTCCTGTAGTCGCAGGCAATGACGTCATTGCCCGCGACCACAGGAAGCCGCCGGAAGACGCTGAATGAAGCCGGGATCGTCATGTCGGCAGCGGCGGGACAGCGCGACAGGACAGTGATAAGTATGATTTTACTTTACAGGTTTGCCGCACAAGGGGGGGGGCCCTGGATCTTGATGGGGGGGTCAGTATACCTCTGGGGCTGCTGCTGTATACACCCCTGGGGCTGCTGCTGTATACACCCCTGGGGCTGCTGTATACCTATGGGGCTGCTGTATACAGCTCTGGGGCTGCTGTATACCTCTGGGGCTGCTGTATACCAACGGGGCTGCTGTATACCTCTAGGGCTGCTGTATACCTATGGGGCTGCTGTATACCTATGGGGCTGCTGTATACACCTCTGGGGCTGCTGTATACACCTCTGGGGCTGCTGTATACAGCTCTGGGGCTGCTGTATACCTATGGGGCTGCTGTATACAGCTCTGGGGCTGCTGTATACCTATGGGGCTGCTGTATACAGCTCTGGGGCTGCTGTATACAGCTCTGGGGCTGCTGTATACCCCTCTGGGGAGGCTGCTGTATATACCTCTGGGGAGGCTGCTGTATATACCACTGGGGAGGCTGCTGTATATACCTCTGGGGAGGCTGCTGTATACTACCACTGGGGAGGCTGCTGTATACTACCACTGGGGAGGCTGCTGTATACTACCACTGGGGAGGCCTGTATACCACACTGTTGGGGGCTGTATACCTGTGCTGGGGTCCACCCTCGGCTTATACACGAGTCAATAGGTTTTCCCAGGTTTTGGGGGCAAAAGTAGGGGGGTCGGCTTATACACGAGTATATACGGTATATAATTATATACAGGAGATGCCCAGGTTATACCAGCTGTACATATATAATTATATACAGGAGATGCCCAGGTTATACCAGCTGTACATGTATAATTATATACAGGAGATGCCCAGGTTATACCAGCTGTACATATATAATTATATACAGGAGATGCCCAGGTTATACCAGCTGTACATATATAATTATATACAGGAGATGTCCAGGTTATACCAGCTGTACATATATAATTATATACTAGAGATGCTCAGGTTATACCAACAAGTTTCAGAACACTATATACATATGATTGTGCACCAGCTGCACATATATATTTTAATGTTCCATGAAATGCAAATATTATTATAGCATTTTTCTCAACTTGTTTCTTTCTTACCTAAACACCACTACCTAGTGTAAATGTTAGTAAATGTGGGTGCCATCCTAGCTTCTGTAGTACTGAAGTAATTTTTCTTTTTGGTAGATTTATACATTTTATATATATATTTATCCATTTGATATATATAAATTTAAAATATAATATAGATCTATAAAAACTAATTGACAATGAAGCTTATAACAATAATAGGAGACACTGTGTCCCTATAACCAGTAGATGGTGCAAGTGACTGTGTCATTAGTGGCTGTGCGCTCTGGTATATAGGACTTTCTGTATTGTGCAGACACCACACCTCAACACAAACACATGTAACACAATACACAGCATCCGGTATTCTGGCAATGCATTGTAAGGTCAGGCTGACATCACCTGCACACAGCTCTGCAGAACAGATTCTGTGCAGCCCCACGAGTTATAACACTAATGCTATTCCTAAAAAAATGTATAAAGGAATAATATGTATTCTTGTTGCCACTTCTGTGAAGAGGTTCCATTATTGGCACAGTGCGGTACAACCAGGGCTGTGGAGTCGGTAAGCCAAACCACCGACTCCAACTCCTCATTAGTGGTTCATGGTTAAGCGATACATTTATTGTAGTACAATGGTAATGTAATGAGGTGTACAATTCAGACTGTATCATAGAAATGGATGTGGAAATGAACTGTGCACAGTCCGCACTTGTCCACCAGGGGGCATCAGTGGACTGTACAATCACAGAGGGTGGAAAGCCCCCACCATCTCTGTTGTTTACCCAGGAAGTGAGAGGGCGGGAGCTTAGGACAGACACAGAGTTGAACAAGAGATCTGCCTGTGGATGTCTGTTTAAAGTGGACTACTTTGCAACACCTTGCCGGAAAAATCACCCCGCAGAAGCCCCTGTGACTGATCCTGGGCCACTGGACTTTGGTGCTGTGACTCTGGCCGCTCTGCAAAACCTTGCCCGCCGAGCACCCAGAGTGCATGTGCTGGGGCCGTGACCGACATAAGGGAGCCATTTGTGCTGCTGTGATCTCCCTTCTGCTGTTGCTCTGTGTGCCCTGAGACTGGGAGAGACAGATTGTTACCTGCGGAAGGAGACCAAAGAAGAAGACTGAGGGGATCCCCAGGCCTGCTACGTGGGAGCGACATCTTCTTCTCTGATAGACTGGTACGTGATTTTAGGGAAAGTTAGGGAAAGATACCTTCATTGTTGTGTTTTCTTTTCTTGCTGCGTACCCGGAAGAAGTGAAGATCCAGAGACTCTAATATATATAAGTGCGCATATAGTTCGGTTGATTGTGATATAAATATGTTTTACAGTAAAGAAATGTTACTACCGGTTAAATCTGAGTATGGGGATTCTGTTGAGAAAGATCATACACACACACCCGCGGCCTTACCACCGGTCGCTTCATCTGGTGTAGTCGGCAGGATGTGTGATCAACAGAATCTCCTCCCGATAGTGGCTTATAACCAGACTTATACTACGGCCTGCAGGTCCATATCCGGTGCCAGCACTCCGAACAGTGACACGGAAGAATTGAAGCAGATAGTAGCAGAGTTGCAGAAACAGATACTACAGCTACAGCTCAGGCTAGACCAACAGGCGGACAGGCAAGCGAGACAGCAACCCAGCCGGCCTATGGGAAGGTGCTGGACATGCGGCGACCCCCGCCATAGGGCAAACCGTTGTCCGCATCCTCCACCCGTGGTCCGATATACCAGAACCAGCAAGCCATGCCCCACAACAGCAGCCACCTTTAAACTAGACGCCCCCGCCAAAGCGGCTTGCTCGGCAGGGGAGATCAGGGAAAAGGGTGTGAAGAGACAGAGCCAGACCGATAAGCAAGTGCTGGCCACTCGGGTCCAGGGGACGGTGAAGTGGTTTAATGTCCGCGATGGGTATGGCTTCATCAACAGGAATGACACAAAGGATGACGTGTTTGTACATCAGACTGCCATAAAGCGTAACAATCCTCGTAAGTGCCTCCGCAGCGTTGGTGATGGGGAGCTGGTACAGTTTGATGTTGTGAAGGGAGAGAGGGGTACAGAGGCCGCCGACGTCACTGGTCCTGGGGGTGTTCCCGTTCAAGGAAGCAGATTTGCCCCCAACCGGCGCCGCTACCGCCGGCGATCCTACTCTCCCCGGGTAGAAAATGTGACTGAGTTTATTGGAGATATTGTGAGCCCTGAACAAGGGAGCGAAGCTGAACGGGGGGATGACGGTTTCCCCCAACAGAGGTCCCTACTCCGCCGGAGATCAATCCCTGTGATATCAACGGCCATCACTGCCTTGGAGCCGATGGTTGTTGACAGGGACTGTCAACCTTTAAGTGGGGGGGTATGTAATGAGGTGTACAATTCAGAATGTATCATAGAAATGGATATGGAAATGAACTGTGCACAGTCCGCACTTGTCCACCAGGGGCATCAGTGGACTGTACAATCACAGAGGGTGGAAAGCCCCCACCATCTCTGTTGTTTACCCAGGAAGTGAGAGGGCGGGAGCTTAGGACAGACACAGAGTTGAACAAGAGATCTGCCTGTGGATGTCTGTTTAAAGTGGACTACTTTGCAACACCTTGCCGGAAAAATCACCCCGCAGAAGCCCCTGTGACTGATCCTGGGCCACTGGACTTTGGTGCTGTGACTCTGGCCGCTCTGCAAAACCTTGCCCGCCGAGCACCCAGAGTGCATGTGCTGGGGCCGTAACCGACATAAGGGAGCCATTTGTGCTGCTGTGATCTCCCTTCTGCTGTTGCTCTGTGTGCCCTGAGACTGGGAGAGACAGATTGTTACCTGCGGAAGGAGACCAAAGAAGAAGACTGAGGGGATCCCCAGGCCTGCTACGTGGGAGCGACATCTTCTTCTCTGATAGACTGGTACGTGATTTTAGGGAAAGTTAGGGAAAGATACCTTCATTGTTTGTTTTCTTTTCTTGCTGCGTACCCGGAAGAAGTGAAGATCCAGAGACTCTAATATATACAAGTGCGCATATAGTTCGGTTGATTGTGATATAAATATGTTTTACAGTAAAGAAATGTTACTACCGGTTAAATCTGAGTATGGGGATTCTGTTGAGAAAGATCATACACACACACCCGCGGCCTTACCACCGGTCGCTTCAGTAACATCAGACTTTTAATTATAATGATACAATAATCAACATAATTCATAATATTCCGCACATTCTGCATTGAACTACTGTACCCAATTGTATATATACTTGGTCCATTTTATACCGACTCCAACTGCAACTCCGACTACACAGCCCTGCGTACAACACTGGGGTTTTGAGTCTCACTATCTGAGGAGCTGCTATTGATAGAAAGAGCCTGTAGTGCCTTCATTGTGCCTGCAAGATCTGTAAATATTCAGAAACTTATATGAGTCACTCCATCTACATCAATGTCTGGCTGCAGCGCTGTCGACGTGACATCATGGTTGCAGTCAATAAACGTCAAAGGGTCAATGGAGGAGAGCAAGGCTACCCAGCAAGGATAAGTAAAGCTTTGTTTGTTTCTATACATCACTAAGTAAAATTAGTTAAAGTTGAAATTTACCGTGAAAAGTTTGGCTTTTTTACCAAAGTAATTAAAGATCCAGTGGGGGAGAGGTAGGAGGGAGATGCTGCTGCAGTTTCTTTGTGAGAGTCTTCATGCTTTGAGAGGGGAGAGAGAGCAGCAGGGGAGGCAGGTCAACTCTTCAGCTCCACACAAGGAAGAATCTACTGAAAATATAAATACAGTGGAACCTTGGATTACGAACATAATCTGTTGCAGGAATATGCTTGTAATCCAAATCACTTGTATATTAAAGCAAATTTTCCCAAAAGAAGTCATTGAAATGAAGATGATCCATTACTCAACTCAAAAATATCTAATGTATCAATATAAAATTATTACAGTTTTGCAATTAATTGCAGTTCTATGGTATATACAGTATACATATAAGCAGGAATTGAATCAGTTACAAGACCTAAAGTTGGTTTAGTAGAGGCGTCACACATGTACAGTATAAAGTATGGAGGCTCCATTTTTCAGAGTGCGGTGAACATGCAAAGGCCAGAACCCAGAAGTGAGGAAAAGACAGCGATTGATGGCTTCTGCGCATGCGCTAGAAGCAGCGAGTAATACTAGTACTGTACTGTATCTGTGCAGGGAGGAAGGTGGAGGGAGGTACTGTAGAGGGGTGGGAAGAGCTCATACTCATAAGCATGTCCACACTGTACTCTCATCACACCTCTCATCCATCTCTCTCTTTGACGACCTTCAATCTGGCTTCCGCCCTCACCACTCTTCTGAAACTGCCCTGACCAAAATTACTAACGACTTACTCATGGCCAAAGCTAACATACAGTTCTCAGTCCTCCTCCTTTTAGGCCTGTCCTCTGCATTCGACACAGTCGACCACTGCCTCTTATTACAGATCCTCTCTTCCATTGGTATCACTGACCTTGCCCTCTCCTGGATCTCCTACTATCTTTCCAACCGCACATTTAGTGTCTCTCACGCCCACACGAGCTCCTCACCCCATCCACTCTGTTGGGGTCCCTCAAGGCTCTGTCCTTGGGCCCCACCTTTTTTCTATCTATACTTTTGGCCTAGGACAACTCAAAGTCCCATGGCTTCCAGTGCCACCTGTACACTGACAACACTCAGATCTACCTCTCTGGCCCAGATGTCACTTCTCTGCTGTCCAGAATCTCTGAGTGTCTATCAGCCATATCCTCCTTCTCCTCCCGCTTCCTAAAACTCAATGTAGACAAAACCGAACTGATCATCTTTCCTCCACCTCACACACCTTCCTTGCCAGACTTATCTATCACAATAAATGACATCACACTTTGCCCTGTACCTGAAGTCCGCTGCCCCGGAGTAACACTTGACTCTGCATCGTCCTCGAAACCGCACATCCAAGCCCTTGCCACCTCCTGCCACCTCCAACTCAAAAATATTTCCAGAATCCATCCCTTTCTCAACCCCCAATCTGCTAAACTACTCATGCATGCCCGCATCATCTCCCGCCTTGACTACTGCAACCTCCTACTCTGTGGCCTTCCTGCTAACACTCTTGCACCACTTAGATCTGTCCTTAACTCTGCTGCCCGACTAATCCACCTCTCTCCTTGCTATTCCTTCACTTCTCCCCTCTGCAAATCCCTCCACTGGCTCCCACTTCACTAGCGTATCCAATTCAAACTACTAACATTGACTTACAAACCCCTCCACAATCTGTCCCCCTCATGTATCTCTGAATTAATCTCTCGATATCATCCAACTCGTAATCTTTGATCCTCCCAAGACCTGCTTCTTTCCTCCACACCTGTACGTTCCTCATCTAACCGTCTGCAAGACTTCTGAAAACCACAGACAATATGTCTTTACGGTACGTAGAATAACACAATTCAACTCATGCGTTACAAAAGTTTTATTTGTTTATAACAAGTGACCATCACACTTATAAGCACAAGTGCATCAGTGAAAAAGGGGGGTTACAAGGATAAAGTGCGCGGTGCAAAGAGAGGTCAACACAGGACCCGGTATATCACAAAGCAGACATCTTTAGGGTAATGCAGTTAAAATCCATATAGTATAAAAACACCCCAGCACAGATAGACAGATGCAGATTTTACAATCAGTTGCAGCTATTGGTCAATACAGGAAGGAGCTCGGTATGTCGCTCCGAAACGCGTTGGAAATAAACCTATATTACCAGTACTCAGACGTCCAGTGTCGTTGGTGTATTTACCTCCCTGGCAGCAGCGCGGACAATAGGGTACTTCGTCCGAAAAATCTGATTTCTAGTGTCTGACCACTCTAATCCCAAGAATGGGGTCTGCAGTGGTTGAATGAATGTACGGTAATAGATTTTGAGAATGCCCCCAATCTGTCAGGCATTGTCTTTGGGACTGGTATTACAGGCTGTTCAAATGGTGTCTCACTTTTCCCATACATTTCATTTATGAAGTGTGGGTCATTCCATGTCAAGTGATCCAAAAATGAATATTTTTTTTCCCTGACGTCCTCAGATTTTTTTAATTTTTTTTCTATATGAAGAACAACTTTATCTAATTACAAAAAAAAAGTTTTGAATTTTTTTCTTTATCAGTTAATTTTTTACAGATTTTTAAAGTTTTAAAAAAGTGCGAATTTTGGCCTGGTATGGCTTTACATTTTCTATCATATCTCGGGCTAGAAATAAGATAGAGAAACAAAATAAACACCAATCTACTCAGAACTGTCCAGGCTTTCATCAGATATGTCACAAGAGGATCTTTGTTAATATTTTACCCATGTGATCGCAAGCGCAAAACTTTAAAACGCATTTCTGAAAAATCGGCGCGCTTTAAATATTTCAAAAACTGCCCATGTGTCTGCTTTGCTCTTAGCCACATCTGTACCAAATTTTAAGTTGGGATCGCAATGGGATCATATTTTAACATATTTTACTAGTAATAGCGTCAATGGGTCATTCCATATCAAGTGATCTAAATATGAATATTTTTTTTTACCTGACGTCTTTAGATTTTTTTATTTTTTTTTCCTTTATGAAGTACTACTTTAGTTAATTACAAATTAAAAGTTTAGAATTTTTTTCTTCATCAGTTAATTTTTTACAGATTTTTAAAGTTTAAAAAAAGGGTGAATTTTGGCCTGGTGTGACTTTACATTTTTTTTTATCTCAGGCTAGAAATAAGATAATGAAGTGGGAGAGGCATCATTTTACTCAGAACGGTAGCAGCTTTCATTTGAGATGTTACAAGACTATGTTTTTTTATATCAAATTCAAACTATTGACGGGCAATTGTGAAAAAATGACTGATTGTGTTCTTGGTGATTTTTGAATTGACACTATAATAGTTAAATATTTTGCACTTAGGTCCAATGAATGCGTCCATGGGGTCAAGCTGGGACAGAGTCATCACAAATTAGCTTTATTTGCAGATGACCTGCTACTTTATATCTCCCAGCCCCTGGTCTTCATCCCTTCGGTCTTAATGGAGTTTGAACGGTTCGGACAATTGAGCAACTTTAAAGTGAATTGCTCCAAAACCGAGGTACTCAATATTTCTTTGCCTGGAGAATTGGTTTCTCATCTATCTGAACAGTTCCCATTTAAATGGAAAGTAGAAGCCATTAAGTACTTGGGAGTCCTTATACCAAAAGATCTTAAACAAATATTCAATTTAAATTATCAACCCCTTTTGACTAACGCGGAATCGGCATTTACCTCCTATAGACAATTAAAGCTATCCTGGTTCAGGAGAATAAACGTAGTCAAGATGGATGTCTTGCCCCGACTCTTATATACTTTTCAGACAGTTCCTGTTCTATTGGATAGAGGCTTCCTCTCCAAAATGCAATCTATGATCCTTAGATTTGTCTGGGGGGGCAAGAGGTCCAGATTGCGAATGAATATCCTATCCTTGCCCAAGACCAGAGGAGGGGTTGGACTACCCAACATACGAGCGTACTTTGTGGCTTCCTCTCTTGTTAGAGCTCTAGATTGGCATTATCATGCGTCCTCCAAGAAATGGGTAGGGGTGGAGCAAGAGGGTTTGGGGATTCCGCTGAAACACCTGCTTTGGATTTCCCCTAAAGACTCCACAGACCTAGTACCTTTGACAGACATGACCAGAAACACCTTGAAGGTATGGCACCTAGTGACAAAAACCCTCCGCTTAAACGACAGACTTAGCCCTTTGACTCCCCTTTTTTCCAACCCATCTTTCCCACCCAGATTTGACAGGCAGAGATTTTTATGTTGGCGGATTGTGGATGACACCCGAGTAGGACAGACTCTGTCCAGTGGTGGTTTGCCCCCGATGGCAGAGCTACAACTCAAAGAACCTACGAGACCTCTTAAGTGATTCGAATTTCTCCAATACAGAGCATACTTATATTCAGCTGACCACTCTTGCAGGGTAAGATTGACGCCCAACGTATTGGAGAGGTTATTCCAACTGGAGGCTCCACCGAGGCGCAAAATATCAGTTCTATACCAGGCCTTAGGGTCCATGAGAGAGCAGGGCACCCTTTACTTCCAACGTGCTTGGGAGAGGGAATTGGGGTGTAGCATTTCAGAAGCTAATTGGCAGAAAAGCTTTATATTTACTCACTCACTAGCTAGCGCTTGTTCTGCACAAGAAAGAAGCTATAAGCTGCTCACTAGATGGTACTTGTGCCCGACGACACTCCGGAACATGTTCCCTGGAACCCCTGATACCTGCTGGCGCTGTGGGGAAGAGAAGGGTACAATGATACACATTTGGTGGAGTTGTGGGGAAATCCGGCGGTTCTGGTCTGAGGTTTTCAATGCATACGCCCGGATAACAGGTAAACAAGCCGAATGCTGCCCAGAATCAGCAATGTTATCCATCTTTCCAGGTCCTATTGGGCTACAGAAGAGGGATATTCTCCGCTTTTGCATCTCGCTGCTCGTGCTGTGATCCCGAGGTTCTGGAAATCAAGCCGGGCTCCATCTCTACTTGATTGGTTCAAAGAATTGATGGACATATATCGAATGGAGGAGCTCGCAGCTGATGCGTCGGGATCTTGGAACAAATTCTTAGGGATTTGGGTTGAATGAATTCTTTTTCACGACTCTGCAGAATTTAGGAGTATCTTTTCCAGCACAGATAATATGGCTCGACCTCTGGCTGATGGGGAGCCAGTGGGATGAGTACCCTTTCTCCTTCCCATACCTCACCCGTCCCCCCCCCCCTCCTTTTTTTCTTGTTTTCTTACGTGGCTTTTCTTTCCCAGTATAACTTTTTCTAATGGTTTTTGTTTCTCTTCTCTCTCTCTTCTTTTCTATCTCTTTTCTTCCATCTGATACATTCAGTCTAGGTATTTCCTTTCTACACCTATACCTTCAGAATTCTAGTGAACATTAGACAGGTATCGGAAACTCTGAGCTGTGAGTAGATCATTAATATTTCGGCCTTCCTTTCCGGTACACCAGTCAATAGACTATTCCAACTAGGCCTCAACGGGTAATGACCCACTTACGTGGTCAACCTGTTAGAAGGGGCCAAGTGATAAAAATCATTCTGCTGGGGCTGCTTGTCCCCTTGACATCAGAACATCTCAAAACCCTGAGAAAGGTTGTATACTTGAGTGTTTGGAATTATATTTAGATTGTAGTATATATTGCACCAGAGATAAGCGCAAAAGTAAATTTGCAGCTTATCTTAAAGTTACTAATAACTTTGTGAATTCTCTTTTTGTATATTTTATATGTCTCAAGATTTTGTTAAAAGATTGAATGTATGTCTTTCATATGTTTTTTCAAAATTTAATAAAAATGAGATTAACCATAGTAAAATATGTTAAAATATGATCCCATCACGATCCCAACTTGAAATTTGGTACAGATGTGGCTAAGAGCATAAAAGACACATGGGCAGTTTTGAAAAATTTTTATTAAAACGTTTTTTTCGGAAATGCGTTTCAAAATGTTGCGTTTGCATTCGCATGGGTAAAAAATTAAAATTAACAAATATACTCTTGTGACATATCTGGTGAAAGCCTGGACAGTTCTGAGTAGAATGGTGTTTATTTTGTTTCTCTATCTTATTTCTAGCCCGAGATAAAAAAATGTAAAGTCATACCAGGCCAAAATTCAAACTTTTTTTAAACTTTAAAAATCTGTAAAAAATTAACTGATGAAGAAAAAAATTCCAAACTTTTAATTAGTAATTAACTAAAGTAGTACTTCATAAAGGAAAAAAAAAAAAAAAAAATCTAAAGACGTCAGGTAAAAAAAAATATTCATATTTAGATCACTTGATATGGAATGACCCATTGACGCTATTAATAGTAAAATATGTTAAAATATGATCCCATCGCGATCCCAACTTGAAATTTGGTACAGATGTGGCTAAGAGCAAATCAGACACATAGGCAGTTTTTGAAATATTTAAAGCGCGCCGATTTTTTGTAAATACGTTTTAAAGTTTTGCGCTTGCGATCACATGGGTAAAATATTAACAAAGACCCTCTTGTGACATATCTGATGAAAGCCTGTATAGTTCGGAGTAGAATGGTGTTTATTTTGTCTCTCTATCTTATTCCTAGTCTGAGTTATGAGGAGAAACGTAAAGGCAGGCAACAGCGAAATTCACACTTTTTCCGAACTTTGAAAATCATTTAAAAAAAAAAAAAATTTTTTTTAAAAATTTTCTCTTCACATTTTGCATTGTCTGACATGCTATTATCAAATAACAAAATCTCAAAAGAATTAAAAATATAGAGGTAATAATCATTGGTTCACTTGACATGGAATGACCCGTGTGCATGTGTATGGGGGATCAGTAGTAATGGACATCAGCCAAGTGGGTGCTCAGTTGACATCTGTTGGAGGTGTATGAGCTCCAATCCTAATACTTTTCACTGTGTGGTGGCTTTTCCTGTACATTACAGAGCAGAATATCATATGATCACAAAATACTATTCAAACTAATAGAAAAACTGGAAAATCCGGTTGAGTAGAGACATGTTCTGGCAAACTGCACATTTCCTAGTAAGGATTACTCAGAGATAAGACTCACTGTCGATGACTATTATCACATTTCTACTAAGATGAGATCCCTGGAGCAGAGGTAATAAGATGGGCCGGGCACCTGTCTGGACCGGTGACTTTAGGAATTGTGAGGTCATTACAGGTCACAGTTTTGGCTTCAATAGTGAAAACGGAACAGACAACACCTGACCTTTAATAATGGGTCAGTGCAATAATCAGTAAAGTATCCTGACCAAATGATCGGTTCTGCTAAAAAATAAATAAATAAAGGAATATCTCCTAGCTGAGGATTTGTGACAATTGCACCCATGCTGGACAATCCTCTGTAGGTGCTTAATACTTAGGACTCCAGATTAGGGTTGGGATGTTACTTTTCCTGAGCAGACATGTGAGAGTGACAATAAGCTGAAATTAATTCTGCCCAATATTAATCTAATATATAAAGTTGAGTGTGGGTGTGTGTATATCAAGCCTCGCCCACTCCACACAGCCACATCCACTCCACAAAGATGAGTGTATGCATCAAGCCACATCCACTCCACCTAGCCATGCCCACTTCACATCTCCACAAAGCCACGCCTCCTCCAATGCTCTATCCACTCCACATAACCCCACCCACATCTCCACAAAGCCATGCCCAGTTCATAGCTAGCTCCACCCATTTATAATGCTGTCTCCTTTATTGCCCTTCCCCGTTATTGTGATGTCACAATAGAATGTACATGTTACATGAGGAAGGGCTCCCTGGCCCCTTCCTCAGGACAATCCATACCATATTGCAATGTTTCTGTGAGGCCTGAAACGTGTTGACTAATAAATCAATATTATATTCACCCTTTGATGTAATGTGGAAATGGCAGCGCGGTGTTTAACCCTTCATCCTCCCTCCTCTATAGGCACCACGCTGGGGACTGCAACAGCCGTGATCTGCTTTTATAGAGGTTGTGACTCTCTCACAACCACACAAGGTAAAGCCTCGGATACCTACTTAGGTCATATTTTATCTCTCAGACCCTTCATCCTCCCTACTTTAATTTTCCAAGATAGTAACCTTTGGGTTTTCATTGGCTGTAAGACATAATCATCAACATTAACAGAAATAAACACATGAAATAGATCATTCATTGAGATGCACCTGTAGATATAGTGACCTGCTGCAACAGAGACAGCATGTATTCTTACTTGCACCAGTGAACTGAAACTATATAGTTTAGCATCGCAGGTCCCCAAACAGTAGGATTACACCCACTACCCTACAAATGGTATGCATGCCCCCACAGCATCCATACATTCTGTATGATGGCCCACGCATACAGTATGATAGTCCCACACACAGTTGCCCTGCACAGGTCCCCAAACTGTAGGAATACACCGCCTTCCCACCATACAAAAAGTATGATGGTCCCTCAGCCCCCCCAAAAGATATGATGTTCCCCACAGGCACTAACAGCATGATAACCTCCTTACCCACACAGAATTATGGCCCGCATAGGCCCCCAAACAGTAGGATTACACTGCAACCCATACATAAAGTATGATGGTCCCATCAGCCCCACACACAGTATGATATCTCCACACAAAATTATTGTCTCCACAACCCCTCACACAGTATGATTGCCCCCACGCATACACAGTTTGGCATCATAGGCCCCCAAACAGTAGGATGACTCTGCCTACCCTCCAAACAGTATGATGGTCCCCACAGCCTCCCACACACAATGATGGAGTGGCGCCCCTGCGACCAGGGTGGCCACATAGGGAACTGCAGCCAGATAGAAAGTAAGACAGTTTGTACAACAAACACCCTCACAGAACACCACACACCACTAGAGGCAGCACCCAACCCGGAGCCCAGAACTCTAGGCGGGAAAAGGGTGGTGGGTTTAGAGGAAAGTGGGTGGGAACACATGTAGATCAGGTGACAGAGAGCACAAATAGAGGAGAAAGAGGAGAAAGGAATTAGTAGGCCACAGTAGGCTATAGCAAGACGAGCCACATAGCTGAGTAGCAAAAACCGAGTAAACCACAGTAGGCTGAGTAGCAAAGACCGAGTAGGCACAGTAGGCTGAGAAGCAAAGACACAGTGATTGGGTTGATGGAGATGCAGAATCCACAGAGTCACAGAAACCATGGAGAGAAAGCTCGTCCATAGCCGGCATCCCAGGGGAGTGTGAGGAAAGAGACCGGACCTGCAGCGCTGGGTCCAAGGAACACGGCAGCACTGACTAACTGGTGGAGGGGTTTTCCCTGATTTGTGCTGGAGTCACACGGGTTAGATGGAGTCTGGTAACGCCTTGCAGGATAGGGTTACTGCAGACTAGGCACACACCAGAGTGTCGGCTCTGAGGGGAACAGAGATTTCATACCGGCTTCCCAGACAAACCGATGGGGAGCTTTAACTCCAGGTTGGAGTTCCCACAACAAGGATTGAAGGCACAGCAGCAACCATGAGGACCCACAAGGGTCCGAGCTGCCGCCATACAACCCGGGGAGACAACAGAGAGAGAGAAACAACAGCCTGGAAGGACTTAGAAGGAGTGAGGGGTCCCAGAGTGACAGCCTGGCTGCAGAGGGTTTGAGTGTTCCCGGGGTTAACTGACTGTGAACTGTTAAGAATTGAACTGTGCTGAGAACTGCTGTAAACTGTTTGAAGAACTGACAAGTAAACCCGCTGAACCCTGCCTCAGTGTCCATGTCTGATTCCAGGTATATTTAACTTTGCATACCTTTTATCCTGTCAGGAGCAGCCCGACCTGCGGCGGGCTTATCCATCTGGCTGCAGCCCATCATCCATCCATCCTTCTGGCAGAGTAGCGCTGCAGCGGTGGTCCCTTCACTGACCACAACCCGTGGGTGGCGTCACGACAAACTTTATCCCTTGTAAATATCCCTTTTACTTGTGTGAACCCAGGACACGGTCCGGAACAGGACCTCCGTGACATCCCCAGCAGTACCCCGGTCTGGTACCGAGTACCCTCCCAGTGGGCTCCACAATGGCCCCCCAGAACATCCATACATACAGTATGAAGACACACACATGAAATGTGATGGCCTCAGCGCATATAGTATGACAGTCCCACAGTTTGGCCCGTAAAGTTCCCAAACAGTAGGATGACACCCAAAGCCCCACAGTTTGATGGCCCCGCCAGAGTATGATGGTCCCCACAGCCCACCACACAGTATGATGCCCTCGGGAGTTTTCCCCCACAAGTACTGAAAAATAAAATAAAATACTACACACCTAGCCTTGTTTCCCTGATGTCTGTGCTGTGTGAAGACTGAAGCCCCATGCAGCAGGTGCAATTCAGTGACATCGTTGCACTTACTACACTGAGACTAAGATGCACAGGTTAATGGGTGGTACAGGGAACTGACTGCTCCCCATTCCACCATTGCATTCAATTATATATGCATTTTAAGGATGCAAATACTATTGAAATCTAGATTCCACGCAGGGTAAACTGGGGTGATGTATCACCCCACCACCGCCCAAACTCGCAGGCTGGAAACAATGCACAGGACTTTGATTAGGTATGCTCCAAACTGATACACTGTAACAATTCATCAGGACAGAGGAGGTTTTCATTCAATAAAGCTGGCGTCACACCACGTTTTTTGGCATCCTGTTCTGTCCATTTTGAAAAGCATAGAACAGGATCCTTTTTTGCCTCCCATGCATCCCTATGGTGCCTAATTGGTCATATATGGCTGTTTCATTTAACTCAGTCCAGGATTCATTTTTGTCCTGTTTTTCATCGGGACCTAAAATCGGACACTGCACTGTTTTTAGGTGCACCAGACAAAACCGGACAGAAACATATAATGGGAGTCTATGGTGCCGGATCCAGGAAAAAACAGAATAGTTTCCCCGATCCGGTTTTAGTCCTCTCTCAAATTACAGGATCCAGATGGACAGTCAAAAACCGTGATGTGTCCCAGTCTACCAGGAAGCAGAGATCTTGAAAATAGAGAGGAAATGAAACAAAAATATCAGAAAGTTGTATAAATGTTCTGTAAGAATCAGGAAACCCCAGAGGTTATCTCAGGGGTGTCTACACCACAATGAGGAATTCCTGGTGTGATTCATGGCTGAGCGGTCCGGTCCATCCTGATCTTTATCAGGAAGCTCAGATATCATTGAACACCACACAGCCTGGTCGTAAGCTAATAGAGGATCTGTATACGGGTTGTAAACATGCACCCAACACAAGGCTGGCTGCAGATCCTGCATGTATCTTCTCCAAGCCTAGAGAAGTACACAAGGGTCTTTTCTGCTGTTATCTTGATTGTATGAATTCATCAGGTTGATGGTCTTCCTCTTACCCTTATTCCTTCTATTCTTCAGACCATGATGTCCTTCTCCAGTGATTGCTCACTTCATATGATATGTACACAAGTCGTAGCTTGGTGATCCTTCCAGTATATATACAGTTGTGGCCAAAAGTATTGACACCCCTGCAATTCTGACAGACAATACTCAGTTTCTTCCTGAAAATGATTGCAATGACAAATTCTTTGGTATTATTATCTTCATTTAATTTGTCTTCAATGAAAAAACACAAAAGAGAATGAAGCAAAAAGCAAAACATTGATCATTTCACACACAAGTCTAAAAATGGGCCAGACAAAAGCATTGGCACCCTCAGCCTAATACTTGCTTGCACAACCTTTAGCCAAAATAACTGCGATCAACTGCTTCCAGTAACCATCAATGAGTTTCTTACAATGCTCTGCTGGAATTTTAGACCATTCTTCTTTGGCAAACTGCTCCAGGTCCCTGATATTTGAAGGGCGCCTTCTCCAAACTGCCATTTTTAGATCTCTCCACAGGTGTTCTATGGGATTCAGGTCTGGACTCATTGCTGCCACCTTAGAAGTCTCCAGTGCTTTCTCTCAAACCATTTTCTAGTGCTTTTTGTAGTGTGTTTTGGGTCATTGTCCTGCTGGAAGACCCATGACCTCTGAGGGAGACCCAGCTTTCTCACACTGGGCCCTACATTATGCTGCAAAATTTGTTGGTAGTCTTCAGACTTCATAATGCCATGCACACGGTCAAGCAGTCCAGTGCCAGAGGCAGCAAAGCAACCCCAAAACATCAGGGAACCTCCGCCATGTTTGACTGTAGGGACCGTGTTCTTTTCTTTGAATGCCTCTTTTTTTTCTCCTGTAAACTCTATGTTGATGCCTTTGCCCATAAAGCTCTACTTTTATCTCATCTGACCAGAGAACATTCTTCCAAAACGTTTTAGGCTTTCTCAGGTAAGTTTTGGCAAAATCCAGCCTGGCTTTTTTATGTCTCGGGGTAAGAAGTGGGGTCTTCCTGGGTCTCCTACCATACGGTCCTTTTTCATTCAGACGCCGACGGATAGTACGGGTTGACACTGTTGTACCCTCGGACTGCAGGGCAGCTTGAACTTCTTTGGATGTTATTTGTAGCTCCAAGAGATAATGTGATATAATGAGCGCTAAGATACACACAAGGACTCGGCCATTAGATATTTTACCTTTCAGCTTTAATCAACGAATGGATCCCTCTAGTCACAACGCGTTTCAACGCAGATAGCGTCTTTCTCAAGTGATCCTTGAGAAAGACGCTATCTGCATTGAAACGCGTTGTGACTAGAGGGATCCATTCGTTGATTAAAGCTGAAAGGTAAAATATCTAATGGCCGAGTCCTTGTGTGTATCTTAGCGCTCATTATATCACATTATCTCTTGGAGCTACATACACATTCTTCCCTGCTGGGAAGCGTGATAGCCAGCAGCTTTGAGCCGCAGGACCTGGCAGACGTCAGCATACCACTCCTTAGAGCAGTCACGTGCAGAGAGAGAGACACAGAGGGCACGTGCAGCGTCCACCTCGTCGCTCGATTTCAACTAGGAGAGCCCAGCAGCTCTAGCGACTAATCCAGTTGTGCGGACCTGCACAACCTTAGAAGGTGAGCGGAGGGGTTATTAAACCGACCCCATATAATCTTTTATAGCAGTTTGGCGCAAACGATTCTGTTTCTTTTCTATTGGATGTTATTTGAGATTCTTTATCCACCATCCGCACAATCTTGCATTGAAATCTCTCGTCAATTTTTCTTTTCCGTCCACATCTAGGGAGGTTAGCCACAGTGCCATGGGCTTGAAACTTCTTGATGACACTGCGCACGGTAGACACAGGAACATTCAGGTCTTTGGAGATGGACTTGTAGCCTTGAGATTGCTCATGCTTCCTCACAATTTGGTTTCTCAAGTCCTCAGACAGTTCTTTGGTCTTTCTTTTCTCCATGCTCAATGTGGTACACACAAGGACACAGGACAGAGGTTGAGTCAACTTTAATCCATGTCAACTGGCTGCAAGTGTGATTTAGCTATTGCCAACACCTGTTAGGTGCCACAGGTAAGTTACAGGTGCTGTTAATTACACAAATTAGAGAAGCATCACATGATTTTTCTAACAGTGCCAATACTTTTGTCCACCCCCTTTTTTATGTTTGGTGTGGAATTATATCCAATTTGGCTTTAGGACAATTATTTTTGTGTTTTTTCATTGAAGACAAATTAAATGAAGATAATAATACCAAAGAAATTGTGATTGCAATCATTTTCAGGAAGAAGCTGAGTATTATCTGACAGAATTGCAGGGGAGTACAATACTTTTGGCAACAACAACTGTATATATATGACCCGCCCCAGGGCCATGGGGTACTCGGTTCCGGGCGTTGATTCATGGGGGATGTCACGGGTGCCTGTGCCCGATCCCGTGGCCCTGGTGGTCGCTGAAAAGAGTCAGTAAAAATAATAAAACTGAATTAGTCCTTACAGGTAATTCCTTTTCTTGGAGCCTTCCACGACAGCATTGGAGGATGTCGTCCACGCCCTATTGGGGGACAGGAACACAGAGGTTAAAAGCCCCTCCCCTTCCTCAGTACTCCAGTGTTTACCAAGATCACCCTTAGCCATGGATTACCTGATACAAACCGAATCAAACACAAACAAGGGGGGGAACTGTTGCTGTCGTGGAAGGCTCCAAGAAAAGGAATTACCTGTAAGGACTAATTCAGTTTTCTCCATTCGCCTTCCACGACAGCATTGGAGGAATACCACCGATACTCCTCAGGGTGGGACTATTGCCTGTAGGACTTTCCTACCAAAGGACAGATCCCGACTGAAGGACAGAACTAACCTATAGTGGCGAGAAAAAGAGAGGAGAGACTACCACGTAGCCGCCCTGCAAATCAGCTCCGATGAAGCCCCAGCCTGCTCCACCCAGGATGTAGAAGCAGCCCGAGGTGAAGGAGACTTCAACCCCACCGGAGGAGCAAGGACCGGAGGACGTAGGCCATCACAGATCACCTTCGTGATCCAGGAAGCGATGGTAGCCTAGGAAGTCTTCTTCCCTGTATTTTTCCCAAAATGCTGAACAAAACAGGTTCTGATCTAACCTCCAGGAAGCAGTCTCACGGAGGTAGTGGAGGACAGTCCGACGAACATCGAAGGAGTGAAACACGGCCTCGACGCATTAGCAGGAAATTGACCAAATGAAGGTAGAACCACCACCTGGAACCGATGGAAAGCCGACACAACTGTCGGAAGAATAGATGAATGCAACAGAAGCGTAATGCGAACAACGGACACCACGAGGCACGGAGCCCGGAGAGAGTGCCTGCAGTTCTCCAACTCTGGAGCAGAAGTGATGGCCACAAAAAACGGCCCCTTGTGAGAGAGACGTAAGGGATGCAGCAGACAAGGGTGCAAAGGGACTTCGAGAAAGCCCGTGGAGAACAATCTTCAAATCCCAGGGAGGGACAGAAGGCCGAACCGGGACGCTGCCCCCAAGCAGAAGTAAAAAAACGCTTGATTCATCAAAGGAAGCAAGATCCTGGGCAAAAACTGCCCCAAGGGCTGACACCTGGACTTAAGAGTGCTCGGCCGAAGCCTCGAATCAAAGCCATGCTGCAAAAACCAAGAGTTGGGCCACATGAGGATGATGCATGGCCGGGATGGAAGGAGCACACCAGGACAGGAACCGATTCCAGCCCTCCCAGAAATAGCGTGCAACACAGGCTGCCTGCCCTGCCGAAGCATGCGGATCACTGCCTGGGAGCGACCCTTGGTCCTCAGGATCCCGGCCGGAACAGCCAGGCCGCCAGATAGAGCCACCGAAGGCCCAGGTGAAAGAGGACCCTGGGATAGTAGGTCGAGACAGTGGGGTAACCTAATCAGTCCCTCCAGGCCCAGGTCTCGGATGGCATCTACCACACCCGTTTGGGCCACAGGGGAGCCACCAGGATAGTAGACACCCCCTCCGCCCGAATCTTTTGCAACGCCTTGGGAAGTAGCGGGATTGAGGAAATGCATACACCAAACGGAAGGCCCAGGGATGGGCAAAGGCGTCCAGCCCCCGAGGATGGTCCGACCGCATAAGGGAGAAAAAAGGGCGGCACCTTTGTATTCGAGCCCGAAGCGACAGGTCGATCGAAGGGACACCCCACCTGTCCGTAAGAGAGCGAAATACATCCGGATGGAGGCACCATTCTCCTGGGTGGACCTCCGTGCGGCTCAAGAAATCTGCCTGTACATTGGCCATTCCCTCCAGATGTACTTCCGAGGAGGAGAGAAGATGGCGTACTGTCCACGAAAAGATCAGTCTTGCCAGCCCCTGCAAGTGTAAGCCTCGAGTACCACCTAGGTACCGCAAGAAGGTCACCGTAGTCAGATGTCCGATAGGATCTTGACACGATGACCCCGGAGAACGTGAGCTGCGCATGAAGCGCTTCCTCCACTGCCAGAACGTTCCCGGAAGTGTGAAGACTGGCGACTGACCGAGTGACTCCAAATACACTGGAATGGTGTGCGATTCACCATCGCGCCCCAACCGAAACCGCTGGCATCAGTGGGAACGGAGGTCATAGGAGCCTGCAGCCAGGCCACCCTCGTCTGAAGGTGTCCAGGATTCATCCAGGAAAGCGAGGTTACCATCCGCACCCGGGTTTCCAGACCCGCGAGTTTAAAGAATCCTGACGTCTGTCCCAGGAACTCAGTATGTGTTCCTGGAGCAGATGGGAAGGAGCCTGAGCCCATGCAACCGACTGAATGCAGGACGTCATGGCCAACTACAGAGACATTGCTTCCCGCAAGGAGGGCGACCTCCCTCCCGGAAGCAGGTCAGAAGCACCAGCGCAGAAGCTGATGTGCCGCAGGAAGGAACGAGGCCAGTCTGGAGGAGGCCAGCAAGACTCCCAAAAATTGACGACGGGATGCTGGCACCCGTTCCGATTCCCAAAGATTGGGCACCCACCCCAGGGACTGAAGAAACTACAACGTTTTGGAGACCAGTGTGTGCAGAACCACTGCTGAAGGAGCCACCACCAACATGTAGTCTAAATAGGGAAGCACACAAATTCCCTGGGTCTGGATGAATGCAATCATTTCCCCCATGAGTTTGGTAAACTCTGGGGGCCTACGAAAACCCGAAGGGCAGCACATTAAACCGATAATGGACCGTCCCGCCTGCCCCGGAGATCGCGAATCGCAGAAAGCGCTTGTGGGACGGGTGAATGGGGACATGATAATACGCGTTCTGGAGGTCCCACAACCTGGAGTAACCCCCAGGCCCTCCTCTCCAGGAGGAACCGGGGACCCCACACACGAATCCAACAGGTCTCGCAGACCCAACAAGAAAAAATGTGCGAGAGTCCCCCTGAGGAAGGAGAGGACTCGAAGACACGGAGGGGCTGGCTCTCAAATTCCAAGCGCAGACCCTCCCAAATGGTCAAGAGGATCCAAGTGCACGAGGAGATTGCTTGCCACTGTGGCCGAAACCGCAGGAGCTGCCCCGCAATGGGGAAGGCGGCATTGTTTAGGGGGCGGCTGGTGATGCCGCTGCTGGGGGAGCAAGATAGTACGGGTCTTGTCCCCTTTCTGGAATGCCCAGCGACCAGACTTACCCTTCCCTTTAGACTGGGAGGGTTGGCTGCGCTCAGGCCGAAAAGACTGCCTCCGAAAGGACTTCTGTTCTGGGAGACACAGTTTCTGGTCTGATACCTTACCCAGGATGTCATCCAATGCCGGACCAAAGACAAAAAAGACCTTTGAAAGGGGAGGCCACACAGCTGGAGCTTAGACATGACCTACCCATTCCACAAAGTAAGCCATACTGCCCTGTGAACTGTGTTAGCCAACACTGCGCACCTGGCGCCAATGCGGATCGACTCAGGAGAGGCATCGGTCAGGAAGCCCGTAGCACGTTTCAGAAGTGGAATGGAGTCCAAAGCTCCTACCTGGAGCACCCTGCAGGAGGATTCTTCCAGGTGGGTGATCCACTGAAAGAGAGACTTGGTTAAAAGCCTCACCCAAAGGCTAGTGGCCCACAGTCACCAGAGCACGGGCCCTACCAGGGGGATAGCCTGCAGCCATCATGTGTCACCTATACATAATGCCTTGGATGATGTACAGCTTAGGATTGAACCCACAGCCACGGCTGGGTACATGGGGCATGGTGCAGGTGATTAACTGCTACATGGTTGCTGCCACAGCAGCCCCACACATGTAGAGGAAATGATCACCTTTAAAGACATAGCAGCCGCCTCCCAGGAGTTTTTGAGGACACTCTCCATCTTACAATCGAGGGGGTCCTACAACTGGGAAGAATCTTCAAAAAAGGCAACGTGGTCTTATATGCTACCTTGGCCACCCAGATATCCACCTTCGGGACCTCCCAGACAAAGTCATCACCTTCCAGTCCACTCGGATGGGGTGAGCAGCCGATGTTTTGGAGACTCCTACTCCCGGCAGATGAGAACCCGGATGACTTCATGGACAGGGAAGCCCAACTGCCGCTTAGCCTTCAGGCCTCTGAACATTTAGTCCTGCACAGAAGAAGGGGGTTCCACCACCTCTACTCCATGGTACTGTGGACAGTGTCCACCAATTCACCCATGGACTCCGTGGAAAAAGAGTAGTGTCCAGATTCTCGTGTCTGGACAGAGGCAACAGCGGCAATATCCTCGCCGTCCTCTGACGCTGAGCTCTAGCCAGCCTCCATGAGATCCACAGAGTCACAATCCTGGAGCTTCTCCTCTTTCGGAGGGGAAGGCCTGGAAGCTGCAGCAAAACCCAGCAGCCGAGATAGAAGCCTGCACCTCTTCCCTAATGGATTGGAGCTCCTCAAGCAGGGATGGGGAGTCCATCCTGACAACACTGTCAGTCATGGCCGACACCTTTTTGTAGGAAGAGGGAAGTTCGTGCCACAGCCACATTTCCATGGACGGGTTTTAGCTCCCTTTCACAGGTGGCCCTTGTCTCCCTATAGAAAAAACGGGAAGAGAAGGGGGTCCCAGTGGGAGTGCAGGACCTAAATAACTCTACCCCTTGTGACCACCCCCAGAAACACTTACATGAGCTGGGGGACGCTGGGCTCTGCAGAAGCAGAGGTGGAAGCCTATCACCCTCCATGTTTCAGGGATCAGCCTTACCTGGGTGTAGCTTCCGGCAGGCACTTATCCAGAAGTACCGTGCCCCCAACGAGGAACACCTGTTCCCTCCCTCCTCCTGGTCAATTGCCGCGGGCAGTAGCGCGCGATAGGCCTGCTGGGTTCCCTGGAGCCGCGCCCAGTCTGTACAGGAGCCACCGCCTGAAACAGGAAGTGCCCTGCCTAAACAGGAAGTGCCATCAAGAAACCTCTGATGCATGCCCCAGGGACCGCAGCTGGAGGAGGGAGACGCCGGAGAGCTGAACAGGCCTCCGGCGCTGCAATACACGGCCTGCTTTGCCCCGTAGGACGCAGGAAGGCCGGATGGTCCCACCACGGGAGCCCCGAGAAGGAGGAGGAGGCCGCCCCCGACGTCCATCCCTGGCCCGGCTGTAAGTACACCCCAATGCTGCCTCTGCCGGCCTGACAGCACTGGAACCTCTCCATGCCCCAAGGGGGACAGGAGGACACTGGAGTACTGAGGAAGGGGAGGGGCTTTTAACCTCTGTGTTCCTGTCCCCCAATAGGGCGTGGACGACATCCTCCAATGCTGTCGTGGAAGGCGAATGGAGAAAAAATAGTTTGACACGCCACCTACGGTTCAAGTATGGTTACCGATGCTTCTGGTCAGACCTCCGGGGTGATGGTAGGGCAGCAAGATGGTTACGCTCCCCGTAGGTGGAGCGGGTTCTCGGGGCAGTTATAGTAGTTGTTTTTACACAGGGAGCCAGCTTACCACACGGCACAGCCAATTGTCCTTTTCACTGCAGCAAGTATGCGGCTCATCTGGCAAGGGAAATAAAGTAAGTCACACAGTGTTTAACTTTGAACGGGTTTACTTGCAGTACTTCAGGCAAATTAGCAGATGTTACAGTCACTCGGGTTTTACTGGCCTGGGTAGTCACCAAGGAACTGGGATGTTTCACTCAGGATCCTTGGTGGTGTGTCTGCCGTTCCCTCACTGCGCTCTCTTCTCATTCTACCGTGCAGCGCCTCGACGCGTAGAGCCTCGAGCCAGCTCCCACGGGACTTTGGTGGAGGTCTCCCCTTTAGGTCCCCCTCACCCTAGTTCGGTGTGCCTTTTCAAGGGAAGCGCCGGGTCTTTGGCCGCGACTTCCTACAGAAGTTCGGGGCCTCCAATTTTAACAGCTTGGGGATAAACACCCGCACTGTCCAGAGCTGAACCTGTGCCTGGGACTGGACCCCTCTGGTCGGTAGTTGTATCAGGGTCCAGATTTGGGCACACCGCAATGCCTGGTGCCACCAGGGTCTCTCTCCTGTCACGACAGCCTTCCTGGGTCGCCCTTCACTCCTCTCTCCCCAACTGAACTGTTCTTCCACCCATACACTTTTCTACCCCACCTGACTCTTCCCACAGGACTGGGTCTTCCCTACAGCAGGTTCACGCACAGTCCTCTACGCTAGGGTGTGTATGAATGGGTGTTGTGAGGATCCTTTATGCACCATCCCAATTCCCTTGGTAACAGGAATACTACACACTCTTATTTGGGTGCAGTACCTCGCCATGGCGTCCCGACCAGTGGGGCGCTATAATATCTATATATACACTTTATTTATAAATAATATATATATATATATATTTATATTCAAACACATATATACGCACACACATATAGATAAACCAAAAGAAATAGCGTTATGTTTTTTCCACATGGAGGTGGCAGCTCCCCACATGACAGGAGGTGGCGGCTCCTCCTCACATGACAGGTGGTGGCGGCTCCTCCTCACATAACACGTCGTGGCGGCTCCTCCTCACATGACACGTCGTGGCGGCTCCTCCTCACATGACACGTCGTGGCGGCTCCTCCTCACATGACACGTCGTGGCGGCTCCTCCTCACATGACACGTGGTGGCGGCTCCTCCTCACATGACACGTGGTGGCGGCTCCTCCTCACATGACACGTGGTGGCGGCTCCTCCTCACATGACACGTGGTGGCGGCTCCTCCTCACATGACAGGAGGTGGCGGCTCCTCACATGACAGGAGGTGGCAGCTCCTCCTCACATGACAGGAGGTGGCAGCTCCTCCTCACATGACAGGTGGTGGCAGCTCCTCCTCACATGACAGGTGGGGGCGGCTCCTCACATGACAGGTGGTGGAAGCTCCCCACATGACAGGTGGTGGCGGCTCCTCACATGACAGGTGGTGGCGGCTCCTCACATGACAGGTGGTGGCGGCTCCTCACATGACAGGTGGTGGAGGCTTCTCACATGTCAGGTGGTGGCGGCTCCTCACATGACAGGTGGTGGAAGCTCCTCACATGACACGTGGTGGCGGCTCCTCCTCACATGACACGTGGTGGCGGCTCCTCCTCACATGACAGGAGGTGGCGGCTCCTCACATGACAGGAGGTGGCGGCTCCTCACATGACAGGAGGTGGCAGCTCCTCCTCACATGACACGTGGTGGCGGCTCCTCCTCACATGACACGTGGTGGCGGCTCCTCCTCACATGACAGGAGGTGGCGGCTCCTCACATGACAGGAGGTGGCAGCTCCTCCTCACATGACAGGAGGTGGCAGCTCCTCCTCACATGACAGGAGGTGGCAGCTCCTCACAAGACAGGTGGTGGCGGCTCCTCCTCACATGACAGGTGGTGGCGGCTCCTCACATGACAGGTGGTGGAGGCTCCTCACATGACAGGTGGTGGAAGCTCCCCACAAGACAGGTGGTGGCGGCTCCTCACATGACAGGTGGTGGCGGCTCCTTCTCACATGACAGGTGGTGGCGGCTCCTCACATGACAGGAGGTGGCGGCTCCTCACATGACAGGAGGTGGCAGCTCCTCCTCACATGACAGGAGGTGGCAGCTCCTCCTCACATGACAGGAGGTGGCAGCTCCTCACAAGACAGGTGGTGGCAGCTCCTCCTCACATGACAGGAGGTGGCGGCTCCTCACAAGACAGGTGGTGGCGGCTCCTCCTCACATGACAGGTGGTGGCGGCTCCTCACATGACAGGTGGTGGAGGCTCCTCACATGACAGGTGGTGGCGGCTCCCCACATGTCAGGTGGTGGCAGCTCCTCACAAGACAGGTGGTGGCGGCTCCTCACATGACAGGTGGTGGCGGCTCCTCACATGACACGTGGTGGCGGCTCCTCCTCACATGACAGGTGGTGGCGGCTCCTCACATGACACGTGGTGGCGGCTCCTCCTCACATGACAGGAGGTGGCGGCTCCTCACATGTCAGGTGGTGGCAGCTCCTCCTCACATGACAGGTGGTGGCGGCTCCTCCTCACATGACAGGAGGTGGCGGCTCCTCCTCACATGACAGGAGGTGGCAGCTCCTCCTCACATGACAGGTGGTGGCGGCTCCTCACATGTCAGGTGGTGGCGGCTCCTCACATGTCAGGTGGTGGCGGCTCCTCATGAGATAACTACATTACTGAAGTGACATTTCCCGCTCTTTTTCTCCGCCTGTCTCATTTACATAAGTACAATGCGCCACATCTGATTGGCAGTTGGTGCATCCAATAAGAACTCGGAAAGTCGCGCCCATCTCTCGTGACCACTAGGCGTCATCACCGGTAGAGTCTGGTGGAGACCACGCCCCTTTTTATCAGTGAAGCGCTTTGATAGGCGCGAAGGCGCCATATTGTAGGCGTGGCTAAGCCGCTGTTGTCATTGTTACTGTAAACAACGTTCCTCGCTGTGGGCGGGGCTATGTGCGGAGTAGGCGGGGCTGAGTGCACGGGTCGGCGGGGACGCCCTGGTTGTGTTATCAGTTGAGCGGCGGCGGTGGCGGTAGCGGCGGCTGTAGCCCGGAGCCTGAGGCCTGCAGTCTGCACCGGGGATCACACTTCACTGCTGCCTACTCTGCAGAGTCTGACACCCGACCTTGGAAACTTTCCTACAAGTGCAGCCTGGTGCCCCGGATCCTGCCTCTGCTCTCTGAGTGGCCCCTGGGGGCCCCATATGGCTCCCATTATCCCATATAGGACGTTTTGTGTGTGGGGCTCTGCCATCATCACTGCCCCTCCCCCTGGACTCCCTCCAGCCCCTCCAGACTCTCCATGCTGTAAACAGTAGGATCTTCTATTGCCCCACCATCATCCTGGAGCAGCACCGACCCCAGGTGTGGATTATGGCTGTCTTGTAGGAGTATTGGGCGCCCCCCGGGCTGTGTTATCGGAGTATTGGGCGCCCCCCGGGCTGTGTTATCGGAGTATTGGGCGCCCCTCGGGCTGTGTTATCGGAGTATTGGGCGCCCCTCGGGCTGTGTTATCGGAGTATTGGGCGCCCCTCGGGCTGTGTTATCGGAGTATTGGGCGCCCCCAACCGGGCTGTGTTATCGGAGTATTGGGCGCCCCCACCGGGCTGTGTTATTGGAATATTGGGCGCCCTCTGGGCTGTGTTATCGGAGTATTGGGTGATGAACAGGGGATGTAGAGCCGGTGCATCCTCTGCCCCCCTGGACTCGTCTGCCGATGTCCTGGAGCATCATTGAATTGTCCTGATTGCCCGTTTTGTCTCTTCGGATGTCCAGCTGGTGATACATTGCCCCCCAGGGACACCCCCTCGGTGCCTCCGTTGCTTCGGCTCACATCTGCAGACATGGAGGAAACACAACTTCCCTCTGGATTACTGGAGATCTGTGTCCTCGTAGGACCCCCCATCGATGACATCAGAGATATAGACAAGGTAGGTTGTTAGGTTGTTCAGCCCCCACACCCATCAATGACATCAGAGAGACAAGCTCCCCCATTGATGACATCAGAGGGGTAGACAATCCTCCATCGATTATGTCAAAGACATACACATCCCCCTATCGATGATATCATTGAGATAGACAAGATAGGTTGAGTAAACCCCCCCATTGATGACCGAGAGATAAACAACCCCCCATTGATGTCAGAGACAGACACCCCCCTATCAATGACATCAGCGAGACAACCCCCCCCCCCCATCGGTGACGTCAGTGAGATACCCCCCCCCCATCATGTTGTCAGAGATGTAGACCACCCCCCATCGATGACATCAGAAGGATAGACAACTCCCCATCATGGTGTCAGAGACATGCACATCCCCCCATCAATGACATCAGATAGATAGACAAGGTAGGTAGGTTGAGTAACCCCCCTCATTGAGGACATCGGAGGGACAACCCCCCCCCCCCCATCGATGACATCAGTGAGACAACCCCCATCAATGACGTCTGACATTGACAACCCCGCCATCGATTATGTCAGAGACATACATATCCCCCTAACGATGACATCAGTGAGAGAGACAAGTTATGTTGAGTAACCCCCCCCATCAATGACAGAGGGGTAGACAATCCCCCATTAGAGGGATAAACAACCCCCCCATTGATGATGTCAGAGGCAGACAACCCCCCATCAATGACATCAGTGAGACAACCCCCCCATCGATGATGTCAGAGATATTGACAACCCCTGTCATCGATGACATCAGATAGATAGACAAGGTAGGTTGAGTAACTACCCTCATTGAGGACATCGGAGGGATAGACAATTCCCCCCCCCCCATTAGTGATGTCAGAGACATATACATTCCCCCCCCATTGTTGCCATCAGAGAGATAGACAAGGTAGGTTGAGTAATCCCCCGCCCATTGATGACATCATAGAGACAACCCCACCCATCGATGACAGAGGGATAGACAATCCCCCATCAGAGGGATAAACAACCCTCCCCCCCCCCCCCCCCATCGATAATGTCAGAGGCATAGGCAACCCCCCCATCCATGACATCAGTGAGGCAACCCCCCATCCATGACATCAGTGAGGCAATCCCCCATCGATGACATCAGAGGGATAGACAACCCCCCCCATTGATGACGTCAGAGAGATGGACAAGGTCGGTTGAGTAACCCCCCCCCCCCCCATCGATGATGTCAGAGAGATGGACAACCCCCACATCGATGATGCAGTGAGTTAAGACAAGGTAGGTCTAGTAACCCCCCCCCCCCCCCCATCAATGACGCATCAGAAGGATAGACAACCCCACCATCATGATGTCAGAGACATAGACAAACCCCCATTGATAACATCAGAGAGATAGACAATGTATGTTGAGTAACCCCTTCTTTCCACCCATCAATGATGTCAGAGACAGACAAGCCCCCCATTGATGACATCAGGAGATCGACAAGATAGGGGGAGGGGGCTACCCAACCTGTCGATGACCTCAGAGCAGTGGTGTGATGTAATTTTATTTTCCACATTTCAGGTATGGATGCATTCATTGCCAAAACCTACTCCACTGACCCCATAGAGATCCCGTGTAAAATTCCCAATGTGTTAGTAGATATATGAACAGCAGTGACCTGAGCAGCTCTGACTATTTCTCATCTAAGGGCCCTTTCACATCAGCGTTTTTCGTAATTCGCGGCAGATGCGGTGAAAAAACCGCATCTGCCGCGTTTGCCGCATAACCGTTCCACTTGCGGCGCGGTTGCGGTTTTTCCCATAGGAAGTATAGGGGGACTTGCAGCAAGTGCGGTTTTGCACTTGCGGCAGGTGCGGCAGCGAAAAAAACCGCGGCTGACCGCGTTTTTTTTCGCTGCCGCACCTGCCGCAAGTGCAAAACCGCACTTGCCTCATCTGCCGCAAGTCCCCCTATACTTCCTATGGGAAAAAACGCAACCGCGCCGCAAGTGGAACGGTTATGCGGCAAACGCGGCAGATGCGTTTTTTTCACCGCATCTGCCGCGAATTACGAAAAACGCTGATGTGAAAGGGCCCTAAGTGTCATTATCACATCAGGGTATCAATAGACATTCTCCTACACCCCCCCCCCCCCCCCTCCATGTACTGTACACAAGCCCTTCACTGCCATCTCTGTACTCTTCTGAAGGCCAGCCTGAGCCTCAGCATAATGTTATCTTCACCCTATAATGCAGTATATTGTGTAAGCGTTGAAATTATCATAGGATCGCAATAGACTAAGGATATTTGTAAAAATTGGGGTTGGGGGGGAGGGGGAGCGGGGGTCTGCATCACTTCATTCCCAATACAAAAGTAAAGAAATAACAATAATAAAATATCCGCACTTAGTTTCTCCACATCCACAAATGTCTGATTTGTCAAAATGTAAAATGATTCAACCTGTACAAAAAACAGAGATGAAAAGCGGTGGGATTTTTTTTTTTATCTCCTCTAAAAATGTACCAAAAAGCAAACAAAACATCTTTAGTACCCCAAAATGCTAAAAAAAAAATAAATACCAAACCCCCACAAGACTCAATCAATAGAAAAATAAAAAATTGGAGGTATCGGCAAAGGGGCACACAAACGTGCCTAATCTTGACCACTCTTTTGGGATTGCCACTAGTGAGTGCTACCCTGCTCTGGTGATGAGCGAGTGCTACCCTGCTCTGGTGATGAGCGAGTGCTACCCTGCTCTGGTGATGAGCGAGTGCTACCCTGCTCTGGTGATGAGCGAGCGCTACCCTGCTCTGGTGATGAGCGAGCGCTACCCTGCTCTGGTGATGAGCGAGCGCTACCCTGCTCTGGTGATGAGCGAGCGCTACCCTGCTCTGGTGATGAGCGAGCGCTACCCTGCTCTGGTGATGAGCGAGCGCTACCCTGCTCTGGTGATGAGCGAGCGCTACCCTGCACTGGTGATGAGCGAGCGTCGCCATGCTCCGGTGAGGAGCGAGCGCCGCCAAGCACTAGCGAGGAGCATGAAGCATGGTAGCGCTAGCTCCTCACTTATCCACTTGCTTAGATCAGATCACAAATCAACTGCAAGTTTTCACCCCTGGTGGGTAACATTTGCCTGAGTCTCGGATGCTGCAGGGTCATAAATGGGGTCAGAGTGATTCAGGTCGGGTGACCTTGCGGATCAGGAGGATGTAGTGACGCGACCACAGGGAATTCCCGCTGAGTGTAAACCTCTTCCCATATTGTAACCTCGCTGAGTTTCTGTACTCATACGTGTCACAGTAATGAATGCCTTGTATCTATACACCAAGCTTCACTTCACACGACCAAAAAATAGTTTCACTAAGGCCCGCTTCACACCATGGTTTCTGTGATCCGGGGCTGTCTGGTGTGAAGCGGACATGCCTAGATCTGATTTTGGCCCCATAGTATTCCTATGGCGCCGGATGGCATTGTTTTGCCATCCAGTTTCCATCTGTCCGGGAGGATCTGGGAGAATTCAGGTTTTTCTCCCGAACACAAAATCGCAGCTTGCTGCGCTTTTCTGTCCGGGGAAAAAAAATCTGAACAGATTCGACAGAAAATCTGTCCGGCTCCTGGACGCCAGGTGCTGAGGCTCACCACCATCTGGTGTTGAACTTAAGCACCGTGGAGAACTCCCCGCTGACACTTCAGGACCGTGGCCAGCTCCTGCTAGCTGCGATTTTGCAATTTCAGCAGGGACAGCTCCTGAAATCTGCAATCTGCCGATTCCAGCAGAAAATGGTACCGCATGGCATGTTTGCCCTCTGGTTCTGTTCTATCCGGGCTGTCAGGTTCTGTCCGTTGCTTTGCCCAAAACACCGGACAAGAACCTGACAGCTCGATACCGTGGTGTGAAGCCAGCCTAAGGGTGCTTTCACATCTGCGTTTTTCGTAATTCGCGGCAGATGCGGTGAAAAAACCGCATCTGCCGCTTTTACCGCATAACCGTTCCACTTGCGGCGCGGTTGCGGTTTTTTCTATGCAATGTATAGGCATACTTGCGGCAGGTGCGGCAAGTGCGGTTTTGCACTTGCGGCAGGTGCGGCCGCGAAAAAAACCGCAGTAAGCCGCGGTTTTTTTCGCGGCCGCACCTGCCGCAAGTGCAAAACCGCACTTGCCGCACCTGCCGCAAGTACGCCTATACATTGCATAGAAAAAACCGCAACCGCGCCGCAAGTGGAACGGTTATGCGGCAATCGCGGCAGATGTGGTTTTTTCACCGCATCTGCCACGAATTACGAAAAACGCAGATGTGAAAGCACCCTTAGGCTGGTTTCACACTGCAGTTTTTTTCCCCTGATCAGGTTCCATCCAGTTTGAGTGCCAAAACCAAGAGAGGAACCAGGAGAGGAATTTGCAGAGAAAAACTATAATTGAAATATTGACCCCTGTTCTGAGTTTTGGAGACTCCTGGTTTTGGCACACAAACCTGATCGAACCTGATCAGGGAAAAAACTGCAGTGTGAATCCAGTCTTAGGCTCGGATGTAGGGAAATGAGATACTTCTTGGTTACTGAAGTACATATATTTCTAAAGGTGCTATTGAAGTGAATTTCTCACCAGATGTTGGTGACAATCCATCCAATCATCACAGACAAAATCAAACCATATATGTCCATAAATGATGTGTAATAATGATGAATGACACAGGGAAAAAGTACTGAACATGTTTCTGACATGTATTTAATACTCAATTCTTTGTTGATGAAGCTCCAGATGCCTAGTCCCTGCATGGCTCAGGTGGATTTTGGCCCATTCTTCCACTCAAACACTCTTCACCTCCGGCAGATCCCGTGAATCCTTCTATGATCTCTGAGCTTTAGTTCCTTCCAGACATTTTCTATTGGTACAGCTCCGGTGATCGGCTTGGCCATTGCAGCAGATTTTCCTCCTTAACTCTGTGTTTGGGATCCTTGTCCTGTGAAATGTCCACCCTCGTTTCATCTTCATCATCCTGGTAGATGCAGCAGATTTGTATCAGGAATGTCTCAGTACATTTGTCCATTCTTCCTTCCTTCAGTTATATGAAGTTTGCCAGTGACCTATGCTTAAAAACAGCTGCACACCATGATATTCCCATCTCCACACTTCACTATTGGTGTTTTTATGATTATTTGCCTTTTGGCCTCCAAACCTGGTGTGTATTATGGCATCCAAAGAGTTAAATTTTGTTCTCATCTGACCAGGCTATATTCTCCCAGTATTTCACAGACTTGTCTAAATGTTGTTGAGCAAACTTAAAACCCTCTTGATCCTGCTTTTTTGTTCAGCAATGGAGTCTTGCGTGGTGAGCATGCATACAGGAGTGTGCATACAGGCGTGTGCATACAGACCATGGAGAAGGGGGAGTGTATTGCTTACTGTTTTTTTTTTGTAAAACAATTGTACTTGCTGATTCCAGGTTGTTTTGTAGCTCTCCACAGGTGGTCCTTGTCTACTGGACCAGGGGTCCCCAACCACCGGTCCGCGGACCGGGCCGTGGGGGTCTTTGTGCCGGTCCGCGGCTAGCTGCCGGCTTCCCCGCCCCCCCTAAGAAGTCTCCGCCCTCTGTGAAGTCCACACCCCTCACCTGCACTACGCCGCTCTGAGCCTCTGCCTCAACTGCGTGCGTAGATGTAGAAGGTGAGCTGTCGGCCAATCAGTGCAGCAGCCATGCCCTGATTGGCCCGCTACTGCTGCGCTGTTATTAGCAGACAGCTTCCCTCGTACAGCTAAGCAGCTGAGGAAGAGATGTGGCCGGAGTTTCATATCTCGCACTATTTCCAAGCGCAGCATGACATGAGCTTCCACGTCACGTGATGCGCTGGAAGTAGCGTGAGATATGAAACTCCGGCCACATCTCTTCCTCAGCTGCTTAGCTGTACTGCCGGCAGGAGCAGTGAGCATCAGCTGGCAAGTGTGAAGGGGGCATTCAGGGACAATGTCTGTGCGAGGGGGGGGGGGCATTCAGGGGCAATGTCTGTGTGAGGGGGGCATTCAGGGGTCAGTCTTTGTGTGGGGTGGATTGTACTGGGGTCAGTGTGTGTGTGTGTGTGTGTGTGTGTGTGTGTGTGTGTGTGGGGGCAATATGTGAGGGGGGTATTCAGGGATCAGTGTGTGTGAGGGGTTATACAAGGGGTAATGTCTGTGTGTGTGTGGGGTTACTCAGATGGCAGTGTGTGTGTGGGGGATTGTACAGGGGGCAGTATGTCTGAGTGTGGGGGTTATACAAGGGGCAATGTGTGTGCGGGGGTTATACAGGAGGCAGTGTGTGTGTGGGGGGGGGGAGAATTTGCTATATGGAGGAATGCAATGCTGCATTAAACTATGAAGAGCTGTGACACTGCATTATATTATATGGAGGGATATGAGGCTGCATTATACTTTATGGAGGGATGTGACGCTGCATTGTACTATATGGAGGGCTGTGACGCTGCACTATACTATATGAAAATAAGACGTAGCGCATCTTTTGAGGAAACAGGGTGGTAAACTCCACCCCTTCTCCATAGCCCCCGCCCCATGAGGACAAAGCCCCGCCCCACCGGGCCCCGGAAAAGCGATCTTCCATGAAGCCGGTCCCCGGAGCAAAAAAGGTTGGGGACCCCTGTACTGGACAACTCTACTGATAATTCTTATGACTCCTGTGTGTTAAGTCATGCGGGGAGGAGCACCTGGCTATGGTGGTTCATGGTAAAATGATGGTCCCAATAGAGTTCACTGGATCCTTCAGGAGTTTAGAAATTGTTTCATAACCAATGCCATCATTATGTCTTTGCTATAAAAATGCTGTTAGTGCCTTGAGACGGCTCATTGGTTCTACCCATCATGAGATGTTTCTTGTGTAGCACCTTGGTAATGAGCCACCTTTTTTATTAGTCATCAGATGAACCAGCTAATATTATTTCTCACTAAGTAACAGAATTGCTTTCTAATTAATGATAGATTTCAGCTGGTGTCAGGACGTTCCATGGCTTTATGCACTTTTCTCTCTTCATATGTTCAATACTTTTTCCCTGTGTTATTTCTCATTATTACACAACTTAATGGACATCCATTGTTTGATTTCTTTGCTGTGGGGATTGGATAGGTTGTTATTGACATCTGGTGAGAAATTGTCAATTGTGCCTTTAGAAATATATGTTCTTAGAAAATTGATGACATATTCAATATTTATTGCGCCTATCAGGATATTGGGGCACCTGGTGGAAGCCCACTTAGAATTTTGACTCCTTTTGAGGTCATCAGTTGGTGGTGAAATTCTCTGCTAGAGATGAAGAAATCGCCGCTGCTTCTTCCTTCAGTTCCTTATTTATATTTTTCCACCACAGACAACATGAAATAAAGGAGCCGACCGCGCTGCTTCCTCTTCTGTATGGAGCTCTAGGGTGAGACCAGAGGACAGTGGAGGTCGCGACGTGCTCAGTTGTGCGGCAAAGCGGTTGTAATATTTCCTTGAGTAGTTGGGGAGTTCACCTCGCCTTGTTGGGGTGATTTGGTCGCTTGACTGGTCTCGCCCTTCTCTTCAGGTTGAGTCGGACAATTGTAATGATTATTTAGGAACTCTTGAATCTGATAGCGAGGGTTATAACGAAACTGACACCAGGTTTTGAATAAACAAACTGTATTAACAAATAAACCAGTAGTTTAGAAACAGAAACAAACAGTAGGCAAATCCTGAAATAATAAGCAGAATATGCGAATGTCCAGAGATTATATGCAGAGAGTGCGACCGGCACTATTGCGTGAATGTCCAGAAATTATATGCAGAGAGTGCGACCGGCACTATTACGTGAATGTCCAGAAATTATATGCAGAGACCAGTACTATTACATGAATGTCCAGAAATTATATGCAGAGAGTGCGACGGGCACTATTACGTGAATGTCCAGAAATTATATGCAGAGACCAGTACTATTACGTGAATGTCCAGAAATTATATGCAGAGAGTGCGACCGGCACTATTACGTGAATGTCCAGAAATTATATGCAGAGAGTGCGACCGGCACTATTACGTGAATGTCCAGAAATTATATGCAGAGAGTGCGACCGGCACTATTACGTGAATGTCCAGAAATTATATGCAGAGAGTGCGACCGGCACTATTACGTGAATGTCCAAAATTATATGCAGAGAGTGCGACCGGCACTATTATGTGAATGTCCAGAAATTATATGCAAGAGTGCGACCGGCACTATTATGTGAATGTCCAGAAATTATATGCAGAGACCGCGACCGGCACTATTAGTGAATGTCCAGAAATTATATGCAGAGAGTGCGACCGGCACTATTACGTGAATGTCCAGAAAATATATGCAGAGACCGCGACCGGCACTATTACGTGAATGTCCAGAAATTATATGCAGAGAGTGCGACCGGCACTATTACGTGAATGTCCAGAAATTATATGCAGAGAGTGCGACCGCACTATTATGTGAATGTCCAGAAATTATATGCAGAGAGTGCGACCGGCACTATTACGTGAATGTCCAGAAATTATATGCAGAGAGTGCGACCGGCACTATTACGTGAATGTCCAGAAATTATATGCAGAGAGTGCGACCGGCACTATTACGTGAATGTCCAGAAATTATATGCAGAGAGTGCGACCGGCACTATTACGTGAATGTCCAGAAATTATATGCAAGACCGCGACCGGCACTATTACGTGAATGTCCAGAAATTATATGCAGAGACGCGACCGGCACTATTACGTGAATTTTTCAGAAATAATATGCAGAAAGTGAACAGCAAATAGATGGCTATCAGTGTGCTGGTTAGGGCAGAAAAGTCCCGCTTAAGCCCTCACTGATCAAGTCCCAAATTAAGTACACTGATAGCAAAACAAAGTCAAAGTTCTTATGGATCAAGTAGTTTCAGAGGTATAAAGCTCCTCTCCCTGGAAGTCTGGAAAGGAGGTAACCACAGCCAGGATCAGGTTAATGCACTGAAGACCGAAGGCAGCTCAAAGGTGATGAAGCTGATACAGGGCAAACGAGCAACAGCAAGAAGTCCAGGAGCAAGCCAGGAGAGTCTCAGAAGCCAACTAGCAAAATAATCAGGAAAGGAATAATCTCGGACCGGAAATTATAAGCAGGGCTGAAAGGAAGTTCAGGGGCAAGACGAGTTGCCAGACTCCATCTTGGATGAGGGTAAGAAGACACTAACAAGCTCCATGGAATACCCGGTAACCTTTCAACAGTTCAGTCCACATGGTCCTGTATAAGGTCACCTGATGCATTTTGTCCAAAAACGCTGCAAAAACACATTTATCCTATACAAAAATTTCAATTTATTTAGATTATTTATATATAGTATTTCTCCTCCACAACGGTGCAGATGGGTTGCATTGACCTGAGGGTCTACCGAAGCCCCTCGTCATCTTGTGCTCCCATGAACACCAATCTGTGGCTGCAATACTGAAGTCACAGGTTCAGATCCCCTAGGGGACTGAAAAATAAAAGTGTAGAGTGAAAAATATAAAAATCTGACTTTGACTCACCCCTTTTTGCCAATCCAAAAATAAAGAGAAAAAAATAAAAATCTATTTATTCATATTTGTTATTTCCACATCCCCAAAAGTCTGATCTATAAAAATATAAAATGATTGAATCCATACAGTTAAAGGGAACCTGTCATCCCCTTTGGGCATTTTAAACTGTGCCCACATAACTCAGAAAGTAACTTATATTGTGTGCAGAGCTGGCCGCCTATTGAGTCTGGGAGGCTACTATTTAGTCCAGGTGAATGATGTCTTCGCCGCCCCTCTGGACTGGAAAACCCACCCTGCACTTTTTAAATCTGCCGGTCCCCCCATCTGTGACCGGCGCTTGAGTGACAGTCGCGCCTGCACAGTGGAACGGGTGTCCGTGCTCTATTGAACAGTGAAGTCTCACGAGACTTCACAAATCTTGCTAGATGTCGACACTGACAGGCATGCCCGCGCAGTGGAGCGGGTGTCCGTGGATAGTGTCGAGACATCGACACTGTTCAATGGAGCGCGGTTACCCACTCCACAAGCGCCGGTCACAGGAGGGGCACTACACTCATGAGTAAGACTGCTTGGTGCAGTCGAAACGTGTCGACTGGGTCATATCGACCATGTAAGTTTTTCTTTTGTATGCACTTTACTTTCTTTTGAAAAAGAAAAGAAAAATCCAGTCCTGTTGAGCCGGGCTCCAAGTTTTTCTATTATCATTGACGTGAGGCCAGGGCGAGGCCAGTGACTGAGCCCCAGGTGGATGAGCATAGAGCAACCGGGTGAGCTGGAATCAAGTTTCTACCGTGAAAAATGAGATTGATACTTGCATCTCCGTATGGTAATTAGTCTTAGAGGGCGCTCAATCCCCCCCCCGCCCCTTCACCCTCACTACTAGTATCATTTCCCCCCACTGCGCAGGACCGGTTATGGTGCTAGGCCGCCACATCCTACTCTGTGGGAGGAGCAAGAGTTATGAATCGGGAGCGCGCTCCTGACTGAGTGATCTTGCCAACCAGGACATGATCCCAGGATTGAGGAGCGCGATAATGCAGCCGTGGAGAACCCCCAGTGTGACTATATATGTAGTCACGAAGACTAATTACCATACGGAGATGTAAGTATCAAACTCCTTTTTTACAACCATTATAGGACAGTTTTAGATCAGACAGGGATGATTAGGGATGTGCTAGGAAGCTGCAGGGACAGATAGTGATAGGTTTGGGGGCAAAAACGAGCTGACAGGTTTCCTTTTAAGGAGGGGTCATCAATATCAAAGTAGTGGAACAACCCTTTAAGCTGTGTATCTCTGGAGGGCACATAGGTTTTGCCACATTCACCACTCCCTTCCTGAACACCTTGCTTTTCCTATTACTTTAAGGATTGACAGAGGATAGGAAACTAAAGGCCCTGTTACACGCTTCAGTGTCTCAGCGGTCCCACCAACGATCGGAATCGCTGGGATATTGAAGGCCGATCGCTGGTGAGCTGTCACACATGCAGATTCACCAGCGATCCGGACCAGTGAGCACGCTGGTATCCAAGGTAAACAGCGGGTAACTAAGCGCTGCGCGGCGCTTAGTCACCCGCAGTTTACCTTGGATACCAGCTCTTAGCGTTGCTGTGCGGCGCTGGGAGCTCGCTGATCGTTGGTCTCCCGCTGTCACACGCAGCGATGCTGCGCGCTTAGCGGGTGACAAATGACAGATTTATGAACCGATTCATAAATCTGCGATCAATGATCAACGACTCATCGCTGATAGGTGTCTCATGCAATGATGTCGTTTAGACATCGCTGCAACGTCACCGTTACCGATATCGTTGTGTGTGACGGGCCCTTAAGTATTACAGGGAATGTCCAAAACCATTGCCGAGATGTGTTAAATAACGATCACATACATTGTTATTCCATACCTGATTGTCTGTGTTAACTTCCCCGCAGAGATGATCTGCATTTGACTGCTGCAGGTGATCACATTCATTAAGTGACCACTTAGGCATTTGGCTGCAGAGGTCACGTAATCATTGCAGGACAGTTAAAGGGTTCATCTATCCCAAAGTCCTTCTCCTTGAATCCTAATCTTGCCAGTTTGCAGATCAATAGGACTCTTTCTAATACATGTTTTCAGGGGTGGAGCGCTCCTGTAATGAAGGCCGGAAGTGCCGCCAATGCAGCGGTGGGGAGTTTATTGCATTCCTAACTTTTGTGACTATTCTTCAAAATATAAAAATCCTAACCGACGTACCTCTGGAAACTCCTGGTGTATCACGTCGGGAATATTTCCATGTGATGAACACATTCCTTCCCTTTTTCTCACAAGAAGCTGTAAAGACGTGTCACTGTCGGTGAGACATCCTTCCGTCTATGGTAGATCATAGTCCTAACGTGGTCACTCTGCCCATACAGCAATGCGCCAGGTACAAGGTTCCCGCACTCTGGATATACAAGAGTTTTGTTTTATTTACCGACAGCAAGCAGTGATCTTAACAACGTGAATGGGACCAGATCGATAATGCTCCATAGCCTACAGACGATAAACCATATAAACATACCAAGGAAACAGAAGAGCCCATCAAATTCCCAGCACCCCTAATAAATGTTGTGCCACAGGTGGGCAGTGAAGTGTTGGCTGCCATTGGTGGGTTTCGGTATTTTTGGGATTATTGGTAACTGTTTTAGTAATCTACGGTTTAGAAGAATGACTCAAGATCCATAGTGTCTATTCTAATGATGCCAACATCTCTAATGGACTAGGCTAATAAAGAAATAAAGCTAACATCCCTGGTGGTCTAGGGTAGAAAAGGGATTAATGGCAACAGCCTACATGGTCTATAATAGTAATGTTAGTTCAAAGAGACTATGTGAGACACTCACACGAGTCTTGCATGCCTCACCCAACATGGACGCTGCCTCACTGAACGGGAGCGTGTCAGCTGACGCGCTCCTGTCCAGAAAGGGGGAGGCCATGCCGGGTGAGGCATGCGAGACTTGTGCGATTATCACGCATGCATCTCGCGTAGTGTGTCTCTGCCCTTAATGTAATAATCTCAGGTGGTCGTGGATAACGATAGCAACACCCTTGGTGGTCTACATTGGTGATATTGCTATTCTTGATGCTCTCAATTAGAGATGCCATAATTCCTGGTGGTCTCTGGTACTGATGTCATCATCTTTGGTGGTTTAGGGTGCTGATTTCAGGGGTGTTCTCACCCCTGGTGGTTTAGGGAACTGATTTCATCATCACCTCTAGTGGTCTAGGGTACTGATGCAAGCACTCCTGGTGGTCTAGGTTACTTATGTTGTTTTCTATGGTGGTCTGCATTAGTGATGCCATCATCCATTGTGATCTGGATGGATAATCTCTCAATATTCCAGAATTGTCCCTATGACAGGACTATCGTTGCAAATAAAATGCAGAATCATATAAACTAACAAGATACAACAGCCTTATTAATTAATCTCTATATTGGAAGCCAGAAACAAAAGCTACCACTAACCTCAAAACAGAGGAAATAAAGGGGACAATGACTTGGATTGTAAAGTTACTGGATTTTCATTTTTAGCAGCTGAAAATGAGAAGCTTGAGGTTAATGATGAAGAAGAGGACAATGAAGACAGATTGTCTCCTCCACAATGAAGAAGCTCAGACTTGTATGGAGATTCCCCCCCATGTTTTGTGTCTTCCTTCTGTTTTGACAAAATCTATAAAAAACAAAACTCCCTGCTTGAAGGCTTCTGTTTTATGATATAACATATTAAGACATTTAATGAAATTAGGTTTTACTAAACCCACCATTTGTTTCTGCACCTTTCTAATAATGCATTATAATAGATAATATATGGTTCCCTATGTACAGCTAATTAACTACTATAATGCTACCCCCTCTTACAAGAATATAACTACTATAATACTGTCCTCTATGTACAAGAATATAAATACTATAATACTGCTCCTATGTACAAGAATATAACTACTATAATACTGCCTCTATATACAAGAATATAACTACTATAATACTGCTCCTATGTACAAGAATATAACTACTATAATACTGCCCCTATATACAAGAATATAACTACTATAATACTGCCCCTATGTACAAGAATATAACTACTATAATACTGCCCCTATGTACAAGAATATAACTACTATAATACTGCCCCTATGTACAAGAATATAACTACTATAATACTGCCCCTATGTACAAGAATATAACTACTATAATACTGCCCCTATATACAAGAATATAACTACTATAATACTGCTCCTATGTATAAGAATATAACTACTATAATACTGCCCTATGTGCAAGAATATAACTACTATAATACTGCCCCTATGTGCAAGAATATAACTACTATAATACTGCTCCTATGTGCAAGAATATAACTACAATACTGCTCCTATATACAAGTCCTATGTACAAGAATATAACTACTATAATACTGCTCCTATGTACAAGAATATAACTACTATAATACTGCCCCTATATACAAGAATATAACTACTATAATACTGCCCCTATATACAAGAATATAACTACTATAATACTGCCCCTATATACAAGAATATAACTACTATAATACTGCTCCTATATACAAGAATATAACTACTATAATACTGCCCCCAAATACAAGAATACAACTACTACACTGTGCAAAATTATTAGGCAAGTTGTATTTTAGAGGATTATTTTTATTATTATTGATCAACAACTATGTTCTCAATCATTCCAAAATTCATAAATATCAAAGCTTAATATTTTTGGAAGTTGGAGTGGTTTTTTTGTTAGATTTGGCTCTTAGGAGGATATCTGTTTGTACAGGATTATTAGGCAACTTAATAAAAACCTAATATATTCCCATCTCACTTGTTTATTTTCACCAGGTAAACCAATATAACTGCACAAAATTTAGAAATTTACATTTCTGACATGAAAAAACAAAACCCCCAAAAAATTAGTGCCCAATATAGCCCCCTTTCTTTATGATGACACTCAGCAGCCTCCATCCATAGATTGTCAGTTGCTTGATCTGTTTATGATCCTCATTGCGTGCAGCAGCCACCACAGCCTCCAGACACTGTTCCCAGAGGTGTGCTGTTTTCCCTCCCAGACACTGTTCCTAGAGGTGTACTGTTTTCCCTCCCTGTAGATCTCACATTTTAGGAGGGACCACAGGTTCTCTTTGGGGTTCAGATCAGGTGAACAAGGGGGCCATGTCATTATTTTGTCGTCTTTTAGACCTTGACTGGCCAGCCACACTGTGGAGTAGTGGGATGCATGTGATGGAGCATTGTCCTGCATGAAAATCATGTTTTTCTTGAACGATACCGACTTCTTCCTGTACCACGGCTTGAAGAAGTCGTCTTCCAGAAACTGGCAGTAGGTCCGGGAGTTGAGCTTCACTCCATCCTCAACCCAAAAAGGTCCCACAAGTTGATCTTTGATGATCCCTGCCCATACCAGTACCCCACCTCCACCTTGCTGGCGTCTGAGTCGGAGTGGAGCTCTCTGCCCTTTACTGATCCAGCCTCTGCCCATCCATCTGGCCATCAAGAGTCACTCTCATTTCATCAGTCCATAAAACCTTTGAAGAATCAGTCTTAAGATATTTCTTGGCCCAGTCTTGACGTTTTATCTTATGTTTCTTGTTCAGAGGTGGTCGCTTTTCAGCCTTCCTTACCTTGGCCATGTCCCTGAGTATGGCACACCTTGTGCTTTTTAATACTCCAGTAACGTTGCAGCTCTGAAATATGGCAAAACTGGTGGCAAATGGCATCTTGGCAACTTCACGCTTGATTTTTCCTGAATTCATGGGCAGTTATTTTGCGCCTTTTTTGCCCTCACGCTTCTTGCGACCCTGTTGGCTATTTTTGACATGAAACGCTTGATTGTTCGGTGATCACGCTTCAAGGGTTTGGCAATTTCAAGACTGCTGCATCTCTCTGCAAGACATCTCACAATTGTGGACTTTTCAGAGCCGTCAAATCTCTCTTCTGACCCATTTTGCCTAAGGAAAGGAATTTGCCTAATAATTGAGCACACCTTATATAGGGTGTTGATGTCATTACACCACACCCCTCCTCATTACAGAGATTCACATCACCTGATTTACTTCATTGGTAGTTGGCTCTCAAGCCTATACAACTTGGAGTAGGACAACATGTATGAAAAGTATCATGTGATCAAAATACTCCAATTGCCTAATAATTCTGCACACAGTATATAATACTGCTCCTATGTACAAGAATTTACTTTCTATAATACTGCTCCGCTGTATAAGAATATAACTCCTATTATACAGCCCTGTATGTAGATGATTATGGCTGTGTATTTCTATAGCTGCAGATTTTCGCTATTTCTCTCACTCGCTTGTGCATTTGGCGTCTATGTGTAAATTTAGCACTTGAACGTAGTGAGAACCCGTCGGGCCACATTCCAGGCTTGGTGATGTGATGTTACATTTTTTGTCTTTTCTGTGACCTTGTGGTGTAGTTGAGTTCTCTGGTTGTACCCCAGGAGGAAGTGAGGGGCTCATGGCTCACTTTGTCTATGGTCAGCGGGTTGGGAGATGCATATGAAAAGTGAAAACCTTTGTGTCTGAGCTATGAGCGGTGGGCAGTGGAGCAGCCGTGGGCAGTGTCATTGGCACAATGTGAGTTTGGCTTTGGTCACTAGACCATAGAGAAAGATATTACACGAGGTGATGGCACCTAATCACCCAGTCGTAATGCCACCCTTGAACAATGAAGGAATTGTTCTATTATCAGTTGTCAATGATAGGCAAAACTGAAATTAATCCAGAAACTAAAAACCAGCTGACCCGAAAGACTTATCTGCATAAGTAATATAATATGTAACGTGATGATTCTGGATGGCTTTGTGACATGCAGGTGTTCTGGAGCTTTTCTTCCTTAGCCTTGCACACATAGGAGACTATGGGTTACGTTCAGGCACCTGATGGCTACCAGGAACCACAGGGACTCTATTTGCCACCATAGGGGGTCTGTGCCTATAGCTTGAGGCGTGAACTGTTTGGTACCTTAAGGTGGCAACAACCATCAGATAGTAGAAGTTGGATGGATGAACAGTCTAAGGGTATCTTTACACACAGAGGTAAATTGCTTACAACTCACTGGTTGCAGTGAAATCATGGACACATTATTCCATTTGTACATGGCAACAAAATGGAACAATGTTTCCATGATTTCACTGCAACCAGTGAGTTGCAAGCAATTTATCTCTGTGTGTAAAGGTACCCTATTGATCATCAGGTTTAATAATTTGTAAGGATTTACTCATGAATCTATTAGCAATGGGAGCAAAAACACACTGAGACCAAGTTTAAAGGTGAACAAGTCTGTATTCAACACTTGTGACATAACAAACATGATGTGCAGCAAGTCAGCAAGTTCATCAAAACACGCAGCAAACTGATTAGTCTCTAGAAGTAAAACACAGGAGAAGCCAATAGAAATGCAGTCTATGAGCACCATACACCCAGGAAGGCCTGAAACAGAAAGTCTCAGAAAAACAAAACCAGAACTTTTGTAGTGCAGTGCAGCTTTAAGAAAGTCCTGAATGCTGCTACTGCACAATAAACAATAATAGGAGCTGCAAGTACTAGTAGAGCACACAGGGCTCACATGACACAAAGCTGGCAGAACAGTGGCCGAATCAGAAACACACAGCACAGCTTGTAGCAGAAGAGTAGCTGAAAGCACGTGTAGTTGCTGGAGTTCAAACTGCAGATGCTGGAAAAGAGCGGATTAGTAGGAAGTGGAGAAAACAAGAAAACCAACAGGGAGCCAGGAAATCAAATTGAATACTCAAGCAGGGCTAGACGGTAGACTAAGGTTTATAAAGGCAGGATAACATGAACAGGAATGAAGCAGAGGATGCCATCTTGGAAAAGGGCTACGATGCACGAAAAGGTTAATAGAAGACCCAGAGTCCTGACATCAGGTGAACGATCGTTCTGTCAATGTGTCCTGACATGTTGTAGTCTCTGTTTTCTAAACTCATCTGGTTTCATGCCCATCATTTTGAGCACAGCTCCATGGATTTGAGTGGGCATCGCTTGAAAAAGACAAGCTGTGCACATTTTAAGAAAGTGTCCAGGCCCTTAAAGCGTTTGTTACAATTGTATCCAGTTTAGAAAGATTATTATTAATTATTATAGCGCCATTAATAGCATGGCGCTATATGGTGCTTTACATGTGGAAGGGGTATAAAAAGACAAGTACAAGGTACATGGACAACAAATGGCATACAGGTACAGAAGGAGAGAGGATGCACAAATCTCTCCTCTGTTCTGATAGTTTGCTACAATGTATCACACTGAAATCTCGTAGCGATAGAGATGAGAGGACATGTAGGACAGTAACTCCATGAGTAAACAGTAATCCATAGACTCCTCTTCGGAGATACCTCACGCCCATTGTGTACCCTGTACCCTTAATAACTGTCCATTGTGCCCTCTTGCTATAATTCTATGTTACTAGGCATGCCTACTAAACAAATAATGATCACTCAGTACATACACAGCTCCAATAAACCCTTCCGCACCTTGTGAGCGCCTGACTGTGACTGAGCAGGATGTAACCACAGATGGAGTTCAGCTCCGCAGTGCGGCTTCTGACTCAGGCCTACAATAATTATTACCAATGGGATCCACCAACCGACCGATGAGGCACACGGAAAGTCTGGTCACACTTGTGTATTAGCAGCTGACATGACTTGGAAAGATATACCCAACATGTTTTGTGTATTCCGTCCCCTACATAGACTTAGGAAAAATGCAGAAACGTCTGATGTGCAGCATTATAGAAGCTAATCCTGGGGTGTCTTGGAAGACAGTTTGAGAATTAGTGCTTAAGGTAATCATTATTTAAAAAACAAAACAATTTCCTATGTGTAGTCGACCTCCTGCTCCGCATGGACGCCGAGCACGCCTCGAATTCTGCATGTAATGATTTGCCAGTCAACGAAGCATAAGAATTATTGCACCTTGTGAATCATAGAAGATCAAAGCCCATGATACCTCTGCTGTGCCTACGCTGCTGCCATGTGTCGCATATGGATGGGTAAAATGTCTGCCGCACGGCGCGATGCAGCGGGATGACAAAAAGGTGAAATAAGGCCTTAGCAGTAGGGAGCAGGGGATGGGGATACCTGCTGACACTGGCTTGTGCCCCTCAATCACTGCCCTGAAACCCTGAGCAGGTCCTTCCTACTGCCGCCACCATGTGCCTGGTCCCTGTCTAACACCTAAGGTGACCCTGGCTAGTGCACTGGCTGGCGAGGGTGCTATCCTTGCCACTGCAGGTAGCACAACACAGGGATAGGTAAAGACAGACAGGGAAAAAAGTCAATAAGGATACTAGGAATAGAGGTAGCAGTACTCCAAGGCAGAATAAGATGTCTCCTGAAAAGCTTCAGCGGCAGAGAAACACTACCAACAGCAAGAGGGTCTATCAGAGAATGAACTCTAACAGCGACATCAGGTGATGGGTCATGTGACTAAAGGGTGAAGGAGATCTATCAACTGCATCACCTGATGAAAGACTTCAGCAACAACGAAGGAAAAAACTGATAGTAACCCCTAATGTGTCAAAGGAAATTAACCACATTTAAAATACTGACTTGTGACACAGAATGTTCTGACACAAAGCTCATCCCCCCTACACACACAGATTTAAGACCCAGCAGTTTTTGGAAGGGAAACACCTGGGAGATGGACAAGTCCCCTCAAACCCCACCAGGATCGTCACCTCTGGACTTTTATGTATCTCCACTGGCGCCTCAGATGTGCTGAACACTTTACACATCGGTAATTCCAAAATCAAAACCACAACAAATTGCGCCGCGGGTCTTCTAGCTGTTAATATGGAAATTTGTTACAGATTTCGTCCATTTCAATTTAGTATCTGCAGCGCAGGTGAATGCTCCCTGTGGATCTTATCCCCAATGTAGAGCAGGGGGTAGTGGGGGGAGGAGGAAATCAAATCCCAAAATTCTGCCACAATTTACAGAATGTTCCAAATTATTATGCAAATGTTCTTTTTCTCTGATTTTCCTAAATGGTCGGTGCAGATGACAGTCAGTGTAATAAAAGTCATCACCTGTTAGAGTATACATCGAATTTTATTGAAGAAACCACCCAATGATAACAGTATAATCTTCAAGATTAAAAAAAACCTCTAAATGCCCTGTTCCAAATTATTAGGCACAGGAGAGTTTCTAAACATTTGATATGTTTGAAAGAACTGTAAATGCTGATTTGTTGAATTTGCAGCATTAACAGGTCACATTCACTGAAATAAAAAGCTATTTTACTCCAAAACATCCTAACAGGCCAAGTTACATGGTAACATAGGAACCCTTCTTTGATATTACATCACAATTCTTGCATCCATTGAACTTGTGAGTTTCTGGAGAGTTTCTGCTTGTATTTTTTTGCATGATGTCAGAATAGCCTCCCAGAGCTGCTGTTTTGATGTGAACTGCCTCCCACCCTCATAGATCTTTTGCTTGATTATACTCCTAAGGTTCTCTATAGGGTTGAGGTCAGGGGAAGATGGTGGCCACACCATGAGGTTATCTCCTTTTATGCCCATAGCAGCCAATGGCACAGAGGTATTCTTTGTAGCATGAGATGATGCATTGACATGCATGAGGATGATTTTGCTCCTAAAGGCACGTTTTTGCTTTTTGTACCATGGAAGAAAGTTCTCAGTTGGAAACTCTATATACGTTGCAGATGTCATTTTCACACCTTCGGGAACCTTAAAGGAGCCTACCAGCTGTTTCCCAATGATTCCGGCCCAAAACATGACTCCTCCACCTCCTTGCTGATGTCGCAGCCTTGTTGGGACATGGTGGCATCCACCAACCATCCACTACTCCATCCATCTGGACCATCCAGGGTTGCTCGGCACTCATCAGTAAACAAAACTGTTTGACAATTAGTCTTCATGTATGTCTGGTCCCACTGCAACGGTTTCTACTTGGAGCACTGTTTAGGGGTGGCCGAATAGTAGGTTTATGCACCACAGCAAGCCTTTTAAGGATCCTACACCTTGATGTTCGAGGGACTCCAGAGGCAACAGCAGCTTCAAATACCTGTTTGTTGGTTTGTAAGGCCTTTTTAGCAGCTGCTCTCTTAATCTGATGAACTTGCCTGGCAGAAACCTTCCTCATTCTGCCTTTATCTGCACGAACACGTCTGTGCTCAGAATCAGCCACAAATCTCTTCACAGTACGATGATCACTCTTACGTTTTCATTCAATATCTAATGTTTTCATTCCTTGTCCAAGGCATTGCACTATTTGTTGATTTTCGGCAGCAGAGACATCTTTTTTCTTTCCCATGTTACTTGAAAACTGTGGCCTGCGTAATATTGTGGAACACCCAGTTTTCCTTTTATTGGGCTCATCTGCCAAACTAATTATCACAGATATCTGAGATTGATTTCAGTGATCTAAAGACCCTGAGACACAATACCATCAATGGGTTTCATTGACAACAAAAACAAACAAACGCTATGACACTTAAAACCAATTTGCATAATAATTTGGAACATGGTCTATGCTGTGGATTTTGCAGTATCAAATTGCTGTGTGCAGAAACACTGCAAGAAAATCTGCACTTTCTTTTTGTGCCACTAAGGATTTCCGTGTAGATTTTTCAAAAAGGAAATTATAATAAACAAACTAGATGGGGACAGGCGGTGACGTCACGCTGGGCGAGGTGGCTGTCTCTCCCCCCTGTGCTGTCTCCTCCTCTCAAGTGCTCTCTCCTATGAGCTGTGTTTCCCCAGTATGCGGTCTCTCTGCCCCTGATCTGTCTTCTCTCTCTGTACTTTCATTTGAGCTGTTGCTCCTCCCTGTGCGCTCCCTTGGCCACCCTGTGCGCTTTTTCGGGCCCCCCTGTGCGTCACGCCACCATCTTTGTATACCTAGGTGTCTAAAGATGGCGGCCGCCTGAGTAAGTGCGCACACACACGCTGGGTACGCGCATGCAGAGTTACTCAGTTGGCAGTGATGTGCGGCCGGCAATGTGCAGAGACAGTTCCTGGCATCAGTTTCAGGTGTCCAGCGGTTGCGGGTGTTGGTGTTACTGTTGGCAGTACTGTGCAATGTGCCTCTACCACCAGCGGCCACAATGTTTGCACACCCATCACTTGTGTGTACAAATATGGCTTTTGCCAGCACGTGGTAGTAAGACATCGGGATGGAGATGGATGACAGAGGGGACGTTTATGGACGTAGATTTGGCTTCAGTTCCAGTCGTTCTTTACCACTCCCTTATAACTGGGCATCAATCCCTCCTGACAATGTTTACCACTGTCCAACTTTAAGGATTTGCTGGTAATGTTGATGGTGGCGGACATCACAGTGCACCTCCTGAGATCTTTGCCTTTAGATTAGTCATATTCAGTTATTTGGGTAACGAGAAGAGCTGTCCTGCTCGGCCTGAGCAGTTTGCGGATGGAGCCGGCGAGCCGTGAACCTCTGGATAAAATAAACAGAGTGGAGTGTTGGTTTATACAACAACTAGCGTCTGTCTGCTGGAGGTAAAGGGTACGTCCCCCCTAATGGAAAATCTGACCTGTGTTTGCTCCAAAACCTCCCTCTATGCCAGCACTGTACCTACCAGATGAATAGGCCGCTGTATTCATTCACACAGAATGTAGTAATATCTTATATCGCCTTCCCGTCTCGGGCAGTTTTCATGTTTGCTCTTTTGTAATAGTAACTTATGATTATCATCATTATAATTTTTTTCCATCACTGTCTATTACACATAGAGACTTGTGAACCTTTTTAGGTTTGGGTTCGGCTCTTTGTGCTGAGCGGGCATATGTTTCGCGAATAATATGCCGAACTTCCAAATCCTATTCAAATCAAAGGGAGGCAAAATTAGGGGCCCAAAAGCTGCCAAACACAACTCAAACCATTTTACATTAGAGCCCTGGTGTTTTTGCACAGATATTAGCTTGCTAAACTATTAATTACCAAGCTTCAGTGCCGCTGTCACTGTGCTTGCAGGCCCGATCATGAGCCTTATACATATTGCTTCCCCCCTCCTTGATTGGTTAAAATGAGACTTAAGCCCACCTTCTTTGCTGTTGTCTGTAATTGGTTGCCATTATGGCAACCAAACTGACGTCAGATTACTGCAAAGCTAAGTAAATCATTGTAAAAATGGGCGTGCGCTTCGCTATATTTTTGATTGCCAGCCAAATTATCTTAGACAGCTGGAGCCTGGAATAGTTGGCTGTTGTGAATTCATTTGAGCTCCCTCCGGTGTGCAGCTGACTGTGTGGGCTTCACAGGTGATGGTGATGATTGGCAATCTGGTTCTTGGAGCATATAATGGTTTGAAGTTGATCAATCCTTGCCAGTTGTCTTTGGTTCCTGGAAGAGTTCACATCTCTCTGGTTTCTTCTGCTCTGTGGAATTCTTTGCAAGCTAAGGATGGTTTTGATATTTTGTGGCACACTTGTCTGCTTAAGGTTCTCCTTATGTCTTGTCTTATTCTGAGCTGTGGGTTTGCAATTTAGTCTGTATATTTGTTTATCTGCTCTCACATAGGAAGTTGTCTTCCTAGGAATTTTACCATTCACTATTATCTGTTATTTCCAGTTCTGCTGGCATTTGATTTTATAGAAGTCTGCAGATATAGAGGGCGCCGAGTCTTAGTGACTCAGGGTAATTTTTGTACTATCTGCTGTTGGTGTTTTTATTTTTGTTTATTTATTTTTTTTATATAGTGTTTTATACTGACAGCAATAGTATTCTATCCTGAATTTCCTATATAGCTAGTTTGGCATCTTTTGCTAAACCTTTTACTCTGCCTGTGTTTGTTTTTCTTTCTCTGGTTTCCCAGTTAATATCTCTGGGGGCTTGCTATTCTTTTGGGGTTCTGCTCTGAGGCAAGATAGCTTTTTCTACATCCATCTTTAGGAGCAGTTAGTTCTCCGGCTGTGCAGAGGTGTCTAGGTCTAGTTAGTTCTAGTTGCGGTGTGTAGTCAGGGATTGCGGTCAGTACAGTTACCAACGACTTCTATGGAATCTGAATGTTACTCCTGAGTCATCGGTTCATAACAGTTGGCATGATGAGGCCCAAGTGTTCTGGACCCACCACACTAAAAAATGCAGCACTCAGCCGCCCTAGAATTGGCGCCTCCATGAAAGACTCTAAAACTGGCAGCTACCACACAATTGTCCTGGTGTCAGTGGCAGATTGGGTAATAAGGGGTTAATGTCAGCTGACAGCAAGTCCAGAGGAGTAATGTCAAGGTGTCAGTCAGATACCTAATATTACTAAAAAGTCAGCAAGGACACAAATAACCACCAAAGAAATTTTTTTACTTGAAAATTAACCTTAATACATTCCTCTTTCACCATTTTTTTTTAAAATTCATATACATATTATTTACAGTCTCCCTTTCCACCCAATCCCCTGAAAAAGGATGTAAAAAATTAAACCCAAATAAATGCTGGGTAGTCCCAGCATATGGGGGCAAGATCAGTGACTGTATCCCATGTGCTGGGAGAGCAGGCACTGCACAGCTCCCGACAGTGTGACCTGCTGTGACTTCCTGAGGTTGTCTCAGGTTACACAGCCGGTATCATGCAGCAGGGAATCTCACTGTATGACCTGAGATTACCTCAGTGGCGTCGGCGCTCGTAACATGCTCGCCGGTATCATGAGACAGCGTATGTAAGGAGCAGTGATGTCAGGGAGTGCAGCAAAGTTCAAACTTGCGGAATGCAAAGTGCCTGCTCTCACAGCACATGGGGAATGCTTTCTGTGAAAGTGATGCCGCCATATGCTTGTAAGCTCCTGTGCATACGGTCGTTGTTTGATGCTTTTATTTATTTATTTTAAAGCAGATTTTGAGACTGCATCAAAACCTGAAGCCAGCAAAGTCCATGAAAATTCAGAAGTGCTGTGCCAAAGTTGTTTTTTCTTCCTTGAAGATTTGGTGTAAAATTAGAGACAGAAAAAGGAAATATGAACCAGACCTGCAAGGAAAAAAAAAGTAACAAGAACACACCACTTCTGAATAGTCATAGACTTTGGTAACTTCAGGATAGACATGCAGATTTTGATGCAGATTCTCTAAATTTGCATCAAACACACCATGGGCACAGGACCTAAGACGTTCCAGGGAGAGCCTCACTTGTGGTAAAAGGGCTCAAGTATTCCTCTTGTCCTTTTGGCTACTTCCACAGAGATTTCTAGGGCAGGGGTGCCAACTACAGACCTCAAGGGCTGCAAACAGTGCAAGTTTCCAGGATTTCCTTAGCCTTGGACAGGTGCTAATTTCATCGCCAGTAGAGGAGATGATTGCAACACCTTATGCAATGCAACGTACATCTTTAAAACATGCACTGTTTGCAGCCCTTGAAGACTGCAGTTGTCCAGCCCTGTTCTACCGGAGTGTGTGTAGTGTCTTGCATTTCCATACCTCACACCTTCAGACCACGGGCCTGCAGCTTGTTCGCCAGTGTAGGACAGTATCAAAGCACCTCTTAATTTGCAGAAACAGTTTAGCTCACGAGGAGTGAAGTAAAAAAGCTTTACTGTAGCAACTTGTAAAAAAAGCACATGTTGGTACATGATTAATTATAGTGGTAACTGTAAAATAAGCACTAGTTGGCACAGACTATGATAAGTCTAAAAGATATATAACTAAACACATTATATAAGCAAATCACTCAAGGATCTGCAGACACCATTAACATGAGGTACAGGCCGTCAAGATAATGGGGCACAGCCCATTAAAGGGCTTCGAGATGTAGCCCGAAGGCTGCAGTCCCGCTAATCGAGCAGGGGGAAGCGCAACCAGCATTAAACGTGTAAGGGGAAAATTAGGATTAACAAAACAGGCCTCGCTCCTATCAGAACTCAAAACAGTCCTTATCTGGCCAACAGGGAAACTCCAGCACGGGTTAGCGACCCAACAACAGGACTTGTTTAGGGCAGTGCTCTTTAATGAGATTAAAAAGACTGGACTCTTATCCGAAAATAAGATTTACGGATCTTGGAACAAGTGGAGGAAAAAACGAAAGTGACAAAAACAATTCCCCCGGATGTCATCGTATGGAGTGGATTATCATGAGGGGGAAGGGGGCACTTTTGCATATTTAGTGTGTATTTTATGCGGAAAAAGAAATCTTGGCATAATAAAGTACCGTATTGAAGTGTTTCCTCTCCTCGTACCGGAAATGTTCAGAGCTGCAGTGTAGAGTGCAAGGGCGGGAAAAAAGAAATGCCTAAGTCTGATGACTTCTTAGTACTTCATACCACCAAGGCTGTGAAGTCGGTAAGCCACGCATCCGACTCAGACTCCTCAATTTCCCTGAATCTGACTCCGATGCCACCAAAAATGGACACAAACTCCAAAACTCAAGACTCCACAGCCCTGCATACAACACCAGTACACAACAGAATGCAAAGTTAGAATCAATGATCATAGTTGTAACTCAGTGGAGCAAAGCTGCAGTGTAAAGCATGTGCAGCGACTGAGCTGCGAAAACTGCAAAAGGGCTTTTTAGGTTGAAAGTCAACCAGCCTGGTAGATGGTGGGTAGAGTATTTTTTTAGTTCAGTTTTGGGGTGGGGGGATGAATAGTTTTTGTTTTATGCATCTGAATGTGCACACCTATTTTTATTCCTTCTTTTGAACCTCAGGTTGCCCAGAAGGGTATAAGAAGTCTGAAGGTATTGGAACCAGAAATCACCTCTGTTTTCGTCCCGCCTTTTGTATCGAAAGAGGAAGCGCAGAGCTCGTCGGCCGTCCAGAGCCCATACCAGAGGGTGGCGAAGAGGAGATCGTTCCGGAAGAAAAAGGAGAGACCCAAGGTGGAAACCGGGATCGCAATAACGCAGATCATCGAGAGACCACCACCGAGGAGATCAGCGTCCCCAAAGACATCGACCTGATTGGCCTGCCCCAGCTTTGCTTTCCAGGTACAAATGCCCTCCCTCATATACTGGATTAGGAGCTCCTATTGGTATTCTCCTCTACTTTTCACACTTCCCACTTATTACTTTTTCAGACTATAAGACGCACCCAGATTTTAGAGGAGGAGAATAGGGGGAAAAAAGTAGGCAAAAAATGTGGTATAATGCACTGTTGTGGGGGTGGGGGAGATTGCTGCTGACACTATGGGGGTAATGTCCCCCATTCTGGATATGATTCTTCCCAGCCTGCTATATAGCCCCCCAATGCTTATACATGGCCCCCTATTGTGGATATAGCCCCCTCATTGTGGAACATGGCCTCCATCCTGATATATAGTCGATCCCCCCATCCTTACTGAATGCCCCCCATCCTGGTGCCCACACAAAAAATAAACAATATCACGCACCTCTGTCGCTTCCTGCCTGCAGCACCGCAATGTCCTCCTGTGTGCCCCGGTTATCCAATCATGTGAGCAATGGAGCACAGTGACGTCATCGCTGCACGGATGTCTGAGACACACTGGAGGACATCACAGTGCTGCAGGACACGTAGTCATGAGGTCTGTTACATAGTTTTTTTTTTTTGTTTTTTTTTTTAAATAAGATGATTTTTATTTTATTTTCCAAATATAAAAAAACACAAAACGGCCATTCATGTTCAAATAGTATACAAAACATCAGTAGTACTATAAATTTCCCCTTATCGTCCCCCAGAACAAAGCTCCCCCATCCCCGACCCGGTCTTCCCTCTCCTTTACTCCTCAGCCCGGTAGACATTCAATTTCTTAACCCTTTGGTTTCCCTTTGGAGCCGCACAAATAGACAGTTCCAAATATAATAATAATTGAAATAACTGAATACCATTAAGTCTTCGAACAGTAATTCTATATATAATACCATTAATCTAGGTCAATATGCTTTACACCCCAGAGGCCCCCTTCTGCCTCACCGTCTCCACAGAGCCCATATCTGATCAATCATTTTCTCCTCTTTTCTTTGGTAGATCCTTTCTTCCATGCCTATCTCATACTCCACCTGTTGAATATATTCCTTCTAGTTGGGGGCTCGGCCCTGATCCAGCACCTGGCAATCAGTATCCTTGCCATACACAGTAGCCTCGCCACTGCGATCCTCTGTGAACTCATAAGTGGAAGCTCCTCAACATATCCCAACACACACACTATTGGATTCCTGGGATCACACAACCATACTTCCTTCAATCATAGTAATCAAACCACCCAAAAAGCTTGCAGTCTCGGCATTCCCACAACATATGCAAAATGCCAGCGCCCTATTCATGCATCTCTGCCATTCCCACGAGTCTCTCACACCAACTTTACGCAGAAACTCTGGAGATCTATACACCTGTGAATGGTATACAGCTGTGACAGCCGACTCGGCTCGCTAAGAGACAGTTTCGGAACATATTCAAGAACCGACTCCCATACTTCACGTCCAGCAACCCCAACTCCTCCTCTTATTTGTCCCTGGCACGAACAGGATGCCGCAACAAGAAAGGAGGAAGCAGATCTCTATAAATACCAGAGATAACTCTTTCTCCCCATCTTCCTGCCTCTGGAATGCGTGTCGAACTCTTATATACTGAAATCGGTCCGCATCCGGTATCCCAAATTCTTCCTGAAGTGATTCAAACGTTCTCAGGTTTTGATTCTCAAGCAACTGTACCACATACCGAATCCCTTTGGTATGCCAAGCCTTCTGTTCCCCCAATTTATAGAACTCACACAATTTTTCATTCATCCATATGGGAGAGTATATAGTCAGTCCAGAGACTTCTGTAAGCTTGTTCACCTTAGCCCACATTCTATGTATTAGGCACAGAGTGGGGACCCTCCTACCCAGCCGGCCAAAGACTCCAGCTTCTAACCCTTGCACCAGGGGGTTCCTCCGTACAACATACTTCAGAAGGGCCTGTATCGAGCCCCCTCCATCGCCTGACGCCCAACCTCTGAAATGCTGGCTCTGAGATGCCAGGAAGTACATCCAGGGATTAGGCAATTAGCCATCCTTCCTCCTTAGGTCTCTGCAAAATTTCAAATTTAAAGGGAACCGGTCACCAGGTTTTTGCAACCTAATCTGAGAATAGCATAATATAGGACCCGAGATCCTGATTCCAGCGATGTGTCACTTACTGGGCTGCTCAGTGTAGTTTTGATAATCTCCAGTTGATTTTATAGTGATTTTATCATTGGCAGTCTACTTGGCTGCCATATATTCTGGCATATTCCTGTACGTCCTGATCGCCTAGATTTAGTGTACTTGTTCTTGTCTCCCTTATCCTCATGTAAAGCGCCATGGAACCTAATGGCGCTATATAAATTAATAATAATATTCACAGACTGCTAAATCTGCAACAGATAAAACACTAATTTTATCAAAATGACGGCAAGCAGCTCAGTAAATGACACGTCGCTAGAATCGGGGTCTCTATTTTTACATAATGCTGCTCTCAGATGGGATGGGAAAAACCTGGTGACAGGTTCACTTTAATTCTGGGCTGTGCCCCCCACCAAACCTCTTCCCAAAATAGAGAGTTTAGCCTTTGAAATAGACCCCACGGAAGCCATATTGGCGAGTTCTGGAGCACATAAAGGAGTTTGGGCATCAGTATCATCTTAGACAGGTTTGTCCTCCCCACCACCGACAGACGCAATTTACCCCAGGTTAGAGCCTTGTCTTTGAGTTTTATTAGAAGTGGCGAAACATTCAATTGTAGGTCATCTGTTATCAGCAGTGCAACCTGTATCCCCAAATGTTTAAATTTATCTACCAGTCTTAGTTTTAGCTCTGCTGTATCTCCCATTCCATCTCCATCCACCTGCATAAGATTTGATTTGTCCCAATTTATCCTCAGCCCAGACATCTGTCCAAACCTGTCAACAATCACTATCGCCTGCATTAGAGTCCCCCGGTGGTCCTGTAAGAACAGGAGAACATCAGCAGTGTAAAGTGCAATCTTTTTCCTCCACCGAGCCATATATGAACCCTTTAACCTCTGTTGCCCCACGAATATAAGCAGCAAGAGGCTCTATGGCCACAGCAAACACAACGGAGAGAGGGGACCCCTGCCGGGTCCCTCTAGTAAGTAATATGCACTGTCCACCTCTCAATGCTGAGTAGTGATGGACAGGGGGATGCTGTGCATATTACATGAGCCTAATGAGCGGGCCCACGTGACCAATGGCTGCCTCAGCAGCTCGCTCCAGAGCTGCTGCTCCCCCAGCACAACCACACAGCCTCCCGGCTATATAGCTGGACTATAAGATGCGCTCTCACTTTCCCCCAAAATTTGTGGTTAAAAGGTGCATGTTATAGTCTGCAAAATACAGTACTTTCCATCATCGTGGATCTTAGTTATTTGCCAAAATAAATTGTTTAGGACCAGACGTGTCGACCATACTCCATCAATGCCACTCGCCTCCATTGTGGGAATGAGAACGACTCTTTAATAGCCAGAGGGCTTCTCTTTTAAATCCAGAGGTAAAGTCTGTAAATAAACTTTACTTATCACAGCTGAGGATTTGTTACAGTTGTATGCAGTCTGGACAGTTATCTGTGACCTACAGCAGGTATGGAAAATATTCAGACCCCTTTAAATGTTTCATCTTTGTTTCATTGCAGCCATTTGTTGAATTCTATAAATTTACATTTTTTTCTCATTAATGTACACTCTACACCCATCTCCATTTGACTGAAAAACGGAATTGGAATTTGCAAATTTATTAAAAAAGAAAAACTGAATCTCCATGGTGATAATGTTTAGCCACTTTGCTCAGTAATTGAATATTTGCACCATTTGAGCTCGTACAGCCATGACTTCTGGAGTGATGCAGTTTTGCCCCCTGGATTTGGGGATCTCTCATTCTTCCTTGCAGATCCTTCTGCATTTCTGCAGGTTGGATTGTGAACGTTTGGGGAGCCATTTTCAGGTCTCTCCAGTGATGCTCCATTGGGTTAGGTGGGCTTGGTGGGATCATTCTCTGACCGGTCCAGAGTTTGGTGAAGCCGCTCCTTTGATATTTTAGCTGTGTGCTTAGGGTCTTGTTGGAAAGTGAATCTTCGGCCAAGTCTGAGGTCCAGAGCTCTGGAAGAGGTTTTCATCCAGGAGATCTCTGTACTTGGCCGCATTCATGTTTCCTTCAATTGCAACCAGTTGTCCTGATTCTAGCAGCTAAAAAACACCCCCATAGAATGATGTTGCCACCACCATGTTCACTGTTGGGATTGTGTTGGGCAGGTGATGAGCAGGACCTGGTTTTCTCCACCCTTACAATTATCACTAAAAAGTTCTATCTCGTCTAATCAGACCAGAGAATCTTATTTCTCATAGTCTGGATCCTTCATGTGTTTTTTTGCAAACTCTATGCGGCTTCATATGTCTTGCACTGAGGAGAGGCTTCCGTCGGCCACTCTGAATAAAGGCCGACTAGTGGAGGGCTGCATTGATAGTTCACTTTGTCTAACTTTCTCCCATTTCCCTACTGCATCTCTGGAGCTCAGACACAGTGATCTTGGTGTTCTCCTTTACCCTCTCACCAAGGCTCTTCTCCCACGATTGCTCAGTTTGGCTGGATGGCCAGGTCTCGGAAGCATTGTAGTGGTCCAAGCTTCTGTCATTAAAGGATTGTGGAGGCCACTGTGCTCTTAGGAACCTTGAGTACTGCAGAAATTCTTTTTAACCTTGGCCAGATCTGTGCCTTGCCACAATTCTGTCTATGAGCTCCTTGGGCAGTTCCTTTGACCTCATGGTTCTCATTTGGTCTGACATGCACTGTGAGTTGTGAGGTCTTATAAGACAGGTGTGTGCCTCATCCAAATAACAAAAATTCCTACCCTTTGTTTTTTTTTCAGTGAAGATGGGGTTGCAGTAGTTGTACATTAATGAGGAAAACAATGGAACTTTTTTGAATTTACCAAATGCTGCATGAAACAGAGTGAAAAATGTCAAGGGGCCTGAATACTTTCTGTACCTGCTGTATAGATATCTTTTTTATATTATTTTTATTATTATTATTTATAATAATGTATCTTTTGCAGGGGGGATGCAAGTAACCTTAGAGCCTAAAGAGGAGTGTTTCCATTTCCTCGTGTTTACAGATGTTCTGGGGAACAGGACTTACGGAGTTGTTGCTCAGTTCTCCGGGCTATTCAGGTATAACTACTGTTGTGTAGTCTGTAATTACCGGCCCTTGGATCAGTTCATCAGACCTGATTATTATGTTTTCCATCCTCTGTGAACCATGTTTAGACTTGTATAAGAGATGTAGATGAATACGTTATTTTTAATTAATATTTTTTCTGTCTGCTTCTGTTATTGCAGGATTCATTGGGAATATCCAACGGGCAGGCTTACTGGGACTCCACCAGCAGCACCAAGACATACGAGGCTTATGTACCTTTTGCCATTTGTGTTATATCCAGATATCCTTACTATAACTCCCTAAGGGACTGTGTGTCATGGTAAGAGAGCCATATCTGTGTTTATTTAATTGGGTTGTAGCTTCTTTTCTTGAATTATCATGATGTGAACTGAAAGAGCAACCGCAATGGGGCCAGTACAATGCCGGTCATGGTAAAGTAGCATACCTGTTATTTAATTGGGTTGAGTAAAAAGACTTAATGCTCCTTCACATTTTCTATTACTTAAGGACTAAAAGTCATCATTGTTGGCAACACAACACCCCATGTCAATAGGGGTCATATTGCTCACAATATGCAAATTTTATGGGGACAAAACAAATTGCATTGACAATTTATTAGTTTCTCATACAGTTTGCATTGACCCTTGTAAAAGTAGATGTAAATGGTGGACCAGACAGTCAGAGACGAACTGAATAGAGCAGAGGCAGACATGATAGCGATCCTCCTAGGGAGGCTCAAAATAGGCTGAGGGTGGGACAGGAAGAGGTAAATAAGCTATATATGCAAGGAATAGATAGGAAGAGGGCATTCAGAAATCTGTATTCTATGAAGAAGGGGAAGAGAGTGGGCACTTGTCTGTTATTTCTGCCGTGCAGAGAGAGTTGTCCCGAGTGTATGCACTAATCAGAGATGATGGACGGAGGGTTACGGACATTCTTGAGATTTTCAGAGTCTTCTATGCCGGGTTATATGCCTCTGCGCTGCAGGACACAGATCAAGACATTGCTAGATTTTTGGATGAAGTTGAGTGCCCAAACTGGATGACCGATATAGACGGGAACTGGATAGACCCCTTACAGTAGAGGAAGAGGAGAAGGCAGTACTTTCGATATCAAATATAGATCCCCATGATCCGATGATATACTGGGGGAGGTATATAAAGAAATGGCGAAGATAGTGGTTCCCAAAATGAAAGAAATGTTTGAGGAGGCGCTGGAGAGGGGTGCATTGCCAAAGTCCATGGACGAAGCGGTGGCGGTCGTGGTTATTCCGAAAGAAGGGAGGGATACCACACTGGCTGAATCCTATAGACCCATTTCCCTGCTGGCATCAGATGTCAAGATCCTTGCTAAGATTATTGCGACCCGCGTCACGGGGTTGTCCAGAAACTGATTCATAAGGATCAGCCAGGCTTTATGCCGAACAGATCCACGGCAATTAATTTGAGGAGATTATTTTTAAATTTACAATTGCCGGTGGATAATCGAGTGAGAGGGTGGTGGTCTCTATAATACCAACAGGCTAATAATGACACAAATTCTGAAGACACATACATATATATGTATCTGGCTTCTCTGTCCCTGCTCCTCCACCCCTCCCTAACCTCAGTCTGCTTTGTGTCACCTGTCATATCCACCAGAGCATACAGCACTGTTTTACCCTTTGTTTTTTTTGTTTTTTTTTTTCTTTTCAATTGCTTATGTTTTGTGTCTTCAGAATTTGTGTCATTATTAGCCTTAAGAAGGGGCCGCAGCATCCCGAAAGCTGCTATGTTTACCATCTTTTCAGTTAGCCATTAAAAGGTATCAACCACTGAGGACTCTCAGATAGAAAAATATATTGCAATCTACTGGCTAACATGGTATAAATATTCTTTACCTTATGGATATGTGGAGGAAGTCAACACTACCCATGCATATAAGTGGGCGATTGCCAGAATCCTGCACGTAGCATGGAAACGTATAGCACAAAAGTGGATTGAGGAGGAGCCCCCATCTAGAGGTGAATTTATTGGATGAGTGAGGGCAGTGATACAAATGGAGGAAAGGATATATAAAAAAGAGCATAAAGGAAAACCATTTGAAAGCATTTGGTTTCCGTGGTTGACTATGGGTTGAATTGATTGGATCACATGAAGATGACCTGTAGGGGGGAGGGAGGGAACGGGAAGAGGGCGGGGGATGGGATGATCACTGTTACGTATATATACATTGTGCTGTATAATATGTTCTTTTGATTTTAGTTTTTATTAATAATTATCTGGTTAAAAAAAGATGCTAAATAATCGCCTGGTTGTGTAAACTGACCTTAATGTATAATCCTATTTAACATCAGGTTTTGACAAATTCAGATCATCAGTAAGGAGTTGGATGCTGCTATAATTCAAGCCTTTGTAGCCCTTCTTTGTCAATATTATCATAATTTGCAATGAAAGGGAACCGCCATGGGGTCCAGAACAATGCCAATGTTATTCCATGTTGTTTAGGCTCACTGACTTCAATATGATCATCTCCTGTATCCATACCTTCGTATGATAGGATGGTTTTTATGGGTTTGCCTTTCAAACAGTCCTGGAGCTAAGTGTCCATTAATGCTGGTATTTCATCCATTTAATGGGCTTATGTCTTATGAGGGTATACAGATGTTAAATAGTGGAGCCACCTCTTTAAGCCTCCACAATGGAGGACTAATCTGAACCAGATATCATTAGGCTGTAATATTAAATGTCTCCTGTAGTGGCCACTGCAGGAGGAATGTGCTGTTCTAGTTAGTAGATCTGCACGATCAATTGATCTCTAAAGAAAAAAAACGGTGCCATTCAGATCGGACGGAATATTTTCATTTTTTTTTTCTTCTCCATTCTCAGCCTCCTTTCACAGCTGAATCCAGCAGGAACGTCAGCTTCGATGATCGTATTAAGGAGTTTGCTGCAAAGTTATGTCTGATTCCTTGTCCTCCGCCGGGACCCCTCCATCTGGTAATAACTATATCGGATGTCTGATCTTCTGAATAGAGAAGTGGCTTATCTGTATGTAAATGGAAACCCTTGAGAACTTGGCATCAGTGATTGACTTTATGCCAATAAAACATAACATATGATATTGCGGATCCAGTGATTGATGTCGTCTTTCGCTTCAGTCACATTCAGCTTTTTTTCTTTTTCTATAGGTGTTCAGCATGAAACCTCTGCAGATTGTTTTCCCATCTAGAGTAGATCTGGAAAGCCCCATCATCGATTTAGATCTTCACCTGCCGTTCCTCTGCTTCACCCCGAAACAGGTGTTACAGGTAACTATTGCCATCGCATTGGACATTTTTGGTAGCTGTAAAAGTCATTACCAATAATTATTGCATGAAGTTACTTCTTGTGGACTGTATACCCCATTATAACCCATCTCCACTGTCGTGCAAGGCTGCGGCCAAGGGAGGACGGGTGGGGTCGTCGGTAACAGCTGGTTCTCCTCACTGCCATGGACTTGGCGTCGGTGCGTGTGCAACCCCATGCATGGGAGAACGGGATGCACTGGGAACATGAGCTCTTGCCAGGTGTTCAGTGGGGATTTAATTAGTATATAAAAACCCTATCCAGTCTGTCTATCTGTGTGTCTGTAGTTGTCCCCAAAACAGGCCACCTATTGGACATCATGTAAATTACAGTTAAACTGGAATGTGAATGAAGCCCATAAATTTGGCAGTCAAAACAGTGCCAACTATAGGAATCTGTGAAGGGGGGCCCACTTGCCATCTGGGACACTGGCTGCAGTTTAGGCATTCATTCTCACCTGCGCACAGAGAGACGGAAGGAGAGAAGTGCATGAGGAAGACAGCACAAGGGAAGAAAGAGCACACGGGTAAAAGACAGCACAAGAGGAGAGAGAACTGACATGAGAGAGGTGCAGACGGGGAGAGACATCACAAAGGCAGAGAGAGCACACGGACAAGAGACAGCACCAAGTGAGAGAGGGGCACAGAGCGAAGAGACAGCATAAAGGGAGAGAGAGCACACAGGAGGAAGAAATCACACAGGGAAGAGACAGCACAAGGGAAGAGAGCACACGGGGATGGTTTGCAGCGGCTGCCAAGCCACGGCCACCCGTGTAGCGTGGCTCCCCCACCCTCCTCAGTGGAGCTGTGATTAGTAGTGGGAGTAGATTGATTAATATATAATCGCACATGTTCTAGAATCGCCTGGTGTGATTGAATCTGGCCCCGTCTAGTTAACATAAAATGACAAGGGAGGACACACATTGTATAACAGACGTCCTCCATTGTGACAGTCTGTGGGACCCCTGTTCATGTAACGTAAAGTCCCCTTTCTGATGATTGGTGATATAACATAGACCCTCCGTTCTAGCAATCAATCAGAAACTCGCTGATCTACCAATTCTCACCTATCCAGTGCCACAAACTGATGTCCATAAGTTTACCCGCCACGGTCATTGGTTCAGTACAAAGTCGCTCGCCGGTCTCCTGTGATCTATTACTGCGGATGAAGTGGCCTCTTGGTTCTCCTAACTCTTTCCAATGTCCCTCCGTAGATCATGGCCTGCATCCTCACCGAGCAGAGGATTGTCTTCTTCTCATCGGACTTCGCCCTGTTGACCCTCATCGCTGAGTGTTTCATGGTCTATCTCCACCCCATCAAGTGGCAGCACACGTTTGTGCCCATCCTCTCGCACCACATGCTGGACTTCATCATGGCACCCACCTCTTTTCTCATGGGCTGCCACCTGGATCACTACAAGGAAGTTTGCAAGGTCGACCATTTATTTTATTTTTTTTAGCAGTTTACATAACACATTTTGTCTACTTGGTCCACATATTACATAGGGTTTATTGTCTTGGCTGCTGGTTTTGTGCATAATGTTTATCTCAGGGCTACTTACGTCTGGATGTAGTCTGCTAATTCCACGCCCCCATCTTTATCATGACCAAATCAAGATAATGGAAAGATCAGTGTGGTGGATCCAGGCAAAGATTAGCACAGGCGGTAAGTATCAAACTTCTAATTTATTGCAACGCGTTTCATGCCTGAGGAAGGGTCAGGTTTTACTCTGAAACGGCCGCTGTAAATTGGAGGTTTATGATAATTACTGTCTGGAATAACCTTTCGCCGGATCCACCGCGGACGACTCCTTTTTACTTTTTATGTCCTTTCTTTGGTGTGAGTACAGCCATGAATGGATTATGCATCAATCTTCACTATTTGTGCTGTACACAACCTGGTAGGTGATTGACAAACCTTCAACTCACGCCCCACCTCTCGCCCATGGTGTTACACAGGGAGCGCCTCCTGTTTTTGAGTGTTTTTTTTTTTTTGGCTCTCTACATCTAAGATACTACAGTAATGCATCTAATTCTATTGACATTGCAATTGAACATCTTAAATCAGTCCTCCGGCCTGTGGCTCTCAGATACTGTAAGACTGTAACTTCTTCTGGAAAGCAACAGATTGGAGATCAGGTGCTAATTATTTTTTAATATATCTCTATGGCAGTCTTGACTTCGGTTTTTCAGATGCAAAGCTCCAAATCCTCTGTATAGACATAGCAATAATAGATATCATTATGTCTGCCTGCAGTCACCACAAGGGAGCTCAATGTATACAGATTTATACAGTCACCACCAGGGGAACTCGCTACATACAGATTTATATTGTCACTCTAGGGGAGCTCACTGCAGACTGATTATAAAGTCCACTAAAGGAGCTCACTACATACAGATTATACAGTCACAACTAGAGGAGCTCACGCAGATTGAGTCAGTCAATATATGGGAACTCACTACATACAATTATATAGTCCCCTCTAGAGGAGCTCACTACATACAGATTTATACAGTCACCACTAGAAGGAGCTCACTACATACAGATTACACAGCCACCACTAGAGTGAGCTCATTGCAGATTGATTATATAGTACTATGCAAAAGTTTAGAGACCTGACCCTAGATCCTCTATGTATGAGGCTTGTGCAGATCTTCATGTGATCCCAGACTGACTGGATGAAGCGAGATTAGGGCTATGTGGGATCTGGATCATACACAGATCATCTGGGGTCAGAACTCCCAAGATGTTTGGAACAACCTCCTGCCGAGATCCTTCACAAAGTGTATGTACGACCCTGAAGAAGTGATGAAGGTGACTGGCAGTCGCCAAATATTGCTGAAACATAGTTTTTTTTTTTTTTGGTTCATTAATTTTGTTAATGGAGAAAAAATAAAACTATTTTTGAATGCGTTTTACTCTTCAAAAGTCCTGGGCAGATGTAGAAATAAAATCCTACACCATGCAGTATGTTGACTTCAATAATAACATTATATGGAGTGATCTCTACAGGGAATTTGGAACTTTGCATCAGAAAAATACATGTCATCCCATAAACTGATACTATAAATATATCCAGTGTATTTTAAATGTATGTGTGTGTGTCCGCTCTGAAACACCAGACGGATGATGTTTATATGCAGCCAGCTCCATCCAGTGAGCTGAACTCCTAAACCCCAGTGACACATATTATTGGTATTTTATGATGTTTAATGGTTTTTTGACTCAGTTTGTGACCATTTAGTGTAGTGACCTCGGCTGATTCACCCCTGCTCGCCTGTAGTGTTCAGTGATACTGTGATTTACACACAGAGGAATGCTCAGTCATGTCCATCCATGAGCACACGTCATAAATACAGACCTGCTGTAAAGAAAGGGAATAGTGAGCGGTGAGTGCAGGGCTCCTGTACAGAACAAACCGTGTTTTCACCGTGATTTTGGTCTCCTGAACTCCTGAGTTTTACATTCACATTATATCAGTTTTAGTAATTTTAGGGTAGCAGATTTTATTTTCTGATTTTTCTTATTGAAGGAAGGAGAGGATTTAGCATTAATCGACATAGATAACGGCACCATCTTCTTCTCCGGGAATGAAATGTACTCGGAGGACGGCGAGGTCCCAGACATGCCGGTATTGGCAGCAGAGAGCTTTATATGCAGGTACGTGACGTGTGCAGGAACCAATAAACCTGATCTGAGTATCGATCTGCCTTTCTGTCTTCTTTTCTTTCTATCACGTACATGTCCCAGTATTACACATATGCGGCATTTGCAGACTATTGGAAAAGTGGCACACATTTCCTGAACAATCCTCATATGGGTCATCCAAACCCAACTACTTTTGTAAAATACATTGATCAAAAATTCCTTACCGTTGTCTTTTTACTTTAACTTTCTTTGTCTGTTTTGTTTCCTCACTTCCAATGACATTCTGATTAAGCCTTCCATACACTATTCAGTCTTAACTATTCAGTCTTCCAGCCGTGGTTGCTATCATTCACCTCAGGTTTTATTTTTCTACTTGAAACTTGAATCATCAGGTGCTGCACTGCATCACTCGCACAGCTGCTGTCATGCCTGAATGAGACATCATCAGGTTGCTGGGCCTTGCAGTCACTCACCACAGCTGCTGTCACTGGCCTGAAACGAGACATCATCAGGTTGCTGGCACTGCAGTCACTCTCCACAGCTGCTGTCACATCCCTGAAATGAGACATCATCAGGTTGCTGGCACTGCAGTCACTCAACACAGCTGCTGTCACATCCCTGAAATGAGACATCATCAGTGCTGCACTGCAGTCACTCTCCACAGCTGCGTCACATCCTGAAATGAGACATCATCAGTTGCTGCACTGCATCACTCACACAGCTGCTGTCACATCCCTGAAATGAGACATCATCAGGTTGCTGGCACTGCAGTCACTCTCCACAGCTGCTGTCACATCCCTGAAATGAGACGTCATCAGGTTGCTGGCGCTGCAGTTACTTATCACAGATACTTTCGCTGCCCTTTAAACAAGACATCATCAGGTTGCTGGCCCTGCAGTCACACACCACAGCTGCTGTCGCCTCTCTGAAACTAGATGTCATCAGTTCGCCTTCAATCACTCCCACAGCTGCTGTCACCGCCTGAATGAGACATCATCAGTGTTGCCTGCAGTTCTTATCACGCTGCTGTCACCGCCCTGAAATGAGACATCATCAGGTTGTTGGCACTGCAGTTACTTATCACAGCTGCTGTCATCTCCCTGAAACGAGACGTCATCAGGTTGCTGGCGTCTGCAGTCACTCACCACAGCTGCTGTCACCTCCCCGGAATGGAACATAATCATTAATGTCTGTTTCTTGGACTGAATTTGTCTCTGCTGTACTGAGCTTGTGCCTGTTGTCATTCCTACACATGCTCCGTAATCCCCCTGCTCACTGCATGTTTCCTTTCACTGCACATTGAGAGTGCACTCCCTCTAAAGAGCTCTAAATAGAAGGGACGGGCCTGCGGGGAAGCACACGTGCATTGTGTGTTCAAAGATAGAGAACACTGTGAGCCCAGAGAGCATTCTGAGCATGTGTTGAAATTAACAACCTGCGCATGCGCAGTAGAATAGAGACTAACCCAGTCCAAGAACGTCATCTTACTGATGTCCTATTTCAGAGTAATGACAGCAGGTAGGGGTAGTGATTGCAGCGCCAGCAACCTGCTGACGTCCAGTTTCAGGACGAAAACTAATCAAGGGGTGAGTGACTCCCTGATTTTGCTCGATTATCTCCCTGGAATCCTGGGACTATTAGCTTCAGTTACTTCTTGGACAATCCCTATAAGGTTGGGGTTGAGGACTTTACATTATGCAGACAACTTCACATTCCGATTGACTTTGCTCTTGGCTTCCTGCAACGCACACAATGCACAGCTCTCATTTATGTTCTTTTCTGGAATGGATATTTCTAAGTATATGGAGAGGGCAGAATAATCTGATTATTCAGGGCAGGGAGATTCTCTGGTCCCGATTCACTCCAACTCTGGACCGGCACACGCAGCAAAGGTGATGTCCCCAAAGTCTGAGAAGGTCACCGACTTGTCACCACGACTGTTCTAGCATCTCAGGTCCTCCTGGCACTACAAGTGAAGACTCAATCACTCCTCTTCCTTCCTCTAATCTCATACTTTACCGCCACATCCTCGAGATATACCAATGTGTAAAGTAGATGCAGTTCCTTCCCGCACCTCCACCCCATTCTTCAATACTTTGCATGTCACCATCACAATTTTTTGCAAGCTCGGATGACACAGAGATCGCTTGAAGGAAAATGAGACCAACAGCCGGTGTGTCCTGTTGAACAAGAAAAAATGATTGGCCCTCATATATAGACAGTAACTGTGAGGATCTGAAGTTGTGGGTTGCAATAATCTCCTAGGCAGATTAATGATGCAACAACTTTTACTTGTACTCATACACTGATATTACAGCACCTCCAGGTAAATTGCCACAATGCAATGCCTCCAGTCCACAAGATCAGAAACCAGGCGGCAACAATAGTCCTTAAGTTCCTCCAGATGACAAATACCATGACCATAGCTTGTGTGTCCAGGTTTAGTCAGCAAGAATAGTCCTAAAATTCCATAAAATAGCTATCCCGACCGTAGCATGTGTATCCAAACTCTACAGTACATTCATGGGCTTCAGGATCTGGCCTCAGCACTGATCCTCTCCATCCCAATTCACAGCACCAACCAACTAACCTTCCCCAAACATGTGTATTCTTTTATTCCTTTTCTTGGAATTTGCCCCTAAAGTTGGGCAAAGATAAGTACACCCAACACCCAACCGTCAGGTACATTCAGTTCAAAGAGTAAAAGAAGTTCATTGAAGGCTCTGGTCAGTCTGCAAAGGTGTGTATCCAGGAGGCCTCCTGCAGAGAGGAACAAAAAAAAACCCTAACCAGATGCAGGACAATGACTTCTACTGCAGGCCTGATTCTTGTCCCCCTAGTCTTCTATCATAGACTGTAATTTTTTTTGTTGTCACACAGTATGGAGAACCTTCCCCTTCACTATGACCTGGAGCAATCTCATCGCACGGCAGCTCTGGACATCGGGAGCAGAGACTGCGGAGGCGGCTTTGGCAGCAGAACCTCAATGGCGAGATCCAGGAGATCGCACTGCAGCTCATAGTGGACATCTTCAGGTAAAATGTGACTGGTGGACCATTATACATGCAGGGTAGTAGCGCAAGCTGCCAGGAATCAATAGCATGTGCTGCGGGCAAAGGTGTGCTCAGCAACCATGATCTACTACTCCCATCATTAGTAATCTCTTCTGATGAGCACAGGACAATTAGTAATATGCAAATGAGGAAATCGTTGAAAAATCCAGTTAGACATCTACATATGTGGCTTCCTTCCTGGCAGAGATGTGAAGGCACACCTGAATTATGAGCACCGGGTATTCAACAGCCAGGAGTTTGTGAAGACCAGAAGTCCGGGGGACCAGGCCTTCTACAGAATGGTAAAGCTGGGAAAGGGTCTGTTCTGTCCCCATCTGATGGCTGTAATCTAAGCACTCTAATTACCAGTCCCTTAGATAATTGTATGCTCGGTACTTACCCCATCAGGGGCAACAGACAGTTTTCAACTCGATCGCCGCTGCAGCTGTAGTAAGACAGGAGAACACTGTAGTTTTCTTCCGTATCTTGTATTAGTCACAATAAACAATAGGTAAAAAGGAGTAATCTGTACAGGGGTATACACATGTGTCTTGAGCAATGGCTTCTGCAGACTAACTGGGGAAGAAGGGGGGACGTCCTGTACAGACACAACTAAGGCAGCAACTTAGGGTCAAAATTAGTAGACCGTCTAATCTACCTGGTAACAACAAAGAATTACTGATTGGAGGAAATATATACAATACAGAGAATAGGCATTACAGGTTGTTCCCATTCGTGGGACACAACAGGGTCAGACTGCCCCTTTAAGGGATAGAGGAAAATGGGTGAGCAGCAGTGCAATAGGGTCTTAATTGGTTTAAAATCTAGACACTGAGGTGCTCACTTGATTCAGTTTATTCAACGCGTTTCAAGCCTATCCAGCAGCTTCTTTAGGAAATTGTTTTTCTTCATGAAGAACCTGGATAGCTTTGAAATACGGCTAATAAACCGCATGTTCTTCACCTGTGTATCCTCACAACAGCACAGAACCAGCTCATGTTTTTAGGATGAACTCATTCACAGGATTGGTAATGACTTGTGGAGTGATTGGGGTCTGACTAGTGGGACCCAATTAATCGTGTGAAAAGTCCCTGACCCGTGGGACCCCACTAACCATGTGAAATGTCCATGACCGGTGGGACCCCATTAATCGTGACAGGTGGGACCCCCATTAATCATATGAAATGTCCCTAACTGGTGGAACCCCCACAATAATTGTGTGATATGTCCCTGACTGGTGGGCTCCTCATAAATCAGGTGAAATGTACTCAACCGGTGGGACCCCACTGATCATGTAAATGTCCCTGACCCATGCAACCTCACTAATTATGTGCAATGTCCATACCAGAGCTGAATTCATAATTCTGTCCATTGATATGTCTATAAGCGTACGATGTTGCACGGGCAGGTAGGATGAAGGTCACAGGGCCACATACTATCCACCTGGCCACTATCCCGGGGTCCTACCAGTCTTTTTCCCAAGCTCCAGGGCTGGGCGTATAGACCCCATCTGTGCAGACCCCGTACTGGCTGCGGATCCTGAGAGCGTGCTGGAAGAGACAGAATTCATGATGCAGCTCTGGATGTGACTGGAGGATAAGAACTTGTTGTGTACACACAGGGTGCGGACATTTCTGGGGTTTGGTGTCACATTCTTCTGGATCAGAACTTCACACATCCTTATGATATAACGTGACGTTTCCACCGCAGGTCCTGGACACCTACATGTTCAACTCCTTTCTTAAAGCTCGTCTGAGTAAGAAAATGGACGACTACACCCGTATGGAGCTGAGCACGTGCTCCGAGATTGATGGGTAAACGCCGCACTGGATTGTAATGTTTGGTAATATTGTATGAAAGAAGATGTCTGTACAGATGTAGCAGAGTGGAGCTTGACATTACGCCCAATGATGATGTCCAGGTTATAACCCAGAACCCTGGGCCCCCAAAACGTGATCAGGCCCCACAGCAACATGACTCTTCTAAAATGCAGAGCCTGGAAAGCTTCTGATTACATTAGTTTCAATAATTAATTAGATAATACACACAATGATGTCACAGTACAGGGATAATACACAGTGATGTCACAGTACAGAGGAATACACACAGTGATGTCACAGTACAGGGATAATACACACAGTGATGTCACAGTACAGGGATAATACACACAGTGATGTCACAGTACAGGGATAATACACACAGTGATGTCACAGTACAGGGATAATACATACAGTGATGTCACAGTACAGGGATAATACACACAGTGATGTCACAGTCCAGGGATAATACACACAATGATGTCACAGTCCAGGGATAATACACACCGTGATGTCACAGTACAGGGATAATACACACAGCGATGTCACAGTGCAGGGATAATACACACAGCGATGTCACAGTACAGAGATAATACACACAGTGATGTCACAGTACAGAGATAATACACACAGTGATGTCACAGTACAGAGATAATACACACAGCGATGTCACAGTACAGGGATAATACACACAGCGATGTCACAGTACAGGGATAATACACACAGTGATGTCACAGTACAGGGATAATACACACAGTGATGTCACAGTACAGGGATAATACACACAGTGATGTCATAGTACAGGGATAATACACACAGCGATGTCACAGTACAGGGATAATACACACAGTGATGTCACAGTACAGGGATAATACTTAGTGATGTCACAGTACAGGGATAATACACACAGCGATGTCACAGTACAGGGATAATACACACAGCGATGTCACAGTACAGGGATAATACACACAGTGATGTCACAGTACAGGGATAATACACACAGTGATGTCACAGTACAGGGATAATACACACAGTGATGTCATAGTACAGGGATAATACACACAGCGATGTCACAGTACAGGGATAATACACACAGTGATGTCACAGTACAGGGATAATACTTAGTGATGTCACAGTACAGGGATAGTACACACAGTGATGTCACAGTACAGGGATAATACACACAGTGATGTCACAGTACAGAGATAATACACACAGTGATTTCACAGTACAGGGATAGTACACACAGTGATTTCACAGTACAGGGATAGTACACACAGTGATGTCACAGTACAGGGATAGTACACACAGTGATGTCACAGTACAGGGATAATACACACAGTGATGTCACAGTACAGGGATAATACACACAGTGATGTCACAGTACAGAGATAATACACAGCAATGTCACAGTACGGGGATAATACACAGCAATGTCACAGTACAGGGATAATACACACAGCGATGTCACAGTACAGGGATAATACACACAGTGATGCCACAGTACAGGGATAATACAAACAGTGATGTCACAGTACAGGATAATACACACAGTGATGTCACAGTACAGAGATAATACAAACAGTGATGTCACAGTACAGGGATAATACACACAGTGATGTCACAGTACAGGGATAATACATACAGTGATGTCACAGTACAGGGATAATACACACAGTGATGTCACAGTCCAGGGATAATACACACAATGATGTCACAGTCCAGGGATAATACACACCGTGATGTCACAGTACAGGGATAATACACACAGCGATGTCACAGTGCAGGGATAATACACACAGTGATGTCACAGTACAGGGATAATACACACAGCGATGTCATAGTACAGGGATAATACACACCGTGATGTCACAGTACAGGGATAATACAGCGATGTCACAGTGCAGGGATAATACACACAGCGATGTCACAGTGCAGGGATAATACACACAGTGATGTCACAGTACAGGGATAATACACACAGTGATGTCACAGTACAGATATAATACACACAGTGATGTCACAGTACAGATATAATACACACAGTGATGTCACAGTACAGGGATAGTACACACAGTTATGTCACAGTACAGGGATAGTACACACAGTGATGTCACAGTACAGGGATAGTACACACAGTGATGTCACAGTACAGGGATAGTACACACAGTGATGTCACAGTACAGGGATAGTACACACAGTGATGTCACAGTACAGGGATAGTACACACAGTGATGTCACAGTACAGAGATAATACACACAGTGATGTCACAGTACAGAGATAATACACACAGTGATGTCACAGTACAGGGATAATACACACAGTGATGTCACAGTACAGGGATAGTACACACAGTGATGTCACAGTACAGGGATAGTACACACAGTGATGTCACAGTACAGGGATAGTACACACAGTGATGTCACAGTACAGGGGAATCAAAAATTAATGCTACAGTGCGGAGTGATGCGTCCTCTGTCTCGATCATGCTACACTTGTCTTGTTGGAGATCAGCTCTGTGTTTTGAACATTGCAGACGTCGAGCTACGGAGAAGCTGAAGCGATTCCGTCCGGAGCACATGTTCAGTAAGAAGCTGGTTATCAGCATGCCAAACCTGCCGACCACCAAGATGGCCGACGTCCCACCCGGACCCCCGTCACTGAGGAGACCCCAGCAGGAGAACGGTGAGGAAACACTCTGTAATAAGGATCTGTTATGTTTCGCCTTCGCGGCACCTGGTTGGCATTGAGCGCTCATGTCGGTATACATTGTATCTACCATTGGGCTGTTGATCATGGTTTTGTGCCTTTGTGGCACCTGCTTGGCATTGAGCGCTCATGTCGGTATACATTGTATCTACCATTGGGCTGTTGACCGTGGTTTTGTGTCTTTGCGGCACCTGCTTGGCATTGAGTGCTCATGGCTCATGTCGGTATACATTGTATCTACCATTGGGCTGTTGACCGTGGTTTTGTGCCTTTGTGGCACCTGCTTGGCATTGAGCGCTCATGTCAGTACGAGTTTTGTGCCCACATGTGACTTGATAACATGTCTTGTAATATTACAGGTTATTATGTTACGGGGAAGGCGGTTCACACGTTTAGACTCCCTGAAGTGGTTTTTCCCCTCTCTTCTCGCTGTGTCCAGACGTATTACACTGAATTTACTAATTATCTCGGCAAAGAGATCAGCGCTGCACCGCCCGAGAACTCCACTCTGCTGGCACGATACTACTACCTCCGAGGACTGGTGGGCCTGATGCAGGGGAAGCTGCTCGGCGCTCTGTCCGACTTCCAGAAGCTTTATAAAACCGATCTCCGGATCTTTCCCATGGAGCTGGTGAGGAAGGTCGTCCTGTCCCTTCCAGCAGGAGAACGACAGAAGGCCGACTGCAGGCCGGAGCTGAAGAGACTGATCGGGCAAGTGCTGGACAAGGAGAGGGAAGTCCCCAGGGCTGACGACCGCGTGAAGAAGTTCGAGTTACCCAAGACGCACCTCCACCTGGAGGACTTTGTGCGAAGAATCCAGGAATCCGGAATCGTTAAAGACCTTGACACCATACACCGATTGTTCGATTCCTTAACTGTTGGTAAGTGGATGGGTCATCACTTCAGAGCTGCACTCACTATTCTGCTGATGCAGTCACTGTGTACATACATTACATTACTGATCCTGAGTTACCTCCTGTATTATACTCCAGAGCTGCACTCACTATTCTGCTGGTGCAGTCACTGTGTACATACATTACATTACTGATCCTGAGTTACCTCCTGTATTATACTCCAGAGCTGCACTCACTATTCTGCTGGTGCAGTCACTGTGTACATACATTACATTACTGATCCTGAGTTACCTCCTGTATTATACTCCAGAGCTGCACTCACTATTCTGCTGGTGCAGTCACTGTGTACATACATTACATTACTGATCCTGAGTTACCTCCTGTATTATACTCCAGAGCTGCACTCACTATTCTGCTGGTGCAGTCACTGTGTACATACATTACATTACTGATCCTGAGTTACCTCCTGTATTATACTCCAGAGCTGCACTCACTATTCTGCTGGTGCAGTCACTGTGTACATACATTACATTACTGATCCTGAGTTACCTCCTGTATTATACTCCAGAGCTGCACTCACTATTCTGCTGGTGCAGTCACTGTGCACATACATTACATTACTGATCCTGAGTTACCTCCTGTATTACACTCCAGAGCTGCACTCACTATTCTGCTGGTGCAGTCACTGTGTACATACATTACTGATCCTGAGTTACCTCCTGTATTATACTCCAGAGCTGCACTCACTATTCTCCTGGTGCAGTCACTGTTTACACACATTACATTACTGATCCTGAGTTACCTCCTGTATTATACTCCAGAGCTGCACTCACTATTCTGCTGGTGCAGTCACAGTGTACATACATTACATTACTGATCCTGAGTTACCTCCTGTATTATACTCCAGAGCTGCACTCACTATTCTCCTGGTGCAGTCACTGTTTACACACATGACATTACTGATCCTGAGTTACCTCCTGTATTATACTCCAGAGCTGCACTCACTATTCTGCTGGTGCAGTCACAGTGTACATACATTACATTACTGATCCTGAGTTACCTCCTGTATTATACTCCAGAGCTGCACTCACTATTCTGCTGGTGCAGTCACTGTGTACATACATGACATTACTGATCCTGAGTTACCTCCTGTATTATACTCCAGAGCTGCACTCACTATTCTGCTGGTGCAGTCACTGTGTACATACATTACATTACTGATCCTGAGATACCTCCTGTATTATACTCCAGAGCTGCACTCACTATTCTGCTGGTGCAGTCACTGTGTACATACATTACATTACTGATCCTGAGTTACCTCCTGTATTATACTCCAGAGCTGCACTCATTATTCTGCTGGTGCAGTCACTGTGTACATACATTACATTACTAATCCTGAGTTACCTCCTGTATTATACTCCAGAGCTGCACTCACTATTCTGCTGGTGCAGTCACTGTATACATACATTATATTACTGATCCTGAGTTACCTTCTGTATTATACTCCAGAGCTGCACTCACTATTCTGCTGGTGCAGTCACTGTGTACATACATTACTGATCCTGAGTTACCTCCTGTATTATACTCTAGAGCTGCACTCACTATTCTGCTGGTGCAGTCACTGTGTACATACATTACATTACTGATCCTGACTTACCTCCTGTATTATACTCCAGAGCTGCACTCACTATTCTGCTGGTGCAGTCACTGTGTACATACATTACATTACTGATCCTGAGTTACCTCCTGTATTATACTCCAGAGCTGCACTCACTATTCTGCTGGAGGAGTCACTGTGTACATACATTACATTACTGATCCTGTATTATATTCCAGAGCTGCACTCACTATTCTGCTGGTGCAGTCACTGTGTATATACATTACATTACTGATCCTGAGTTAACCCTGTATTATACTCCAGAGCTGCACTCACTATTCTGCTTTTATGACCTGTAGAGGTGTTGATCACTGATTTGCACAGTCTTGGCTCCTCCATATCGGGGAGGAGTGTGTGATATTTCTCAGTCTCTTGCGCTGTGACTGTGGGGTCATCTCTGGTCTTTTCTTACAGGAAGGATCTGAACCTGCTCTTCTGCATTGTGTTCATGACTTTTTACCCAAATAGAAGGGAAAATAAAAAGTTCACAAAATTTCATGTACTTCCTTTATCCTCGACCTGATCTATCACTGGCAGGTTGTTATAGTGAGACAAAAACTCCACTCCCAACAGGTGCAGGTGATTACATGGTAATCGCAAGAAATTTTTTCTAGAAAGTTTCCTAAGATCAAAAAAACTTGAGTAACCTCATTTATTATAGACAGAGCTCCATTCACAATTCTGCTGGCTGCAGAGCTGAAATCTTCCAGTTTGAATATGCAAATGGAGTCCGTGGAGCCTCAATTAAGAGTCTCAAACACAGGACTAGCCAGATATACCTCCAGGGAAGGACCTAGCCCTGGGTTGGAATCGTTGCGGAGACCAACATAACCACCATATTAAGTGTCCCTTTTAGTCAATATCCCACTCAGTTACGAGTTAAGGATATGACAAGGGAATTAACAGAGCTAGGTATTCATCCACAGACAGCTGTTTCGGGGTTTTGCCCCTCATCAGTGTGGAGTAGGATTCTGGCTAGGTGGGAGCAATGCCTGGTAGACCAACATCACAAAGCATTCACTGACCTCAGGGAGACCAGTCAAGGAAACACTGCGGGCAGCCGGCTAAAGCGTTCAAACACAGTGCCAGCACTGTGTGTGTATTTCCACAGTTTCTAAGAGCAGGCTGATGGGGCGCAGTGTGACAGCAGAGAAGGGGGTTAACAGATCTGAGCTGTGTAGAGCCAGATCACAGATCAGCGAAGCTTCTTCCAAGGAAAAAGGAGTTTACACTGATCCTGACATTCTCACATTGCTTAGCACTGTGTGTGTATTTCCACAGCTTCTGAGAGCAGGCTGATCGGGAGCAGTGTGATGTGCCAGCAGACAAGGGTTTAACAGAGATCCTGACTGAGCCGTGTGGGGAGCCAGCAGAGAGGGAGTTAACGGAGATCTGAGCTGTGTGGAGGCAGATGACAGATCTTTCCATGGCACAAGTATGAGGAGTTTAGGCTGGAATCACACTGTTTGTGTGATATACGACTAAGTTGGACGTGTCACGGATGATCTACATTGTAAAGCGCTGCGTAATATGTTAGCGCTATATAAATAAAGCTTTATTATTATTATTATTATTATTATTAACGGGGAATGGCTCTCCCCTGTCAGGACGGGAGTGTGGAGCTGCTTAGAAACAAAAGCAGCTGACGCTCTCGTCCAAAGAGGGGAGAGCCATACCACGTTAATCATCCGTGACACATCTGACTTGGTCATATATCACACGGACAGTCAGCCTTACACTGATCTTGACCTGACATTGCTAAGCACTGTGCTGAAATCTGATACATTGTTTCCTCACCAGCTGCAGTCAGCAGTGTAGGCCACGCCCTTTTACCCTTATATGGTTATGTGCCCATATTCAGTGTGAAGATGGATCTGACTGACAATAAACATGTCTGCTTCACACACAGTGCAGTGGGAGCTCCTTGTAGAAGGTTCATGAATGGTTTTCAACCAGAATTTTCGAATGAAGTATATTTCAAAGTTTATTATCACTTGCTCCACTATTATTAATTAAAAATGTAACGGCGGAGTGCCATCAGCCTTCTAAATTAGAGAGTTTGTCATTTAAGGCAATTGATAGGTTCACTATACATGAACTTTATCTGTATGGCCAATTTCATGTGAGCCTAGTAGCCAATGTCACAGCATATCTCTTCACTGGGTTCCTTCCTAAGATGATGCCTCTCTTTGGGCTAAAAAACCTCTAATATTTGGGCAGATAATGCTGCTAACAGAATTAAAATCGCCTAAGATGTAACTTTGTGGCATTAGCTGTAGGTAAGGATCTAGTAAAGAGAGACACCCTGAAGTACATGAAAAAATTGGTGTACTTTGCATATTAAAAAGGCCAGACCTATGTGAGCCCAGTAGCCAACGTCAAGGTGTATCTCTTCACTGGGTCCCTAGAGTCAATGCCTCTCTCGGGGTAAAATGTTCGGTGATTTTAATTCTTTATTAGCAGGTTCCTATCCGGCCATATTTTGGAGGTTTTTTAACTCTGAGAGAGGCATTAGCTTTAGGTAGAGATCCAGTGAAAAGATACACCTTTGATACATTGGCTATTGGGCTCACGTAAAACTGGCATTTTTATGTTAAGTATCTCAATTTTCTCACATTTACTTAGCAATAATGCATGTTCATATTCCTTTTGTTCATATTCCTTTAGTCATTGTCTGCATGCCTTAGCATTTCAGAGTGCAGTTCTCTTTATTTCTTATACTGTATGACATGTTTAATATGCACCTGTTCACACTTGCATGTTAGGGAGTGCCGTCAGTCTTCTACATTAAGGGATTGTTTGATAGGTTCACTATGTATAAACCATTCCCTCTGATTCTCACCCCCGAGGTTACCAGAAGCAGATCGACCCGGACATCTTCAGGGATTTCTACAACTGCTGGAAGGAAACCGAGGCAGAAGCAGAGGAGGTCGTCCTCCCGTCCGCGGTCGCAGGGAACCTGGATCAGAACGAGTTTGTGTATAAAATTTCCAGCTCGGTGAAAACCAACCTTGGTGTGGGGAAAATCGCCATGACCCAGAAACGCCTATTCCTCCTGATAGAGGGAAGACAGAGCTACGAGGAAATCGCCATCTTCAGGAACATAGAGGCAAGTAGTATATACAGTGTTGGCCAAAAGTATTGACACCCCTGCAATTCTGTCAGATAATACTCAGTTTCTTCCTGAAAATGATTGCAATCACAAATTCTTTGGTATTATTATCTTCATTTAATTTGTCTTCAATGAAAAAACACAACAATAATTGTCCTAAAGCCAAATTGGATATAATTCCACAGCAAACATAAAAAAGGGGGTGGACAAAAGTATTGGCACTGTTAGAAAAATCATGTGATGCTTCTCTAATTTGTGTAATTAACAGCACCTGTAACTTACCTGTGGCACCTAACAGGTGTTGGCAATAACTAAATCACACTTGCAGCCAGTTAACATGGATTAAAGTTGACTCAACCTCAGTCCTGTGTCCTTGTGTGTACCACATTGAGCATGGAGCAAAGAAAGAAGACCAAAGAACTGTCTGAGGACTTGAGAAACCAAATTGTGAGGAAGCATGAGCAATCTCAAGGCTACAAGTCCATCTCCAAAGACCTGAATGTTCCTGTGTCTACCGTGCGCAGTGTCATCAAGACGTGTAAAGCCTATGGCACTGTGGCTAACCTCCCTAGATGTGGACGGAAAAGAAAAATTGACGAGAGATTTCAATGCAAGATTGTGTGGATGGTGGATAAAGAACCTCGACTAACATCCAAACAAGTTCAAGCTGCCCTGCAGTCCGAGGGTACAACAGTGTCAACCTGTACTATTCATCGGCGTCTAAATGAAAAGGGACTGTAAGGTAGGAGACCCAGGAAGACCCCACTTCTTACCCCGAGACATAAAAAAGCCAGGCTTGAGTTTGCCAAAACTTACCTGAGAAAGCCTAAAATGTTTTGGAAGAATGTTCTCTCTTTTTGGGCAAAGGCATCAACATAGAGTTTACAGGAGAAAAAAAGAGGCATTCAAGGAAAAGAACACGGTCCCTACAGTCCAACATGGCGGAGGTCCCCTGATGTTTTGGGGTTGCTTTGCTGCCTCTGGCACTGGACTGCTTGACCGTGTGCATGGCAGTATGAAGTCTGAAGACTACCAACACATTTTGCAGCATAATGTAGGGCCCAGTGTGAGAAAGCTGGGTCTCCCTCAGAGGTCATGGGTCTTCCAGCAGGACAATGACCCAAAACACACTTCAAAAAGCTCTAGAAAATGGTTTGAGAGAAAGCACTGGAGACTTCTAAGGTGGCAGCAATGAGTCCAGACCTGAATCCCAAAGAACACCTGTGGAGAGATCTAAAAATGGCAGTTTGGAGAAGGCACCCTTCAAATATCAGGGACCTGGAGCAGTTTGCCAAAGAAGAATGGTGTAAAATTCCAGCAGAGCATTGTAAGAAACTCATTGATGGTTACCGGAAGCGGCTGAGCGCAGTTATTTTGGCTAAAGGTTGTGCAACCAAGTATTAGGCTGAGGGTGCCAATACTTTTGTCTGGCTCATTTTTGGAGTTTTGTGTGAAATGATCAATGTTTTGCTTTTTGCTTCATTCTCTTTTGTGTTTTTTCATTGAAGACAAATTAAATGAAGATAATAATAGCAAAGAATTTGTGATTGCAATCATTTTCAGGAAGAAACTGAGGATTATCTGACAGAATTGCAGGGATGTCAATACTTTTTGCCAACACTGTATCATATACAGTGGTGACAGCAGCACCAGGTATATGGGCCGCGTGACCACATGTTTCCGGCAGGATCACGGCCACCGCGTCGTCTCCAGACTCTTTCACGTTGTTTACATGTGCACACGCTGTCTGAGCCCACCAGTCCTCTTTGGGGGTCTTCTTGTTGTTACTCTCCATTGCTCCTCTTGTCACTTTCATTAGTGCCAAAAGCAATGACGTTGATGCATAATTTTTTGCAAATTGAACAGCTTGATGTCCCTGAAGTTCATTGACTCGGTGTCACGAGTATCTCCTGTCATTAGAAGACTTGTGGCAACTCTGGAATCTGAGCTTCACATGAATTTGTGAGATTTTGGATTTTTAATGTATTTGCTTGCTTTTGGTGCAGCAAGGATTAATTACCTTTTCCTTCCTGGTAACTCCTGGTTAGTTTATCTCAGCTGTAGCAGGTTTGTGACCACTTCCTTCCCTTTAGTCACATGATACATTTACCTGTCACGGCTGTGGTATAGCGGATGAGGGAAAGGAAGCAGGATGGTATAACGGGCTAGGAAATCTGGGTAGCTAGTCTTGGCCTGTACTGGGGTCCCATGCTAGCCGTGTACTCAGAGATACCACAGATGGCGAGGAGGTCTAGACCACCACCCTTGCACTATGCTCTTCAACCAGCCCTGTGCTACTCCCTCTCAACTCTGACCATGATCAAGGTTGAATAGTAAGAAGCTTCAGCAAGTGCAAAGACTTCTTCAACTCACATGGTCAAAGGCTGAGTGGAACTCTATCAGCGACGTCATCTGGAGGAAGAGGAGGCTTATGTAAAGGCCAGGGGCATGGTCACCTGATAAACCTATATGTCCACCTGCAGATCCCTCTCACCACACATAGACAGCAACAGCAGCTTTAGTATTAACCTGAAAGAACCAAAGGAAATTAACTCTGGCTTAAACTGCAGCAGAGCAATCCCTGTGGACTCAAGAGCAGTCAATACATGACTTTACCTGATGCCGGTAATTTTATTCTGACCATCTTGGAGGGAGGAAGTCTCTAGTGGCTGCTGGAGATCTGCTGCTGCTTAGTTCTGTTGTTGGAGCCGTGTCATCTGGAGCTCTATGTTTGGCTGCAGCAATCAAGTTTGTTGGATACCCCTTTGTCATGTTCCCCGTCTGTCCTACTTCCCCTGTGTGATATTACTGCAGTTGTGATGTCTAGTGCACTCACCTGGCCTCGGCTCTAGAGAGGGTGAGTGAAGGGAGAGCTTGAGACTAGGCATGTGATGGCGGCGGGGGGGAAGGACCCACTTAGGGACAATAGGGGAGCTCAGGGACCAGACACAGGTTAGTGTCAGGTGACACATCCCCCGCTCCCTATCATCATCAGGGTCTTCCTCTCCTTTCCATCCTGTTGTAACCTCTGTGTTTTGCCTTGCGCTTGATATCCCCTACTTCGAGTGTAACACCCGATGCTCATACTGTGATATATACACATTATTGACTCTAATATAATATGACTTCTTTTTTTTTTATTGCAGGATGTAAAAATCTCGACTTCGGCCTTTTTACTCCTGAGGATTCAGAGTCTTCGGATTAAAGCTTCCACAAGGAAGGAGGTGTTTGAAGCGAATCTAAAAAGCGAATGTGACCTGTGGCAAATGATGATCAAAGAGATGTGGGCCGGGAGAAACATGGCCGACAGTCACAAGGTCAGCTCGTCATTTTTAGTCTGTGTGCACATGTTGCATTTTTGAGTGCAGATTTGTCACAAAACCTCAAGGGAATCCTGGTGTCGGTAAAGTCAATGGGAATCCTGCAGTCTCCTGCACATGTTGAGGATTTTCTACTTGCAGATTAGGTGCAGAAATAAATCTGCAGATGTCAGTTCTTTCAGCATTTTGCTGCAGATTTCACCCGCTTGCAAAAAATGCACTGAAAACACAGCTAAGACACAATTTTTTGCCTGCGTGTTTTTTCTGCCAAGAGGTGCAGAAATCGTAAAGGGAACCTGTCAGGAGAGAAGGGAATAGCGACCTATCACTACCTGTCCCTGCACCTTGTAGCTGATCCCTAACCATCCTGTCTGACCTAAAGGGCTCTATAACGATTATAAATAATGACTTAGAACTTGCATATGGTCTCCATCTAGGAGACTGGGTAGGCGGGCTCCATGATCCCCTCCTTGCTGTGTCCTAGCACGCTTTGCTGGGCGTCCTCGCTCCTGGTGCTTTACCGCCTCCTTTTTGAATTTCCCGCCCTCTCTGCAGCTGTAATGCCAGGCCGGAACGTCCTATCTGGTTTGGTGCGTTGTGGGCCTAATCACGTGATCGGTCTGATGCATTGTGGGCCTAATCGTGTGATTGGCCTGGTGCATTGTGGGCCTAATCATGTGATCGGCCCGGCTTCAATATGCGCCGCAGCTGGGCCGATTACGTGATTAGGCCCACAATGCATCAGACCGATCACATGATTAGGCCCACAATGCACCAAACCGGATAGGACATTCTGGCCCGGACATTACAGCTGCCGAGAGGGTGGGAAATTCAAAAAGGAGGCGGCAAAGCACCAGGAGCGATGACGCCCTGCAGGGTGTGCTAGGATACAGCGAGGAGGAGAGAATGGAGCCTGGAGCCCGCCTATCCACTCTCCTAGATAGAGATCATATGTAAGTTCTATGTAATTTTTCATAATCGCTATAGGGCCCTTTAGGTCAGACAGGGATGGTTATGGATCAGCTAATAAGGTGCAGGAAGAGGTAGTCATAGGAGAGAAGAGTAGAGCGACCTGACAGGTTCCCTTTAAATGCCAGCACACACTGATAGTCCGTAGCTCTCATCATTCTGCGATCTGTCACCAGGTGTTATTTCATTCCTGATGATCTCAAATATGCCATTTTTGTTTTTCCCAATTGCTTCCCCCATACAGCTCCAGAGATATGGGCCTTTTTATTGCACACAGGAGCCTCAGGGGAGTGTCTTAGGCTGCTCAGGGGAGTGTGTTTAGGCTGCTCAGGGGTGTGTCTTTAGGCTGCTCTGTGAGACACCCCTTTAGTTAAAACCTTAAAAATTAGCATTAAACAAAAAGGCTCATATCTCTGGGACCATAATAAAAAAAAGATAAAGAACACAATATTCAGAGGAGCGGGAATTAAATAAGACTAAAAGCTGGCGACTTTTGACCTTACGATTGGTCCCTTTTAATAAGGAGCTGAGGATACTGATGATAACGAGATTTGCTTTCTACCTCTGACTCAGGACCCTCAGTACATCCAGGAGGCGCTGACCAACGTCCTGCTCATGAACGCCGTGGTGGGGGCTCTGCAGACGGCCAAGTCAATCTACGCTGCATCCAAGCTGTCCTACTTCGACAAGATGCGAAATGAAGGTGTGGGCAATTGTTTCTGAGGAGCGGAGCTTTACCATCTGAAGTATTAAAGGGGTTGTCCAGGATTAAAAAAAAAAAAAAACATGCCCGAATTCCATAAAAACGTTGTGTTGGGCGTTCCTACCAATATTAAAGGGGATGTGTAGGGTTAATAAAACTTTACTGCATTCTTTCAGAAACAGCACCACCCACGTCTACAGGTCACATGTGGTATTACAGCATAGGCCCATTCCCTTCATTTGAGCAGAGCTGCAATGTCGCATACAACCTGTAGACAGGGGTGGCGCTGTTTTTGAAGTAAATCAGTCATGTTTAAAGAATTCTGAACTATCCTTTTAAATTGTTGTGGGCTGCAATTACCCCTCTAAACCTGTGGATGGCGCTGTTTCATCATAAAATGCTAAGTGGGGAGAAATGGTTAAAACTACATAAATCTGCAGGTTATCATAAATAGATTACATACATTAAATAACATTAAATTTATTTATTATTTATGTGGGATTTTATATTTTGCGGCTTTTGCAAAATGTAGAACTTTCTTAAGGCCCCGTCACACTAGGCGACCGCCCCTACGTCGCCTCATGTAAAGGGGTGATGTCGGCGCCGCTGGGTAGTCGCCTGGTGCTCTGAAACCAGGCGACTGATCTGGGGCGACGTGCACACATCGCCCCATGTAACCGGCCATCGGCGGACCTGACAGGCGATGGGAGCCATAGGCTCCCATTGTCCAGCATCGCTGCTGGGGTTTTGAGAAACCCCAGTGGCGATGCCGCCTGTCAGATCGCCGGCGCGGTGCTGGATGTGTCGCCCCATGTAAATGGGGGACGGTGACGCTGGCGGGGCGCCAAAAATGTGCGCGCCCTCGCCAGTCGCCGCAGACACCTACAGCGCCGTCGCAAGGTGTGACTGCACCTTTAGTAATTTTTGACAAGACAGTTTTTTGATGATTTCATTTTTCCATCAGTGGGCCGGTGTGAGGCTCGTTTTGTCGTTACGAGATAATGGGATTATTTTGGGATATTTTAGAACTTTTTCAATAATTTTAATTCCTGTTTTTTAAAAATGGCGAGAAAACAAAAAGTAGTGCAATTCAGGCAATTATTCATTTTTCTTTACTAAATTTACCATATGAGATTAATTTTATTTTTGAAAAATGGGATTTTTATGGATATAGCGATATTTTTTTTTTTTTTCGGGGGGGGGGGATGGGGGTTGGGTAAATAAAGGCGATGGAGCAGGGGGGCAGGATGATGGGGAGGGGGGGGCAGAATGGAGCCGATTGGGGGGGCTGGAAGGAGCCAGCGGGGGAAGCAGGATGGATCCGGGGTGAGGGTTGGAGCGATTAGGGCAGGATGGAGCCGGCGGGGTGGAGGGGGGGGGGGAAGGTTGGAGCGATCAGGGCAGGATGGATCCGGCGGGGTAGAATGGAGTCGGGGCCGGGGGGTTGTCAGGGTGGAGCGATCAGGGCAGGATGGAGTGGGGGGGGCAGGATGGAGGCGGGGGAGGAAGGATGGAGTGCTCGGTAACCGGGAGCAGTAGCAGGTAGTGTCCTGCTAGGACCTATGCGCGTCACACATCACATCACATGATCGCGAGCGGGCCAATCACAGTGCCGAACGCCAATGTCATTCTGACATCATGCAAGGTCCTAGCAGAACACTGCCTGCTACTGCTTCCGGTTACTGAACACTTGGCGGAGAGGTAAGTATAACAATGTTTATTATTTTTAATACATTTGCCTTTATTTTACACTAGTAAAAAGGCCCGATGCAATTGCATCGGGAGCAGGGTGAAATTAATTGTGTGTATACAGGCGGGTCAGTGGGTAGCAGAGTATACAGGGGGCTCTGTGGGTAGCAGAGTATACAGGCGGGTCAGTGGGTAGCAGAGTATACAGGGGGCTCTGTGGGTAGCAGAGTATACAGGTGGGTCTGTGGGTAGTGGAGTATACAGGCGTGTGTGGTGGTGGCGGCGTATACAGGCGTGTGTGGTGGTGGCAGAGTATAGATGCATCTGTGGTGGTGGTGGCAGAGTATACAGGTGTGTGTGGTGGTGGCAGAGTATACAGGTGTGTGTGGTGGTGGCAGAGTATACAGGTGTGTGTGGTGGGGGCAGAGTATACAGGCGTGTGTGGTGGTGGTGGCAAAGTATAGAGGTGTCTGTGGTGGCATAGTATACAGGCATCTGTGTGGTGGCAGAGTATACAGGTGTCTGTGGTGGTGGCAGAGTATACAGGCGTGTGTGGTGATGGCAGAGTATACAGGCGTCGGTGCTGGTGGCAGAGTATACAGGCGTCTGTGGTGGTGGCGGCAGAGTATAGAGGCGGGTGTGGTGGTGGCGGCAGAGTATACAGGCGGGTGTGGTGGTGGCGGCAGAGTATACAGGCGTGTGTGGTGGTGGCGGCAGAGGATACAGGCGTGTGTGGTGGTGGCGGCAGAGGATACAGGCGTGTGTGGTGGTGGCGGCAGAGTATACAGGCGTCTGTGGTGGTGGCGGCAGAGTATACAGGCGTCTGTGGTGGTGGCGGCAGAGTATACAGGCGGGTGTGGTGGTGGCGGCAGAGTATACAGGCGTCTGTGGTGGTGGCGGCAGAGTATACAGGCGTCTGTGGTGGTGGCGGCAGAGTATACAGGCGTGTGTGGTGGTGGCGGCAGAGTATACAGGCGTGTGTGGTGGTGGCAGAGTATACAGGTGTCTGTGGTGGCATAGTATACAGGCATCTGTGTGTTGGCAGAGTATACAGGTGTCTGTGGTGGCATAGTATACAGGCATCTGTGTGTTAGCAGAGTATACAGGTGTCTGTGGTGGCATAGTATACAGGCATCTGTGTGGTGGCAGAGTATACAGGTGTCTGTGGTGGCATAGTATACAGGCATCTGTGTGGTGGCAGAGTATACAGGTGTCTGTGGTGGCATAGTATACAGGCATCTGTGTGGTGGCAGAGTATACAGGTGTCTGTGGTGGCATAGTATACAGGCATCTGTGTGTTGGCAGAGTATACAGGTGTCTGTGGTGGCATAGTATACAGGCATCTGTGTGGTGGCAGAGTATACAGGTGTCTGTGGTGGCATAGTATACAGGCATCTGTGTGTTGCCAGAGTATACAGGTGTCTGTGGTGGCATAGTATACAGGCATCTGTGTGTTGGCAGAGTATACAGGTGTCTGTGGTGGCATAGTATACAGGCATCTGTGTGTTGGCAGAGTATACAGGTGTCTGTGGTGGCATAGTATACAGGCATCTGTGTGGTGGCATAGTATACAGGCATCTGTGTGTTGGCAGAGTATACAGGTGTCTGTGGTGGCATAGTATACAGGCATCTGTGTGGTGGCAGAGTATACAGGTCCTCTTTTATTTCTATCACAATGATATGCCATTGCTAAATGTGACACATCATGATAAAACGATGATATGCAATGATCCCAAAAGTATGCACTGAGATCTGTGGGTATATTGGTGTCGGATGTATGGTCTGTATTTATATTAGAATCTTATATGGATTACGGTATGTTTGTTTTTGGGTGGGGGGGCCTGATCTATATTAATTCTAAGGTATTTATTCAGCAGGTTTGTATTCTGTGGTTTAGTCTAATGTATGTATTTATTTAGGGGTTTGAGTGTATTCTGGGGTTCTATTCTGAGATATGAATTTATTCTAGCTTCCATATGTAATGAGGCAATGTAGCAGATCTGCATTTATTCAGTGTCTCCTGCTGTATCTCTTCTGGCGTCTTTCGTTGCTCGGTGGTTTTGTCTGAGGTCTGTATTTATTGTGAGGTCTCTTCTGGGTCTGCCCTTTGTGCTTCAGTCTATGGTTGTGCTAGAATGTTATTTTCCTGGTGATTTGGGTTGAAGACTGCCAGTCATTTCTAATAAGGTCATATATTTCAGGATAAGAAGCCTAAGGGCATCCATCAGTCATTTACAGACGTTGTCTATTCTTTTGTGTAGTCTGTCCTTCTGTGGTGGCGCTCCTGCAAGGCAGGGGTTCAAAAAAATAAAAAAAAGATTATGCTCACCTCACCCCGAGCCCCCGCCGTCTCCCGCCGTCTTCCGCTAGGCTCCCAGTGTCTCTGCAGGCTCCCGGTGCCTGCAGTGCTCTTCTAGTGCAGTCAAGGACCTGTAGTGATGTCAGTCACGTGACCCGCGGTTAGCATGGAGTAAGCTGGTGTCACGTGACTCTGACATCACCACAGGTCCTTGAGTGCAATAGAAGAGCACTGCAGGCACCGGGAGCCTGCAGAGCCACCGGGAGCCTAGCGGACGACGGCGGGAGACGGCGGGGGCTGGGGGAGAGGTGAGGATTTTTTTTTTTTTTTTTAAACTGTAGAGCGGCTGCGGCTCGTGATGACGCTGCGCGTCATCACTCGCAGTGCCGCTAAGGAGTCTGGGATTCGTCTACAGTGCCCGAATTCCCAACTCCCGATTATATAAGTAGATTGTATAATGCACTGCGTAATCAAATCACTAAAGAAGTCGCCCTAAGGAGCGGGGGGCCGCGGAGAGCGGGAGTGCAGACAGGACAGGAGGAGTGGGGGGGGGAAGCGGGCAGGACAGAGGAGCGGGGTATGGAGCGCGGGCAGGCCACCGTCGGCCGGACCCGTGTATTCCGCCGTTTTGCATAGTCTGCGCTAAATAGTGGCCGCCGGAGGCAGCCGCCTATGAGCGGCCTCTGTCTGGCGCGTGATTTCTGTGACCGACAGACGCCTTACACAATTATATAGTAGATATATATATATATATAATATTATATAATCTCTGTGTGTGTGTGTGTGTGTGTGTGTGTGTGTGTATGTATGTATGTATGTATGTGTGTATATTTATATATATAGAAAAAAGAAAAACAAAACAGCACAACTGTTATTTGACGGGTGCAAAGCCCCCCTACCATACAGATGATAGAAATCCAAGTAAAAAATGGAGGCAGCACTTCCTTCAGTTGAGTTATATGGGCTTTATTCCCAGGACTGCAACGTTTCGACTCTGTGGTCTGCTTGAGAAAGACCACAGAGTCGAAACGTTGCAGTCCTGGGAATAAAGCCCATATAACTGAACTGAAGGAAGTGCTGCCTCCATTTTTTACTTGTATTTATATATATATATATATATATATATATATAATATATATATATATATATATATATATATATATATATATATATATATATATAATGTGTTATTATTATTATTATTATTTATATTATCTTGTGGTTCATGAAGGATGTGGTCCTTATGGTCAGTATAGGAACAGCGGGTATGCCCTTAGTAGTTCTGAACTGAGGGCTGTCCTGTACAGGGTAATGGTCCCTAATGCCTTTAGGTTAGCCAGGGTCAGAGCGGTCGCTCTATGTGGGGTGGTGGCACGGCGGTGGAGTGTGTTCACACTCAGTTGTAGCAAGTAGGAGTCACTATAAGAGCACTTGTTTCAATAAATTTCACTAACAAGCAAAAAAAACTCCTTAAGTGTATGTGTGCAGTGATTCTAATAGACATTTATGTGGGACTTACGAGCCTCCTTCACTAGCACCATACCCCCACACCTATCGTGTGCTAGCCATTGAATCTCATACTATATATATATATATATATATATATATATATATATATATATATATATATATATATATATATATATATATATAATATATATATATATGCAGTGACCGTTTTCTAAACATTATTGTCAATTTTTTTTATTTCCTGCTTACCACCTAAAGAAGAAATAATAACTTTTTTTATAATAATAATTGTTGCTATTATTATTATTATCATCTGCTCTCAGGAGGATGCCAAACGAAAAAATCAACTATGTACCTAAAGTATAAGAAATATTACATGAATAATTGAAGTCAGGCTTGTATTGATCAGGCGATCGCTGTTCCTTCCTTTGATCACAATCTGCTTTATTCCACAGTTTCCACGATTCCAATGACGACGGCCGAGACGCTGAAGCACAGGATTAACCCTTGTGCGGGGGAGACGGCCGCTCAGTCGGTCGATGTCCTGCTCTACACCCCCGGTGAGTGTACCCGTCACTGGGATCAGACTGTACGATCCGGAGATCTTCACCGTGAAGGGGCTTCCCATTGTGGCAAGTGATCACCAATCCACAAGATAGATGGTAACCTGTTAATCATTGGGGTCCCATTGCTGGGATCCTGAGTATGGGGATTTAAAAGTCCCTGCTGAAAAGCGGCGAAGGTCTCTCAAAAATAGACTTTGGGATCAAGCTAATCCAATAGCAGAATAACTATGTTTTCAGATATTAGAAGAAAGACAATATAATACTTTATGAGCAGCAGATTGACATTGAGCGATGTATACCTTTACACATTACTCTAGATTTGGGTCATCAGTTTAACCCACCAAGCACATTGTAAAGGTTCAAGGAACCCCCTATAGTTTTCCTGGGTAGATAGCACTACAGCCTGTGGTCACTGTAATACCGTGTTTTCCCGAAAGTAGGACCCCCCGAAAGTAAGACAGGGTGGGGGTTTCGGGGGGGGGGTCCGCCAATGTAAGACCCCCCCCAAATGTAAGGCAGGGTTGGGGGGGCCGCTGGGAAATGTAAGGCCTCCCTTACCTTTGGGCCGCCGCTGTCCCCCTGTGGGTCCCCAGGTGTTTCCAGGCTCCTCAGGTGTCCGCAGGTGCAGCTGGGCGGGTCCGGCGCTCATGGGGTTAACTCGCCGTGTTACCCCCACTGAAGTCCGCCCAGCTCGGGCTGTCATTGGCCACCCCAGCCCCGACGTGACCTGCACCTCAAGTCACCGCCGGCCCCCGGCTCGAGCGCTGATTGGCCAATCAGCTCGAGTGCTGATTGGCCCAGCAGCTCGGGCTATCATTGGCCGCCCCAGCCCCGACGTCACCTGCTCCTCAAGGCATCCGGCTCGAGCTGATTCCTGACTCCCCTGCAGCAGAAACCTTCCACACCCACAGCCGCACCGCAGAGGAAAACGTCCACCATTGAAAGAGAAAGTAAGGAAACATGTACCGTTATACTGTACCATGTGTGTGTACTGTATAGGGTATGGGGCTGTGTGCAGTGGGATCCAGCAGTGTTATGGGGTATGGGGCTGTGTGCAGTGGGATCCAGCAGTGTTATGGGGTATGGGGCTGTGTGCAGTGGGATCCAGCAGTGTTATGGGGTATGGGGCTGTGTGCAGTGGGATCCAGCAGTGTTATGGGGTATGGGGCTGTGTGCAGTGGGATCCAGCAGTGTTATGGGGTATGGGGCTGTGTGCAGTGGGATCCAGCAGTGTTATGGGGTATGGGGCTGTGTGCAGTGGGATCCAGCAGTGTTATGGGGTATGGGGCTGTGTGCAGTGGGATCCAGCAGTGTTATGGGGTATGGGGCTGTGTGCAGTGGGATCCAGCAGTGTTATGGGGTATGGGGCTGTGTGCAGTGGGATCCAGCAGTGTTATGGGGTATGGGGCTGTGTGCAGTGGGATCCAGCAGTGTTATGGGGTATGGGGCTGTGTGCAGTGGGATCCAGCAGTGTTATGGGGTATGGGGCTGTGTGCAGTGGGATCCAGCAGTGTTATGGGGTATGGGGCTGTGTGCAGTGGGATCCAGCAGTGTTATGGGGTATGGGGCTGTGTGCAGTGGGATCCAGCAGTGTTATGGGGTGTGTGCAATTTGTCATTTTTTTTCGGCTAATGTAAGACCTCCCCCGAAAGTAAGACAGGGTGGGACTTTTTGGGGTAAAATTAATGTAAGACAGGGTCTTACTTTCGGGAAAACACGGTACCTATGGGTGGATTTCTTCTGCCTAAGTGTCTCAATAGTCATTACTCTTCATAGCAAAATGACTGATATATACTGATGTCTAGAGAAGTACCACGACATCGGTGCTCATAAAACAACGTCATTGTTATAAAAGTTGCTTTAATACTGTGGACAGATATATTATAACAGTGGCCACAGGCTGCACTGCTATCTATGGGAGGATTTCCTCTGCCTAAGTGTCTCTAAAGTCATTACTTTTCACTTCTAGGACAACTCGATCCTTCGCTGAGAGACGACTGCCCCAAACTGTGGTGCGCCCTGGGCGAGGGGAAAGTGGTCGTGTTCAACGCCTCCACCTGGTCCATCCAGCAACACTGCCTTAAAGTGGGGAGTGCCAAACTGGTGAGCTTATGGTGGAGGTGGGCGCAGCTGCGGGGGCGCAGAAGACATTTCACTTTCCTAACTTACTGTGATGAACCCTGTGTCCCCCCTAGAGGTGCATGGTGGGAGTGGAGCAGAGTCAGGTGTGGATTGGATCCAGCGACTCCATGATCTACATTATCAATACACACAGCATGTCCTGCAATAAACAACTGAACGACCACCAGGGGGAGCTAGTGGACATCGTCATGGACAGCAGCGACAAGCAGAGGAGGTGAGCAGCTCCCCCTGCCTGTGTTATGGGGATTACACCTAACAGAACGGCTGGGGATGCTGGCAGGTGGAGGAGGGTTGCAGGGCTCTGAACAATAAACCTCTGTTTCCAGTCTAATACATTTTACCTGCACTGATACATTGTCACAAGCTATCACTGAGGTTTCTGCTATCCTCTGTGCACACTCCTCAGTTTTACATCTTTTTCTTCTTTCTGTAGACTTGCGTACTCCTGCAGCACAGACGGACGAGTCATCGTGTGGGACGTCGGCACCTTGAAGATTCACCACCGATTTCAGCTCCAGTATCAGGATATTACATCTATGAAACTGCACGATGATCTGCTGCTGTACTGTGAGTAGGATGTGGGGGCAGCCTGCTGCATTGTGAGTGGGACGGGGGCGGAGCCTGCTGTACTGTGAGTAGGGCAGGGGAGAGCCTGCTGCACTGTGAGTAGGATGTGGGGGCGGAGCCTGCTGTACTGTGAGTAGGGCAGGGGGAGCCCTGCTGCACTGTGAGTAGGATGTGGGGGCAGCCTGCTGCATTGTGAGTGTGGGTGGGGGCGGAGCCTGCTGTACTGTGAGTAGGGCAGGGAAGAGCCTGCTGTACTGTGAGTAGGTGGAGGGGAGAGCCTGCTGTTCTGTGAGTAAGGCGGGGGCGCAGCCTAATGTACTGTGAGTGGGGCAGGGGAGAGCCTGCAGTACTGTGAAGTGGGGCGGGGGCGCAGCCTGCAGTACTGTGAGTGGGGCGGGGCCTGATGTACTGTGAGTGGGGGCACAGCCTGCTCTACCGTGACTGGGGTGGAGCCCCCGAAGTTGCTGCTTTTGGTCCATCCCATAATACACACTTATTGGGGGGTTGCACCTTCCATAAAGGCCCTCTATTACGGGGGGGGGGGACTTGCATGGTGCAAGCATCCCGTCCAGTACGAGAAGCTTGTTAGAAATGCTATTTTAAAATTATAAGTCCACAATTGGATGCCGTTCATTTTTTTGGGAGGGGGGTTCCAATAATTAGTTTTAGAATTTACTTTTATAGGGATCCGAGATTTATTTATTAATTTATTTATATTTTTTGCAGCAGAGTTATTGATAAAATTCCTGCTGTCACCACTAGGGGGAGCTTGATGAGTAAAACTCTTATTAACTCCTTTGGAGACACTACTAAAGTACCATCCTTTTTTTTTTTTTTTCTTTTTTACCTTTTTGCTTTTCAAGATCAATAACTTTCCCCTAAGCCTATTTTCTTACACCCACACCTGCTCCATGATGGATATATACATCAATGAGTGTAATACGATTAAATTACTTGTGGTCCTTCAGCTCAATCTTGAGCCATGTGGACTTGATGAATAAACGCTGTTTAGGAAAATCGATCTTGTGCAGCCTAAATAGGCCCACCAGGGTCTTTTCCAAGTCTAGATAGGTCTGCCAGGATCTTCACCAAGGCTATGTAGATCCACCAGGTCTTCTCCAAGCCTAGATAGGTCCCCCAGAGTCCTCTTCAAGCCTTGATAGGTCCATTAGGGTCTTCTCCAAGCCTAGATAGGTCCCCAGGGTCCTCTTCAAGCCTTGATAAGTCCACCAGGGTCTTCTCCAAGCCTTGAGAGGTCCCCCAGGGTCTTCTCCAAGTCTAGATAGGTCTGCCAGGATCTTCACCAAGGCTATGTAGATCCACCAGGGTCTTCTCCAAGCCTTGATAGGTCCATTAGGGTCTTCTCCAAGCCTAGATAGGTCCCAGGTCCTATTCAAGCCTTGATAGGTCCACCAGGGTCTTCTCCAAGCCTTGATAGGTCCACCAGGGTCTTCTCCAAGCCTAGATAGGTCTGCCAGGATCTTCACCAAGGCTACATAGATCCACCAGGGTCTTCTCCAAGCCTTGATAGGTCCACCAGGGTCTTCTCCACTTTTATCTTGATATGATCAAGCTGGTCTTTCTCTTCGCCTTGTTTCTTCTATTCTTTCAACCATGATGTGCCTAAATCTGCTGCGTCAGTGTAGAGTTTATTAATTAAATTCTCCACTAGAGGGAGCCATCTGTACACTCGTTTATAAAACGCCCATTATTAAGCACTTCTCCTATGAGCTCCCCCTAGTGGTGGTTGCAGGCAGCAAATATTTCATCTTTTAACTTTTTATGCAGAGAATCTGGAGTTGTGTATCTGGAAACAAGAGGTTTATCCGATTTATAAAATGTATTTGCCTGTTTCTTAACTCTTTCCAGGTACAAAAGATTTGGTCCTTGTAACCAACAAAAGAAGAGACTACTGTTTAAAGCTGGAAATGACTGAGAACCTGCGCAAAATCAGCTCCACGTTCTACTCCATTCAGCCCTTCCCAGAGGTGCGGCTCCGGATACGCCGGGTTAGTGGGCACGGGCCGGGTGCTGCACTACTCAACAACCTCTTCGTTATTTTTCCTTTGTTAGAAGTCGCAGCTGTGGGTGTCGTGTAACGGCGGCAATGAGATCTGCGTGTTTGACATAAGGGAATTCTCCAGACCCCCATACAAGATTTTCCTGCAGGACTGCTCCGTCATCACCTGTCTGCTGAGGGTGAAACAACAGGTACGAGGGGACCATTCCTGACATGTCTCTGCCCCAACAGGTGGATGCCATGGAGGTGTTTTAGTATTAGATGATGAGTCTGCAGCGCGGGGTCCACATATCCCGATCCCAGGCATCTGCTCATCCTACGTTGCACAGCACCACACTTCTCTACAGGTTGAGTCTGGTATTGCAGCTCATTCTCATTCTTTTCATTGGAGCTGAACTGCAATACCAGACTATACCTCTGGACATGTGTGGTGCTGTTCCTAAAAAATGTGTTTAAAAGAAATGTATATTAACCCCATCCCAGCATATCCCATATATTTGTTATATGTCGGGTCCTCTGAGTTTGATGACTGCTCACACACTGAACCCGCATGTTTCCTGCCAGATGATGGTTCTGTTAATCAGCTAAAATGTGCCTGTAAGAGGCTGTTAAATGGCGCTGTCACTCTGTCAGCGGCATTTAACACTCGCTAGCAAGGACATGTCACTCTATGCATCCATTGATGGCACGTCAGTGACGTGATCGCATGTCGCCAATGTGTTCTCACTTTTTTTTTTTTGGGACGAACTGTATTTTTAAAGTACAACATTCATTTTACCATATACAGTCCCTGACAGAAGTTATGCCACTTATCCATGTTATGTAAATAAAAGCTTATAATCTGACGTTACATTCATCCATTGGTTGTATAAATTTCTCTTTTGAAAGCTGAAACCCTCCGAAATGTGGTTTAGATTAAGAAAATAAATTGTCCTCAATGCTGAAATATTGATCATTTAAAGAACACAGAATGGTCAGATTTTGTCAAGACAAAAGTTTTGTCGCCTGGTCATATAATGCCCCCAATCCTAGTTTACCTCCTCACCTGCGCTCAGTAAATGATCGGTTAATTAGTGGGTGTGTCAAGGTAGAATTCATTTGGCAAAGATGGTTCTCATGCCAAAACTCCTTTATGTGCTCCATAATTCGCCTGTTTGCGTACAGCGGGGACTGTTTCAGAAATTGAGGTCATTATTGCGGAAACTGGCATGGGGTACGGGTCAGCCATGACTGAAGCTGGAAACATTACAGAGGCCAAAAGATGAAGGGGGACTGGCTATGCCAGATCCATGGATTTATTTTCTGGCTGCACAGAGTCAACATTTTAGGGGCTGGGCAGAATGGGGTGTGGGTTCTTCTACTCAATTGATCCTTGAACACTTTATTCCTCAGAAGCCACTGGTGGGGGGGGTTGGAGGCTGGAGACTTCGGTAGGATTGGGGGTCGGTTTCCCACTCTGTGCCTGGTTCACAAGGTCTGGAGCAAGGTTAGGGCGGTGAGAGGGATTACAGGTGTCTTGAGGTATACCCCTCTATGGTTGAATGTGAATCTAGGGGAATTGTATAAATTGGGGGAACAGAAGGTGTGGAGGCGCAGGGGCATAACTTGGGTGACTCAGATTCTATCAGGAGGAAGATTGAAGGCATTTGAGGACCTGAGTAACGAATTTCATTTGAGGGAGTCTGACAAATTTTTATATTACAGGATCCGACATGCCTTCAGGCATCAGGCTAAACTGACGGATCTGCGGTTGCAGGTGGATGTGGTGTTAGACAACATGTGTACGGCGGGTGTCACGAAAGGGGTCATATCTACACTCTATAGAGACCTTATGCACACGGTTCTGCTACGACACCCCATAAAGGCACGGGACAAGTGGGAGGAGGACCTAGGGGAGATAGAGAATGAAGTCTGGGAATCAATTCTGGAATATGGGCCCAAGTTGTCACTGAGCGAACCTGGGAGACTGTCGCAGTTGTACCTGGTCCATAGATCGTACAGAACACCTGCTTTCTTGTTCAAAATTGGAGTACGAGGATCATCAGAGTGCCCGAGATGTCATAGTGAGAATGCTGGACTCATACATATGATGTGGAATTGCCCCAGTTTGCAAGCGTTTTGGTTGACAGTGTTGACCCTGATAGAGGGCAGGTATGAATGCGTGATACCCAGAGAACCCCTTGTATGCGTGTTGGGCTACGTAGAGCTTATTCAGGTTCTGAATGTAGTAAGGTGGCTGTGGCTAGACTGCTGTTCATTGCTCGTAAGCTAATAGCAAGGCATTGGATCAGGGCTGAGCCGCCCTCAAGGATGGAATATGTTAGGGGTGTAGAGTATATTATAAAACTGGAGGGGAAGATATACAGGAGACGGAGTGCGGGGAAACTGTTTGATCAACTGTGGGAACCCTGGCTGAATCGGTGATGGGTAAAGACAAGAGGTTGGACAGGGAAGTCTAAGAGTTAGTAGAGTGGTATATTCCTTACATCTATGAGTTACTGTCACTCGAACTGTATTATTGTTGATGGATACTGTCGATTTAAATAATTATTATAAGTAATTAATAGCGATCTGCGGAAGGGAGGGGGTGTTGAATGGAGGGGGGGGTTTGGCTTGGGGTGTATTAACATGTAAAACTTTGATGCATATTTGTGGATTTTTGTAATGCTTGAATTTGTTTAATAAAAAATATATCTGATTTAAAAAAAATAATAAAAAAATTAGTGGGTGTGTCTAAAAAGAGACCCAGCACCCCAGATCTTCACTTGAACTGCAACTTGAGCTCTGACAGCATGCCAAAAATCCACCCTGCCACCAAAGCCTTGATTATCAATAGGCTGAAGACAAGATCCACTGCAGAGGTGGCTGGCACCTTTAATGTGTCTCCGCATCAAGTACAAAAAATTTAAGAGATTTGAAGAGACTGGAGATGTGTTTGACAATCCCAGGTCCGGCAGACCCCGCAAGTTAACTGCTCAGGAGGAATGTTTGTTTGTTGGAAAATCCTAAGCAAGCCCCTCTTCCACTGCAGCAGAGCTCCAACAGGACTGGTCACCTCAAGTCACTATGTCAACTAGAACAGTTTGTAGGATTCTGTCTTGAAATGGCCTCCATGGTCGAATCAGTGCCCAGAGGCCAGCACTAAACAAAAGGCAAATAAAAAACTGTGTGGCATTTGCAAAGTCCCACAGCCTGCTAAACAGATGGAAAAGTGGCAGAAGGTGGATTTCTCTGATGAATCTTCAGTAGAATTACACCACAGCCGCCACAAATACTGCAGGAGATCTACTGGAGCCTGTATGGATTCAAAATACACCCAGAAAACGGTTAAATTTGGTGGTGGAAAGATCATGGTCTGGGGTTACATTCAGTATGGGGGTGTGCGAAACATTTGCAAGGTGGAAGGCAATATCAATAGCCTAAAATATCAAGACATTAGCTACCTCTTATATTCCAAATCCTAAAAGGGGTCAAATTCTGCAGCAGGATGGTGTTCCATCTCATACAGCCATCTCTACAACAAAGTTCCTCCAGGCAAAAAAGATCAAGGTGCTCAAGGACTGGCCAGCCCAGTCACCAGACATGAACATCATTGAGCAGGTTTGGGGTAGGATGAAAGAGGAAGCTTGGAAAACAAAACCAAAGAATCCAGATGAACTCTGGGAGGCATGTAAGACTGCATTCTTTGCTATTCCTTATGACTTCATTAATAAATTGTATGAATCATTGTTGAACGGCATGGATGCAGTCCTTCAAGCTCATGGAAGTCACACAAAATATTAAATATGACTCTAATAGCACCACAACTTCATTCACCAATGTTATGCAACATATATTTGTATTTTAAGTTAATTATTTGTTTGAATATCACATTACTTTCTGTGGGCGACAAAACTTTTGTCTTGCCAAAATCTGACCATTCTGTGTTCATTAAATGATCAATATTTCAGCATTGATGACAATTTATTTTCTTAACCTAAACCACATTTGGGAGGGTTTCAGCTTTCAGAAGAGTAATTTATACTTCCAATGGATGAATGTAACGTCTGGTTATAAGCTTTTATTTACATACCCTGGATAAGCGACCTAACTTCTGTCAGGGAGTGTAGTGTACTGGAAAGCGGGGAAAAATTCCAGTGCGGTGAAATAGCAAAACAAAGTGCAATTTCACAATGGTTTGTTTTTTTTTTCATTTGCCATGTTCACTATATGATAAACCAGACCTGGCAGTATGTTTCTTCAGGTCAGTGCAAGTACATAGATACCAAATATGTATTTATTATTAATTATTATTAATAAATATATATTTTTTAAATGGTAAAAAAAAATTCTGAAATTTGTAAAATAAATAAATAAAAAATTATTTCGTTGCAATGTTCCAAGGACTGTAACCTTCTCATTTTTCGGGATCTGGGGCTGTGTGACACCTTATTTTTTGCGCCCTGAGCTAACAATTTTACCAATCTCAATTTTGGGCAGATTTGATGTTTTGATCGCCCCTTATTGCATTTTATCGCAATGTTGTGCCAGCCCAAAAAAATGTAATTTTTGCAATTTTAATTTTTTTCCTTTCAACTCTTCTGCCTTTTCTCAGATCTGGGTCGGCAGCCGGGGAATATCGCAGGGGAAGTCGAAAGGGAAGATCTACATCATCGATGCCGAGAAGAAGAAGGTGGAGAAGGAGCTGGTGGCTCACATCGACGTGGTGAAGTCCTTGTGTTCTGCGGAGGACAGGTACGTCCTGAGCGGCTCCGGAGATCAGGACGGGAAGGTGGCCATATGGAAGGTGGAGTGACCCTGCCGCCGCCGAGATGGTGACAGTCATCTTCTCATGACCTGAGATTCCCGGGAGATGCAGCAGGTTCAGGAAGGAGGAGGAGGAGGAGATCCTCGGATGGGTCTTGTTGGTGAAATTGTGGAGCAAACAAAACAGGGAACTGGGGATACGGGATCAAAAGACAAGATCATGAGATCGAGTCCTCCAAGACACAGCCACAAAGCTGGAGCCGCCCTAGAGGGATGTAAGACGTCCTCTGGGGTACAACTGAATCCATTACTGCCCTCTACAGAGATGAAAGGGGAATTACACTAAGATTCTATTTATACCATGGACGGGTCGGCTGTGATGTTTGTATATATGATGTATCTATTTGCCTTGTGGTAGGAGGCCAGGATTATTTATAACAGGAGACTCTCCTTACATAGAGAAAGGTCTCCCTGAAATCTGGATCATTCTTCAGTTTTCTGCTGTAACCTATTAAATGGTCTGAGACCTTCGAAGGGGTCTATTTAACCCTTCATACCAGACAGTTTACTCTCGGCACCACCATTAAATAATGTACTATCAGTTGTCGCCATTCTAAAATGGAACCACTCCTTTCCTAATTTCCACACTCCAGGATTTTCAGACTGTAGATCCCACAAACCAAAGATGACACGTTCAGCTCTACATTCTGTATCCAAAAAGAAGCTGCACCGCACAATCTCAACTCTGCTACCGCTGTCAGTCTCAACTGTGCTGCATACAACAATCTCAGCTCTGCTACCTCTGTCGGGCTTGGTGCGCTGCATACGACAATCTTAGCTCTACTAGCTCTGCCAGTCTCAGCTGTGCTGCATACAACAATCTCAGCTCTGCCACCTCTACTGGTCTTGCTGCGCTGCGTACAACAATTTCAGCTCTGCTATCTCTGCCCGTCTTGCGTGCACTGCGTACGACAATCTCAGCTCTGCTACCTCTGCTGGTCTTGGGATCTTGGGTGTGCTGCATACCACAATTTCAGCTCTGCTACCTCTCTGTCTGGGTGCTGGTACGACAGTCTCAGTTGTACTGCTGTCTGGTTACGTACGACAGTCTCAGCTCTGCTACCTCTGCTGGTCTTAGGTGTGCTGCGTACGACAGTCTCAGCTCTGCTACCTCTGCCGGTCTTGGCTGTGCTACACACAAGAATCTCAGCTCTGCTGCATCTTGGAAATTAGGTTTGCAACATACTAGAGCATCTGATCTTCTGCATCCAACTCACTTAACCTCAACCGGATTCCATTTATTCAGCTCTGCTACATCTGACAAACCAATCCCTGCTGCTAAGACATGAGCGTGATTTACTGGGATGATTAAGGGGCTGGATCTAAATATTTTTGCAACGTTTACAGTAATTACTGAGCCTGAAATACATCTACGAGCTGCCACGTTGGACGTCGGTGTGGAGGGGAAAGCAGAATTCGCACTACGCACAACCAAGGACTCCGTCTGAATGGAGTCGGGTATCCGCACCTTCAGGAAGGGTTTGCAGCCGCTACATAGAAACATTCATTGTTTGTATTCCCTGACAGCAAGCAAAGATCTTTAAAAAACAACAATAATAATAATAAAGTTGCTGAACATTTTATTTCATGGATGTTCTTGCTACATTTACATGATGCCCCCTAAATGTGAGGTGTGGATGTTATGTTACCAGCCTGTAACGCAATCTGAAGGGTTAATTTCAACATATTTCATTCCCCAAGCTCCAGGGAAAATGAGGCATTTAAAGGAGCGTCCAGTTTATTTTAGGACGTACTTTCCCTTTAAATATATCATTGTGTGCGGTTGACTGATCATCATGCATTACCACGTCTCACCGTTAGATGGCGATGTCGAACCGCCAGTCAGTCAGTGTTCCATCAGACACTATAATAAACGCTGCTACTCTATTTTCTCTTTTATGATGTACTGTTTCTTTAAAGTGGTTTTTTTTTTTTTGTTTGTTTTTTTCTCTACATTGTTCATTAATCATGGGATTTAAATATTTGACTTCCGGATTGTAATTTACACTATTTGTATGATAAGACGTTGTACAGAATCCTATAGGCGATGAATAAATATAAAAAATTAAGAAGTTTTGTTGTATATTTTCTCTTTATAGCTGAAACGTGTCATTATGAGTGCCAGTCCTTCTATTTCTAGAGAAGCACAGTACAGCTTTTCTTATCTTGGTTGCTGCCTATGCAGAGAATAGAAGTCAAGATGAGTTTGTCATTGGCTGGTGTACTCTGCAGAGGCAGTGACTTAGATGACAAAGCTCTCGGTGTGATGACATGAGCGCTGGCATCTTGGTCACTGCCCACGCAGGGTACTTTCCGTATAATGGACTGAGCGCTGGCATCTTGGTCACTGCCTATGCAGAGCACTCTCAGTATGATGGAGTGAGCGCTGGCATCTTGGTCACTGCCCACGCAGGGTACTTTCAGTATAATGGACTGAACACTGGCATCTCCATCGCTGCCTATGCAAAGTGCTTTCAGTATAATGGACTCAGCGCTGGCGCCTGTGTAGAGCGCTCTCGGTGACAGCTCTCGTGTGTGATGAACTGAGTGCTCGCATCACGGTCACTGCTTACGCAGAGCGCTCTCCATATGATGGACTGAGTGCTGGCATCTCAGTCACTGTCTACGCAGGGTACTTTCAGTATACTGGACTGAGCGCTGTCATTTAGATCACTGCCTAAGCAGAGCGCTCTCAGTATGATGGACTGAGCGCTGGCATCTTGGTCACTGCCTATGCAGAGCGCTCTCAGTATGATGGACTGAGCGCTGGCATCACGGTCACTGCCTATGCAGAGCGCTCTCAGTATGATGGACTGAGCGCTGGCATCACGGTCACTGCCTATGCAGAGCACTCTCAGTATGATGGAGTGAGCGCTGGCATCTTGGTCACTGCCCACGCAGGGTACTTTCAGTATAATGGACTGAACACTGGCATCTCCATCGCTGCCTATGCAAAGTGCTTTCAGTATAATGGACTCAGCGCTGGCGCCTGTGTAGAGTGCTCTCGGTGACAGCTCTCGGTGTGATGAACTGAGTGCTCGCATCACGGTCACTGCTTACGCAGAGCGCTCTCCATATGATGGACTGAGTGCTGGCATCTCAGTCACTGTCTACGCAGGGTACTTTCAGTATACTGGACTGAGCGCTGTCATTTAGATCACTGCCTAAGCAGAGCGCTCTCAGTATGATGGACTGAGCGCTGGCATCTTGGTCACTGCCTATGCAGAGCGCTCTCAGTATGATGGACTGAGCGCTGGCATCACGGTCACTGCCTATGCAGAGCGCTCTCAGTATGATGGACTGAGCGCTGGCATCACGGTCACTGCCTATGCAGAGCACTCTCAGTATGATGGAGTGAGCGCTGGCATCTTGGTCACTGCCCACGCAGGGTACTTTCAGTATAATGGACTGAACACTGGCATCTCCATCGCTGCCTATGCAAAGTGCTTTCAGTATAATGGACTCAGCGCTGGCGCCTGTGTAGAGTGCTCTCGGTGACAGCTCTCGGTGTGATGAACTGAGTGCTCGCATCACGGTCACTGCTTACGCAGAGCGCTCTCCATATGATGGACTGAGTGCTGGCATCTCAGTCACTGTCTACGCAGGGTACTTTCAGTATACTGGACTGAGCGCTGTCATTTAGATCACTGCCTAAGCAGAGCGCTCTCAGTATGATGGACTGAGCAATGGTGTCTCAGTCGGTTCCTATGCCGAGCGCGCTCAGTATAATGGACTCGGCGCCGACATCTCAGTCACTGCCTACGCAGAGCGCAACAGCTGATGATACATTCATGTCAACTTCTTTGCTCTGCATAGAAGTCTGAGGCACTGACTGTATTTTCAGCAGCCCCTGGCTGGTTTAATTACATTGTTGACCACCAGGCTGGCATCACTCACACTAGGGGGAGCTTAAATAAATTGTACATTTCCAAATTGTCACTTCAGTGAGGAAGTGAGAAACTCTAATGCCACCCAATAAGGGTAGCAATCCTTAAAGTCATAATTGACTCTTTAACAAGTCTTTTAATATGACTTAGGATTTGTGCCAGATCAGAACCCCAAACTGCAGATGCTGCGTTTCAGGGTGACAGCCCTCATCATTGCAGTGTGTGGGATATTCTGATCTAGAGTTTTTGGAGTTTGATGTATACTTCTGTCCCATCAAGATTTGCCATTACAATTCTGACGATTATCTTTGCATTTATTTACCGCTTCCACCATACTAAAAGAGTCCCCAATCACCTCTAAAGATCCCAAAAAGACCTTTTAATATAGTCACAGAAAGGGCGGTTCGGCCAATGGTGGACACGGTGTGTGATGATGTAGGACGCATCATCCAGACAAAGGAAGAAGAGAAGAGGCGCCGGATCAAGACCAGCGACGCCATTGGAACTGATCGCCCCATCTGGAGGATAAGAAGTCTGTTTTTTGAGATCTGCATAGGTGAATCCAGCCTTTTTTTTTTTTTTTTTACAGCATTCCAGTGTGATGGTGACCATTTTATATACATTCTATATAGAGAAATCTGGTGAAAGGTTCCCTTTAAATGACTGCATATATGAAAGCCTGACAGTCATTAAATAGGCTCTTCAGACAGGCTGATAATCATGAACCGAACATCCCTAGAAAGTTCTCCATATGTGTGCTGTATATTACAGGTGTTTAGAAGGAAGGCTCCAACATGGGACAGCTACTCAACACAAAGAAGACAAAGGTACTGACTACTGCCAGGTATGACCGAACACATGTGACTACTGCCAGTGACGACCGAACATGTGAGATGGACGGCAATGAATTGGAAGGTGTAAAGGATTCACCCTACTGGGATCAATGACAACACCATAAGTCAATAGGAGAAAAGATATGGGCAAATCAACAATGAAGTCACTGGACAAGGTCTTGGCATCATGGAATATTTCACTGGTGATGAAGACACGGCTCATACATAGCTTAGTCGATTCTGTAGTAACAGATCACTGGTGATGAACTGGAAATGGTAAATACATCACCCTACTCTGATCGATGATGCCTCAAGATGCAGCGACGACACATAAGTCAATAAGAGAAAAGCTATGGGGAAATCAACAATGAAGTCACTGGACAAGGTCTTCACAACAAGGAACATTTCACTGGTGATGAAGACATGGCTCGTACATAGTCTGGTCTATTCTGTAGTAACATCTCACTGGTGATGAAGACATGGCTCGTACATAGTCTGGTCTATTCTGTAGTAACCTGGAAGTGACACCTGGATGATAAAGGAACAAGACAGAAGAAGAAACACCTTCATAATGTAAAGCTGGAGAAGGATGTTATCAATACCATGGATGGGAAGAAGAACAAAACATCAATACTGGAACAAATCAATCCAGACATGTCACTGGAAGGAAGGATCACCAAGATACGACTTGTCTACACATCATACGAAGAGAGCAATCAATGGAGAAGGACATTATGGTCAGAAGAATAGAAGGAACAAGGAGAAGAGGAAGACCCAATGGCTTGATACAATGAAGATAATAGTGGAAAAGATGCTGGTGGACCTATCAAGGCTTGGAGAAAGACCCTGGCGGACCCATCTGGGCTTAGAGAAGACCCTGGCGGACCCATCTGGGCTTGGAGAAGACCCTGGCGGACAGCTCTAGGCTTGGAGAAGACATGGCGGACCCATCTAGGCTTGGAGAAGACCCTGGCGGACCCATCTAGGCTTGGAGAAGACCCTGGCGGACCTATCTGGGCTTGGAGAAGACCCTGGCGGACCTATCTGGGCTTGGAGAAGACCCTGGCGGACCCATCTGGGCTTGAAAAAGACCCTGGCGGACCCATCTGGGCTTGGAGAAGACCCTGGCGGACCCATCTGGGCTTGGAGAAGACCCTGGCGGACCCATCTGGGCTTGGAGAAGACCCTGGCGGACCCATCTGGGCTTGGAGAAGACCCTGGCGGACCCATCTGGGCTTGGAGAAGACCCTGGCGGACCCATCTGGGCTTGGAGAAGACCTGGCGGACCCATCTGGGCTTGGAGAAGACCCTGGCGGACCCATCTGGGCTTGGAGAAGACCCTGGCGGACCCATCTGGGCTTGGAGAAGACCCTGGCGGACCCATCTGGGCTTGGAGAAGACCCTGGCGGACCCATCTGGGCTTGGAGAAGACCCTGGCGGCAGGGCGGCTCCAGGTTTCTGTGGGCCCCGGGCGAAAAGGTCTCAGTGGGCCCCCTTTAAGTACATATCGCGGACTATATATATATATATATATATATATATATATATTATATATATATATTATATTATATATATTGCCGCACACTTACCGCAAGCCCCATAGACAATGCATGGGGCTTGCCGCAAACGTGCAGCAAGTGCAGCCGCTAGATGGAAAATGCGGCAGATGCGGGGTTTTTTTTACCGCAACTGCCACATTTTTAAAAAAACTCCTATGTGAAGGCAGCCTTACAGGAACAGTGACTGCCGAATCCAGCAAGAGCTGTTTCTGACAGTGAGTACCGTATATACTCGTGTATAAGCCGACCCGTGTATAAGCCGACCCCCCTACTTTTGCCCCCAAAACCTGGGAAAACCTATTGACTCGTGTATAAGCCGAGGGTGGACCCTAGCACAAGTATACAGCCCCAGCAGTGTGGTATACACCAGTCCCAGAGTTAGATACAGCAGCCCCAGTAGTATATACAGCCCAGTGGTATATACAGCCCCAGTGGTAGTATAGACGCAGCCCTAGTAGTATATACAGCCCCAGTGGTAGTATATACAGCCCCAGTGGTAGTATACAGGGCCCCAGCAGTATATACAGCCCCAGTGGTATATACAGCCCAGTGGTAGTATATACAGCCCCAGTGGTTTATATACAGCCCCAGTGGTAGTATACAGGGCCCCAGAGGTATATACAGCCCCAGTGGTAGTATACAGGGCCCCAGAGGTATATACAGCCCCAGTGGTAGTATAGACGCAGCCCCAGTGGTAGTGTATACAGCCCCAGTAGTAGTATATTGCAGCCCCAGCGGTAGTATACAGCAGCCCAGTAATGCAGGGCCCCCCCAGCCTCGCTCCGGTGACCTGTAAAGCAAACTATACTTATCAATGTCCCGCTGTCCGCGCCCGCTCGCCGCTGCCGTCCACGATCCTCCATCTTCATGCGTCTTCTTCCTGTTTCCTGTGCTCGTCGCAGGGAATTACGTCATTGCCTGCGACGAGCACAGAAACAGGAAGAAGACGCATGAAGATGGAGGATCGTGGACGGCAGCGGCGAGCGGGCGCGGACAGCGGGACATTGATAAGTATAGTTTGCTTTACAGGTGACCGGAGTGAGGCTGGGGGGGCCCTGCATTACTGGGATGCGGGGGCTGCTGTATACCGATGTATACATCGGTATGTACCGATGTATACATCGGTATACAGCACTGACTCGCGTATAAGCCGAGGGGGGTACTTTTCAGCCCAATGTTTGGGCTGAAAAACTCGGCTTATACGCGAGTATATACGGTATATTACACATTGTTAGGAGGGGCTAAAATGCGATTGCATTCCCTTGCGCCTTTTAAAAATACCCTTCAAATGCAAAATGTTGCATTTTTGTGCGTCTGAGGATGTTTGGTATATACACGAGCATTCTCAAGCACACAAATAATGCAAGCAGCTCAATGGAGCCGCACTGCCATATGGTGGCACCGCAGCCAGGCGGAGTGTCTGGCCGTCCGGATCTCTCTTTCTCTCACCTTTCTTCTTGCCGCTCCGGTCTCCTCCGGTCGCTCTGCACATATCAGCACAGTGATGACATCGTGCCCCTCCATGCTGAGCTGCAGAATGCAGACAGCGGCAGAAGAGACTCTGGAGAAGAATGCTGCTGGCAAAGGTGGCTGAGACTATAGGAGCGGAATCCGTGGGGGCTACCACTGGTACACATACTTCGTACACACGCGGGCTCTGCTCCGTACACCTCATACACACGCGGCTCTGCTCCATACACCTCGTACACACATGGCTCTGCTGTACTACCTGTACAGCTCTCAGTATGATGCTAGCAATGTTTCTCATCACGGTTTCCTTATGCCAAGCACGTTCATATACATGGACCGGCGCCGACATCTCAGTCATTTACGCAGAGCGCATCACTGATGATACACTGTCAACTCTTGGCTCTGCTAGGGTTGAGCACTGACTTCATTTCAGCACCCTGCTGTTTAACTACATTGACCACCAGGCTGCATCCTCACCTAGACTCTAAAAAATTGTAAATTTCCATGTACTTCAGTGAGACAGGCTTGGTCATAACTCTAACCACCCAATAGGCGCCTACACTGCACACACGCTCAATCCTAAATCATAATTGACTCTGTTACACCTTAATACTAAGATTTGTGCCAGTCATGAACCCACGGCAGATGCAGCGTCGGTGCACCACCCTCTCATTGCAGGTCGTGGAATTCTGATCCTAAGTTTTCGAGTTGATATACTCTGCCATCAAATTGCCATACGATCTGACCATATCTAGCATTTAATTACGCCTTCCACCACAACAGCTCCCAACACGCTCAGATCCCAAAAACCTTAAAAAGTCACGAAGGGCGTCCTGCCCATGGTGCACACGGCGTTGTAATCGTAGGATGCATCAGTCCTAGACAAGGAAGAAAGAAAGGCCCGGTCCAAGACCTTACCCATTGAACAACCGCATCTGGTGAAATCTGTTTTCGAGACCATAGGCTGAATCCAGCCATTTTTTATACGGCATTCCGTGTACTGGTACATTCAATCATGCTATAGAGAATCCGGGTAAAGTTCCCTAAGTGACTGCTATATAAACCTGACAGCTTACAGCACTCAGATCGGCTAAACATGAGAACCGACATCCCTGACACATAACTTCACTATCCACACTAGTACACCTGCTATCCTGTAAGCCTCTGCTCCAAATGTGCTTAATTACAACTAGTACTTAACAGGAACGCTCAACATCGGACAGTACTCAACCACAAAAACACAAGATTTACTCCCTATTGAGTCATCACCGGCACACGTGACTACTGAGTACAAGGACTGATCATGGACCGATGATCTGCAATTAAAGGATCATCACTCCACTGGTAAGATCACTCAGGTCGAGCGACACCATACGTCATGCGGGAAAGATATGGGGAATGCAAGATGAATCCTGGCAGTCTTGGCCTCAGGATTTTCCTGGAAAGACCCGGCTGCACCTGGTTAGCGATTCTGAGAACGTCTGGTGGATGAACTGGAAATGCGCAAATACTCTGAGCCTACTTGCATCATATGCTAGAGCAGTAAGCAACACATAATGTATAGGAAAAGCTATGGAAATGAGCATGAAGCACTGACAGACGGTCTTTCACATGAAAACAATGGTGATAGTCAAGTCATACATAGCTGGTCTATTCTGAGCTACATTCTGACGGTGATGCGATAGCCGCTCTGGCTGCAGTCTGAAATCATTGAAAGGCACGGGTCACAACAAAGTGACCTAAAGACTCAACGCCTCATATGTGGGCCTCGAAGGTGTTCGAGCCCATGTGAGGACAACATCAATATGAACCAAGTCAGCCAGACGTCACGGGACTGGAGGAAACACAATTGTCTACTATACGAAGAGGGAAATCACTGGTGGAAGAGATCATGGCAGGACGCGATTGAGGCAATGTGAGGAGGACAGGACCAATGATCTTGTTGATGAAGATATAGGAAGATCTGGGGACCCATCAAGGCTTGGAGAAGACCCTGGTGGACAGCTCTAGGCTTGGAAAGACACTGGTGCACCCATCTAGGCATGGAGAAGACGCTAGTGGACCTATCTAAGTTCCAGCAAGATCGATCTTCCTACAGTGCATCATCCATCAAGTCGCCATGGCTCAAGACTGAGCTGAAGGCCATTTAAATAAAATAAACTCACCCTTAAGCCCCCATCACACATGGCAAGATTGCTAGTGAGATTGCTGATGTGTCAAAGGTTTTGTGAGGCAACAGCGAACTTGCCATGTTTGACACATAGAAGCAACCGGCCCCCGCTGTGACATCGCCATGGACCATTTTTTGATCGTCAGGCTCCCGCTGGGCAGCATGCATTGGTGTGTTTGGCGCTTTAACAACTACCTTGTTGGCAATTCAGCCACGTAGGTCGTCAGACTAGCTGCTGTGTGACAGGGTCCCAACCACCGCCGAGGTCGTTATACAAGTCGCCGTATTGTTGCTGCTTGTTGAGTAGATCTGACTGTTTGACATCTCACCAGCGACCACTTAGCGACATTCCAGCGATCCTTACCAGGTCGTATCATTGTGGGGGATCGCTGGAACGTCGCCAAGTGTGACAGGACCCTTAGTCTCAGTTTTAGACTTTACATGTTGCACCATTTCTCTAGAATTGTTGTGAATGCAGCTTTGAATGTGACTAGAGGTGATATAAAATTAATAAAGCAAAATAAAAAAAATGCAAGTTTTCAAAATATTTACGTGAAGTATCTTCTCTTTTTAGAGTAGAGTTGCAGCCGTCGTCTGCGCTTCGTCTGCTGGTGGAGATGACTTTAGGTCACAGTTAGGCAGGATCTGCGCTGATGTCACCGGAGTCGTCTCACACCCTTGTACTCCTGTTTGTGATAACATACATCGCTCTCGGCTGTTGCGTCGCTCTATGACTAAGAAAACCGGTTTTACAGCTGCATATTTGACAACATGTAATATCTCCTCCTGTTTTTGTCTGGACGTCACCAGCAATAAAACGGTTAACAGCACATGGGGCTCCATACACATCTGCAGACAATGGCGGCACGTGTGAGCCGGGAATATAATCGTATAATTTTCAGCGTGACTGTAAACCGCATGATTCACCTGCACTGTGGCGACCCATCAATGGCTGACGGGCCACGGGCGCAACACAACCATAATGTGTATCTGAGCCGCTGAGTCACCTGATACCGGAGTCTGACAGCCGTCAGCTATTATGTGCTAATGTGAAGGTGTAGGACAATTACAAAGTGGAACAAAAGTTTCAGCACTTGATAAATACTTAATTTACCAGATGAAATTGGCGATGTTGTTTCCAAAAACTTTGTGCAAATGAATAGTATAAGAGAATATATCATCTCTTGCAGAGAATTGGTTTCTTTCTCCACTTATGAGCCACTTCTTCGCTACCTCCTGAACTCCGCACTTATTCTGAACGACCGCTAAAGTCCTTCCTGGTCAGAAAGGCTGCCAGATTAGATCACAGTTATCAAAGGGAAAGTGGGAGGAGGAAAGAGATGATGCTGTTGCTTTTTAGTAAGTGTTTTATCTCACCCCAGTGCTGGATTCACAGCTACACTGCTCAGTGCTGCTGTACAATTTCCTCCATTCAGCTGCTGCTTTTGCCATGTGCTACACTGAGAAAAGAGAGCAGGAATCCTCGGTGGCTGTATGTGCTGTGTATTCGAGACATCTCCGCCCACTAGCTCAGAGACCACTGAAAAACAGAGATTGGGACTGCAAATGTGAAAACTGGTGAAAATGCAGAATATGAGTCATAATGAACAGAATAAGTGTTATTTAAAAGAAAAACAGTCAAGAAACAAAAACATCTGTTTGTCTAGGTCATCTAGCTTTAGATTATTCCAGAATCGGTCTGCACATATTGAGACACACAGGTTTGCATCATGGTCGTGCTGCTCCCCCCAACTGCACCCTTTGAACTTTATATCTGCAGGAAGATCCAACCAGCATTGGTGCAGCACCTACAAGCTCTATAAGTGCTGCGCTCCTTGCCTAGGAGATTGGCCACCTTTGTTAGACTTCAGAGGTAGCTGCTACCCTGGACAATAAGAAGTAAACCATGAAATGGAACATCCTCCATTCAATAACAAGAGGGAATTTCAATAAGAAAATTGCAAAGTTTATTGTTCTAGGAAGTATGATGCTAGCCGTGACACAGGGCAGGCTAACATTCCAGGGTCAGACACCAGGGGAGCACGTCGTTCACTAAGTGGATAGACATAGTCATAGTCAGGTCATGCTTCAGGGTCAGAATACCTGGACAATTGTGGATCAAAGCAAGGGGACAAGGCACAGTTGGTCAGAGGAGGTCCAAGGTCCGCAGCAATAGATCAAAATACAAAGCACAGGTGAGGCCAACAAGCACCAATGAGCAAATGCTATGACTGGCAGTTTTGGGGCTTAGGCCGGCTTCACACCACGGTTTTGTGGTGTCTGGTGTTTTGTTGGATGCACCGGACACAGTCTGACAGCTCCGGAGAAAACAGAACCTGAGGGTTAGTATGCCCTCTGGTCCTGTTTTCTGTCGGAATCATCAGTGCGCGCTGATGCCACTGTCCAGGTCCTGAAATTTTAGGCGGGAGCTCTCCACGTGCTGAAATTCAGCGCCAGCCGCCGCTGAACTTGAGCACTCGGCGTTCAGCAGCCAGATCCGATTTTCTGTCGGATCCGGTGCGATCTGGCGCCCATAGCCTCCCATGATCTGGCAGGATCCGACTTTGTCAGATTTTTGTCCTGGACACATCAACGTTGCAAGCTGCGATTTTTATCCCAGGGAAAAAAAACAAATTCTGTCGGATCCTCCCTGACAGCAGGAACCAGATGACAAATTACTGCCATCCGGCCTCATAGGAATACTATGGGGCCAAAATCAGATCCGGGGCTGTCCGGCTCACACCGGACAGCCCCGGATCCCTAAAACCGTGTTGTGAAGCCGGCCTAACTGCTCAGCTAAGTAGCTGCGCAATCACAGAGAACAGGGAACACCTGAAGAAGCCCAACACCTCCCAGTCAGATCGGACCGTAGTTATTGAGGTCTTGTGTCTGAGGGCCCCTACACAGTTGGGGCCCCAAAAGCTCCTCAATCGGATTAAGTACAGAGATAAATGCTGATTAGATACAGAATATCTCATGACTTCTTCCATGTTTGTTCTCCTTCCTCTGTGTCTTTGAGATGACCTTACCTCCTGTCATGTTTCACAGGTTTTAGCAGTGTTCTGTCCCTGTTAATTAGAGCTTGTGGGATGAAAGCAGAATCTTTAATTGTGGCAGACTTTTTTTCTCTGCAGCAGATATGAAAGGTCCCTACTGGCCACCTGCCTCCCGGGGCCCCTCAGGGACCTGCTCTCATTTGCTTTTTTTTTATCTTAGATACAGTGAAATGTGATGTTTCTGGAACATTTTATGGAATCCTGATTTGATGAATGTCTCGTTTCTGCTCCTTTGTCAGTTCTCTGGCTGCTAATAATAGGGACCTGGTCAGATATAGAACACGGGGCGGCTCCCATAGTGAGCAATAGGATCTCTAGAGTACCAAGCTGCATTTCACCTCGTTTGATGTATACTGTTCCAATAGAGTCTTAATGAAGACAACTTCAAATGTCAGCTCACCCAGACGATATCCCGCGGTGCATCGGAGGAACAAACATCCAGCAGCAGGAGATTCCCATAAAATGCAATCATTTATTTCACCAAAAAGAAAAGTGACATATACAACCAAGCCTCCACCACTTAAACTAAGGTTATACAATGCAGACACATTTCGGACAATGTCGTAGTCATTGCACTCCATTTTTTCCATTGGCTCTTTTTTCTCAAGGAAAAATAACTGAGATCGTCAGCTCACAGTCTACTCTATAGGCGCCTGTACATCTGCACGGGTAAGACTGGTCTGGGCTGCAAATTGAAATACAAGAGCCTCTCAATGAATTAGAATATCATCAAAAATGTTAATTTATCTCAGTAATTCAATACATAAAGTGACACACATCTATTATATAGAGTCATTACACACAGAGGGATCTATTGCATGTGTTTATTTCTGTTAATGTTGATGATTATGTCTTACAACCAACGAAAACCCAAAGGTCATTATTTCAGATACTTAAAGTAGGGAGATGAAGGGTCTGAGACATGAAATATGACCTAAATAGGTATCAGAGGCTTCACCTTGTGTGGTTGTGAGAGTCACAACCACTATGAAAGCAGATCACGGCTGCTGCAGTCCCCAGCGTGGGAGGATGAAGGGTTAAACACCACGCTGCTGTATTCCACCAGACCTCATAGGATAATTATAATATTGATTTATCAGTCAATGTGTTTCAGGGCTCCCTCCTCAGGACAAAGCAATATCATATTGCCATTTTTCAGGACGTTTCAGGGAGTCCTGAAATGTGTTGACTAAAAAAATATTATATTCACCCTTTGATGTCTCATGGAATACGTCAGCGCGGTTTTTAACCGTTTATCCTCCCGACTTTAATGTATCTTTGGATTTGTTGGCTGTAAGCCATAATCATCAACATTTACAGAAATGAACACATGAAATAGATCCCTCTGTGTGTAATGACTATATGTAATATATGGGTGTCACTTTATGTATTGAACTACTGAGATAAATTAACTTTTTAATGATATTCCAATTCAATGAGAGGCTCCTGTACAATAGAGAAAGAAGATCCAGCGACTTGAAGAAAGTCAGTGATGTGGACGTAGTATAAACAGCTCTTTAATGTATCCAAAAAGTAGAAAATACAATCACACCGAAACATCAAAACCTCGGAAAAAAGAAAATCGACGCGTTTCGGCTCAATCTTTTATCTCTCCACTCATTTTTCTATCTTTTTTGTCAAATAAATCATTGGATTTTTTGGAATCTTCTCCTGTGTGTCTCCATAGTAACAGACTACAAAGAAACTCTGTAGTCTGATTCTACAGTCCCATGGAGATCAGTGCAGGGGGGGATACGGCGCCGGAAGGGTCAAATCATTCAGAGATTGTTTATCTTCATAAAAGCTGTATACTCTACTTTTTGCAAAGTTGCTTCAACTCTTATATAACATTTAGAGTAATACAACTTTGGTTGCAAAAGTTTATACACGGAGATACATTTTATAGACGACGTTCTCTCTCTTTTCCGTTGAGGTCTTACTTTTCCGTTAAGTAGACCTCATTTAAAGGCCGATACCTTGATCTCGGCTGAAGTTTCCCTGTGATAAAAGGTGAACGGCCGGGCTGTAAATCCCTCTCTGAATCCAGGGTCTTGGTTAATCGTGGATTAATGAGCAGCAGAATGTGGAAAATGTGCCGGTGAAGCAGCGGCCGGTGTGACTGTTGCTATAGGAGCACGTTGTTAGCTTCTGATTAGGATTAAGGCCGATCTGCAAATAGCAGAAGATAATCTTTTTTATTTTGGCTTTCACTATCCTGGTTAAGGAGGTAGAACAAAGGTCGCTGCGGCCAATGTTCCCGATTCCTCTACCTCTGTGTTCTTGAGCTCCGGACTGAACGTGTGGTCATGTAGGTTTACAGTCATTTTAGATACAAAGAACAACCATACCATGTTCAACCACCGAGAAAGAAGTCTGAAGTAAACTGCTTTAGGTAGTAGTTTGATTACATTGTCCCTGGTGGCCTGTGGTTTGGGGTTTTTATTTCTGGTGTCCTGTGGAGCCCCTGTTCCTTAATGTCTTGTGAAACAACAGCTGTACCCTGTAGTGCCTGCAAAGAGAAGCTAAGTAAACCGAGTTTAGGAACTCTGAACTGCATGTGACTTTTCATTCCCCAGCTTGAGGAGCGGTAGACTGCTGCTAGGCCATGCCGGCTGTAGGACCCCGCTGGTAAGACACCTTCCAACTCTGACTGACTGGCCAGAGCTGCCACGCTGACCCTCCAAAGCCCAATCACCCCACTCCACATGCCCTGGACACCCGCTCTTCCCATGGGGAGCAAAACCATCACAGCTGCAATTCCATCATCCCCAGAGGTCCTAGACAGCAGCAGTGGCCCCTATTGGCCGCCCTCCACGAGTGGCATCATGACAAACTCTTTACTTTTTATTTTTATCCCTATTTTTACACCCCGTATTCCCCCTTTTTACTGACCGCCCACCGGGGACCACGGACCAGGTCATGCCTCCGTGACATCCCACAGCACCGACGACGTCGAAAGGGCCCGCCTCCAAGTACCCCATGGCCCCCACTGGGGCAAGTCACTTCGAAGCGCACTCTGTTCGCATGTACTCTCCTTCCAACCTCCAAGTAGCTGTCATTTATCGACCCCGGGCCCGACCACTGCCTTCTTTGACCAATTCTCCATCTGGCTTCTTCACTTTCTCTTTGTTGATGTTCGCAGCATAATCATGGGTGACTTCAACATCCCATTTGATACCAACCAGTCAACAGCCTATAAAAACTCCTGTCACTTTCTTCATCCTTTGGCCTCTCTCAATGGTCCTCCACTACCACCCACACAGATGGACACACACTAGACCTCATCTTCACCTGCCTCTGCTCCCTAACTAAACCCACCATCTCCCGCTTCTCGTATGTGACCACCGTCAACTTACCTTCTCATCCTCGTCCTCCTCACCTGCCACCCATGTCCACCAACTCGCACACCCTCGCATAAACCTCACACACGTTGACAATCACATAGTCTCTGATTCTATTCCACCACTATCCTCCATGGACTGAGGACTCCACGACACAGATAACGCCACCACTTTCTACAACTTTATGCTCACAGCAACAATTGATGCAGTAAAGATTCTCGTTCACGACAGAACACAATGAATCAACAGACAACCCTGGCACACAGACACCACTAAAAAGCTGTGGCAAGAGTCTAGGGTTGCTGAACAGCGCTGGAAGAAAACTCATTCACAAGAAGACTACACAGCATTCAAGCAATCACTTTTCAAATTCAAGTCAGCACTCACCACCACTAAACAGAATTACTTCATTACTCTCATATCATCTTTGTCCCACAACCCAGGGCAGCTATTCAACACATTTAACTCCCTCCTCGGCCCCCACTGCCCCCTCCTACTTCTCGTATCAACTTTACAACACACTTCACCAGCAAGATTGATCAGATCAGACAAGTCTTTGCTGCCCAACCACCACAACCCCCATGTACACCATACCACTCCCCTTCCCCACTAACCCTCTTCCCCTCCATCACTGAAGGAGAACTTGCACACCTTACCAAACTGCACCTCACCACGTGTGCATCGGACCCCATCCCTTCCCACTTCCTTCCCAACCTCACCACCAAGCTTATCGCAGCCCTAATCCACCTCTTCAACCTATCACTGACACTGGAATCTTTCTTTCCGCTTTCAAACACGCAACAATTACACCTATCTTAAACAAGCCATCCCTTGACCTGACCTCCAGATCAAGCTACCGCCCCATATCCCTGCTCCCATTCGCTTCCAAACTTCTTGAAAAGCATGCCCACACTGTACTCTCATCCCACCTCACATCCAACTCTCTCTTTGCCAACCTTCAATCTGGCGTCCGCCCTCACTACTCCACCGACATCGCCTTAACCAAAATTACTAACAATCTACTTAATGCCAAAACTAAAGGACACTTCTCCATCATCCTCTTTCTTGACCTGTCCTCTGCATTCGACACAGTCGACAACTCTCTCCTATTACAGATCCTCTCTTCTATTGGTATCAATAATCTTGCCCTCTCCTGGATCTTCTCCTACCTTTCCAACGGCACATTTAGTATCTCTCATGCCCACACGACCTCCTCACCCTATCCCCTCTCTGTTGAGGTCCCTCAGGGCTCTGTCCTGGGACCCCTTCTTTTATCCATCTATACCGTTGGCCTAGGACAACTCATAAAGTCCCTTGGATTACAGTATCACCTGTACACTGATGATGACACTCGGATCTACCTCTCTGGCCCAGATGTCACCTCTCTGCTGTCCAGAATCACGGAGTGTCTTATCAGCCATATCCTCTTTCTTTTCCTTTCGCTTCCTTAAACTAAATGTAGACAAAGCTGAACTCGTCATCTTTCCCCCATCTCGCGCACCTCCCTTACCTGATCTCTCTATCACAATAAATGATATCAGACTTTGCCCTGTACCTGGAGTCTGCTGCCTTGGAGTAACTCTTGACTCTGCCTTATCCTTCAACCACACATCCAAGCCCTCACCACCTCTTGCCACCTCCAACTCAAAAATATTTCCAGAACCCGTCCCTTCCTCAACCCTCAATCTACTAACTACTAGTGCATGCCCTCATCATCTCCTGTCTTCAATACTGCAACCTCCTCCTCTGTGGCCTCCCTGCTAATACTCTTGCACCTCTCCAATCTGTCCTTAACTCTGCTGCCTGACTAATCCACCTTTCTCGTCCCTGCTCCCCCACTTCTCTCCTCTGCAAATCCCTCCACTGGCTCCCAATCCCCCAGCATATCCAATACAAACTACTAACATTGACTTACAAAGCCTTCTACAATCTGTCTCCCTGATATGAGGCGGTCGAAAGGGTAGGGGTTACTCGTATACCGGGATAGGCGGATGCTTCGATGGGGGAATCACGGCTGGTCGGTTCCCGGTTCCGTGCCCTGGACCCTCAGTGGTAGGGGATGGGGGATGATGATGGAGGGGGAAGGAATGGTATTGTGATGCCACCGCCACATACCTGGTAAGGGTATGTGCACACTGGGAGCTTTGTTAGCTGTTTTTTAGCGGTTTCCGCCAGCGTTTTCTGCTGAGTTTTATGTTAATTTTATGTTAATCCTAACCACCGGTTGGATTAACATGCTAGTCAATGGATTTCAGAAAACGCTGTGCACATTAGAACTTTTTTTTTTTACTCCTCTCCACTTTTTTCACCGGTTTTCCACCGGTTGTCAAGAATAGAGCATGTGACTTCTTTTTAGCGTTTTTTCCAGCGTGTCTAGCACAAAAACCAGTCGCCAAGAAAATCGCTAACAAAACGCTGTATAAACGCTGAAAATCGCTAGGAAATCGCTAGCAAATCGCTACAAAATCGCTAGCGAATCGCTAGAAAATCGCTAACAAAACGAGGGACACTGCTCAGGTTTTCAGACGGTCTGCAAAGATGCAGAAACGTCAGATGTACACATACCCTAATAGGGTTACCAGCGCTGCGGCCGGCAGGTGATGGAGGTGCAGCTCAGAGTAGTACAGCTCCCCACAGGTGGAGCTTTACCTCAGGGAAGCGGTGCTGGATGAGGGGAGTCATAGTTCTTACCCCTCTGATGATGCTGAGGCCCTCTGGGTGCCGGAGAAAAGGAGCACAGACACTAATTCAACTCAAACGTCACTTTACTGGTACCGGGTAGATGATACAGTACACAGTCACAGTCTGATTGAACAGGGACGTAGCCACAGATTGTGAGGTGATCCTGTAGAGTCTGTTAATGGTCCCTTTTAATGGCTTTCGGGGTCTGTGTTCCTCCTTACTCTCTTTAACCACTCTGCAGAGCTCCTAAGCCAGTCCACTGGTCTGTTACAATTAAGTACATTTGTTTCCTTACCAGTACAGACGGGAGTTCCCTTCGTTAATCCTCCACCACCGGAATTCGGTCCTTTTCCTTAAAGTGTCCTGGACCCAATATAGGACTGGGGTAAAGGTACAGTCTGTGGTGCTATGGCTCCCTTCTGTCGGTCCCACAGCTTGTCGGTTGGTTAACCAGGGATAGACCACTGATTGTCTCGGCTCTGGTATGTTGGTGTCGACCCCGGACTTCCCAGCTGGCTCCAAGCAGGCCTGGTTTGTCCCCTCCAGTTCCCGGGTCACCTCTCTCTAAGAGGCGCCCTCCTGTCAGCACTGTCTGACTATAATTAGCTCAACTGTCACTCATGTTTCCTGCTCTACTCTAAGCTCCACCCCCTGGACCTACTGAATATACGGTCCCTAAGCTAAGGGGGGGCTAGTGTATGGGTGCTTAGGACAGACTCTACAAAGAAACCCCAAATCCATAACTACGGAGGCACTACACCTTCTGTTTGGGGTGCAGTACCTCCCTCTGGCGCCTAGCCATAGGGGCGCCACAGATATATCTTTGAAATAATCTCCTGTTATCATCCAACTCATAATCTTCGATCCTCCCAAGACCTCCTTCTTTCCTCCACACTTGTACATTCCTCATCTAACCACCTGCAAGACTTCGCCTGAGCATCCCCCATCCTCTGGAATTCTGCACCCCAAAACGTCCGACTATTCCCTACACTTGGAACCTTCAAGTGAAACCCAAAACCCATCCCTTCAGAATAGCCTACAGCCTGCAATGACCACGGTGCCACCTCACATCCACTGGACCCGACGCTACATCACCACTGGTCCCGGCGCTCCACCATCACAGGACCTGGTGCTCCACCACCACTGGACCTGGCGCTCCACCACCACCACAGCAGACCCAACCTACAGTCTCTCTCCCCACTGTCCTGTAGAATGTAAGCAGGGCCGCACCGTCCATTGGATAGAGTGAGCTCTTAAACTCAGGCGGCAAGTAGGCAAGGGGAGCACCTGTGTAGAAGGGGCGGCACCATCTCCACACAGCCGCTTCCTGCTTGACGGATGCCGCCCCCTTCCCCCCTGCTCATCACCTGCAGCGGGAGCTGACAGCGAATTCCCCCCCCCCCGCTCATCAAATAGGGCTAAGGTGGCAGGGGGGCTTGATGCACCCCTGAATGTAAGACCGCAAGGGCAGGGTCCTCTCTCCCCTCTGTTCCGGTCGTATTTGTAACTTGTTTGTATGTCAACCTTTCTCATGTACAGCATCATGGAATCAATGGTGCTCTATAAGTAAATGATAATTATAATAATATCTGGCAGTTTCCAGCAGAAAGTTGGAAGTTTAGGGAGGGTGTGGTGCTTTCTTATAGGCTAAAGCCAGGAGCTGATGACTTCAGCTGGACAGCACTCACACCCAATCTGTCAGACTGGAAAGTACTACAGGTCCTTGCGCCACCTGCAGTGTGGATATGGTCGTGCCTGATGACAGAGGCAGATGTCACAGAAGCAAGCTCAGGTGAGATGGGATAGTCCTCCATATGTGAGCTCCATAGGAAAGCAGGAATCCCTCATGTCTGAGTATGCTTTTTATGGGCGATATTATAATGGCTAGTCTCTCTGCACTTGTTCAGACAAAACTGAAACTTAGGGACTGCAGAGGGGAATATTGGTGAAAAATTTCAGATTCAAGTCATATAATGACCAGAAATATCCTTATTCCTCATGTAAATGCACAGCAGCTAACTGAAGGGTCACACAAAATGACAGGTATGCTTTAAGGATGAGAATGGCGGCTTCTCCATTTATTGCTGTAATAAGGGTGGCTTCACACTTGTGTTTGTGTCTGCATGCGTATGGCATGCAGACGCAAACGCAGCCATATTAATGTGAACGCAGCGGAGAATCTCCGCATGCGTTCACATTAGTATGGTGCCCGGGCAGCCAATCAGCTGTCTCGGGGGCGGCCGGGAGGAGGAGATCAGCGGTGGAGATCTCCTCCTCCCGGCCACAGCTGATCTCCCGCCGGTGTCAGCGCGGGAGATTTGAAGATACAGCTGATCTGACAGCTGTTTAAATCTCCCGCGCCAACACCGAATAGGTGATATCGGTGCAGGAGATAAGAAACAGCTGATCGCTGCTTCAAATCTCCCGTGATCACCGGCGGCCACCGGGAGAGTTTTCAATGTGATCTACAGCGTTCTCCTGCGCTGTCATGTGGAGGACACTGTGGATCCATTGACTTCAATGCATTGTTTGTGCACTTGCGGGCGCTTGCAGATAAAAAAAAGCGCCCGCGAACGCACAAAAAATGCAACATGATGCGTTCGGAGGGCGCTCGGAGGGTGCACAAATTATGCGCATTCAAGCGCAAACGCAGCCATACTCAGGCACATGCGTTCTCATGTTAAACATAGGAACGCATGTGCGCTGCGTTCGGTGCGCAGCGTTCCAAACGTAAATGTGAAGGCAACCTAACATCCAATTCGGACAAGTAGAACAATTGAGATACAATTATCGCATACTCTTTCTCCGATGAAGATGTTTTTACAGTATTTATGTAATGTTTTGGCTACAGTACAACAAGACCCAATGAAGAAGAGGATGTTTTATGGGTCTGTGTAGCCACATGTCAGTGATGCTGTGTGTTGGACAGTGCACATGCGCAGCCCTATTTATTGCTAAAAGGTATTTCCTCTGACACCAAATGGTCTGACAACCTCAATACAAAGCTCATTAACTCTGAAGTCAGATTAAAAGGGCTATTTCAATGGTGGAAAGGGAAACCTGGCTATTTTACAATAGCAAAAGCTGCATATGTGATTCTCCCACATATTTATTTTACTTCGTAATGATGCTAATCCCTGGTGTTAAGTGGTTAATAAGAAGATCCCTGGTGTCTAGTGAGCAATGATAAGGAGATCTATGATGTATAGTGAGTAATATTAATGATGAGATCCTTAGTGTCTAGTAAATAATGATATAAGATCCCTGGTGTTTAGTGGGATAATAAGATTTCTGGTGACCACTAGGTAATAATAAAATGCCTGATGTCTAGTGGGTAATAATAAAAATAAGATAATAATAATAATTTGTATTCATATAGTGCCAACATATTCCACAGCGCTTTACAATACAGTGGTTCATATACAAACGGTCATAGGTAACAACAAAAAAAATACAATACAGTAAGTAGTTAAAGTAGAGAATCAATGTAAAAAATCCAATACACTAAGCAGAGAATCAATGTAAAAAGTACAATAAATAAAGCAGAGAATCAATGTAAAAATCCAATACACTAAGCAGAGAATCAATGTTAAAAGTACAATAAATAAAGCAGAGAAACAATGTAAAAAATACAGTACAATAATTAAAGCAGAGAAACAATGTAAAAAATACAATACAATAATTAAAACAAAAATAAGGGTGACCCTGCTCAAAATAGCTTACAATCTACAACAAGATAGGGGTTACACAAAGTACAGGGCCTTATTACAGTGACGGTCCAGGCATCTTGAGGAAGGGGGGATAGAAAACAATTACATGAATAGTCACCAGACAATCTGTGTAGAGCTTTTGGGGTTGGTGGAGTTTGAAGGAGTTATGTCTAGAGAGGTAGTGAATGGGCTATATACAGTATAAATGCTCTGTAGGACGGTGTGTGTCGCACGATCCGCGCTGCTGCCAAGGAAACACCAGGACACTGGAGTATCTGGAAATGTAGCTTTATTCCTCCAATCTGACGCGTTTCGGAGCTAAACCCAGCTCCTTCCTCAGGGGCTAATCATTAACTGGAAGGTGCTTAGTTGCCAATTTTTTTTAAATCAAAAAGTGGAAAAGCTTCCACGCACGATAAGGTGAAACACAAGAGTTATGGACCATCCATATAAAAGGTACAACTTCTCGTGGTTGAATAGCTTTTGCACTTTTTGGTCAAAAAATGTTAACTGATGAGAGTGTAAAATAGAAAGAGAACAGAGGCGCTCCTGTGTGTACCCGGATATCTTTAAGGGTACCTTTACATGCAGCAACTTTTCTAGGAATTTCACTAGCAACTTACTGGTTGCAGTGAAATCATGGAGACATTGTTCCATTTGTACACAGCAACAAGATAGAACAATGTGTCCATGATTTCACTGCAACCAGTAAGTTGCCAGTGAAATTCCTAGAAAAGTTACTGCATGTAAAGGTACCCTAAGAGGAGAGGTGCAGAGTATAGAAGGTTACTAACCTTGAGTGGTTGCGCACACCTGCACAATCACGGATTAAGCCTCCAGCGTATACCGCACGGGTCTCTGGTGTACCAGCTGACCGGATCACATGGGGCGTGATGTCACCGCAGGTCCTAGAGATCTTTTAGCAAACCGATATCTACAGCATCTACTGCTTTCCTAGAAGGGAACTAAGGATATAAGATGCAAAAATAGGGTAGTCATTATTCTGTAGTCTTCTTTATTAATCAAATTACTTCACAACATGTTTTGGCGAATAACTCGTTCATCAGGTAAGACAAACAAATGGGAAAAGACAACAAACAGCACTCTTCTGCTGCTCCAAGAGGAGCTTTGCTGCAGCAACAAACTCCTCAGCATCTCCAGAGATAGGCTCCTTCAAACCGGTCAGTAATACAGAATATAACCAGCAGTGAATAGGAGCTAAGCATGTGTATATATATAGCAGAAGAGCATGGTCAGAAGGTTCTCCGGCTGAAACAAAGGCCATTAGTTCTCTGCTAGTAGGAAAGTGTCCTTAACACTTTCAGCACTAAAAGAAAGTAAAACCACTCAAATATGTGATAATAGTCAAGCGGGCAACAAGGATCTGCGATCAAATATACGTTGAGACTTTCTGATATCAGATCCAATAGAGGTCTCATCAGGGTGTGACACACCCGTGACACTTAGACTTGCATTGAGAAGTTACCTCCGGTTTGCCCAGAACAGACTGGAAAAATCCAGGTTATAAGACAACAGAAGCGGCGCTGATAATAGATGAAGATGACAGCCAGCATTGCCAACCATCCAGATATTCCAGGACAGTCCTTAAAAATAGGACACACTTTTTTTTTAACCTGTTCGTATAATATATATATTTATATTTATTCATTTATATAGCGCTATTAATTCCATAGCACTTTACATACATGAGTAATGCTGTCTCTCTTGGAGCTCACAGTCTAAACATCCTATCAGTATGTCTTTACAATGTGGGAGGAAACCGGAGTGCCCGGAGGAAACCCACACAAACATGTGGAGAACATGACTCACCGTGGCCGGCTGACTCCGGTTTAGACAGGCGATTCTTCTCCTTCCTTGTCACGGGTGGACCGCGCCTGCCGGTAGTGGGGCCCGGTGTAGTGCAGATCAAAAGTTGAAGACGTCTTGCGGGAACAGATTAAAAAGGGGTTTAATTTGTTTTATTCGTGACGCCACCTATGAGTAGATTCGGTAAGGGCTACCGACGCTGCGGAACCCCCGGGGGATGGACAGCAGCAAGATGTTACGCTCCCCACAGGCTGAGCGGTGATCCCCGGGGGCTGGAGCTGCTCAAGATGTTGTGCGGCAGCTGCGGTTACCTTAGTGTGCGGACGGATAGTTCATAAGGAAACACGGACACAGATAGTCTCTGCAACGGGTCTTTACTGTAACCAGCAGGCAGTACATGGTATACAGTGGTTGAGTAGTAGACCGGGTGGACTCAGCAGTGATAGTGTTCCTCAGAGATCCGCAGTGTTCCTCCATTCTACCTACTTAGTTCCTTCTTGCCAGCGTCGCCCAGGAATACCAGGTCGGGTACGGGGAGGCTGCTTCAATGCCCTATCCATGATGTACGTTCTGGATACTTTGGGGAGCCTTGTGTCCCTCAGTGGGTACACCACTGGTTAGACGACTGGAAACTGGCTGGTGGTGGGGTGCTCCTATAAAGCTGCTCCTCCACGGGGCTGGTTCGCGTGACAGAGGTGAACTGCTGCCAGCTTCGGTACCAGTGAACCGGCTGTAAGTTGTGGGCACGGGAGTCTTTTGGGAACCCGTGTAGATAAGCCCAATCCCGGTGGTTAAGGCCTCAGGTGCTGACACCCGACCGGTGACGGCCCAGGGGCCCGCACGGGGTGCGGAGCCCCCGCTCCTCTCCAAGTTCTAGTCTGCTCTTGTCAGGTTCTAGATCTTCCTTCCAACTCTCTAGATTATTGTGTGTTCTCCTACACTACCCTAACACTCCACCCCCCAGGACCTATGATTGGTCCCCTGTTCTAGGTGTTGCATGTTGGGTTGGATCTCAGAGTTAACTATTTCACTGCTTTGTCAGAGAATATTGCGGCTGCAATACTCCCTTGTGACGCACTCGTTGCGGGGCGCCACACTCCCCTTGGTTAAATCAGCTTGTCCCCAAGCGTCAAACTACTCACATTACAGAGGTTTTTGTATTTTTTATACATATATGACACACTTTTATTAAAAATGACAAACAGGTAAAGGCATGCTTTGGTGACATAAGCAAAGAAACAGGTAATCACTTTGTGCGGACCCAGCGTGCGGTCGGCTGTCCTTTAACTAGAGTCCAGGCTGTAGCCGCAAGATCACACAGTCAGTGATTAACGGGAACAGAGTCATTGAGGAAGTTCAAGTTTTAAAGTCACTGGCTCTGAGGGTGATGGCGCACCCGGATAGCGAACCACCCATCTGCACAAGCATAGCGCTCGTAGGTGATTATGTCGCCCCGGTATAGGTCGCGATCGGGATGTCCTCTTGGCAAGTTTGACTCAACGTCCCGGCGCCCCACAAACACCTCCTCATTCAAACCCACCTCCCAAGCGAACCCCCACCCGGTATGTAAGTTAAAGGTGGAAATTCTACCTTCACGGCGGAGTTCATCAGGCAGCGGCGGCTGGCGGCGAGCCTCGGCACGGGCCTCCATGTTGGCGCGTTCTCTGGCTTGCCACTCCTCTCGTTGTCTCTGGCGTACATCTCCGTCGTTACGGCTCGGGGTGTAGAGATGAGTAACGGAGCTGGTGGTTTGGCGGGAAGCTTGAACTTGGCGGGCTGTCTGTATCGGCACCCGGTGGAACGGCACAGGGGAAGGTGTCGGCAGTGCACCCGACCAGTGTACCCGAGCTGTATGCCCGGTAGGAAGTTCCTTGTTGTCTCCCCAAGCGAACCCGGTGTCGAAATCCTCAGCGGTGCTGTGGGTCTCGTCGTCATCCTCTCCGACCTCTTCCTCGATGACCACATCAGGCTGCTCGATGATGAAAGACGTTGAAGCTTGTTCCGTTGTACAACAGGGCGGTGGTGCTGCGGATCCTTCCGTCGGGACGTCCTGCAGGGCTTCCAGGCTGCCTGCCTCTTCATCTGTTTCCGCAGGTAAAGGTGTTTCAATCCCGGTTACCAGGTAGGCCTCGGCAATGGCAAGGGAAGCCTCCGGTACGGGGATAAAACAGGCGACTGTCTCTGTAGTGGTGAAACATGTCGCGGGTTCCTCAGCGGGAACCTGGTAGAGATCAAGTTCTTCCATGGAGCGTGTTATGAGCTCCGGCTCAAGAACGGGATCGGTTGCGATATTGGTCGCTGGAACGGGTCGAGTTGCGGCCTCCACCGGAATGACGCAGTCTATTGGCTCTGGTGACGGAGCAGGACAGGTGGTAGGCGACGGTGAGGCGGTCGAGAAGCTGGTGACGTCGTCTGGGCTTGGAGAAGCTGTACCCGGTCGGCTCTGCTGCATCGCATGGTGTAGTCGTCTGCCTAGGGTCGCGCTCCAGCTACGGATCGTCCATTCCACAGTCTCTAGTAACCGCACCCGGAGGTCTTGTAGAGCCTCTAGCCAGAAGTCGGGACTGCCGTCTATGGTAAGGGCAGGATCCGGACCCGGTTGGCCTATGGCTGCTCTGGCCTCCGCCTCGACCTCCCGCATCAGGTCTTGGAGTCTCGTGCTGGCCATTCTTCTTGGAAGGAAACCACACCCGTTCAACCGGTAAGACGTTCTGGTTGAGCTGGTGAAGAAGTCTTCTTTGACTCCCATTTCCTGTGGGCTTTTGTAGTCCAATGGTGGGAAAAGTCTTTGGGGTCCGCCCCCATGGTTGATTCGAGCAATCAGGGCGGACAAAGAGTTTGGCGCCTTTTGTCTTTAGCCCTCCCACGATGAGGGGGGGGGTTGACTCACTCCTGGGCTTCACGTGGCGGCTTCTTGTGGCGGGAACGCCATCTTGGGCGCCATCTTGACCCGACGGTGACAAGGCGGGAAAGTTCTTTTAGGGACGAACAAAGTCCAATTGTAGACAATAAAGTCCAGTTTAAGCACAATATACCCGTTGGGTAACGGGCCTGCTCGTATCCTGTTCGTGACGCCATTTTCTGACTCACCGCGGCCGGCTGACTCCGGTTTAGACAGGCGATTCTTCTCCTTCCTTGTCACGGGTGGACCGCGCCTGCCGGTAGTGGGGCCCGGTGTAGTGCAGATCAAAAGTTGAAGACGTCTTGCGGGAACAGATTAAAAAGGGGTTTAATTTGTTTTATTCGTGACGCCACCTATGAGTAGATTCGGTAAGGGCTACCGACGCTGCGGAACCCCCGGGGGATGGACAGCAGCAAGATGTTACGCTCCCCACAGGCTGAGCGGTGATCCCCGGGGGCTGGAGCTGCTCAAGATGTTGTGCGGCAGCTGCGGTTACCTTAGTGTGCGGACGGATAGTTCATAAGGAAACACGGACACAGATAGTCTCTGCAACGGGTCTTTACTGTAACCAGCAGGCAGTACATGGTATACAGTGGTTGAGTAGTAGACCGGGTGGACTCAGCAGTGATAGTGTTCCTCAGAGATCCGCAGTGTTCCTCCATTCTACCTACTTAGTTCCTTCTTGCCAGCGTCGCCCAGGAATACCAGGTCGGGTACGGGGAGGCTGCTTCAATGCCCTATCCATGATGTACGTTTTGGATACTTTGGGGAGCCTTGTGTCCCTCAGTGGGTACACCGCTGGTTAGACGACTGGAAACTGGCTGGTGGTGGGGTGCTCCTATAAAGCTGCTCCTCCACGGGGCTGGTTCGCGTGACAGAGGTGAACTGCTGCCAGCTTCGGTACCAGTGAACCGGCTGTAAGTTGTGGGCACGGGAGTCTTTTGGGAACCCGTGTAGATAAGCCCAATCCCGGTGGTTAAGGCCTCAGGTGCTGACACCCGACCGGTGACGGCCCAGGGGCCCGCACGGGGTGCGGAGCCCCCGCTCCTCTCCAAGTTCTAGTCTGCTCTTGTCAGGTTCTAGATCTTCCTTCCAACTCTCTAGATTATTGTGTGTTCTCCTACACTACCCTAACACTCCACCCCCCAGGACCTATGATTGGTCCCCTGTTCTAGGTGTTGTATGTTGGGTTGGATCTCAGAGTTAACTATTTCACTGCTTTGTCAGAGAATATTGCGGCTGCAATACTCCCTTGTGACGCACTCGTTGCGGGGCGCCACAAACATACAAACTCATTGCAGATGTTGTCCTTAGTGTCCTTGGTGGGAGTTGAAACCAGGACCTCAAGACCCCAGTGCTGCAAAGGCTGCAGTGCTAACCACTTGAGCCACCGTGAAGCCCACCGTGTCGTACAAGGCATCCGTAATTTTTGATAATTTGAAGAGTTTAAGACAGATTGTTTTGACTGTAATTATCATCATTTTACACTGAATTCAGCTCCTGTCTTCTGACAATAATTTTGGGCTGTCCACATGTATCATTTATAATCTTAACGATTTATCATGGTTTTTCCAATGTGTTTGTAAAAAATATGGTCTGCACCTTTTAATAAGGTGTCCAGAAAAAAATAAAAAGTGAAGTTGGCAACTATGATGGCAGCTGGTAAGTCTATTAATAGGTGTAGGGAACTTACATTAGTGACACCACTCCAATGTTTTGTTGTTTTTTTGTCACGCTGGAGTGGTCCTTTAACTTTTGAATCGACCGGCAGCACTGAAGTTGTTCAATTATAAAATTAGTCATTAAAAATACAAATTGCCTAAAAGTTGTGCACACAGTGTACAGAGGCTAGATGGAAGTGAGGTAGATATAGCGGAAGGGGCAGACAACTACAAGCTGCAGATGAAAAGAAAGCTAAATGAATATTCAGCCAGCAGAGAAGATAGAGGCTAGTTGGGAGTGAACCAGCCAGAGAGTGCACTCATACATAGTAAGTCTGTTCATACACTTAGGTGCCTCTAGCTCGCCTGATGGTTAGTTGGGCATAGTAGGGGATCAGGACAACACAGACAATGATAGATATCAGAAATTACATGTTGTGCACTCATGAAGGCAGGGATCAGTAAAGGCAATGAAGTAAGATTAGGTACGTTGTACAGTCACGGTACTCAGGAAGGTAGTTAAGGAAACCGGGATTTGGCACGCAATACAGTGGATAATTCCCAAAAAAATTTAGGTCACAAAAAAAATAGTTAATGATCAGGGAAATAGCTCAAACAGATTAAAAGGAAAACAACTTTTATCAGAGGCCAGAGTGAAAAGCTTCAAAGTGCTAGCAATCTGTTTAGTTGGTTAGCCGCATGCTCTGCATATGCATAACCTGACATCACTGTCTGCCCGCCAAGATATTCATTGTAGGCGGCAGGGAGAGACAGTGCTGGGTTAAGATAGGGATAATACAGTATGTGACAGCAATATGCTCCTGTGCTGCCACTCTGCACTTTCTGTCGCAGTAACAGACTGCGGTGGGGCTGCTGCATGTGTGAGTGCCCAGTCTATCTGTGTATTCAGCCCATCCACCAATTACAGAGTAAAGCTGGTCAGCCGATCAGAAGATCTGGCCATCTGCCCAATCAGAGTGCAAAGCTTGTATTTAAATCTGTCAATCATTTGTGGCTGCACCAGTTACCGGTAGTAGTTTAAGTTACCTGGTTCTGGTAAGTAATAGTCTGCAATGGTGCTTGCTTCAGACCCGGCTTGCTATCTTGGATTCTATATTGCTTGCTATATGTGTTTTCCAGTACACATCAGTAGTGAACGGTGACAAAGACAACCCCACACATCGTCTGCCAAGATGCGTAAATGATCGGCAGGTATTACGCATGTGTCCTATCCTAGTGCATACATCTCGACGTGTGTGGGGTCTGTAATTGGCACCATTCACTTATGGTGCAGAAGTGAGCAGCATCAGATATAATCTCTTTACGATACTCCTTCTGCCTTCCATATTGGAATTTGAACCACTGTTGGATATTATCATGCACATGTAGGTTGGAAAACCACAGTCTATGTTGCCCTCACCCAACCAGTCCCTGTACAGACTTAGCTCTCCTACTGTGCAGTCCCTAAAGCCGTGTTTCTCAACTTCAGTCCTCAGGACCCATCAACAGGTCATGGTTTCAGGATTTCCTTAGTATTGCGCAGGTGTTGAAATTATCTCTGTGCAGGGGATTAAACTAACACCTCTGCAGTACTAAGAAAATCCTGAAAACACGACCTGTTGGTGGGTCATAAGGACTGCAGTTGAGAAACACTTCCCTAAAGGCACATGCACAGATTGGAATATTCCTAGCCGCAGGACTAGGAGATGACTGCTCGGCCCTCATTTTCTGATCAGCCATCGAAAGTATCACATACATTTTAAGGAACCAAGGAAGAGGTTGATAAACACAACAACCGCAATAGGGCAGGCATACAAATTCAGACTATATGACTGTGACTGTAAGATAGCAGGGACAGAGTACACCTGAGCTGTCCCTCCAGCTAGGAATCCCTAGGCTATGCCTGTCCCCAAGATTAACCTTGAAGGTGGGGATGCCTGGATCTTGTACTTTGCTAGGCTACTGGATATGACTCACCTAGATGTCCTCCCCAAGGCAAAGAAGGGGCTGGAGAGCAAGGAAACACACATGGATCAAGGCAAGGCAACATGCATAACAGTGTTAAAAAAGATCTCCAGATAGCTTTGTTGCTGCAAAAGCTAGGACACCACAGCCTAGCAATAGCGAGTTCCTTCACAGATAAGAATACAAGTTCTATAACCTGCATGGAGTGAGGCCACAGGCAGGCAGATATAGCAGAAGGGGCAGACAATTGCAAGCTGCAACTGGAAAGAAACTTAAGAGAGTACTCAGTAGTGATGGGCGAATCCTAAATTACTCGGAATCGCTTGACTCTAGCGAGTCCGAGCCCAGGACTCGCTACTCGTTGCGAGTCTAGCGAGTCCAATGTTAATGAATGGGGAAGCGAGTAATAGCGAGTAGTGTGAGATTTACAACTCGCAGATGTGTCTCGGAAGCTTCAGCCTGAAGCAATCCTAGTTTTGTCATTTATTTGCATTGCTCGTTTACTTTGTAAGTAATCGCTGACTCGCACAGATAAGAGTCCTGTCTCCTCTGTGCTGGCTGCCAGCTCCAGGGTCCTAGAGCCTGCCTGCTGCCTGATGTAGCAGTGCTGAGATTGTTCTCAGTCTGCTCAATCCCTGTGTACAGACATGAATGTCTGTGCACAGAGATGATGTAGCAGAGCTGAGATTGTTCTCAGTCTGCTCATTCCCTGTGCATAGAGATCTATATCTATACACAGGGGATGTAGCAGAGAGGACATCGCGTTTTGGACTGCGTCGGACGGAAGAGGATTTTTTTAATTAAAGATGGAGTCCCTAATGGCTTTTTTTTTTATTTCTAATAAAAAATTTTCTTTGTGTTGTGTTTTTTTTAAAACAATTTAATAGAAATTCATGGCGGTCATGTCTAATATTGGCGTGACCGCCATAAATTTCGGGCTTAGGGCCAGCTGATAATACAAAGCTGGTATTAACCCCTTTATTACTCAGCGTGCTACCGCCACCAGGGCCGCTGGAAGAGCGGGGTTCAGCGCCAGAGGATGGCGCTTCAATGAACGCGCCATCTTCTGGGGCGGCTGCGGGCTGCAATTTGCAGCGGGGGGTGCCCAGAAAGCTTGGGCATCCCTGCGCTGCGGATTCCAGCCCCCAGCTGCTTAGCTGTACCTGGCTAGACATAGAAATTGCGCGGAGCCCCACGCATTTTTTTTAAATTATTTCATGAAATTCTGAGACTCTGACTCTGAAATTCATTAAATAATTTTTTAAAAATGCGTGGGGCTCCGCGCAATTTCTATGTCTAGCCAGGTACAGCTAAGCAGCTGAGGGCTGGAATCCGCAGCGCAGGGATGCCCAAGCTTTCTGGGCACCCCCCGCTGCAAATTGCAGCCCGCAGCCGCCCCAGAAGATGGCGCGTTCATTGAAGCGCCATCCTCTGGCGCTGAACCCCGCTCTTCCAGCGGCCCTGGTGGCGGTAGCACGCTGGGTAATAAAGGGGTTAATACCAGCTTTGTTATACAAGCTGGTATTAAGCCCGAGATTCTTAATGTCAGGCCACGTTTGACCCAGCCACTAAGAATCTCCAATAAAGGGTTAAAAAAACACAGAGAAAATTTTTTATTTGAAATAAAAAAAAAAGCCATTAGGGAGTCCATCTTTAATTAAAAAAATCCTCTTCCGTCCGACGTAGTCCAAAACGCGATGTCCTCTCTGCTACATGCACAGGGAATGAGCAGACTGAGAATAATCTCAGCACTGCTACATCTCTGTGAGCAGGCGGGCTCTAGGACCCTGGAGCTGCACAGAGAAGACAACTGGACTCGGCTCGCAAAGAAACAGCAGTTACTTTGCGAGTCTCCCTGCTATCACTGGCACAGTAGCCAGTGATGACTCGCACGAGTCTAATGCAAACAATGGCAATCCTAGTTTTGTCAGTGTTTCTGACAAAACTAGGATTGATATTGATTTGCATTGGACTCGTGCGAGTCATCACTGGGAAACTCGCCGAGTACCGAGTCCTGCGAGTCCCTTACTACTCGCCGAGTAACGAGTCCTAGCGAGTAGATTCGCCCATCCCTAGTACTCAGGCAGCAGAGAAGAGGTCCTTAGCCCCTTCAGCATAGAAGAAGGCGTACACCAGCAAAATAACACTAAGAAAGCTCCACAGAAGGCCTGCGATCTATTAAATGCTGAGACTTCCTGATCCCAGGTCCAGAGGTGACATCAGGACATGGCAGATATTGACCATGGCTAGCTTGTGAATTGCTTTTTGCTTTATTCCCTCCTTGGTCCTGTGCATTAGACCTAAGTCCATCTTTGCCAGTAGTTACTCCAAGATTTGTAAAGGGGGAATTTCTAAGTCCAGAAAGCTGTATAGGGGTTAAATAGTGAAAGACAGGATTCCCAGGATCCTCTACCTGGTTTAGTGTTTTTTAACCATAACAACAGAATACAATTTGGAGAGCGCTCATGTGCAGTACCCGGTGGTGTAGTGGGGGGGGCGCTATCTGCGTATGTGTGCTCACCTTTGGGGGTTGTGCTGTTGTGAATTCATTGGAGCTCCCTCCGGTGATTGTTGCTGGTGATGCAGCTGACTGTGTGGGCTTCACAGGTGAGGGTGATAATTGGCAATCTGGTTCTTAGAGCATATAATGGTTTGAAGTGGATCAATCCTTGCCAGTTGTCTTTTGTTCCTGTAGGAGTTCACATCTCTCTGGTTTCTTCTGCTCTGTGGAGATCTTTGCAAGATAAGTGAATGTTTTTTTGATATTTTGTGGCACACTTTTGTGTCTTAAGGTTCTGCTTATGTTTTGTCTTATTCTGAGCTGTGGGTTTGCTATTTAGTTTGTATATTTGTTTATCTGCTCTCAGATAGGAAGTTTTCTTCCTAGGAATTTTACCATTCACTATTATCTGTTATTTCTAGTTCTGCTGGCATTTGATTCATAGAAGTCTGCTGATATAGAGTTTACCGAGTCTTAGTGACTCAGGGTAATTTTTGTAGTATCTGCTGTTGGCATATATACTGACGGCAATAGCATTCTATCCTGTCTTTCCTATATAGCTAGTGTGGCCTCTTTTGCTAAACCTTATACTCTGCCAGTGTTTGTTTTTCCTTCTCTTGTTTCCCTGTTAACATCTGTGGGGGACTTGCTATTCTTTTGGGGTTCTGCTCTGAGGCAAGATAGCTTTTCCTACATCCATCTTTAGGAGCAGTTAGTTCTCCGGCTGTGCAGAGGTGTCTAGGTCTGCTTAGTTACATCCCACGGCTACTTCTAGTTGCGGTGTGTAGTCAGGGATTGCGGTCAGTACAGTTACCAATGACTTCTACGGAATCTGAATGTACTCCTGAGTCATTGGTTCATAACATTGTGCCACCCCTGCACAACCCTGGTGTATGCAGTCTGCTCGTGCTGCCGACGCTGCTGTCTCCTGCACCACTCTCTCTTATGGTCAGGTGGTGTGTTCAAGGCCGGTCACGTGATCACAGCTCTGCTAACGCCACCGCAGGTCCTTAAGTTGGAATTAGACTCTGTGCTTGTGCTGCTCCTTTCTCCCTCAGCCAGGGGCAAATATGAATTATGGTTTTAGTATTATAGAAGCGCTCAAGCACTGGGGTCTATCATCAACTACCTTTTATTATACCACAACGCGTTTCCACGGTGGACCGCCGCCTTCATCAGGTGGATTTCGGAATCCACCTGATGAAAACGGCGGTCCTCCGTGAAAACGCGTTGTGGTATAAGAAAAGGTAGTTGATGATAGACCCCAGTGCTTGAGCGCTTCTATATTACTAAAACCATTACCTTTAACCATAACAGGATGGGGAATTGCTTTTTTATTTTAACGGCCTTCAGCTTGATCTCGGGCCATGGAGACCTCATGGATGAGGATTGTACAGGATTAACAAATACATGGCTACATCCCGCCTGTCCACCGGTTGTGTCCGGGACTGCAGCTCAGCATTGCCTTACACAATCTGAGGATAAGTGTGGCGCTCCTAGAAGAAACCACTTCCCAATGGAGGTAACTAATTAATCTGATTCATATCCTCACTATGAGAAAAGCATCGCATGTGAGACATTCACCGGCCGTTTCCACCATGACATCTAATACAATGAAAATTCCAGCACATACTTGCCAGTATACGACTCTGCAGAGGAAACTGTCTGACGTGGAGTTAATAGAAATATAGTCTGTCATTTTTATACGTGAGGGATACAACAGCTGAAACGTCGCTTTGTGCTATAGAAATGACAGCCAACAACAACACATAAGAGAAAATACTGGATCGATGAACAGGGACAGCGCCCAGAAAGCGTGGAAAAGCCATTCACTGTCCGTGCGGCTGCTGCGGAACAGGCCCAAAAAAACACATCCTGACGGATCAGATGGTTGTTACTTAATATAACCGCTAATCGTCAACCAATCTACAGATTAATAATTCATTCTGCCAAGTCATTCTCATAAATGGAGAGTGCAATGGGCCAAGTAAAATATTCCCTATGAACTGATGACTTTAAACCTGCTGCAGGGAGCCATGAATCCATCAACAGGTTACATCAGCCAAAAACACCTCAAATAGTGTCCGGTGTCAAGTGATATAAGTGTAATTCATGGCGGGGACCGGAGAATAACGAGGATCACTCATCACAGGTAGTACAAATACATGGGACTTTGGTCTTCCGGGATGACTTTGTAATATTACTATATTGCCATTATATACAGAGGATAGTGATGGAGAAGTAGTCCCACTGACATGACTGAAGGAAGCTATCCTGAAAGAGTCCAGAAGGTGCTTTAAATGTCGATTTTCGGGCCATTATGTGACCACTCTTCCTCTCTTCATCTAATTTTTAGTTTTCTCCAAGCTACTGACTCAGTGATGTTTCTATACACAGCACATGCATAACGAAGGGATTCCTACCCATAACACATGTACAGAAAAGTCCACTGATTCCGAATGGGGTAGACACCTGTGATGGCTCTACAGGGGTGCTCAATGGTGAGTATGCCTCTGTTTATTGTTAACTAGTAAAAAGGCCCGCATCGGGAGTGATGGCGCATGCGCGGCATTGCTCGCGGTGGCGACGGCGCATGCGCTGCGGTTGCTACGCCGCCGCAAGTGAGAGGCAAGCAACGGCTCGCGATGGCACATGCGCGCCGTCGCTTGCAACGCCGCAAAGGATTCTGGAATAGCGGCACAATGGCCGGAAACGCAAAACTGGTGATTATGTATAGGAGATCAATGCATGACGAAACAATGATGTTTCTGCTGGAGCAAACTCATTAAAAAGACTTGAGTGATGAAATTAAGGTTCCTTGTCCATATGTGGTGCATCGTTGGTCAGGCGTCACACCGGGGTATTACACCCATAAAAGCGGTGTAATTATCCCAACTGTAAGTGGATGCAGGGTTGGTAGGAGGGACACAATTCCAGCACTCGCACACTCAATCCGGGCACGAGCTCCCTCGGGGAGAGGGTTAGGAGAGTCGGAAGGTCAGAACAGGCTAGTTGCAGACTAGACCTGAGGGACGATGAAAGGAGGTCCTAAGGGGACCTTGAGAGAGGGTGCATGATGCGTGAGTCTGGGCCCAGAGAGAGAAAGGGGGAACACCAGTGCAGAGCGACCATACTCCGGGGAACTTCCCCAGTCTACCACGGAAAGCCGGATCTGAGGAAACAGCCGGAGTCCACCTCCATAGCCGTCAACCGGTTGCTGCGGTCTGTTTATCAGCCACAGCACCCTGCCACTCATGGAGTGGGCCACTCGGTTCCACAAGAGGTTGGGGTCCAAGCAGCTGAGAGGGAGAGGAACTCCATTACTACCTTAGCGGGACTGGGAAGAGACTTACCCGGGTAGGGCTAAAAAGGACACGGGTTCGTTAACTAAGGCTTACCACGGGTACCTCCAAAAGTGCCTTGCATCCATTTACAGCCACCCGAAAGGTCACCTGTGAATTCCATCTTTACTGCACTGTGAACTGTGTATTCATTGGATGCTCGTTTTCAGTAAAGTACCCTGAAAGAGTGAACTTGTTGTTGTGTCTGTGTGCCGCGAACAGTGACTTTTATTTCAGCTATTGCTGCCCGGAGGCCCAGCTTCACCTGTAGGAAGCTATACCACCCTTGCCGCAATACCATCACCCTACTGAAGACTGTGGCAGCGCTGGTGATCCCTCACCAGGTACTACAGGTGGCGTCACAAATTATCCTAATAGAAACTGTACTTTTTAAGAAGTTACCGACCCCAGGGCCACGGACTCAGGTGCAGCCATCCGTGATAGTGTCCCCCCGGCACTGTGCCCAAGCTCTGAGTGACCTGCCCAGGTATGTGAGTCTGGGCGAGTTACATACATCACAGTAACCCGCCATGGACTGGTACAGAAAGAGCCAGCCATAGAAGAAGGAAACAAACCTTGGTCATGCACAGGTGAGTTACAAGTATCCAATCCTTCATGATGCTCCCACAAGATTCCATACGAAAGAAATTTCTTGCGAAAAATTGAAGTATTAATGTCCTTTTTAAGAAATCCATCTTCATTATTGGATTTCTTTCAGTCAATCAAGTAGAATAAATTCCCATGAACCTTCTTTACAGTCCAACAATTGGATCATTTCTTACTCCATGTCAGGATCAGTAGTGGAAGCAGGGGAAGACTTGAAAGGAGGCAACAATTTGTTTAAGACCAGAGAATGTAGAAAGATGGGAAACGTATTGAGAGTATTTACTGTAATCTGCAAAATAATTACAGATGGAAAGTAACTGGATTAATTTGCACAATAATCTGGAAAAGACCAATTAGGAGCCATCTTTTTGCAGAGTGTTTAAACTGATATTTGTGGTGGAAAGCCATACTGTGTCATCAGGAGAGATGTTGGGAACAGGTTGATGATGTCTAACAGTTACTCTTCTTTGCTTTAGATGTAGCTTCAGCCCAATTGCATTGTACTTCAGTCCAGATGTCGTGAATGTCCTAAGAGATGCAGTTCACAGCAGGAACTTTTTCATGTAATTCGCAGTGGAACATGAGACTCTCAACAATACTGTCACGTGGGTAGTATAGAGGATAGGGAATCAGGAGGCAGGATGGTAAGATGGGCAAAGGCGAACTGAGCAACTAGTCTGACCCTGACTGGGGTCCCTAAGTCACCCTATTCCTGGAGTTACCTCTGAAGGTGAGGATGTCCAAGCCGCCAACCTTGCCTTTTGCTACTGACTGGCCCTAGGCTAGGAGCCCCTACCTCCACCCATGGACTGGGAAAACCCAGCAACTCCAATGGAAGGGAATAGCAGCAAAACAGCAAGTCCTCACTGCATGGGGTTCAAGAAGAAACTGAATTCTATCTTTGACACCCGGTGGAGGGAAGTGGAACTACTTCAAGGCTGAGGGAGTGAAGATCTGAATGCTAAGACACACCCCTTCACCTCCACCTGAATGCTATGAAACACCCCTCTACCTAAACCTCCACCTGAATGCTATGGTACACTCTTCCACCTGCAGAGCTACACACAGCAAGACGGAAGGAAAAAAAAACCTCAGATTTAAATCACAGCAGCAACACTCATGGACTGCAAAGCAGTCAACATGTGACGCATACATTGTGACAGGGAGATTTCCCAAACAACTCAGAATCTGAATTCTTATAGACAAATTTGACCCAAAGAAGTAAATCTGGCCAGTTATCCCGATAGAAATGAGAGAAGATCTGTAGGCACAGCTCCACAAACTGATTACGTTTCTCAGTTTGGCCATTACTTTGAGCATGATAAGCAGATGAGAGCCTGGAGAAAATGTGAACAGAAGAAGAATACTTGGGCCAGCTGTGGAGCGGAAGGAAATCCAGGTAGTGAGACAAAATGAGACATCTTGGAGAAATGATCCTCCAAAACTCAGATTGTAGTGACTTCTTGTGCCTCCAGAAGATCAAGAAAGCAGGGGTGTAACTACAGTGGTCGCAGCAGTCGCGGCTGAGACCGGGTCCGCCCCTGTGGGGGGGCCCGTGACTTCAGCCGCCCGCCGCGACCGCAACCCGTGCCCATGGAGAGGAGGGAGGACGGGAAGTGAGTGCAGCCTCACCTCCTGCAGCTGTGCCCGCCCCTCCTCTCCTCTTATCGGCAGGGCTGCTGCGGCTGAACACGAAGGTAACATTACAACTATACACCACCAGCAGCACCAAACTTGGGGTGATCAAAAAATCCCATCAGCACTAAAAGCCCCCCCCCTCCCGCTCATCAGCCCTGGACCACCCCCCTAGCCCCCACCCCCACCTACTCCTCACCTAGCCCCCCCCCTTCCCCCCGCTCCTCACCTATGGGGCCCTGGTGTAAATGCTGCACTGGGGCCCTCAGAGGACATGTTACGCCACTGCAAGAAAATATATAGAAATCTCAGCCCAAGTCTCTTGTGATAGAAGCTGAAGAAAACCGATATGTGCTTGGATTTGAACTGTGCATATGGTAGGACAAGATACCACAAATTCTTTGATGTCTTGTTTCCATTTAGGCCACCTGCAGAAATCGACACCTACTTCTGCAGTACGTATAGCTCTGAAGCGGCCAGAAAGTTCATGTTATTCGGATACCTACTTAAATATGGATAAAGGGGAAATCATTTCTACAATAGCAGCACCCACACCCTTATAGTTCCTTTATAGACTAGATTCCTAGCCACACAGCTAAAAACCATGACCTGACTACCTGTAAGTCCATAGAACTGTTTCTCATTCCTCCTAAGGGATCAGATTGGAGGCCATGACATACAGAGGGGGAAATAAGTATTTGATCCCTTGCTGATTTTGCCCACTGACAAAGACATGAACATTCTATAATTTTAAGGGTATGTTCATTTTAACAGTGATAGATAGAAAATCAAAAATAAAATCGAGAAAATCACATTGTCTAAATTATATGAAGTTACTAGATGGTGGCCCGATTCTAACGCATCGGGTATTCTAGAATATGTATTTAGTTTATTTATGAAGATTTAAGAATAATGCAATGCGAAGCTGGGTTTAAATCCCGCGCCAATTTGCGGCCGGACTGCGCCTGTTGCTGATTGGTCGTGGGCAGCTGGCGCGACCAATTAGCAACGTGGAGTTTCCATTACAGACAAACAGACAGAATTAGACGATTATATAGTAGATACCTACAGCAGTGTTGGTGTGCAGCGGTGTCGGTGTACAGCAGTGTTGGTGTTCGGCGGTGTCGGTGTTCAGTGGTGTCAGTGTACAGCAGTGTTGGAGTTCAGCCGTCAGTGTGCAGCAGTGTCAGTGTGCAGCGGTGTCGGTGTTCAGCAGTGTCGTGTGCAGCAGTGTCGGTGCGCAGCAGTGTCGGTGTGCAGCGGTGTCGGTGTACAGCAGTGTTGGTGTTCGGCGGTGTCGGTGTTCAGTGGTGTCAGTGTACAGCAGTGTTGGAGTTCAGCCGTCAGTGTGCAGCAGTGTCAGTGTGCAGCGGTGTCGGTGTTCAGCAGTGTCGTGTGCAGCAGTGTCGGTGCGCAGCAGTGTCGGTGTTCGGCAGTGTCGGTGTGCGGCGGTGTTGGTGTTCAGTGTTGTGAATGTGCAACAGTGTCGGTGTTGTAGTGTCAGTGTGCGGCAGTGTTGGTGTTGAGTAGTGTCAGTGTGCAGTGGTATCAGTGTGCGGTGGTGTCAGTGTGCAGCAGTGTCGGTGTTTGGCTGTGTCTGTGTGCGGTGGTGTCTGTGTTCAGTGGTGTCTGTGTGCAGCGGTATCAGTGTGGTTCACAGTTATGTGCTGGAGAGGCAGAGATCACTCGGGCCGGTGAGCAGAGATCACATAGACCACAGCAGCGGTCCTTGGAGCAGAGATCACAGCAGGAGTGCAGGGTCCTGGGAGCCGATCTGCCTGATCATGCTCCTCCAGAGATGCTGCACCTTACACCCACTTGCCCTGGAGGGAGATCCCGGGATCTGTCAGTACTTGGAGCTTGTTCCTGCTGATCCCAGATCTCCAGGAGTTTGTGTGCTCTCCATCCCAGTGCTGTGGCCCCGGCAGTGGAGCAGGCATGTGCCCCGTCCTCCGCTCTGCTTCTCATCTCCTTCCCCAAACACACAACTCTTCCCATTTGATAGTAAAAAGAATAGAGGGCTGGGTGTAGTGAGTGACAGCGGGACAGCCAATCGGGTGGGGGCCCTAGCTGGGGGGCATGGCCGCTCGACAACCAATCAGGGCTGGGTGTAGTGAGTAGCAGCAGGGACAGCCAATCGGGTGGGGATCCAGGCTGGGGGACATGGCCGCTCGGCGACCAATCAGCGACGCGGGATTTCAGTTATAGCGAGACAGACATACAGACAGACACAATAGGGCAATTATATAGTAGATTTGTATTTTGCAGAGAGAAATAAGTATTTGATCCCTCTGGCAAAAAAAAAGACAATACTTGGTGGCAAAAAAAAACTGCAGTAAGACATTTCTAATTGATGATAAGGTTTGCGTACGTCAGGAGGAATTTTGCTCCACTCCTCTTTGCAGATCATCTTTAAATCATTAAGATTTTGAGGCTGTCCCTTGGCAACTTGGAGCTTCAGCTCTCTCCATACATTTTCTATTGGATTAAGAACTGGAAACTGGCTAGGCCACTCTATGACCTTAATGTGCTTCTTTTTGAGCTACTCCTGTGTTGCCTTGCCTGTATGTTTTGGGTCATTGACGTGCTGGAAGACCCAGCCATGACCCATTTTTAATGTCCTGACAGAGGGAAGGAGGTTTTCACTCAGGATTTCACGGCACATGTCTCAATCCATTGTCCAATTGATGGAGTGAAGTAGTCCTGTGCCCTTAGCAGAGAATCACCCCCAAAACATAATGTTTCTACCGCCATGCTTGACTGTGGGTATGGTGTTCTTTGGGTCATAGGCAGCATTTCTCTTCCTCCAAACATGGCGAGTTGAGTTAGTGCCAAAGAGCTCAATTTTTGTCTCATCTGATGATAGCACCTTCTCCCAATCACTCTCACAATCACCAAGGTGTTCATTGGCAACTTTCAGACGGGCGGCACATGAGCCATCTTGAGCAGTGGGACTTTGCGGGCACTGCAGGATTTTAATCCATTACGGTGTAATGTGTTACCAATGGTTTTCTTGGTGAGTGTGGTCCCACCTGCCTTGAGATCATTAAAAAGTCCCCCTGTGTAGTTTTAGGCTGATCTCTCACCTTCCTCATGATCATGGATACCCCACGAGGTGAGATTTTGCATGGAGCTCCAGATCAATATGGACTGACTTCATTTTATATTTCTTCTATTTTCTTACTATTGCCCCCACAGTTGTCTCCTTCTCATCCAGCTTTGTCTTCCTTATGGTTTTGTAGCCCATTCCAGCCTTGTGCAGGTCTAGGATCTCTCCCCTGACAACCTTAGAAAGCTCTTTGGTCTTGCCCATTTTGTAGAGGTTAGAGGTGACTGATTCATTGAGTGTGTGGACAGGAGACAGGTGACAATGTAAGACAGCTGTATGTAATGCAAGTAATGAGGTGATTAGGAGTGTCTAACTGGTCTGTAGGAGCTAGAACTCCTAATAGTTGGCAGGGGATCAAATAATTAATTCTCTCTGCAAAATGCAAACACATTTATATAATTTAGACAATGTGATTTTCTGGATTTTATTTTTGATATTCTATCTCTCATTGTTAAAATTATAGTGTTCATGTCTTTGTCATTGGCAAACTTATAACATCAGCAAGGGATCAAACACTTACCGTATTTCCTCCACTTTACACCTTAATAAGAGAGAGAGAGAAAGTGTGAAAGAGAGAAAGCTGAAGAAACTTAAGGTACATATGTTGAGCCCCAGGCCCGGGGAGTACTCGGGTATCAGGCTCAAAGGGGTTCACGGGGATGTCACGGGTGGAGGTGCCTGAGCCCGTGGCCTGGCTGACACTTCAAAGAGGGGTTATGTACAAGGGATAAGAGTTTGTTGTCTCGTGACGCCACCTGTAGTACCTGGTGAGGGATCACCAGTGCCGCCACAGTCCTCCAGAGACTGATGGTTTTGCAGCAAGAATGGCATAGCTCCCTACAGGTGGAGCTGATCCTCCGGGGCAGCGTTGCAGTAAGCAAAAAGGTTGAATTTTGGTAGCACCAAGACACGGAGGCAAAGTCACTCTCCTGGATACTTTACTGTAAACAGTCAGCAGTAGTATACAATGTCCACAGTTCAGCAAGATGTTAAGCAAACAGATAGCCCTAAGGGTGGCTGCAAGTGGATGTCAGGTGGTATGGAGGTACCCGTGGTATGCCTTAGTTGACGAACTCGTGTCCTTTCTTCCCCACCTAGGATTAGTCCAGAGCCATTTAGTCCTTGACGGTACTTTAGGTGCTCCCCTCCCTCACAGTGAAGAAGTAGGTGGACCGCTCAGTGTGGCAAGGTGCTGCAGTTGGTGAACAGACAGCAGCAGCTGGTTGACGACCTTAGAGCTGGACTCTGGCCGTGTCCTCGGTTCCGATGTTCCCGTGGTGGACTGGGGAAGCTCCCTGGAGTATGGTCGCTCCATGCTGGGGTTCCCCCTTTCTCTCTTGGGCCCAGACTCACGCGTCAGGCACCCTCCCTCAGGATCCCCTCAGGATCCCCTTTCATCTTTCCTCAGGACCAGCCTGGAGCTGTCCTGTTAGACCTCCCGACTCGCTCCACATTCCTCCTCGACTCCTCACTAACTAACTCTTTGACTCCCTCTAGAGGTGACTATATCTCCCTCCGAGGAGTAACCTCCCACCACTACTCTAGTTTGGGAGTGCAGGAATGGGTCCCACCCACCAGCCCAGCATCCACTTGCAGTTGGGGAAAATTACACTGCTTTTATGAGTGTAATACCCCGCCTGACCATCGGGGGTGCCACACATATACAAGGGGGAAATAAGGAAAATAAATTAGGGCAAATGAAAACTCCCATTAACCAAACTAAGGACCTAGGAAGGGTGTTGGGAAAGTACATGCAAACATAAAGCAGTAACTCAACTGGTCTCTGCCTAGCAGGCAAAATCCTTTATTTGCAGGGCTGGAACTCCTCAGCTGAAATCCACCTTGAAATATAGTCTGCAAAGAAGGTGATGCATGGTGAGTCTAAATAGCTCCACCCAAGCTGTGATATGATGGACCAAATAGGAAAGTGAAAAACCATGACTAGCGGAAAACCACAGGAAGACAAGCAAAGATAAGAGAACTATCACAACAATAGAAAAGGCCGGGCACCACCACTGGCTAGCGCTTTTTTAGGGATCCACAGTCACTGCTGTTTTTTGCTTTCAGAAGCTGTACTTACGCTACCGGGTGCAAACCCACAGACCACAGTCCGTTGTTAATTGTAGAAAAAGAAGAAAAGAGTAACACTCACTGGGTCGCTGATGAATCTCTTTATTTCAACATGTTAAACATGTAAGAACAGAGACATGAGGCAGGAGGGAGGATGGGAAACCATGTTGAAATCACCCAGTCTTGTCCGCACCAGAAATGCAACATGTCGCGTTCGTGGTGCGGACGAGACCGGGTGATTTGTGCGCAGGCGTCCGCCTGCGCACAGATCACTTATGGGAGTGAATGGGGGCGCACGGTCATACGCAGCACCGTGCGCTCCCATTATAAAGATAGGGGCTTGCGGTGCTGCGCTCACATTGCAGTACCCCTCTGCAGAACGCTGCGGAGGGGAACGCAAATGTGAAGGCAGCCTTATTTCTTTAAGATGAAGAAGCCTGCAACTGCTGCATATATGGATTTTCAGGTGAAACCCCTTTCCAGATTCTCTTCTATGTAAACAGACAACGCTTCAGTCTCAGGGAGAGATGGAGTATAAACTCTCCTTTTGGGCGTTCAGTACTTAGATGAAGAGGTACGGCATAAAAGCATTCTGGCTTTTTTGCTTGGAAAATATGTTGAGAATTCCTGGTAAAAATCAAGCAAGTTGGAGCACAAGGAGGTAGAGCAGAGTTTCAAAGACTTTGGTTGTGGTCTCCCTTGAGGAAATATTGTAAACAAGAATGTCCACACTGTGTGATCTGGTCAAATGACCAAGTAACAACTGAAGCATGTACCCTAAGGCACAGAGGTCTAAAAGATACTGGTGCATCATAAAGTGGCAAAACTAAAAAGAATGTCTTTAATGTGTAGTGCTGAAGTTAAAAATAAGCATCGGGAATTGTGGAGCCATCCATTGAAATTAACTTCATAGGTGTACACAAAGAAACAAAAGATATTTTCAGCCTTCTGGACAGAGATTTTAATAAAGCTCTCTGCATTTCCAAAATCAATTAACTCCTTCATGACATCTGACGTACCTATACATCATGGTCGGATTGGAGTTCCGACAGATGACGTATAAGTACGTCATGGTGATCTTGAAGGGCACAGAATCTGTGTGTCACGATCTCCACACTATCCTTGTCTGCTATGTTACTATTGTATGGATTCTGTCTGTCTGTTTTGATTAGTCTTCGACTAAAGCATGCTAGCTCCTCCATGTTGTGTCAATCGTACACTTGCTGCTGCCTGTGTAAAACTGATCCCACTGTACTCTGTGTCTGACTTTATTTCCTTACCTGGATTTTGACCCTTTGCCTGTGACCTGACTACTCTTTTGCCTTCTCCCTGTAAACTGTCTTGTCTTTCTGGTTTTTCTGACCCCGGCTCATGAATTGGATTCCGTCTCTGACTACCCCTTGCTGTACTGCACCATTTCCTGGACCTGACCTCGGATCATTTGACCTCCCTTTACTTATCCTGTAAGTAGTATTATAATATAATTACTATCTGTAATTGTACTCCCTCTCTCCACTTCTGGGACTAGTTATTACTGTAGTAACTCACGTCACACTGTACTCACACAATCGCCGCAGGGAACTCCTGCTGTCACAGCCAGGCAAGGTGACCGCACTGGCCCTTGCTGTTTAACTCTTTAAATACCTCAATAGCAATTGCAGCATTTAGGGGGCTGTGAGAGGGAGAGAGCTCTCCCTCCTACACAACTGGCAGTCTCACTGTCACACGTTTAGATTGCACTGGAGCTGTCCAAACGCGTCCCTCCAGTAGTCAGCATCCCCCTCTAGTGTTAAGAGAGACGCTGCTGCCAGGTAGCCTTGTGCGGCTCGAGCTTGCTCCTCAAGCTCATGCAGTACATCTCTCCAATGGGGTGCCGCCATGCTGCCGGTATAAAGGAGCCTTGGTTGTTCTGTCCTGCTCTTCCGGTTTGTCTCTTTATGGGCGGCCACTCCCGAGGAACTTCCTGTGGACCGCCCGCCTGATTGATTGGAGTCTGGGCGGCCACAGTTTTTGGCGCCTTTGTCTTGGCCCTCCTTCAAGGGGCTAAGGCACACCCCCGGGCCAGCACATGGCGTTTAGTTCATGGCTACGGCGCCATCTTGGGTCCTCATGCAGTAATGGTGGGAACCCATTTTTGGCGCCAAGCAATGGCAGAAAAAGTTCTTTTCACAAGTCCAAGGCGCACAGTACCCGGTAATACTGGGCACGAGATCCTGTTTGTGACACCAGAAAGATATGTCGAGCCCCAGTCTTTGGGGTACTCGGGTATCAGGCTTCAGGGGTAGCATTGCTGTGTCACGGGGAGTGATGGCCGCGCCTGATCCCGTGTCATGGGTGACACTTCAAAAAGGGGTTATATTTACAGGGGATTCTATGTACAGTTCACGTGATGCCACCTGTGGTTTCTGGTGATGGGTCACCAGCGCCGCTGCAGTACGCCGGAGGTAGATGTAATGTGGCTAGTTGGCAAAGTCCCCTACAGGTAGGGCTGGACCTCCGGGGCAGCGTTCCTGCAGGTTAATGCAGAAGATACACTGGCAGAGGTAAAGTCACTTTCTCCCGGTTACTTTACTGGAAACTTGTAGCAGCGTCAGTTACAGTTCACAGTTCAGCAATTTAGATGTTACAAAGACAGGTAGCTTAAGTGGATCCCAGGTGGTATGGTGGAACCCTTAGTGTACCTTCGTTAGCTAACCCGTGTCAGTTCTTCCCCGCTTTGGATCGATCTATACCCAGTAGCTCCGTGTAGGTAGCACCGGGAGTCCCCTCCCTCGTTGGTGAGGAAGCAGGCAGACCTCTCCGATGGCAGGGTGCTGCGGCTGATGAACAAGCCACAGCAGCCGGTTGCTGACTGCAAAGCTGGACTTTGGCCGGATCCCAGGGCCCAGCGTTCCCCTGGTGGACTGGAGTATTCCCTGGAGTATGGGCGCTCCACACTGAGGATCCCCCTTTCTTGCTAGGGCCTGGACTCCCCCGTCAGGCGCACCCTTTCAGGACCTCCTCAAGGTCCCTTCTTCTTTCCCCCGGTGCGGCTTGTACCCGACCCGGTGTGACCTTTCGCCAAGTTCCACTTAGCTATTCTTCCTAGAACCTTTCCTCCTCCTCCATCTCCTCCTGGTCCCTCAGCCGAGAGACTTAAGGCCCAAAAGACTTCAGAGTAAAGACCTTCTTCTTCCCTCTAGAGGTGATTATATTCCCTCCCGGGTAGCCTCCCACCCTGAACTAATGTGGGAGTGCTGGGAATGGGTCCCACCCACCATCCTAGGGTGCACCTGCAGCTGGAACATTTACACCTCTTACGGGTGTAGTACCCCTCTGTGACGCCTGCATTTGCAGGGCGCCACAATAACACACTTACAAGATAGTAGCAGTAAATATCTGTGTGCATATCCACCTTTCTCATTTCTTTTATTCATTTCTATTATTGATTTAATTTGTTGCAATGGCAGTGACATATATAATACTGATTCTGTAAATGAGCATGCTTCTAATTTCTATTTACTAGAGTAGAGAATGATGAGTGGACCCTTTTTTGGGATTGAGCTGTTAGGTCCATGAACTCGGACCACAAGCAATTAAACTTTTAAAGGCAAACCTGTCTCATAAAGGGTTATTCCATGATGTTCATTAGCCCTAATAGGAATTACTCCTTTAATTGGGAGCTGTCTGTACCCCAGTCCTCAGCTACTATAGGCCTCATTTCCCCGTACATTGATTGAACGACACAAACGCTGTGTGCTGACCCTTCGATAATACTGTATTACAAATGTCAGCACATTCCCATGGTGCTATTGTCATTTTATTTCCCCTTACGCACTGAGTCTGAAAAAAATCACCTTCCTTGCCGGCTGCCACCTTCTGACTTCACATCTCCGATCTCCAGAAGACAATACCTGCTCCCACCAGTGCACACAACAATGAAAACAAGTCCGGCCCGGCAGATTTGTGCTGCTGCAGCACTTTTTGTTTCTGCGATTTGACAATCTTTTGCTTGGCAGCAGAAGAGTATTGATACAGAGTTAAAGAAAATAAAATAGAGGATTTAACTCTACAACTGCGCTGATGGGAAAAGAGAAAGGTCAGACATCTGTCAGAGCGTCGGGGGCCGCGCCAAGAGGAGTCAATTGGCTTACAATGAAGAAGTCTGCAGCAAATACGTATGAGACGACGCAAAACACAATGACTGGAAGTGATGAAGACTTCAACTATTCTCATCGTTACCGTGTCCTGTGTGACCAAAGAGATCAACTAAGATACCAAATTACATAAAGGCACGATAGAATATCTGCAATATCCTTTTATCTTCGAACAAAGAGAAATTGACCAGCACCTCGTAGCAGAATGAAGCAATTGTGAACAGGTGCAATCTGCTGTGACTGTAATATACAATTAGGTCATTAGGCTGAAAAAATACATAATTGAGTTTGCAGAAATGTTAGCAGTGGCCAAATCAACAGTTTGGTGCATTCTGCAAAAAAAAAAAATAAGAGTGCACTGGTGAGATGGGGAACTCAGAAAGGTTTGGACGTCCCCAGAAGACAACAGTGGTGGATGATCACAGAATCCTTTCCACGGTGAGGGAACACCATCACAACATTCACCCAAATACAGAACACTCTCCAGGATGTTGGTGTTTCAGTATCTAAGTCCAGTCCAATATGAAGAGAAGACTTCATGAGAGCAAATACAGAGGGGTCACCACAAGGTACAAATACAGAGGAGTCACCACAAGGGACACATACAGAGGAGTCACCACAAGGTGCAAATACAGAGGAGTCACCACAAGGAGCAAATATAGAGAAGTCACCACAAGGTGCAAATACAGAGGAGTCACCACAATATGCAAATACAGAGGAGTCACCACAAGGAGGAAATACAAAGGGGTCACCTCAAGGGGCAAATACAGAGGGGTCACCACAATATGCAAATACAGAGGGGTCACCACAAGGTGCAAATACAGAGGGGTCACCACAAGGTGCAAATACAGAGGGGTCACCACAAGGTACAAATACAGAGGAGTCACCACAAGGTGCAAATACAGAGGAGTCACCACAAGGTTCAAATACAGAGGAGTCACTACAAGGTGCAAACACAGAGGAGTCACCACAAGGGACACATACAGAGGAGTCACCACAATATGCAAATACAGAGGGGTCACCACAAGGTACAAATACAGAGGAGTCACTACAAGGTGCAAACACAGAGGAGTCACCACAAGGGACACATACAGAGGAGTCACCACAAGGAGCAAATACAGAGAAGTCACACAAGGTGCAAATACAGAGGAGTCACCACAATATGCAAATACAGAGGGGTCACCACAAGGAGGAAATACAAAGGGGTCACCTCAAGGGGCAAATACAGAGGAGTCACCACAATGTGCAAATACAGAGGAGTCACCACAAGGTGCAAATACAGAGGAGCCACCACAAGGTGCAAATACAGAGGAGCCACCACAAGGAGCGAATACAAAGGGGTCACCTCAAGGGGCAAATACAGAGGGGTCACCACAATGTGCAAATACATAGGAGTCACCACATGGTGCAAATACAGAGGAGTCACCACAAGGTACAAATACAGAGGAGTCACCACATGGTGCAAATACAGAGAAGTCACCACAAGGTACAAATACAGAGGGGTCACCAGAATGTGCAACTTCAGAGGAGTCACCACAAGGTGCAAATACAGAGGAGTCACTACAAGGTGCAAATACAGAGGAGCCACCACAAGGAGCGAATACAAAGGGGTCACCTCAAGGGGCAAATACAGAGGGGTCACCACAATGTGCAAATACAGAGGAGTCACCACAAGGTACAAATACAGAGGGGCCACCAGAATGTGCAACTTCAGAGGGGTCACCACAATGTGCAAATACAGTGGAGTCAGCACAAAGTGCAAATACAGAGGAGTCACAAGGGGCAAATACAGAGGAGTCACCACAGGGTGCAAATACAGAGGAGTCACCACAGGGTGCAAATACAAAGGAGTCACCCAAAGGTAAATACAGAGGAGACACCGCAAATACAGAGGAGTCATCACAAGGTGAAAATACAGAGGAGTCACCACAAAGTGCAAATACAGAGGTGACACCGCAAGGTGCAAAAAAAGAAGAGACACCGCAAGGTGCAAATACAGAGGAGTCACCACAAGGTGAAAATACAGAGGAGTCACCTCAAGGTGCAAATACAGAGGAGTCACCACAAAGTGCAAATGCAGAGGAGTCACCACAGGGTGCAAATACAAAGGAGTCACCCAAAGGTAAATACAGAGGAGACACCGCAAATACAGAGGAGTCATCACAAGGTGCAAATACAAAGGAGTCACCACAAAGTGCAAATACAGAGGAGACACCGCAAGGTGCAAATACAGAGGGGTCATCACAAGGTGCAAATACAGAGGAAACACCGCAAGGTGCAAATACAGAGGAGACACCGCAAGGTGCAAATACAGAGGAGTCATCACAAGGTGCAAATAAAGAAGCTGCAGAGGTCTAGGAAGGCAGCAGAGGACAGATGAAACTAGGACCAACCTGTATGATAATGATGAAAATAGTAAGCTTGAAACGGCTCCTGATCCAGAGCACAGCACGTCCTCTGCAACACATGGAAGCAGTGTGCTGGGCAGTCATGCAGGGCTTCCATTGGCCCTGAGCCACTAGTGGTTATTGATGGTGAGACTCAAGACATAAGCAGCCAGATGATTTCTGAAGTCTGGGCGAGACTTTCTGCTAAGATTCATCAAAATGCAGCAAGGTTGATTGGACGGAGCTCACAAACAGATGGACAAAACTCAATAATTCAAAATATACTGCAAAAGCAAAGAAGAGGAATATTCTACAAGTTAAGAAGAGATTCCGTCACCAGCTGGTTGATTCCAAAATCTTTATTCCACAATTTAAAATCACAGGGAAACGAGGCAAAACAATTCAGGCATATAGTGGGGACAGGTGAGCGGGATCCCCTCTGGATTGACTTAAAGGGAACCAACCACCCCCAATGACCCCCCCGGACTATTAATATCAGTCCCTACACACAGCACATACATGTGCTGCAATGATTTTTGCTAAAAAAACTGTTTTTTAAAACTAAAGATAATGATTTTTAAAGTTTAAACCGAATGGACGGATGGGCGGTACTTATCTGTGTCAAAAGCCGAGATCTGATGCCAATCATCCTCCCGTCTCCCCTCGCAGCAGTTATGGACAGCCCTTTGTTCAGCGTCACTGCCTGGTGCACGGGATCTCATGCCCGTGCACACGTCATCATCTACAGCCGGGAAGCGAGCGCGCGCTCTGACTTCCTGCGCTCGGCTATGGAAGACAGAGCGCGCGCTCGCTTCCCGGCTGTAGATGATGACGTGTGCACGGGCATGAGATCCCGTGCACCAGGCAGTGACGCTGAACAAAGGGCTGTCCATAACTGCTGCGAGGGGAGACGGGAGGATGATTGGCATCAGATCTCGGCTTTTGCCACAGATAAGTACCGCCCATCCGTCCATTCGGTTTAAACTTTAAAAATCATTATCTTTAGTTTTAAAAAACAGTTTTTTTAGCAAAAATCATTGCAGCACATGTATGTGCTGTGTGTAGGGACTGATATTAATAGTCCGGGGGGGTCATTGGGGGTGGTTGGTTCCCTTTAAGAGGAATATTCTACAATGGCTGATGCCTAACCAGATCTCAACCTTATTGAACTGCATTTCACATGGCGAGGACAAAACTTATGGTAGGTTTACACACACCAATTTATCTGTTCAATATCTGAACCAATCTCTGGTTGCAGTGAAATCATGGATACATTGCTCCATGTTGTACACAGCCACAAAATGGAGCAATGTATCCATGATTTCACTGCAACCAGAGATTGGTTCAGATATTGAACAGATAAATTGGTGTGTGTAAACCCACCATTAAAGTAGAAAGAGACAGAAAGACCCCAGAACAACTGAAGTCATAGCAGTAAAGGTACCGTCACACGCGGCAATTTTGCAAGCAATTTCACTGGCAATTTGATGGTTGCAGTGAAATCATGGACACATTGTTCTGTTTTGTTGCCGTGTAGAAATGGAACAATGTGTCCATGATTTCACTGCAACCTGCAAATTGCCAGTGAAATTGCTTGCAAAATTGCCGCGTGTGATGGTACCTTAAAGGTGACAAAGCATCACAAAGGAGGAAACCCAGAGTTTGGGTTCCAGACTTCAGGCAGTCATGGCCTGCAAAGGATTCTCTATAAAGTATTAAACTTGATTAATTAATCAAACCTGAAAATCAACACTTCATTTGCATCTCAGTTGTTTCATTTTAATTAAAAATAGTGGCAGGAAGAGTCCAAATCACAGAGTTTTGGTCATTGTCCAAATATTTCCAGACCTAACTGTATACTATATGTACCAAAGAGTGCAGCAGCCATAGTGTACACCAAGATATATTCACACAATGAATATCTAAAATGTAAACTGCATTACTGCCATATAGAGCAAACTTAAAGGGACTCTGTCAGGTCATTTTTTAGCATGATACTAATAAAACCCTTGAATAGTGCTCAGGCAGCCCTTTTAAAACATGTAAAAATCATTACTATACTCTTTGGAGTTCTCTTGATATAAGCACCTGCACACCCAGCAGACAGCTGTAAAAGTAATTCACCTGACTTCTAAGAGTCACAGGATGTAAATGTCATTTAAATATCCATGCCTATCCAAGCTGGTGTTCTGTCCCGCCCCTCTGTGCTGAGGTTACAAAGAAGAATTTAGGGAAGAGGTCCTCCATGTCTCTAGCCCCCCTGTACCCTGAGAAATACACTTTACAAAGCTTACAAATAGAGAGTCCGGAGGACATTCCTGGTTATGGAGTCATCGCTGCCACAGGGCTTCTCCCGCCTCCGGCCGCTCTATGCCATCTCCTGCTGATCTATTCCTCCTCCTGTCTGTTGCAGCCCCCTCCTCGCCTGTGGCGGCGTGTGTCTGATCTCACACAACGAGGCCTTGACGTCAGCCGCCGACTTCCGCTCCTGACAAGTCCTCATTGTGCACCTGCGCGTAAGTGTCTGATCTCACGCAGGCGCACAGCGAGGACTTGTCAGGAGTGGGAGCCGGTGGCTGATGTCATGGCCTCGCTGTGCAGGGAACAGCCTGTGTTTATAAAATCTATTCAAGCTGCTGCTGGGGCTGTATTTGCAAGTCTGTTAAAACTGCTGCTTCACAATAGTTTATAGATGATCCCTTCTCAGGATTTATAACCTGTATACTGTTCTTAGTGACATGTTATTCTCTTCACTGAGCTTATTTGCTGTGGCTTATTATCAGTCCTTTATGGATAATATTTTCACTGGATTGCATACAATATACCACCGCTGGTAACAGATTTCCTTTTCTCTGTTTTGTCCACTTCTGATGACTGCAAATCCCAAGCGCTGTAATTACCAGTCCCTTAGAGAATTTTATGCTTGTACTTACACCATCAGGGGCAAACAGACAGCTTTGAACTCGGCTAGAACGAGTACTTGTAGTAAGACAGGAGAAACACTGCAGTTTTCTTCCAGAATCTTGTATTAAGTTCAACGTAACAGCAGGTGAAAAGGAATAATCTGTAAGGGGGTTGCAGACATGCGTCTTCAGGAATATCTTCTCTAAACTAAACTGGGGAAGAAGGGATGGGCATCCTGTACAGAGACCAGCTAAGGGAGGGACATAGGGACAATCTTTCTGCACAGACTAATCTACCTGGTAACAACGAGAGAAATTTCTGATAGGAGGAAAATTACCCAATGCAAGAATAAGCATTACAGGTTGTTCCCATTTGTGGGACACAACAGCTGTGGTTTTGGCAAAATACACTAGGTCGCCTCTTTAGAGGCTCAGCAGCTGACTTATAGTATAGGTACCTCCTGCTGGTGTCACTAGAGAGTCAACTTTCTTTCTACTTCAGACTTAGCCTGGAAGCATAAGGCTTATTGACTCACCCAGGCCAGAGGACTCAGATCTCAGGCGCAGTCTGGAAGTCACTGGTGGCAATGCCTGAGGCTGTGGCCCTGGTGGTCAATGAAAAAGGGAAAAATAATAAGCTAAAAAAAAAAAGAAAAGAAATTTGTTCGTGATGCCACCTGTAGGTTCCGGTGATGGAACCTCCGGAGTGATGGGCGGCAGCAAGATGGAGTAGCTCCCTACAGGAGGAGCGGGGTCCCTGGGGTATTGGAAGTAGGCAGGTAAATCACAGTTCAAGGAAGAAATCACTGACACGTTGCTCACTCTGAACGGGTACTTTACTCCTGAATACTGCAGGGTTACAGGGTAATGTAGTTCTTGTTGCAGAGTAGTGGACCGGGTGGTTCTGGCAATGAGCAGTGTCCCTCTGAAGCTCCACTGGTGTTCCTTCTCTATCACGCTCTCTGTCCCTTGCTCTGCTGCCTTACATGGATCCCGCTTGTTAGACCAGGCCCGTCGAGATATATGAGATCCCCTTATGTCTACAAGGAGATCCAACTCAGTCTAGTGCTTCAGGTGAGGACCGTGCTTGGTGTAGGGTGGTTGGATCGTGCTCCTAAAAAGTCATCGACCACTCCGGGTTTGTGGTTCAAGAATTTAGCTGGTGGAACCACTTTGGAGCCGGTACCCTGGGTCTAGACTAGGCTAGGATATTCGGTTACCTTTTCTCTTCTTGGCCCCTTTCTCTTCTGGGTCACCAGGTTGAGGTGCCCTCCCTGTTAGCTTCACTCCGCTTTTCTGCAGCCCTCCAGCTCTGCTTCATCTGCTGCTTCCTCTTAACTCCACTAACTCTGTTCTGCCCACTAACTCCTTGCTGCTTTCCCCACTTGCTTTATTACCTAGCCTCTCCTCCCACCAGGACCGGTTACCCTAGTAATGGGCGTCTAATTGGTCCTCTATCACTAGATGTTTGCATTTGGTGCTGGAGCTTCAGGCTTATTCTACTCATTACCAAAACAAAGCATACGGCACCTTCAGTCAGGGGTGCAGTACTCTTTTGTGACGCACTCTTAGCGGGGCACCACATTTTATAAAAAAAAACAAAACTAAAAATCACAGGGTGCCAAGAGCTGCAGAATTAAAAAAAATGTCTGACTCCCAAGAAATTCAATGTTTGTGTGGTAGGTCACTGTTATGCACAAACAGCAAGTCTTCTGACGGCCCTTCATGTTGTGTTTTTAGAGGACAGACAAAACTGAGCCCTTGTGCATTATTGGTTTATAAAACCGACCTCATGCCTGTCTTTTGATAAAATTCTTCAATGTTGTACCCATCCATCAGCAGGGGTATAGCAGTAAAGGTGCAGAGGAAATAGCCAAATTCTGCACCATTCCCTCAAAAGGCTCTATTATTATAAGGATAGGGTACAGATTTTTTGTTGAGTCCAGAAGCTCAAGATGGTGCTGTAATAATGTCAGGTCTGGCGGTTCTATAACCAAGTGGGCCCCTCGCTCTTCTGGACGTACTCAAGCTCTCCGTTAGGTTACCTGTCGCCCCTCAATGGCCATGAGTTGTGGGGTGTCGCCTCCAGAGGACAGAGCTAGTGCAGGTTCTTACTCTGGCTGTGTATTGGCCTCTGAGAGAATTACTTCTGGTGTTGATGGGAGCTGAAACGCCATCGCTCCCAGCGATTATGATGTTCAGGGGCCCCTGGTGTCAGTTATTGTGGGAAGATACCGGACAGTGTGTCCGCTGGATCAGCAAAGTGGTTGGAGGTTCCTTCCTTTCCACCTGACTCGCCCCCTCTTTTGTCTCTCTGGACTGAGGGTGGAGATTTTGCGTTGCTTTAGCAATGCCAGGTGATTTCTGAGAAGACACTATAAGGGTATGTGCCCACAGGGCGTTTTTGCCGCGTTTTTCCTGCGTTTTCCGCATGCAGAAAACCCTTGGTTTTATGTAAATGTATGCTAATCTGTTCCTGCGGTTGGCTTCCCAGCAAAACCAATGTGTTTTCAAAAACGCAGTGCACACACATTGGTTTTGCAAGTGTCAAGAACTGTCAAATACCTGCGTTTTTGGTGCGGATAGCAAAGAATGGACATGTCAATTCTTTTTTGCGTTTTTGGTGCAGTCAATGGGAAAAACGCAGGAAAAACGCAGCATCAAAAAACGCAGGAAAAACGCAACAAAAACGCAGTAAAAACGCGCAAAAAACGCACGAAAAACGCAGACAAGATCGTAGCATTTCTCATGTCAAGGACTCTAGGATCCTCAGGTTTTCCTGCGTTCTGGACTGCAGCAAAAACGCCCTGTGGGCACATACCCTAAGCCTGCCATATCCTCTGTGTTGTGCTGATTAGTTCAGTTGTGTTTGGATAGTAAGGTTAGTAGTTGGGGTTCTTATCTTAGTTTCCTCTTTTGCTCTGACTGTTTGGTCTGTCTCTAGCTTTCCTTTCTTGGTTTTGTACTGCACTACTTACTTTGGTCTTCTGGTGAGTTTGAACCGACTGTCTGAGAAAAAGAGTGAAATGGGTGAAAGGAAGGAGCTAACCCTACATATTCCGAGGACCACAATAGTGCATTGGATGAGTGACTGGCATCCACTTGACAAAATTAAGATAATCTGGCACTTGTTTCTCCATTTCTAATTCTATTATTGCATCTTTAAAGCGTAACCGCCATTTACATTTTTATTTAATAACTAGCTGTTGAGCCATGCATTGCCCGGGTGTAATACCCATATATGGTAATATGTATGTATGTGTGTGTATGTATCATAGCCCTGCCCCCTCACAGAAGCCCCACCCATTTCATAGTGCAACCCCATGAATAGCTCCTCCCCTTCATAACTCCACCCTCTACATAGTCCAAGGGGTAGGGCTATGTGGAGATGCAGGCTGCAAAGTGGGCATGGCTATGTGAAGTGGGCAGGGCTAATGCCACATACACTCAGCTTTATATATTAGATAATGTAGAGCAAGTGATTTTAATAAACCTTCAAATATACTTCATTAGAAAATTCTGGTTGGTTACCATTCATATACCTTCCATGAGGTGTCCCCACTGCACTGTGTATGAAGCAGACATATGTTTATTATGAGTCAGATCTGTCTCCACACGGAATATAGGCACATAACCATATAAGGGCGGGGGTGTGGCCTACACTGCTGACTGCAGCTAGTGCAGAAACAATGTATCAGATTAGCTCAGCCTACAGCACAGTTGCTGAGCAATGTCAGAATGTCAGGATCACTGCAAACTCCTCTGTCCTATTCTTGGCAGGAGATACTCTGATCTGTCATCTGGCTCCCCACACAGCTCACTATCCCTGATCTTGCCCTTTCTTTGCTATTACATTGCACTGCTCCCTATCAGCTGCTGGCCACGCACACACAGCCATATGAAGCACTTTTTAAAAGAGTGCGGAAAAGTGAAAAAATAAGTCATATGCCACAAAAATCTTAGCTGCTATATGACCCATCATTAACGACTAGTGCAGTATTGTTTTTTTTTTTTAATGAAATTACATTTACACTTTAAGATCCCCATAAAAACATCAAATAGGAGCTCCTGGCCTAAATCTGACTGTGGCCTGTGTGCCTGGTCATCAGCCACCACGCTATTTGCCACCTGGGAAGGGTTCTGCCAAAGTCCACCCTTCAAGGATGTGAAGGTGAAATTTACCCTGGCCCTTAAGGGTGCGCGGAAGCGTGAAGCCTAGCGCAAAGTGTGCAGGGCATCCTGCACTTGCTGGCTTGCAGTCCGGTCATTCGCACCATTACCATAGCATTACAAGTAATCAGTGGTGGAGATCGAGAATCATCCCAATATTTTCCACATCCAATGTTTAATGTTTCCTTGAGCTTGGAGCAGTCAGGTGTCGACAGGTAGAGAGAGCGTGAGGTGCCGCCACATTTCCATAAGATTCAGCGCTTCGGGGAAGATTGAGGAAGTGAAGAATGTTGTTTACTTTAGAATCCCTTGTGTTTGCGCTTCAAGTTAAGTGAAAGGAAACTTTTAGTGTTTCCTTATCATCCTACAGGGGATCTTAAAAAGGAGAACTAGGCCAAGATCGGAAGGAAAGGAAGCTGTGAACAAGCAAACATCTTTCTGACAGACATATAAAAATGAGATTAAAAGGCAATAAATGGGAGACAGAAATCCCGGAAGAGACTTGATATTTTTACATGAGGCTTGTGTTTACGGATTCCCCATTTTGTTCGGATCACACTACACGTTTTTAATCAGTTCTTTCCTTTATCGGACTATAATTAACAAAAATCAATGCGCACTCCTAGATTACTGCTATCAAGAATTAGTCTGGCCATATACATTAGATAAAGTGTATGCCATAACAAATGCTTTAGATGGCCTTCCATAATGAGAAGGTAAAAGTTACTAAACAGTTGAGCATTCCCAAGATCAAGATATGGACAGACTGGATTTTCTTAGGTCGTGGTCTATCGATTTTTCTGGTTAGCAAGGATGACCCACTGGAGTTACTGTCACTGTCACCTGACTTAAACCCTGTAGAAAATCTTTGGTTGGGTATGAAGAAGTCGGTTACAGCAAACCAAGGAATACTAGAGACCTGGAAGCCATTGCCCGTAAGGGATTGGCTAAGATTCCTCAGAAGCACTGCCAGAATCTGGTGTTTGGCTAATCTTCTTGTGTGAAGCAGGTTATAACAGCCACAGCCAGAGAGGTCCTACTAAGATCGCCTATCAAGATGAGGGTTAATAATTCTGCAACTGCATGCTCTGTAAAAGTGGTAATTTTGTGGTGAATTTGGAGAAACCTCTTGTTCTATTAGTTGTGTTGAGTTATTTCAATAGTTTTCCTTTCATTAGTTTAGTGCAAACAGCAAAACGTTTGTACATTCTGCTTAAAAACTTAATTTGCAATGTTCGTTGAATAATTTCAATTAAAACTGAATGGATGAATATCTGCATGAAAATCTGCAGGGTGCTCATTCTTGTGAGGAAGAGCAGCTCATTTTTATTTCAATGCTTTGTAATTGAAATCCATGAAAAATGCTGCTATTTTTCGTGTGTTTGTTTCTGATTTGTTAGCATATTTTCTACCATGTGTGAATGTAGCATTAACCTGCAGAGCGTCAATTTCTACTGCCGATTTTCATAGCTGATTGCAAGTGTGAAGAGTGAAACTTGCAACGTTAAACAATTAAAAAATGACTATTTGCAGCTTGTTTTCTTGCTGCAAATTTTCATTTCTGTCCAGTATGTACAGGAGCATCTCAATGAATTAGGCTCCTTTCCCATCAGCAGTTTACGCTGAAGTGCGGCAGATCCGGCAGGTGGCTGCAAGCGGCGTTTTTTTTTCACGGCCGCAAGTGCTGGATCTGCCGCATCCAGCAGAGCCGCACTTACCGCACCGGATCGCAAGCCCCATAGACAATACATGGGGCTTGCCGGATCCGGGCTGCAAATCGGCCGTTAGGTGGCAGATCCGGCACCACCTGCCAGATCTGCCGCACATCAGCGTAAACTGCTGATGTAAAAGAGCCCTTGGAATATCATCAAAAAGTTACCTTATTTCAGTAATTCAATTCATAAAGTGAAACACATATATATTATATAGGGTCATTACAAATACAGTGATCTATTTACATTTTTTTCTGTTAATGTTGATGATTATGGCTTACAGCCAATGGAAACCCAAAGGTCATTATCTCAGAAAATTAAAGTAGGGAAGATGAAGGGTTAAACACTGCACTGCCGTATTCCACCAGACATCAAAGGGTGAATATAATATTGATTTATTAGTCAATGCCTTTCAGAGCTCCCTGGCCCCTTTCGTAGGACAAATCAATATCATATTGCCATGTCCCAGGGACCCTGAAATGCGTTAACTAATAAATCAATATTATAGTCACCCTTTGATGTCTCAGGAATATGGCAGCGCAGTGTTTAACACTTCATCCTCCCTACTTTAATTTTCTCAGGTAATGACCTTTGGGTTTTCATTGGCTGTAAGCCATAATCATCAACATTAACAAAATAAACACTTGAAATAGATCCCTCTTTGTGTAATGACTCTATATGTGTTTCACTTTATGTATTGAAAGACTGAAATAAGGTAACTTTTTGATGATATTCTAATTCATTGAGATGCTCCTGTACATACTGGACAGATAATGAAAATTTGCAGCAAGAAAACAAGCTGCAAATAGTCATTTTTTTTTATTTTTGAATGCTGCAGGTTTCACTCTTCACACTTGCAGTGTGGGGGTCTCAAATCTAATAATGCCCGGATGTCAAGTCCAGACCTGGTTAGCCTTTATCTGCACTTGCCCTTTTGGCTCCGTGGGAGTGGTTCAAAAATGCTTCAGGTATGTGTGCATACAATGTGGCCTTGCTTTTAATGCATTCAGGAGGCCGTAATAGCACAGCGTATATAAAAAACGTAGAGTAGGACTGCTCCATCTGAGAATGCCGTGAAGTGGCGGGGTAGCTCAAAGAATTGATCAATTGTTTGCCAAATGTCTCAGTTTTAAGGTAAAGTTAGAAATCAATATGTGCACATGCCTTTTTGTACTGTGTGCTAACCACAGGCAGCGCTTGCATCCTGGATTTTTTATTATGCACCTGTACATACTCCTACTTTTGCAAGAAAATGGGGAACTGACCAATAGCTATCCTGAAACAAGCATCGTGAAGGAACAATGATGGTGCTTATAAAGCAGTAGATGGGAGCAAATGAATAGCAGACTTGAGCATTTTATCCGGAAATAACCAGATGTATAATAATAGAATATTCATTATAAACAGCGATAGGAAAAATCTGCAAGTCTGAACTTGCACACGTGTGATTAGAGGGACAATGCAATAATGCTATGCTTCGCTGGAATGTATTACAAAATATGTTTACAACTTTAGCTCAAAATCGTAATCTAGAGAACAAACACGACCAGCCAGAATCCAAGCGTAATATTGTGATGACAGCGTTTCCCTCTGTAGTGTGATGCAGATTCTCTATCCAGTCCGAACCTCGATTGTCCTACCGGTGAAGTAATGATTCTTCCTAAGAGCCGAAGGGGTTGACATCCACTTTCCATAGGTCGTGAATGGTAGGTAAACCTCATTGTGTTCCATTCCATAATATAACACAATTATTTCAGTATGCATTGCTAGAAGCAGAAATGCCATCTATGGTGCAGTCTGCAATTTCTCTTTAATTTCACAGATTTCATTGATGTCTAGCATCATGTAGATAAGAAAGCACGTGAAATCAATTTTCCTTGTATTCCAAGAATAGTTTTCAGTGGTTACTCCAATATTTTCTAAAGCTGCCTATATACAGTGGACAAGAATCGACACAAGTCATTGATTTTACCAGGACTGATCTAAACGTTCATGTGTTCATGTTCATCTAAACATGGTAACTAAGCTCACGCAGGTATAGGGGGAGTCACAGGTGATGGCCATCAGTCAGACGGTGATGTCTATAATATATGTGTCTTACTGGGGTATTCCCGAGATTAGAAAGAAAAATCTAATCTTTGTGTAAAGTTGTAACATATTTTCTGCACAGAAGTCTCTGAATTTTCAAGTAGAACGTATATTAGCTCTAGTCGTTAAAAAACTGGATACTGTTTATCTTTAAGAAAAATGTATATTATCAATGGACTTCAGCTCTATCTTGAGCCATGTGACTTGATTGATGAACATCGCAGGAAGATCAATCTTTGCAGCTTAGATAGGTCCACCAGGGTCTTCTCCAAGCCTGAAGGTCCACCAGGGTCTTCTCCAAGCCTGAATAGGTCCACCAGGGTCTTCTCTGAGCCTACGTAGGTCTATTTCAAGCCTAGACAGGTCCACCGGTGTCTTTTCCAAGCCTAGATAGGCTCAGAGCAACACCGGAGGACCTAAGATAGATCTATCATGGTCTTTTGAAGCCTAGACAGGTCCACCAGGGTCTTTTCCAAGCCTAATAGATCCACCAGGTCTTTTCCAAGCCTAAATAGGTCCACCAGGTTCTTCTCCAAGCCTAATAGGTCCACCAGGTTCTTTTCCAAGCCTAGATAGGTCCACCAGGTTCTTCTCCAAGCCTAGATAGATCCACCAGGGTCTTTTCCAAGCCTAAATAGGTCCACCAGGTTCTTCTCCAAGCCTAGATAGGTCCACCAGGGTCTTCTCCACTGTTATCTTGATAGCATCAAGCCATTTGGTTGCTGGTCTTCCTCTTTGCCTTGTTCCTTCTATTCTTCCGATCATGAAGGCTCTTTTTTCCATTGATGCATGGTTTAATTCTGATTCTCACACATCCATTGTAGAGGTTTCTGGTGGCGAGTTTAGCATGGGTACAGTCAGCAGCTACACAGTCCCTTATAAGGTTTATAGAAAAAGATAAAGGAGACAAGTGAGGCGCAATAGTGCCCTATCAATATGACACTGATTCCACACTCAGATCAAAAAGAGGTGCACTCACCTGGTCTAGTTGTGTGCACCCACAACTAGTTTTTATTGCATGTAGTTTATAAGCTGCTGCAGGACTTCCACCGCCACGTAGCACGTGTAAAGATGATCAGATCCGGGGATGGTGTAAAGACAGTCCGCGCTGCTTTAAATAATCAGTCACAAGTCTTTAGGTAAAAGACCCCCCTTCTTTATTCCACCTACGCGTTTCAGTGCCACTCCTGGCACCGTCATCAGCGTATCAGGACCTGTAGAAGCGGGCAAACCGCGAAACAGGACCTGTCGTCTGTACCTTCATGCACCCCCTCCCCGCACCTCTTCAATAAAGAAAGCACCTACGAACACACGGTGAGTGCTGCTTATTTGTTTTCTATACTTGATCACCAATAGGTTATCTCACCGGGACTGTGGAAGACCGAACTGAGGCTGGCGTCCAGAAAATAAAAGCTTGTTCGTGTGGTGCAGATACTGATCACAGATCCGACCTGCCAGCTGATGTTTTCTCTTATTGGTCTCCAGTCTTGGATGTATTGTCTCAGCAAACATGTAAGCCCTTCTACAGCCAAATGAGATATAAATCCCAATAAGAATTATTGTTTGGCTGTATCCAGCAGTCACAGGTTGATCTGTATGACAATTCCATATCTTGAAATGTTCACATCCAACTCTCGGTAAACTTTCTCACGTTGTTCCCAAACTTCACTAATTGTGCATCGTACTATTTCTGCCCCACCAATCTCATTAAGTACTATAAATATAATTCCCTATTTTTCTTTCCACACACTATTATCTTGTCGCAGCCTTATTTCCTTTCACATTAAAGCCCTGTGTTAACAATTTCTCCCTACACCCACGGTCTTATTTTTCTTCCTACAATGCAGTCTTTCCCCCACTATCTTCACATTATTCTCCATTCACACTAATTTCCTGTTCTGCTATATCCTGTTACAATAATTCCACCTCATTCAAGTCCAGTACTATTAATACTAACACAATGATACTCACTTCTCTTGACACCTTTCCTCACAATAGTCTCATAGAGCATAGAGTATATTGCTTCTTCTACCAAGTCCTACACAACTTTCTCCAAACACATTTTTCACGATCCTAACTAATCCAATGCGATCTTCACATAATTTGTATTTAGATTCCAATTATTATCATTTTGTCAAGTTTGACTTTTTTAACTCCTGTTTCTCTGGAATGTCCCATTTTCTATTTGGGTCTTTCGGCTTTTCAATGACATGTTCCCGAGTCGTAAGACCCTCTTTATTCCTTTTCTATTTAATGGAAGAATAATATATCAGTTCAGTCATTTGTACTTCAATTGCAAGTTGTGGCTTGATTTGGTCAAGGATCCAGTACTTTGTGTTTCTTAATGTTCATACTATTTCCAAAGAAAAAGAAAAAGTGGAAAATTGTGCACAATTTCATTCATGTTGGACGTCCTCACAACCAGGACTGTAGAATCAGTACGCCAAACACCTGACTCCTCAAATTCCCTGAATCCGACTCCGACTCCACAACCAAGGCTGTGAAGTCAGTAACCTAAATATCTGACTCCGACTCCACAATTTCCCTCCACCAAAATGGACACCGACTCCGACACCTGCTAACAAGCATTCATTAATAGTTATAGTTGTTCCTCTTTATCCAACGGCTTCCAAAGGACATTTCCTATTGTAGGGATTGAAGCTCTTTGGTAGCAGGCAATGTATCTGGTCCAACAAGGGTAGATGTATTAACATCATAAACTCCCAAAGGATTCCAAACAAAGTAACAAAGAAAATAAGCCTTTTCTCCGGAAAAATAGTATAACATAAATGAAAAGGTCCCATAGACGTACAAGCTCACAAGGTCTCCACACAGGATCACAGAGCTTTTCGCTTCCATTCTCAGAATCAGGTTTAAAAGGTGGTTTCACCCCTACTACCAGACAGCAGGTGAGGCAGGTGAGCTGACCTTTATTGTTGGTTACAAATTCTGGAACTGTAGGTAAGAGAACAGCCAGTCCCACCCAACTCTACTGGCCGTTCCTAAAACCCGGAATCAATCAACAAAGAGTTAAAGATAGACAGCACACAGATAAAAAACGATTAATTAGAAAAAAAATAACCAGACACACTTAGGGACTCCATCTTTATTACTCCCACTTAAAACCCCTCCAATGATCCTGGTCTTCAGTCTTCTCTCTTCTGTCTTCTCTTCAAATGATGCAGCATTGCTACATTCATCCCACAGCAGGGGGCGGAAGTCCGCTCCCACTGCTGTGTGATCATTGAATGAAACTGCCGGTGCTAAGCATCACGCTGACACCGTTGCCTTAGTAACCAAAGATGCAGTTACTATCGCAACGATGATCGGCGTCCATGTCACTGCGGCTGCAGTATGAGCCGACTCTTACACAGCCGCAAGAGTTAACTCTCTGGTTACCGGCGCTGCTTCCCGATAACAGCAGCGCCAGTAAGCAGAGAGTTAACTCCTGCGGCTGTGTATGAGTCGGCTCATACTGCAGCCGCAGTGAAATGGACGCCGATCATCGATGCGATAGTAACCGCATCTTTAGTTACTAAAACAACGGTGTCAGCGGTGACGTCACCGCTTAGCACCGGCAGTCTCATTCACTGATCACACAGCAGGGGAGTGGACTTCTGCCCTCTGATGTGTGATGGATGTAACAGTGCTGCATCATTTGAAGAGAAGACAGAAGAGAGGAGACAGAAGACCAGGATCGTTGGAGGGCCTTAAGTGGGAGTAATAAAGATCGAGTCCCTAAGTGTGTCTGGGTATTTTTTTCTAATAAATAATTTTTTATCTGTGTGGTGTCTTCATTTAACCCTTTATTGAAGATTCTTAATGGCTGGGTCTAACTTGGTCTGACATTAGGACTCTCAGGGCTTAATACCAGCTGGTAAAACAAAGCTGGTATTAATCTCTTACTACCCAGCATGCCAGCACCACCAGGGCCACTGTAAGAGCCCTATAAGGTGCCTGGAATTGGCGCTTATTATTATTGCGCCATTTCCAAGGGGGCTGCAGGCTGCTATTCCTTAGCATGGGGGGCCAATTATTGGCCCTCACCCCGCTGAGAATACCAGCCCTCCGCTGCCTAGTTTTACCTTGGCTGGCAATTAAAAATAGGGAGAGGCCCAGGCATTGTTTTTTGCCAGCCAAGGGAAAATTAAGCGGCTGAGGGTGGCAGCTCGCAGCTGTTGGGCTTTCATCGGGCTAGACTTAAAAATGCTGTGAAGGCCCACGCGTGTTTTTTTTAAATTTATTTATTTAACACCCTAACACCAGGTTGGTTGCCATACACTAATGTGTATGGCAACCAAGCAGAATCACTGTCCAGATTGACGAAATCCACTCTGACTACAACAGCCAATCACAGAGGTTCTCACAGAGTATGAGCTCCTCTGATTGGCTGTTTATCTGACAGTGCAGTGAGAGTATTAGCTTAATAGGCGGCTCCAGTAACTGCGGGAGACTGGTAAGACCGATCTAGTTATTCTATCTATCCTGTCTACTGTATTCTAATTTTTTTCAGCATGAGAATCCCTGTGCTAAAATCGCTCTTCCTACGCTCTCCCTACGCTGTCCCTGTGCTTTCCTGTGCTGTCCGTCATTTTGTCGGACCCATTGACTTGCGTTGGCGAGTCTCGCACAAGAAGCGCAGATTGTCACAGCATATTGCAACTCTTTCTCATCCAGATTCTGGATGAGAAAAAAGCTGAAGACACATTAATCTGTTCTGACTCATTCATTAATATTGGACTGAGTGCAATGAGAGATTTTCTTGCATTGCACCAGTCATTTTTCACGCAGTGTGTCCGTAGTCCGTACCCAAATCCACTCCCTGCTGCTATCTCTATACTTGAGGTAAAGGGGGTGGGGGGGGAGTAGTGAGAGCTCTCAGAATCGGGAGTAGGAGCTCTGCTAAAGGATTTTTTGCAGCAAAATGTGTAGTAATGAAGTCTATTTATAAAGGTGCTTGACTTTGCATTTAGTAGAGTACATAATACTTTACATCAATAGATTACAGATTTGAAAGCTATAATTGGAAAATAAGTATAGTTCTAAAAAAAATGTTCTCACTATTATCAAGGATTGTGGTCCATGTTACTAATTTTGAGCAGTTTAGTTGTTTTACTCACATAACTTTGCATTTAGGTAGCAAATATGCAATAAAAAAAATTCAGAGTGAAGGTGTCCACAGCCTCTGACCCCGCTGCCAGTACTGAATACTATCTCCTGTTTGACAGGACAGGAGGTGTTCTACAGAACCCCACAGCAGCTGCTACACATTAAACACAGCTGTACTAGCACCATTCAATGTTTGCATCTTTCTGCTGACAGTGCTAACAACAGCTGATCGGTGGGGTTGCCAAATTCCTACTGATTGGATATTGATGACTTATCCTAAAGATTATTATTAATATTATTTAATGGCTTTCAGCTTGATCTTGAGCAATGGCGACTAGATGGATGAACACTCTGTAGAAAGATCCATTTTGAGCAACCTGTGGTATCACACCATCGGGTTGCTGGTTTTCCTCTTCGCCTTGTTCCTTCTATTCTTCGACCATGATGTCTTTCTCCAGTGATTGAAGTCGTAGCTTGGTGATCCTTCCTTCCAGTGACATGTCTGGCTTGATTTGTTTCAGAATTGATGTGTTTGTTTTTCTTGCCATCCATGGTATTGATAAGGCTGGCTTCACATTAGCGTTCCCCTCCGCAGCATTCTGCGGAGGGGAATCGCCATGTGTGCGCAGCGGCCGCCAGCTCCTATCTTTATAATGGGAGCGCACGGTGCTGCACTTGACAGCGCATGACCGTGCGCACCCATTCACTCCCATATGTGATCTGTGCGCAGGCGGATGCCTGTGCACAGATCACACACTCTCGTCCGCACCAGGAATGCAACATGTCGCGTCTCTGGTGCGAAGAGACTGTGTGATTTGTGCGCAGGCGTCCGCCTGCGCACAGATCACATATGGGAGTGAATGGGTGCGCACGGTCATGCACTGTCAAGCGCAGCACCGTGCGCTCCCATTATAAAGATAGGAGCTGGCGGCCGCTGCGGTCACATTGCGGATCCCCTCTGCAGAACGCTGCAGAGGGGTCCGCAAATGTGAACCCAGCCTAACATCCTTTTTCAGTACCACATTTTGAATGCGTTGATCCTTCTTATGATTTGTTTCTTTATCGTACAGATTTGTCACTCATGTGTTACTACAGAAAACACCAGACTATGTACGAGCAGTGTCTTCATCACCAGTGAAATGTTCCTTGATGTGAAGACCTTGTCCAGTGACTTCATTGTTGATTTGCCCATAGCTTTTCTCCTTTTGACTTCCGGTATCGTCGCTGCATCTTGAGTGATCATTGATCTGAGGAGGGTGAAGTTCTTTACCAGATCCAGTTAATCACCGTCCATCTCACATGTGTCCTGGTCGTACCTGGTAGTAGTCAGTATCTTTATATTCTTTGTGTTGAGTAGATTCCGATGTTGCAGCTTTCCATCTTGACTCTCCATAATAAGTTCTTCATTCTATCTACTCTTATGGTGGGTTTACACACACCAATCATTGTATCCAATCTCTGAACCAATCTCTGGTTGCAGTGAAATCATGGACAGATTGCTCCATGTTGTACACAGCCACAAAATGGAACTGTGTGTCCATGATTTCACTGCAACCAGAGATCTGTTCAGATATTGGATACAATGATTGGTGTGTGTAAACCCACCATTATTGCTATCAGTGTCATATTGTATGTGTATTTTGATTCTTTCTTCTTTTTTGTAAAGTCCAGCCTTCCTGAAAATAGCTTCTGCATATAAATTGAAGAGAGATGGTATCGGATGCTGCCTTGTCTGACGCCTCGCTCTACTTTGCACCATGCTGTACCAGCGTGTTCCATTTGGACTGGTGCTCCCTGGTCGATGCAAAAGTCCCTGATGAGGCTAATCAGATGTTTCGGTACAGCCATATGCCTCATGGCTTTGATCTTGTCAATAGATCTTACCAGGACTATAGAAACATTTTTTAAACACATCTGAAAAAATTTCCTCATTTTTCAATAGATTTTAGGAGCTTACCTAAAGGGGTTGTCTTAACATTCATAATGGTTAAATTGCAAGTAGTATTTGTAGTTTTGCTATTTTAATCTTATTAAAAATATAAATAGAGGGATTTTACATTTTATGGTTTAATGCTTGTTGTTTAGGTTACCGGCCACCGCTGCAGTTTAGAACAGTGGCTGAGCATGTAAAGTGTTTACAAGCTCCTTTTAACAGAGGACCATAAGAACCTGATATAAAGCTGCTCAGAGCACACGGGAGCATACGATTTGGCCAGACTTAGGTTACTGTAATGCCCACAGGGTGTAATGATGTGGACTCACTGGACCACTGATGATGCAGTGGTAGCTGTATTCCTGATACTCAAGAGACACGAGAATTACTTTCGTAAAACCAAGGATATTTGTTGTGGAAGGTTTAACAAAACGGGAAAGGTGCCTGAGGGGAGGACCCTCTGGATCGCGACTCTGTACACTCGTAGTGGAGCCCTGGCAGAGGTAACCCCTGTACAGGGATAGACCCATTACAACACAAGGAGGCTTAAATGCTGCGAATCCTGAACCAGAGGGGCGACCCGTACAGTAGATATGGAGGAACTGTAGAATACTGGCTCTGTCGGTGAAGAGGATCCTGGGGGCTCCGTGTAATCCCAGAAAGCCTGATCCCGCTGGTAGAGGTATCCGGAGTGTGCAGAGGGATCCAGGATAAGAACCTGCCAGCAGAGGATTCTGTAGAGAAGGAGGTATTAGCAAGAATCAAGACAACAGTCTTCCTATCACAGAGCACTGCAAAGTGCGACCTAGGGAGAGGCAACAATCCAAATGAGTGAACAAGTTGCCCAGGCACCTCCCATAGAAGGAGGATGCTTTTTATGCACAGAGCAGTTCAGCACTCAGAGTCCTAATAGGGAACAAGTGAACTGCTCTGTGACGAAATGGACCCTTTAATATATAATGTAGGAGGATTTCTTATTCACCCAGACATATCATATTGTATATTGTATATTGGCTTGTATAGGAGAATTTCCTACAGTATTTTCATAGAAGACTGGTGTAAGTTTAGCTTGGTAATGTAATTATCTAACTTGTTTGTCATAGCAGGCCAGAGAACTTAATTATGCTAATCGTCCATTGTCTATTACCCTGTGAATGTGGATTGAGGCCCAGCCACTATTGTGTTAATGTCATGGTTTGCAGACTGATTGTCTCATGCTAACCTTCCATTGTATCACTGCTATATCAATCAGCATTTGGATTGCAATAGCACTAAACTATGTTAAATGGGGATTGGAGTTCCGCCAATGAAAAGACTGTGTTATTGCACCAATCATGACGTCCCCCAATATCCTACAATGAGGGCTGAGGGTATATAAGGAGGACTGTTCACTTTGACCAGCAGATTGGAGATTGAATATTGGATACAGGCAGCTAATCTAGGGTCTTCGGATCCGATTAGCTAGCCATAACCCCAGGCCTAGGCATTTCGGTGCCGACCAAGGGGATCAGAACACGGACTAAGGAACCACAAGGACTTCAGCATCGCATTCGGCTGTGATAGACTGCTTAAGGACACGGAAGCAACCCAGGTTGGGACGATACAGTCACCTGGCTACAGACTTTGCCGTGCTACATTCTAAACCCTGGTGAGCCAGCGGAAGGGTGAGACTCTGTTGCCTGTTACATGTTGTGTTTTGCTTGGTTATGCGTTATATGCTGTTAACTGTTTGGGGATCCAATAAAGCCTTGATATTGTGATTCCCTGACCCTGTGTTGTCTGAGTAGTGTTCCGCCCACGGTTAAGGAGCTCGGGCGTTCAGTTGGGGATGAGCCCTGGTCCACGCTGTCTTTGTAAAGGCGGCTGGGCCTGCGGACGAGAGCGCCCCCTGACCCCCGGGTCTCCACATGCTCCATTAGGTATGTGCAGGAATCGGCGAACACATCCTTAGAGCATTCCCAGGAGACCTGCCAAGAGAGCGCATGCACCTCTTAGAGAAGGAAGCAAATGGTTGCATGGATTCACGGACAGGGTGAGCAGAACCACTGGAGCTGCGTGGTGGGAACCGATATCCCTGCTTAGCAGAGACTGTCCCCACGGCCGAGGGCATGACAGCTACGTTCCGACGATGAGAATTAGATCCTGGCTTCAGCCTATTAGAAGGCACCGCACCCTACTTAAGCTTCCAGCTTTCTGCGGGAAACTGCCAGATATAGCTTTTGCTTTCCTGGTTTGATCTGTGTTGTTCCACTGCTCTGAATAGCATTTTTTCCTGTTTGACCACGACTTGTTATTAGACGTTTCTCCTCTCTGATAATTTTGTACCTTGATGCGCTCTTGGTCTTGACATGGCTCTCTGACTACTCCTGCAGATCCTGCTTTTGTCTTTTTGTGACCTCCCATCTTAGACCTTACTTGGTGACTATACCTGTCTCTGGTTCACACCTCTGGACATAAACTCATCCGTAGGCAGAACTCCCCTGAACCCCGTTGTAAATCCAAATCCCTGTATAGGGGTTGTGACGAATTTGCCACCAAACCAGGCAGCTCTATAGCACCTCCTCTATGCTCAGGTCAGTCAGGGAACTGCCTGAGGATAAAAGAAGGACGCAGATGCCCTGTCAGTACTTTTTTATTAAGGTGCCCCTCAGTTAGTGTGATATATGCATTCCAGTCACAGGCCAGAAGTACATATAATAACCACCCCATCACTGACAGAGGCCCTGAATAACACAAGCACCAATTGCTGCCACCAGTTTCTCATTTGATACAAGCCTGGCTTATATTGGGTCAGAAACCAATTCAGGCAGCGTATAATGTTAAATGAGCACATGGACGTGGGAGTTTGTGATCGAGATAAAAGAGCTACTCAAGATTAAATTTGTATATCGCCATAGGGGCACACTAGAATCATTTTTACAGGTATTGTAAAGATATTACAGATGTTACAGTCAGTTACACAAATAAAGGATAAATGGAAATACACACAGATTTGCAGGCAAAGGTGATCAGTTACCGGTTCCTTGATGCTGATGGTGGTCACACAGCAGGGGTTAAAGGATGTTTTTCGGGATTCTGCCAGAGGGGCTTATGAAATGTCTGTACGAGGTAACCATTTTGGAGCATGCGGCCTCAGACAGACGTTACAGGTATTTGGCTTTCACAAAACTTAAATAACATTCTTTGGAGCGGATTACATGCTTTTTGATGATGAAATGCATTAAAAACACATGTGCATCTTTTATATGCAGATTTTCTGCATCTGATACGAATCTATGGGGTAAGATCTGCATAGAAAACTCAGTGTACACGCATGAGAAATTGACATTCAGTGGTTTTGAAACACGCACCGCAGGTGGATTTACGTAGTGTAAGGGTCCTTTCATATTAGCGTTTTTTGCCGATCGCGGCTGTTGCGGTGAAAAAAACGCAACTGCCGCGATTACTGCATAACGGCTGCACTTGCGGTTCACTTGCGGCAAGCCCCATACAATGACTATGGGGCTTGCAGGAAGTGTGCGGCAGGTGCGGCAAGTGTGGTTTCGGCACCTGCCGCAAGTGCCGATACCGCACTTGCCGCAAGCCCCCATAGACATTCTATGGGGCTTGACGCAAGTAAACCGCAAGTGCAGCCGTTATGCGGTAATCGCGGCAGTTGCGGTTTTTTCACTGCAACTGCCGTGATCGGCAAAAAACGGTAATGTGAAAGGACCCTTAAAAAGCACAGTGGGCAGGAGCTTTCTATAAATCCCATCCACTTACTGGAACTGTAAGACGTTGCATTTTTGACGCAGTGAAAGTTTCAAAAACTCAGAAAACGCTCATCATGATAACGTAGCGTGAGTATTGAAGCATCGGAGAACCCACAGATCAGACCACTGGTCCGGACTGTCAGTCTTCGGGAATGCACCGCCCCCGCAAACAGGAAGCTACGAGACAGGTGAGCGGTGCGCTCCCAAAGAGGCGAATGTTTATAGGTAACAGTGTTTGTCATTCATATATCTAAAATCAACTATAGACTATTGCTCCACTTGCGAGAGACTTCTGCGTGTCTCAGTATGGACGCCCGCTCTGCGGAAAGGAGGGTGAAATAATAGTATAGAAATACATGCAGCTGCACGCTACTGTCCAGAGAGCCGGCAGCTGTGCTGGGTGATGCGATGCGGACTCAGCTCTTACCTACCTGTACATATGGTTCACTACACATCACAAAAATATTGCAGTATTCAAGTATGTAGGGAAAATGGTGGTTTCCTATAAAGTCACGTGCCAAGATAGCGGCGAGAGGATGAGAGTCTACAGCAGACCACTGGTCACCATCACACCCTGTGATTAAGTCATAGGTGGGCTAATGGGAGCCCAGTGGTGCAAAATCAGAACCGTGCTACTTAAATGCTGCTGTCAGAGACTGACAGTGGCATTTAAAAGGATTTAACAGCAGCAATTGTAGCTAAGGGTGCTTTCACATCTGCGGTAAGGTGTAATTCCCGGCAAATGTCGCCGCATCTGTCGCGTAATGGCTGACTTGCGGCACCGATCTTGCAAACCCCATTCATGCTCTATGGGGCTTGCAGTCGGGTTTGGCACTTGCGCACCGCAAAAAAAATGCTGCTAGCAGCGGCTTGTTTGCGCGGCCACAAGTGCCGAATCTGCTGGATTCGGCAATACCGCACCTGACCGCAAGCCTAATAGAGAATGAATGGGGTTTGCCAGATCAGTGCCGCAAGTTGACCGTTATGCGACAGATGCGCCGACATTTGCCGGATCTGCCGGGATTTACACCTTACCGCAGATATGAAAACAGCCTAACTCCAGTCGCTGCTGTTTGAGCTGGATGCTGGCTGTAATACACAGGCAGTGAGTGGAGCAGGTCGACTCCTGACATATGACGTACAAGGACATGACTCATTAGAAAGAAGTCAGGGGCGTAACTACAATGGGAGCAGGGGTTGCAATCGCACCTTGGCCTTGGAGCCTAAGCAGCCCAAAAGTCCCTTAGGCCTACATGAAAAGACCTATACTATTAAATATATGCAATAATCAGGGGTCCTGTTATAGCTTTGGCAGTAGGGCCATGAGCTTCATATTTTCTGCAGTGCATCCACTTCATATCCGCAGTGAAATTCGCACGTCAATATATACAGATTTTGTTGAAAAATGTCCCCCTGTGTGCTAGCAATTATCCTTGCAGAAGTTATCAATGCCGGGGGCTCGAACTGCTAAAAAAATCAAACTCAGAGACTCCCCTGCTCGCATCTACCTGGATCCAGTGAGGTTCTTCTGTCAGCAGTCACAAACCTCCGCCTTCGCGCATGTGTTTCTGTCTATGCGCTCTTCAACTCCCGACTCTCCTTGCTTGACAATATGGATCATTATCCCAATGTTTTGCGCAAAGGAATTCCAATACCCTAATGAGGTACAAAATTTGCCCCTAGTTTTTTAATACCTACTGCAGTGTATTCACATCATACAAGTTCAATTCATATGAGGATCTTAATTCACAAAATTTTTCCTCACGATTCGCCCTTTCCCTCAGGTAACTTTCCCTCATGATTCACCCTTTTCTCCTCAGGTGATTTTACCTCATGATTCGCCCCTTTCCCTCAGGTAATTTTACTTCATGATTTGCCCCTTTCCCCTCAGGTAATTTTACCTCATGATTCGCCCCTTTCCCTCAGGTAATTTTACTTCATGATTTGCCCCTTTCCCCTCAGGTAATTTTACCTCATGATTCGACCCTTTCCCCTAAGGTAATTTTACCTCATGATTCGCCCCTTTCCCTCAGGTAATTTTACCTCATGATTAGCCCCTTTCCCCTCAGGTAATTTGACCTCATCATTCGCCCCTTTCCCTCAGGTAATTTTACCTCACGATTCGCCCCTTTTCCCTCAGGTAATTTTACCTCACGATTCGCCCCTTTTCCCTCAGGTAATTTTACCTCATGATTCGCTCCTTTCCCTCAGGTAATTTTACCTCATTATTCACCCCTTTCACTCAGATAATTTTACCTCACGATTCACCCCTTTCCCCTCACGCAAATTTACCTTGTGATTTGCCCCTTTCCTTCAGGTTATTATACCTCATGATTCGCCTATCCCTCTCACGATTCCGCCCCTTTAATCTCAGGTAATTTTAACTCACGATTCGCCCCTTTCCCCCCAGGTAATTTTACTTCATGATTTGCCCCTTTCCCCTCAGGTAATTTTACCTCACGATTCAACCCTTTCCCCTCAGGTAATTTTACCTCATGATTCACCCTTTCTCCTCAGGTAATTCTACCTCATGATTCACCCCTTTCCTTCAGGTCATTATACCTCATGATTCCGCCTCTCCCTCTCACGATTCTCCCCCCTTTCCTCTCAGGTAATTTTACCTTACGATTCGCCCCTTTCCCCTCAGGTAACTTTACCTCATGATTTACCCTTTTCTCCTCAGGTAATTTTACCTCACGATTCGCCCCTTTTCCCTTAGGTAATTTTACCTCACGATTTGCCCCTTTTCCCTCAGGTAACTTTACCTCATGATTCGCCCCTTTCCTCTCAGATAATTTTACCTCATGATTCGCCCCTCTTCCCTCACGTAATTTTACCTCATGATTCGCCCCTTTCCTTCAAGTAATTTTACCTCACGTTTCACCCCTTTCCCCTCAGGTAATTTTACCTCACGATTCGCCCCTTTTCCCTCAGGTAATTTTACCTCACGATTCTCCCCTTTCCCCTCAGGTAATTTTACCTCATGATTCACCCTTTCCCCCCAGGTAATTTTACTTCACGATTCGTCCTTTCCCTCAGGTAATTTTACCTCACGATTCACCCCTTTCCCCTCAGGTAATTTTACCTTGTGATTTGCCCCTTTTCCCTCAGGTAATTTTACCTCATGATTCGCCCCTTTCCTTCATGTCATTATACCTCATGATTCGCCACTCCCTCTCACGATTCCCCCCTTTTTCCTCTCAGGTAATTTTACCTCACAATTCGCCCCTTTCCCCTCAGGTAACTTTCCCTCATGATTCACCCTTTTCTCCTCAGGTGATTTTACCTCATGATTCGCCCTTTTCCCTCAGGTAATTTTACCTCATGATTCGCCCCTTTCCCTCAGGTAATTTTACTTCATGATTTGCCCCTTTCCCCTCAGGTAATTTTACCTCATGATTCGCCCCTTTCCCCTCAGGTAATTTTACCTCATGATTCACCCCTTTCCCCTCAGGTAATTTTACCTCATGATTTGCCCCTTTCCCTCAGGTAATTTTACCTCATGATTTGCCCTTTCCCTCTGATAATTTTACCTCATGATTCGCCCCTTTCCCTCAGGTAACTTTCCCTCATGATTCACCCTTTTCTTCTCAGGTAATTTTACCTCATGATTCGCCCTTTTCCCTCAGGTAATTTTACCCCATGATTTGCCCCTTTCCCTCAGGTAATTTGCAGGTAATTTTACCTCATGATTCGCCCCTTTTCTCTCAGGTAATTTTACCTCATGATTCGCCCCTTTTCCTCAGGTAATTTTACCTCATGATTCGCCCCTTTCCCTCAGGTAATTTTACCTCATGATTCGCCCCTTTCCCTCAGGTAATTTTACCTCATGATTTCTGCCCCTTTCCCATTCATCATGATTCCCTTTCCTCATGATTCGCCCCTTTTCTCTCAGGTAATTTTACCTCATGATTCGCCCCTTTTCCTTCAGGTAATTTTACCTCATGATTCGCCCCTTTCCCTCAGGTAATTTTACCTCATGATTCGCCCCTTTTCCCTCAGGTAATTTTACCTCATGATTCGCCCCTTTCCCTCAGGTAATTTTACCTCATGATTCGCCCCCTTTCCCTCAGGTAATTTTACCTCATGATTCGCCCCTTTCCCTCAGGTAATTTTACCTCATGATTCGCCCCTTTCCCTCAGGTAATTTTACCTCATGATTCGCCCCTTTTCCCTCAGGTAATTTTACCTCATGATTCGCCCATTTCCCTCAGGTAATTTTACCTCATGATTCGCCCCTTTCCCTCAGGTAATTTTACCTCATGATTCGCCCCTTTCCCTCAGGTAATTTTACCTCATGATTCGCCCCCTTTCCCTCAGGTAATTTTACCTCATGATTCGCCCCCTTTCCCTCAGGTAATTTTACCTCATGATTCGCCCATTTCCCTCAGGTAATTTTACCTCATGATTCGCCCCTTTCCCTCAGGTAATTTTACCTCATGATTCGCCCCTTTCCCTCAGGTAATTTTACCTCATGATTCGCCCCCTTTCCCTCAGGTAATTTTACCTCATGATTCGCCCCCTTTCCCTCAGGTAATTTTACCTCATGATTCGCCCATTTCCCTCAGGTAATTTTACCTCATGATTCGCCCCTTTTCTCCTCAGGTAATTTTACCTCATGATTCGCCCCTTCCCCTCAGGTAATTTTACCTCATGATTCGCCCCTTTTCTCCTCAGGTAATTTTACCTCATGATTCGCCCCTTTTCTCCTCAGGTAATTTTACCTCATGATTCGCCCCTTTTCTCTCAGGTAACTTTACCTCATGATTCGCCCCTTTCCCCTCAGGTAATTTTACCTCATGATTCGCCCCTTTGCTCTCAGGTAATTTTACCTCATGATTCGCCCCCTCCTCTCATGATTCGTCCCCTCCTCTCACATTTACATGGCCGCCAGTAATAAGTGACAGCCGTCCTGACTGAGCCTCACAGATGACAGTGACCTCCGCTCAGCCCCGCCCCCACCTCTCCCGCCATTCTATCCAGCTCTTGGCAACAAGCGTTGAAACGTCATCAAGTGCACCGGCTGTAACCCCGCCCACAGTGCTCACCCATGACCAATCAGCGTTCAGTACTTGACTTGGCCTCCTCCCCCTTCAGTATAGACGGTTACATGTTATCAACATTGTGCACCGGCTGTGACTCCGCCCACAGGGCTCGCCGGACGACCAATCCGAGGGGAGCTTTACATTCGGCCCCGCCCCCTCCCGTACGCTGCTGCATATTAATGAACTGCGTCAACGGAAGCCGCGGTGTGTGGAGGAGGCCGGTGCTGCTCCGCTGCTGTCTATATATACCGGGGACAGCGAGCCTGGCGGCCTAATCACTGGGGACCCCGGACAGCGGAGGACCCGGCACTACACAACCATTTCACGGCAGCGGAGCCCCCAGGTAGGAGCTTCCTCTATCACCCTCCACTATCATCCTCCACTATCACCCTCCTCTGTATCCTCCACTATCACCCTCCACTGTATCCTCCACTATCACCCTCTCTGTATCCTCCACTATCACCCTCCACTGTATCCTCCACTATCACCCTCCTCTGTATCCTCCACTATCACCCTCCACTGTATCCTCCACTATCACCCTCCACTGTATCCTCCACTATCACCCTCCACTGTATCCTCCACTATCATCCTCCTCTGTATCCTCCACTATCACCCTCCACTGTATCCTCCTCTATATCCTCCACTATCGCCCTCCACTATCACCCTCCACTATATCCTCCACTATATCCTCCACTATCACCCTCCACTGTATCCTCCTCTATATCCTCCTCTGTATCCTCCTCTATCACCTCCACTGTACTCCTCTCTATCCTCCACTATCGCCCTCCACTGTATCCTCCTCTATATCCTCCTCTGTATCCTCCTCTATCACCCTCCACTGTATCCTCCTCTATATCCTCCACTATCACCCTCCACTGTATCCTCCTCTATCACCCTCCTCTATATCCTCCACTATCACCTTCCACTGTCACCCTCCTTTATATCCTCCACTGTCACCCTCCTTTATATCCTCCACTGTATCCTCCTCTATATCCTCCACTGTATCCTCCTCTATATCCTTGTCTATATCCTCCACTGTATCCTTGTCTATATCCTCCACTGTATCCTCCTCTATATCCTCCTCTATATCCTCCACTGTATCCTTGTCTATACCCTCCACTGTCGCCCTCCACTGTCGCCCTCCACTGTCGCCCTCCACTGTCGCCCTCCACTGTCGCCCTCCACTGTCGCCCTCCACTGTCGCCCTCCTCCAGTCTGTTGTCTGCAGAGCTGGCAATCGGTGCAGTGTTCTAGGTCAAATATACAACAATGCACCATAAACGCAAGAAAACTGCAGCAAATCTCCTGCTAAAAATGCAGGAGATACTAGAAAGCCCTGGTGTGCTGGAAAAAGCAAAAAAATACTGCCTGGACATAATCTAATCCCGGCCCCTATGATTGGCGCGGAGCTGACACTCTAATCCCGGCCCCTGTGATTGGCGTGGAGCTGGCACTCTAATCCCGGCCCCTGTGATTGGCGCGGAGCTGGCACTCTAATCCCGGCCCCTGTGATTGGCGCGGAGCTGGCACTCTAATCCCGGCCCCTGTGATTGGCGCGGAGCTGGCACTCTAATCCCGGCCCCCGTGATTGGCGCGGAGCTGGCACTCTAATCCCGGCCCCTGTGATGGCGCGGAGCTGGCACTCTAATCCCGGCCCCCAGTGATCGGCGCGGAGCTGGCACTCTAATCCCGGCCCCATGGATGGCGCGGAGCTGGCACTCTAATCCCGGCCCCATGATGGCGCGGAGCTGGCACTCTAATCCCGGCCCCGTGATGGCGCGGAGCTGGCACTCTAATCCCGGCCCCCTGATCGGTGGCATGCCCTGATATCCAGGGACTAGGACCTTGTTATTGGGGGAATCTGCTGCAGAGCTACAATTATCCCTGCCCCTAGATTTAGATTACTGCACGCTTTCAGGTTGATCCAACTTTACCTCATTTTCTGAACTGCTGCCTCTACTTCTGCCCCCCGTATTCGTTCACCTCCTTTTGCCCTCTATTATGCCCCTCTGGTGCGCTCGCTTGCCTTCTACTCGGCCCCTCTGTTGCGCTACTGTGGAGCTGCCTCTTCTGACCCTCTGTGGCGTTCCTGGGAGCTGGCCCTCTACGTGCCCTCTGTGCGCTACCTGTGGAGCTGCCCTCTACTGTGCCCCTCTGTGCGCTTGACCTGGGGAGCTTGCCTCTACTGTTGCCCCTCTGGTGCGCTTACCTGTGGAGCTTGACCCTTACTGTTCACTCTGGTGCAGCTTACCATTGGAGCTTGCCCTCTATGTTGCCCTTCTGCGCTTACCTGTGGAGCTTGCCCTCTACTGTTGCCCTCTGTGCGCTTCCCTTTGGGAGCTTGCCCTCTACTGTTGCCCCTCTGGTGCGCTTACCTGTGGAGCTTGCCCTCTATGTTGCCCCTCTGGTGCGCTTTCCTGTGGAGCTTGCCCTCTACTGTTGCCCTCTGGTGCGCTTTACCTGTGGAGCTTGCCCTCTACTGTTGCCCCTCTGGTGCGCTTACCTGTGGAGCTTGCCCTCTACTGTTGCCCCTCTGGTGCGCTTTACCTGTGGAGCTTGCCCTCTACTGTTGCCCCTCTGGTGCGCTTTACCTGTGGAGCTTGCCCTCTACTGTTGCCCCTCTGGTGCGCTTACCTGTGGAGCTTGCCCTCTACTGTTGCCCCTCTGGTGCGCTTTACTGTGGAGCTTGCCCTCTACTGTTGCCCCTCTGGTGCGCTTTACTGTGGAGCTTGCCCTCTACTGTTGCCCCTCTGGTGCGCTTTACCTGTGGAGCTTGCCCTCTACTGCTGCCCCTCTGGTGCGCTTACCTGCGGAGCTTGCCCTCTACTACCCCTGGCTACGCTAGCAGTGTATCCTATGACCTTGCAGTTTGCCTGCACAGCTTGCTTAGTCATTCCTGAACTGGTTTGCAAGTTTGCTGTCAATGTTGCCTTCTCCAGTGCTTGTCTGCAGAGCTCGCAATCCAATACCTGATCTTCTGGACTGATGCTTGCAGCCTTGTCATTGCTGTTGTTTTGGTTCTTGCCTTTATGTCAACAGAGCTTACAATCCATCCCTTGGGCTTTGGAGCTTTTTCTCAGTTTTTTTTTTCTTTTCTTTTGATCCCTGCGTTTACACTTGTCTGCAGAGCTCGCATTCTAATGTTGGAATATACTTCGCGATCTGCAGACATGTGTGTTAAGACTTTGCACTTGTCTATACTGCTTGCAATCTATTTCCTCTGTGTCGCTTCCCATCTCAGATGTTATTGTGCTTGTCTGCAGAGCTTACACTCTACTTCGCTCATTATTCTCCCGTAGTGCCTTATTTACGGTGTTTGTGCCATCTCTAAAGTTTATGCGTTGAGCTGGTGTTGTTGGTGCACTCGTCTACAGAGCTTGCATCTTCTCTTAGGTACCTGTGTATGATCATGAAGCCACAGTCCTGGCATGCTGGGACTTGTAGTACTCTTAGAACACCTGCAGAACTACAGGCTGCACAAGCCTCAATTGTTTCCAGTTCAGCTGTATTCCTCCTTATCTTGAACTGGGAATACTTGTAAGAAGTCGTTGTTTGGCAGCAGAGCTTGCAATCTAGGTGTTCTCAGGTTGTGGCATCACTTGTTACACCTGCTGTCCCGGGTCCATGACTCCTGTTATCTGGTAGATCTGCTTCTATCACAGCAGGCGGGATAGCGGCCGACCTGAGAAGCTGCCGGCGGTGACTCTTAGGTTTATTTTGCCGCCTCGATAACTCTTGTTTGTGGTTTTTGTTACTTTTCTCATAAGCCTGAAAGTAATTCAACAAGTATCAGGAGCTCCTCACTGTGAACCGGAGTCTGGATTATCATTGCGTGTCAATTATGTGGTGCTGACAACCCCCCTCCCCCCCCCGGACTGTACCCCCAGCAGGATCACTGGCCATCCTAGGGGACTGCTATGGGATCAAGATAGACCCCACATAGAGAATGGGGGAGTGTATGACAATAAATGGGGAGACCAGAAGCTTCTTGTCCTGGTTGATGTCTCTAATACCATTGAGAGGGTGACCCCCTAAATTTCACTGCCCTTAGGGGTGGTCTGTTCAAAGAGGCCAAAATACAAAACACCTGTGGAGCCCGGGGATAGGGGGCGTCCGGTGCAGTGTTTTTGTGGTTCCAAAATGGGCAGAGACTGCGACTCCACATCCCGTGATGATTTCCCAAAAATGAATGGGATGAAACTGCTGCATGTTTGGAAAATTGTGGCTAAAACCCTATCGTATGAGCAAATCCTTAGAAATGAATCTCTTTAATGAGGGTCCGGTGCAAGGTCCTGTGGGGGGGGGCAAGCGGTGAGTTATGTGACCCTTCGATTCTTGGATCCGCCCAGTTGCCGACCTTGATGAATGGTCCATATACATTGTCCGACTGAGCTGCCATCGGCCTCCAGTGACACTGACCGGGGGCCACTGTTCAGCTACATGCAATTATTACACTGGCCCCATTCACACATTTATCTCTTGTCTATGTACAGTAATAATGCATTAAGCAGTTATTGAGTGAATGATGAAATGCTGATTCTCTAATGTAATGGGGCCAAATTAGGCTCATATTGGGGGGTAAGTGGCTCCAGCACAGGGGCCCACCGGTGGATCGCTCTGTAGGTCAGTCCACCTGCTTTCCCACGTTCTATGGCCCGCTTATCACATAATGTAAAGTTTCCCTGTAACCAAATCTACAAACCGTGGCTGAGCGGAGTCTACGTCCGGGGTCCGTCCTGGTGCTGATTTGCTTCTGACCCCGGATAATTATAGACTGTGCAGTCCGAGATTTTGCATAGAATTCGCCCTCTGATCCCGGCTGGGAGGAACAATGATGACCCAGTGGATCCCTCAGAACCTGCTGGGATCTATATTCTCACCTGGGGTATGGACATCTCTTGTACATTCTGTCAATATTGATACACTGTTGCACCTTTGCTACATTCTTGTTACTCTATTGCAGGGTGGGGAACTCCAGTCCTCGAGGGCCGCAAACAGTGCAGGTTTTCAGGATTTCCTTAGTATTGCACAGGTGATAACATAATCACTTGCACTGGTGATGATTCCAATCCCTGTGCAATACTAAGGAAATCCTGAAAACATTAACTGTTTGCGGCCCTCGAGGACTGGAGTTCCCCACCCCTGCTCTATTGTGATGGACTGAATGTGCATCTGACGCAGAAGAGTTTGGTTTGTCATTGAGCCCAATTGGTGCCCCCCCCAACCCTGTGAGTTTGGCTCTGCCGCACCCGCACGTGGCTGTTTGCCTGTTGGTGGCTGTCGGCAGCCCCTGTGTTTACATGGCGAGTATGTGACGGCGCACCTCCTCTTTGCAGCAGCTGCGCTAATGTCTATGGTGTAAATGCTGATTCAAGGTTACCAAGCACACAGCTCCAGCTGCCACTTCTGCATTAACCCTTTAAATTATGCCCTGTACTTTGGTGTTCCGGAGAGTGAACCCCACCAGTGTCCACAATGACCTTGAGTGACCTCCTTCCCCCTTGCAATATGTGTGTGTGTGTGATTTGCACCATCCGGTGGCTCCGGTTCTGCAGCTTGGAAGTGACGCCGGGTTTCATATGATGGATCTTACAGTAAAGGGTTGAGAAGATGACGGCTCCGCAGTGCGCTGGTTGCTGAGGAGAGCCGCACTAACGACCGCTGCTGGGATTAGTTTAGGAGATGCTGGATGTGCAGCCGGGAACGTCAGCAAGGCGCAGGATGCCTGATGTGTTTTGTCTTTGGATGACTATGTAGGTGAGGCATCCCGTGCCCCCAGTCGTGTCTTATACCTGGGTGACTCAATGATGCAGCGATATTCACGGTCACATTTTCGACAAAATATTGCAGCCAGTTCTAAGTGTCCCCGTCTACAAGAACATCCTAAAAAGTTAATGGATGTAGAAAATCATGGCTGCTTTCTTCCAGTAATGGTGGGGTTACACGTCCCGATATCGCGGCGATATCGGAGGCAACGACGCGGGAGCGCGCATTTAGTGCACGTTTCTCCCTGCATCGCATCGCCAGTTTACACGCCGCGATATCGGGATGCAACGTCCCTCCGATGTCTACGCCCACCAACCCAGGAACGATCAGTTAACATGGGAGTGAATGGGTGACGTGAGCGTAGACATCGGAGTTGGGCTGTCACACGCAGCGATGCTGGTACAACGGCCTTGCGATATCGGCGAGTTGAATAGCTTTACTATTCAACTCCGATATCGTTTTGGCATCGTTCCAGCATCGCGTTGGATGCTAAAACAATACAACGCGCACCCGATATCGGCTCCAACTCGCGACCCACGTGACTTTTTGTCGGAGTTGGGTCGGAGTTGGACGCCGATATCGCGGCGTGTAAACCCACCATAACAGCGCTGCACTTGTGCACAGGATGTGTCTGGTAGTGCAGCTCTGCTCCACTGAAGGGAATAGGGCTAAGGTGCAATGCCGCTCCCGCGCCTATGGACAGGAGGCGCGCTCTGAAAGAATTTATCCACTTTCATCAGATTGCATTGGGGGCTCACTTTTTGCAATTACGGCGCTCCCGCACCCTACGTAGATTGTTGTGCCGACCATTTAAAGGGAACAATGTAATTCATACTCGTGTCTTTGTTGCAGTTATAGGTCCAGGAAGCTGAGCTATGTGGTGCTGCAGGGCCAGGACATAGCACCTACAGCTCCTGTATCTCAGCTTCCTGCAGTCTTCTCGTGTCTGACTTCTGCAGTAGATTCGCTATCGTTGGGTTTTCATCTGAAAATGAGTGACGTGACTCTTATTTCCATCACACATTTTGCACATTTTTCCTCTGCACGTGAATAAAGTTGCACTAGACGGGAATGAAGGTGGAAAATCTGTGCTATAAAGAGCGGGGTATTGGGGATAGTGAATGATTAGTGCGAGAAGCTGACACTTATAATGGGATCTGCTGGGTCGGTTGTTTCTGGTGAGAATAATGCTCAAAAGTCCCAACAAATCCCACTGAATTCATGACTTTTGTCGCACATTGGGGCATGCTGGGAGTTTTAGTCTTCCTTCAGCTGGCTCTGACTGTCCATACAGGCATAGATTCCAATATGGCCGCCTCCTCGGTGCCCTTTTAAGACTCCCTCTGGCCGTCTTCCTCCTTTCTTGTTTGACGACTCTTCCCAGAATCCTGTACATTAAGAGGACGACGCTTTGTTTATTAACATTTCGGCACGTCTGCACCCGGCTGGTACCTTGTCTCTGTGCCAGCAGAAGCCCTCAGCTCGCCCCCCGCGCGCCGCACGTCCTATACAAGACATTGATATCGTAACTTCCAAAAATACTGCGAGCTCTGCCGACTTTTCCAGTTGTGGCGTAATCCAATCTCTGCAGAAGTAGGTCACGAGACGAGCGGCCGGCGGAGCTGGTGTAACGCTTTTTTTTTTTCTTTTTGGATTGTTTGTTCTGGCTGTCACCTGCAGTTTGTACTATTCCAGATCAGCTGCTGATCGCCGGCATCTCGCCAGAGCTCTTACCTGGCCGCTGAAAGGGCCTTTCTACATTACATCAGAAGTGAGATAATCGTTTCAGAACAGAAAATCTGCAAATTGATTTACCCCATGTAAAATTCTTAAGTGCCGGCCACTAGGTGGCGCTTTTCTATGGGACGTGCTGCAATCTGCCTGTTGACGAGTGTAATCCTCCATTAGTAGAGATGCCTTAATGCAGCTTTACCAACTCCAGTGCCCAAGAGCTGCAAACAGTGCAGGATTTCAGGATTTCCTTAGCGTTGCAGAGGTGTTTGAATCACCTGTACATGTAAATTAATTCTCCACTGTACAATATTTTAGGAAATCCTGAAAACATGGACTGGAATTGGGGGAAACACTGTCTTAATGGATTACAGTGGTGGTGGGGGAAAGGAGGGGGGGAAGGGGTGGTCAGTGGAATGGCAACACAATGCATGCTTGTAAGGCCCTGGTCCCACTTGCAATGCAAGACTCGTGAGTCTCTTGCAACACCTGACACAGCTGCCTGCTCTCGGGACAGGAGCGGGCAGCGGTATAGAAATACATGCTCCAATCTGTAGAGCGGGCAGCCGTACTGGGTATTGTGATATGAGACTCATGGGGTCTCTTGCAAGTGGGGCTCTGACCTAAGTGTGAGGAATCTACGTTCTAGAACCTATAGCGCAGGCAGAATGTTTGTAAAGGTGGGGGGGTGGCTAGACTTTGAAATGGGCAATGTAAAGTTTCGCTTATGTTATGCCTAAAGTAAAGCGCTTTTTTTTTTTTTTTTTTTTTTTTTTAACATTGTCACCCCGAAGTGCTGACCCATACCTGACGTCTTTTCCCATATTGGTACAGATGCGAAAATGGGATGCACAAAGTAACTTGGGTCCTTACTACTTCTCTTCTATGCAAAACAGTATTTGGGCATGACGCAGAGGCAGGCTTTCAGTAGGAGTGGGGCTTATGGGGGATCTCTCAGTACCTGTAGTGCTGGCAAAACGCTGATCAAAAGGAACCAAGAGTAAACTAACTACAGGGTTTAGAACCTGAGGATTGGGCAGATCTTGGACATACGTATTAGACTGGAAGGTGCATGGAAAGCAGTTTTAATGAGTGGTGTAGGCATGGGCGTTCTTTTTTTATGGGATAAATACACTTTAAATATAGGTTTTTACCAACACGGGGAGACAATACAAACTCCAGGTGTCATTGGTTAGATATGAACCCATCATCCCCGCACTGTAAGGTGATGGTAATGACCCCCGAACAGTCTGCAGATCTGTCGGACTAGCGCTCCCTCGTGCTTGCGCCTCAGGGCAGTTAGATTGTAAGTTTCTGGGGCCAGGGCCAATGTCAGTGACTACATCCCCTGTATTATGTCCCATAAACATATAAAAGGATCTTTATAGATCGTTTGTAAACTTCAGTGACCCCCGGACTCCAGACAGTGGTTACAGTGTGTGCAGGTCCTCCCTCTTATTCTGGTTCATGCCGGTAGCCCCGGTCCTGTCTACTTTGGCATGGCGGGGGTTAATTCTTGCTTTTGTAATGCAGCTTTTTTTGCAACAAAAAAAAGAAAGAAAAGGAGTCATCAGTTTCTGTTGTCCCGCTGTGCGGCACGTGACTGTACACAGTTCCCCTTCTCACTAGCCAGGACCCACAGATGAGGAGGATGGGGTATAGGAAGAGCAACAGTCACCCTCTCCTTCCCCCAAAATGTACAGTCCTTCATCTGCACTAAAAAAGAGGAACCGGGATAGAGATGACACGCAATCTACAGCCCGAAACGCGTGGCCAGGCACTGACAACTGGGATCCTTCTGAGAAGCGGTGAAACACCCATCCTTTATAGACTGGAGGGTCACTGAAATCTACCAGTATTACCAAAATCACGTCTGTTATGTGGACTCCTAGTTTCCAACAATGAGTGGTGCACCTGTCCTATATAGCCTGAAGGTTTACTAAAATCTGCTATCATGACTCAAAATGTGTGAGTGCTACATGGACTCCTTGAAGAAATCACCAAGAAGCAGAATCCCATATAGTACTCAATCGGTTTGGGTCATACTAAGGGATTTCGGTGACCATCCAGGCTATAAAGGGCTGGTGCATCACTCACATCCTGCTATACCGACTTTCTTGAAATGATCACTGAGAAACCAGGAGTCCATATTGCCCTCGCGCATTTTGGATCATGCTAGGGTGTTTCGGAGACCCTCCAGCCTATAAAAAAAAAACTGGGTGCATCACTCACATCCTGCTATACAGGCCTTCTTAAAGAGATCAGCAAGAAACCAGAAGGCCTGTATAGCAGGATGTGAGTGATGACCAGCCCTTAATAGCCTTAAGGGTCACTGAAATCCGCTAGTATCACTCAAAACGCGTGAGTGTTCTACAGACTCCTGGTTTCTTGGATCTTTTCAAGAAGGTCTTTATAGCATGATGTGAGTGACGCACCTGTCCTTTAGTCTGAAGCCTGGAGGGTAACTGGAATGTTATATGCAGCCCGAAACGCGTGAATGAGGCACTGACAAATGGTTTCTTAGTGATCTGTTTAAGAAGGTGTGTATATAGCGGTATGAGAGATGCACCTGTCCTTTATAGTCTGGAGGATCCCTGAAATCCAAATCCACTAGCATGATTCAAAACGCGTGTGCTGCCCAGATTCCTGGATTCTTGGTGATCTTTTCAAGCAGGTATGTACAGCAGAATGTGAATGATAAATCTGCTCCTTTATAGCCTGCGGAGGTTACTGAAATCCTCTAACATGACCCAAACCGCGTTGGGCTATATGGACTCCTGGTTTCTTGGTGATCTTCTCAAGGCCTGTATAGCAGGATGTGAGTGGTGCACCTGTCCCTTAGTCTGGAGCCTGGTGTGTTACTGACATACAGTAGTGTGACCCAAAACATGTGAGTGCTATACAGACTTCTGATTTAATTTTATTTATTTATTTTTTTGGGGTATCTTATCAAGAAGGTGTATATATCGGGATGTGAGTGATGCACCTGTCCATTATAGCCTGGAGGGCTATACAATGCATAATCTAGTAGAGCTGCATTTTGCATTATTATTTGCATCTCCTGAGGTTCAGCGGAGCCATACTGAATCACTGTAGAATGATAGTTGTGCCCCACGAGGGTCCGGTCTATGAACACCATCCCCAAAACTCATCAGGTCCAGATTCCCCTTTGTGAGCTGTTCTGCAGCCGTGTTCAGTTCTGCTGATCTGGATTTTTCCTTTGTAAATGTTCCAGGTGCAGAGTCACAGGCTGATAACAGCGAGGAGCAGATTAGGCCTCGTGTTCTCTTATCTGTGTATCGCAGCTACAAGTCCCGGCGTGACCCGCATTAGACTCAGTGCCAACGCCTGAAGAGCCAAGGGGTGCAGGAGTCCTGAGATGGGATTAGTGGTCGACAGGTTACAACACCCATTGTGGCGGATCTAACCCCCTACAGGGTTATAGTAGCTGGGGTGTGAACGTTTCACTCCCTGAGACAAGGCAGGAGTTCTGGGGAAAATTTGTATCAGTTCCTCTTTCCCACTATTTGATAATACCCCCCTTTAAATGACCATTTCGGCTCTATTATCTGTCCTCTTGTTGCACAGCTGCAGCCCTCGGCGCAGTGTTCCAGAGCGCTCTCCTGCTCACATGTCGACGTTCTGACGTGGATTTTTGCATCACAAATCTGAGGCTGACATCGGATCTGTGCGGCCGGGGCGCAGCACGTGGATTAGCATTCGGCGAGGTTAAGTTTCCTCCTTTTTTTTGGGTCTTGTATTAGTCGCTCGTGGCTCAGTTCTGCAGCATTTATTCTTTTCACCTGTTGTGTGTGGGGCATCACTTATGCAAGAAAAGAAACAAAACTTTCAGCAAGAGATCTTGAATGTAGCAAAAGGTTTTAGTAACCTGCAACATTAAGGGAATCTGTCAGCAGCTATTTGCTATAATATATCATGTGAGAGCAGCTTGCTGTATGTAGAGACCCTGAATCCAATAATGTATTGCATTGCTGGCTGCTGCCGGTCTGACAGGTTTTTAGATTTAGCTATGCAGCAGACCTCAAACTCTAGGCTCTGTATGTACAATGTCTATAGACAGAGCTGCCCCCGCCCACACCAAGCTCTGTATGTACAATGTGTATAGACATTAGCAGCTCTCTTACAGTAAGGGTTGTGTTTGTAATAGGTGGCCTAGTCTGGCAATGATAATCTCCTGAAGATAAACCAAACATTGCAGGTAACAAACATTTTGACGAGAGGCATCGCTGAGGTCAGTGTGTTAACACTGACACCATGCTGTCCTCAGATTAGATAGCAAAAAACCTGCAGACAGATTCTCTTTAACGATGAGAATTTCAGAACCCAGAATACAAGCTGTTTCAAAACTATAATCTCCAAGATGCCCTGGCTGTGGCAGGCTCTTATGATATTCTGGAAGTTGTAGTCCCACAACAGGCCTAGTCTGTGGTGTACAATCCCCTTATGATTTCTAAACTTGCATAGTCCCATCTCAAGACCTTGTTGGGTTAAAAGGACCCCCCCCCCCCCCCCCCCGCCTCTGCTATAATGGTGACGTTCTCCTGAATCCAGCACAGTTTTTCGTTAGCTCCTGCACCTCTCCCTTCCTGAGATACAACCTCCTCTTCACTGTATGTAGACTTGGTCTTTTTAGCCAAGTGGGTGTGTCTTCTAGCTAACTCGCACTAAAAAGTTGAAAACCACACCCACTTGGCTAAAGAAAACAACACTTGATTTATGCACAGGGAAGAGGAGGCGCAGGGCGAAAAAAATGCAAAATTCAGGAGAAAAGCGGCATTTACAGGGAGTAAAAACGTATTTCTGGCAAGTGACAGCGCTATTTTAGAGTCAGTGCTGTAACTGGTGGATCTGCAGAAACTCCTGATGATCAGCGGGTGTCAATAAGGGGGAGGTCTATTCCACGTGGACGTTTATCCTGCGGTGGCCACTACAGGTGAAATGAGGTATTGCAGTCTGACCAATGCAGTGGTAATAAAGTGACTGCTCTTACTGGTATAAGTTCTTCTCCAGATCCTCCTCTAACAGGATTTTTCAGAATTTGTGTCCCAATCCCATGGCCCCTTCTCACCCAAATTCCCAAAGTCTAAGGGGAAACTTTGAAAACTTTTCGTCATACAAAGTTTAGAGTAACGAGTCCAGGACGTGTTGGGTGGACAGGAGGACATGGTCTATGGGCTTTTCTTGTTGGAGTCTAATTTGAAGGTCCTGGGTCTCCTCCAGTTACTGGATTTTCTTTTTTCGGTCCCCACAAGTCTCCTGGGATTAGGACCAGCAGTGTTTCCACCCTTATGATCTACACTGCCGGTCACAATGGAGCTCTGTGTGCCTGTGGTCCGCTGTCAGAGGTCCGTTATCTCAGGTGGTGTCTGCGATTTCTGAGTCACCCTTGCCAAGGTGATATTTACATGGTCATGTTTGGGCTTGCTGGCCGGTTTGTCAGCACATTCTTGGAGGCGCACGTGTCCCGTGTCATCGCAGAAGAATGCAGGACTGACCTGACACCAGTGACTGTCTCATTGTACACCCTGGGGTGGCTGAGATCTTGTGTCATCAGCAGTTACCTACTATGTTTGGGAATGACCCCAGCGCTGTGTTGGCCGGTTCTGCCATGTCTCGGTGACCCCCAGCGCTGTGTATTGGCCAGTCCTGCCATGTCTGGGAGTGCCTTCAGTGCTGTGTATTGACCGGTTCTGCCATGTCTTGGGGTGACCCCCAGCGCTGTGTTTTTGACCGATTCCGCCATGTCTGGGAGTGATCCCATGTTTTACTAACCTTTTTTTTTTTTCTTTTCTCTTGCTGTGGAGCTCCCATGGCAAAAGACTTGCAACATCCCCAGCAATGAATTCCATTGCACACTTTGGTACATATTTGACTTAGCTAAAATTTGAAAATCCACAATGGCAAAGACCTCTTTGCCCCAGGATACTACTCTTAGATTTATGGAGGGCATATGTACCTCTGTATAGCTGCCTGCTTGGTGCTGGTGTTCCCTCTGTATAGCTGCCTGCTTGGTGCTGGTGTTCCCTCTGTATAGCTGCCTGTCCGGCGCTGCGCTGCTGCTCCTGCTCCTGTGTAGCCGCCTGTCCGGCGCTGCGCTGCTGCTCCTGCTCCTGTGTAGCCGCCTGTCCGGCGCTGCGCTGCTGCTCCTGCTCCTGTGTAGCTGCCTGTCCGGCGCTGCGCTGCTGCTGCTGCTCCTGCTCCTGTGTAGCCGCCTGTCCGGCGCTGCGCTGCTGCTCCTGCTCCTGTGTAGCCGCCTGTCTATAAATCTAAGAGTAGTATCCTGGGGCAAAGAGGCCTCTTCTCCAGATCCTCCTCTAACAGGATTTTTCAGAATTTGTGTCCCAATCCCATGGCCCCTTCTCACCCAAATTCCCAAAGTCTAAGGGGAAACTTTGAAAACTTTTCGTCATACAAAGTTTAGAGTAACGAGTCCAGGACGTGTTGGGTGGACAGGAGGACATGGTCTATGGGCTTTTCTTGTTGGAGTCTAATTTGAAGGTCCTGGGTCTCCTCCAGTTACTGGATTTTCTTTTTTCGGTCCCCACAAGTCTCCTGGGATTAGGACCAGCAGTGTTTCCACCCTTATGATCTACACTGCCGGTCACAATGGAGCTCTGTGTGCCTGTGGTCCGCTGTCAGAGGTCCGTTATCTCAGGTGGTGTCTGCGATTTCTGAGTCACCCTTGCCAAGGTGATATTTACATGGTCATGTTTGGGCTTGCTGGCCGGTTTGTCAGCACATTCTTGGAGGCGCACGTGTCCCGTGTCATCGCAGAAGAATGCAGGACTGACCTGACACCAGTGACTGTCTCATTGTACACCCTGGGGTGGCTGAGATCTTGTGTCATCAGCAGTTACCTACTATGTTTGGGAATGACCCCAGCGCTGTGTTGGCCGGTTCTGCCATGTCTCGGTGACCCCCAGCGCTGTGTATTGGCCAGTCCTGCCATGTCTGGGAGTGCCTTCAGTGCTGTGTATTGACCGGTTCTGCCATGTCTTGGGGTGACCCCCAGCGCTGTGTTTTGACCGATTCCGCCATGTCTGGGAGTGATCCCATGTTTTACTAACCTTTTTTTTTTTTCTTTTCTCTTGCTGTGGAGCCCCATGGCAAAAGACTTGCAACATCCCCAGCAATGAATTCCATTGCACACTTTGGTACATATTTGACTTAGCTAAAATTTGAAAATCCACAATGGCAAAGACCTCTTTGCCCCAGGATACTACTCTTAGATTTATGGAGGGCATATGTACCTCTGTATAGCTGCCTGCTTGGTGCTGGTGTTCCCTCTGTATAGCTGCCTGCTTGGTGCTGGTGTTCCCTCTGTATAGCTGCCTGTCCGGCGCTGCGCTGCTGCTCCTGCTCCTGTGTAGCCGCCTGTCCGGCGCTGCGCTGCTGCTCCTGCTCCTGTGTAGCCGCCTGTCCGGCGCTGCGCTGCTGCTCCTGCTCCTGTGTAGCCGCCTGTCCGGCGCTGCGCTGCTGCTCCTGCTCCTGTGTAGCTGCCTGTCCGGCGCTGCGCTGCTGCTGCTGCTCCTGCTCCTGTGTAGCCGCCTGTCCGGCGCTGCGCTGCTGCTCCTGCTCCTGTGTAGCCGCCTGTCCGGCGCTGCTCCTGCTCCTGTGTAGCCGCCTGTCCGGCGCTGCTCCTGCTCCTGTGTAGCCGCCTGTCCGGCGCTGCGCTGCTGCTCCTGCTCCTGTGTAGCCGCCTGTCCGGCGCTGTGCTGCACTGCTGCTCCTGTGTAGCCGCCTGTCCGGCGCTGCGCTGCGCTGCTGCTCCTGTGTAGCCGCCTGTCCGGCGCTGCGCTGCGCTGCTGCTCCTGTGTAGCCGCCTGTCCGGCGCTGCGCTGCTGCTCCTGTGTAGCCGCCTGTCCGGCGCTGCGCTGCGCTGCTGCTCCTGTGTAGCCGCCTGTCCGGCGCTGCGCTGCTGCTCCTGTGTAGCCGCCTGTCCGATTGCTTTTGGTGTCTGCAGCTCTTGTGCTGCAGTGCAGATGTGTCTGCTGCACCGTCGTACACAGATGACGCTCTGCAGACTAAATATTATTCCATCTCCTCTGCAGCCTCATTCATTACTGTATGGAGTGATCTCAGGGTGACCTGTGAGATATAATCCTCTTATGCACGGTTGTTTAATGATCTGCTGGGCGATTTTTAATTTAATTTTTTGCATTATTGAAGCCATTACTGCTCTTTAATTCTACTTTTCCAAGTGGCGGTTGCCCTGATATTTCTGCCCTCCGCTGTTCACACTGCTGTCAGTCTTCACTGCTTCTGGGTGTTCTGTTCATGAACCATGGAGCTAGATTGGCACTATGATGACCGAGCTGCAGATGTGTACATCATTTTACGGATTATGAAATGTGGGAAAACGTGGCCGGTTATTATTGCACTCTGTTCACATTGAAAGCTGCATAGATGTTTAATTTTCTGCCTTTTCCTACATTTCACCTCTGGTAGTAAACATCCTCCAGAGTCTGGTGTCCAAATCTTTACCCATGATGCACGGCGGTGTACGGACACAATGGAGGTGTGCGGCTCCCGGGCTGACTGCGCACGCTGGAGTTCTGTTTACTGGAGATAATTATACCCTGGAAGATAATAACCGCGTGTCACATGTTGGTCTAATAGACTTCAGGCCACGTACGATATGTTTTACAAGACTGCAGCAATTATACAAGCCGGAGCCTGCAACGCTGAGGTGTGAGCTGTGCTGTCTGGTAATTTATAATAGTGCAATTCAATCTGGATGATGTCACAATGAGAGCAGTGAGGTCACAGTCCATGTAGCAGCTCAGTCTCTGATTGGATGATGTCAGAGTAATGATGTCATACAGGTCAGTCTGTGATTGGATTATGTCAGTGAGGTCACAGTCCATATAGCGGATCTGACCTGCTACATGATCTGTGTAACCGCACTGGACAGTGATGTCACAATGAGAGCAGTGAGGTCACAGTCCATGTAGCAGCTCAGTCTCTGATTGGATGATGTCAGAGTAATGATGTCATACAGGTCAGTCTGTGATTGGATTATGTCAGTGAGGTCACAGTCCATATAGCGGATCTGACCTGCTACATGATCTGTGTAACCGCACTGCTCTCATTGTGACATCAACCAATCACAGACTGACCTGCTACATGATCTGTGTAACCGCACTGGACAGTGATGTCACAATGAGAGCAGTGAGGTCACACAGTCCATGTAGCAGCTCAGTCTATGATTGGATGATGTCACAATGAGAGCAGTGAGGTCACAGTCCATGTAGCAGCTCAGTCTATGATTGGATGATGTCACAATGAGCGCAGTGAGGTCACAGTATGAAGCAGGTCAGTCTGTGATTGTATGACGACATCCACTCACTGTGGCAGGTTATCCTGTGATTGGATGATGTCACACATTGTTGGTGACCTCTGAAGTTCTTATTTCTTTCATCCTTCCACAAATGGTGGATGTCAGTGGAGAGGATCCTCAGCCGCCTCGTGACTCCAGGGTGTCTTGGAGTTTCTCCTCTCGGTGAAGCTCTTCTTTCTCTAAGAAATCTCCCAATGTGCAGCAGCCAGACGAGATCTGGAATAATTGCAGAAACCTGACTCTGTCCTGGATTTGTAAGACATTTGTAAACCACAAGCCCTGGCAGACGTTCCTTTATTTGCTCTGGTCGATTCTCGGGACTCGTCACAGATTGTGTTGCGGCCTCTGGCCGTCTCCCATATTCAGGCATCCGGTCTTGGCTCACCTGCAGGTGGTGCCCGCTCAGGAGATCTGTGGGTTCATGAAGCTTGATGGTTCTCCGGTGTGGAAGAGGTGAGTATTTTAATTAGCTTTGACAGTGTTTTCAGGGTTGTTTGTTTCCAAATAAACTGTTTAGGTAATTCACTTACTTTTCCGGAGTCACCTGTTCAGGACCCTCCTCTATTGGCCAAAGTGCTTCTCACTTGTTCTAGTGATCGATGCCAGAAACTGAGCCAACATCTACATTATTCTCACCTCTGGATCCTTCAGCTTTGTGGAGAACTCCGTTCTGCTCGCTTGTTTCTGTAACTTCTCTACAAATTGAAAGTCCTAGCTGTGGGCGATCACTAGGGTTTATCCAAAAAAGGCTTGCAGGATTTTAATTTCATCTGCCTTCAGCTCTATCTCGAGCCACGGCGACTTGATGGATGAACTCTGTATAGGAAGAGTGATCTTGTGCTGCCTAGATGGGTCCACCAGGGCCTTCTGCAAGCCGACATGGGTCCACCAGGGCCTTCTGCAAGCCGACATGGGTCCACCAGGGTCTTCTCCATTGTTATCTTGATTGTATGAATCCATCAGGTTGCCGGTCTTCCTCTTCTTCTTCTGACCATAATGTCCTTCTCCAGTGATCGCTCTCTTCGTATGATGTGTAGACAAGTCGTAGCTTGGTGATCTTCTCTTCCAGTGACATGTCTGTCTTGATTTGTCCCAGAATAGATGTTAGTTCTTCATGGTATTGATAACATCCTTCTCAAGGTGTTGATTCTTCTTCTATCTTGTTCCTTTATCATCCAGGTGTCACTTCCATATGTTACTACAGAATAGACCAGACTATGTACGAGCTGTGTCTTCATCACCAGTGAAATGTTCCTTGATGTGAAGACCTCGTCCAGTGACTTCATTGTTGATTTACCCATAAGTATTCTATTTATGTCGTCGCTGCATCTTGAGCGATCATTGATCTGAGTAGGGTGAAGTTCTTGACCAGATCCAGTTCGTCACCGTCCACCTCACGTGTCCCGGTCACATCTGGCAGTAGTCTGTATCTTTTGTCTTTGTGTTGAGTAGCTGTTCCATGTTGGAGCTTTCCATCTTGACTCCATAATAAATCCTTCATTCCATCTACTCTTGTTGCTATCAATCTTGTCGTCTACGTGTTTAAGATTGTTAATGATTCATCCAGCAATTTTAATACCTTCCGGTCCACTGGCCACGTCAATAGTCATCTCTTGAACTTGGTCATTGTGGTGGCCAAGACTATGGAGTCTGTGTCCATTTTTGGTGGAGTCGGATTCAGTTAAATTGAGGAGTCTGAGTCTGGTGTTTGGCTTGCCGACTCCACAGCCTTGGTGGTGGCAACGTCCTATTTTGTGGGTAGGGTTTATAGTGATTTGTTGGCCAGTATCCTCTGTGCCCATACTAGTAGAGAGCGATTCACGTGTGGCCACCTCTCGTCCATGTCTGACCTTGCACTTTGTGATAAACGCAAAGTCTAAGCTTTAAATGTCCCAGATAAATAACATTTATCAATGTCCCTGGCACCTTGACTGGCATGTGCCCTGCACATGATGAATGGCCGGAGTGAGCCGGTGATTGGGGATATATTCAGGAGGGATAACGCTGACTTTTCCCATCATCAGATTATCTGGTTGTGCAATAGTCCTGAAAAGCTCCACACAAGCCGTTATGACCCCGGGCAGCAGATCCTGGCATTTTGGCCACAAGTAAACTCTATGTGCCCTCTACTAAATTTGACCATCTGATATGCTGAGAGTATAATCACCTTCTTGTCTCCGCAATCCCAGTGGCTGTTTTCATTCTTCGGAAGCTTTTAGCAGTCGCTCCCAACAGAGCGTCCGGGAGCTTCTATCTGCCGAAGACGAATATTCAATTACTCCAAATGGAAAGCGGTGACCTCATAGAAGGCAAGAAATGATTTCCAGTGCACGTCCCAGGTACTGACTGCAGCATTCAGCTAATTGCTCCTGTGTGCAGCCGCTCGCTCCAAGGTAAATGGTCAGCAGATTTCTCCCTACTAAACCAATGACCGTGTCGGGTGCAAGATGTTAATCCATGTGAAAACATAGGTTACACTGCAGCACCAAGAAGTCACTTTTATTCTTCATACTTCTTGGCTTGCGGCTCCAAATTTGGCAAACCCACAGCTGGACATTTGGGAGGGGCGCATGCGCAATGATTCTCTACTCTGGGCACTGTCCTCTTTAAAGGGAATCTGTCATGTCCTTTTTTTTCTATTTTTTTTTTTTTTTATGAAATTTCCCCCATTGTCGTTTAGATCAGGTACGGTGCATTAGTAACTGTGTGTGTGTGTTTTCTTAAATTGTTGTATTTATCCCCCCAAAAAAACCATGGTGAGTGAACAGAGGACACAGACTTGTGATGATTTAGAAGTGAGGTGTCAGGTTACACCTCTTGTTATACTATATGGAAAGGAGAGGCAGATTGATGAGAGGCCCCTTTCACATCAGCGGTTTACGCTGATTGCGGCGGATTTACCGCATCTGCCGCCTAACCGTCACACTTGCGGTTCACCTGTGGCAAGCCCCATACAATGTCTATGTATAGTTTTTGGTTTCGGCACTTGCGGCAGAAGCAGCCACGAAAAAAATGCTGCTTACTGCGGGTTTTTCGTGGCCGCAACCGCAACTATACTGCACCTGCTGCAAGCCCCAAAGACCTTGTATGGGACTTGCCGCAGGTGAACCGCAAGTGTGACGGTTAGGCGACAGATGCGGTAAATCCACCACATCTGCCGCGATCAGCGTGAAACGCTGATGTGAAAGGGGCCTATGATGAGTAAACACGCAGAGGACACAGATTTGTGCTGATTCAGCAGTGTGGTGTCAGGTTACACCTCCTGTTGTATGGAATAGGTAGATGGATGAATGAGTAATGGTGGGGTTACACATCCCGATATCGCGGCGATATCTGAGGCAACGGCGCGGGAGCGCGCATTTTTTCAGCCCTTTTCCCGATATCGCATCGGCGGTTTACACGCTGCGATATCGGGAAACAACGTCCCTCCGATGTCTACGCCCACCAACCCAGTAACGACATTTAACATGGGAGTTAATGGGTAGCGTCGGCGTACAGATTGGAGTTGGGCTGTCACACGCTGCGATGCTGCTACAACGGCCATGCGATATCGGGGAGTTGGATAGCTCTGCTATTAAACTCCGATATCGTTTTGGCATCGTTCCAGCATCGCGTTGTACGCTCAAACCGTACAACGCGCAAACGATATCGGCTCCAACTCGCGACCCACGTGACTTTTTGTCGGAGTTGGATGCCGATATCGCGGCGTGTAAACCCACCAAAAAAGTCACGTGGGTCGCGAGTTGGAGCCGATATCGTTTGCGCGTTGTACGGTTTGAGCGTACAACGCGATGCTGGAACGATGCCAAAACGATATCGGAGTTTAATAGCAGAGCTATTCAACTCCCCGATATCGCATGGCCGTTGTAGCAGCATCGCAGCGTGTGACAGCCCAAGTCCGATCTGTACACCGACGCTACCCATTAACTCCCATGTTAAATGGTCGTTACTGGGTTGGTGGGCGTAGACATCGGAGGGACGTTGTTTCCCGATATTGCAGCGTGTAAACCGCCGATGCGATATCGGGAAAAGGGCTGAAAAAATGCGCGCAGCCGCGCCGTTGCCTCCGATATCACCGCGATATCGGGACGTGTAACCCCACCATCAGCGCTGTCTGTTGTAGATTGTCCTCCTTGGCACTGGTATACTGTGTTTTCAGCTACCCATGACTCTGGGCTATGACTGCTCTGACCCCACCTGATGACTTCATGCACGGTGTCCTCTTTTTATTTGTATTCCCTCCTGTTTGTCCTTTTCCCAAATCAACAAACCCATAAGGCAACTTTTTTTTCTTTTGTGAAATATTGCAGCGCTCTGTACTTTTTGACTTTCTCCCATGATTTTGGCCACATATTTGCAGAATCGGAACCTTATTTCGATCCACGGGTTGCATACGTTTTTCCAGTTCCCACAATGCAAAGTTGCAGTTCTAGCAACCTCTGCTTCCTGACCGAGCTTACTACAAACTAATATTTATCTGGAGAAATATCTTAAAAATGCCAGAGCAGGGCTTTCCCGCAGCGAACTCCATTCCTGTGTGAAAGCCGTCTATTGTTCGCCGGTAAGCGGAGGCTTTATCGCTGGTAATGGCCACATTGTGCTCTCGGCTTCGGAACTTTTCATTCAAGAGTTGTTTTTGTCAACAGATTAATTGTTTGGATTATTCTTGTAAAGGCCTCTTTTCACACATGTTGGTTTTGGATCCGGGTGTTGGTATTTGACTACTAAGAGGAGTGGGAAGATTAAAAGAACTTTCCAAATGAGCTCCAGAGAGGTCGCTGTCCTCTCGTCAGGAGTCTTACCTTTCATTATCAGTTTTAAAACCTCTTTTAGATGGGGATGCAATGTCAGGTGTCACACTGTTGGCTGTGGACCCACTGTCACGATGGTCTCTTACTTTGGAGACTTGTGACTGGTTTTGTCCCTCTGTCTCATGTCTGTGTTGTGACTTCATATTAAACGTGTTTCTTTTCTTTGGCAGTTGAGGAGCTTATGTCAGTTTCTGTTGCTAGCTAGTTCTTGTCCAGGTGTGGCTACTCTGATCACTTCCATCCCCTTTATATGGTCACAAGGTACCAGCATCCTTTGCTGGTGATTGAACTTACTTCTGGCCAATCTTCCTGAGGTGAAGGAGGTTCTCTGGAGAGCTGACTACTGTCAAGCCATCTGCTGCTAAGGAACGTGGGCAGCAGGCGTGAAGTTGTCCCCTTCCCTCCTTTGGTGTCTCTCCGTCTGTTTTGTTAAGTGCGCCGAACATCGTCAATCCGTGTGCCACTGTCACGCATGGGTAGCCAGGCACCCCCCTTAATCCAGCGTGACACCCACTGTGCCACGAGTTGGGCTTACCTCAGATGGGTGTAACTAAGTGTCTATCGGGTATTCACCAGAGCCTTTGATAACTAGTGTCTACCGGCAGCAAAGTCCAACCTGACTATCACTCCGCAGCCATCCTTGGTACTGAAGTAGCTGACCCCAGGGTTAGGAGTGTGGGCATGGACTGGTACGTGGTTATGCTAGGAGTGACAAACAAATATAGGATCAAAAGCAGGACCGCTTCGGGTCACGGGTCATGTACAGGTATTCATTCAGGTCACAGGACATGTTTGGATTTACACACTGTACACAGGATGGGTTTGGGTTCAGGCATTGTATAGGACTGGACCAGGCACTGCTGACTTGCAGAGCGGCATGAACAAGCCAGAAACCTTATTGCACAGGCACCTCGTAAAGAGGGGAGGATGCCTGAAGTATCTAGTGCCTCTAAGCCATTGGATGGAGGCATTACCAAATACAGCGAGATTCCCTTCTTTAGGAGGTAGGGAGTGCACATGCATCTTAAGTGCGCTCCCTGGAGACTTGCGTGGTGTGCACAGGATCTGGGAGCCAGAAGTCACAACAGCACACCAAGGCGGGCAACAGACGGCGAGGAGGAAAGGACAGTCCATAGGACAGTCCATTACACTGTCCATTGTAGAAGTGGATCCGAAGCCTCAAATTTCCAACAAAGTGCTATAACGACCTCTCCACAATCAGATGTTCAATTCTTTACATCAATCTTCGGTATCCACCTTTTTTTGAGTTCTCCATCACGCCATTGTCTAAATGTTAGTTCTTCATCATCTGCTCTTGGTGCTCGGCAGAAGCTTTAGCAATAGTCCATTGTCTTGTGAAGGCAACCTCCATCCATCAGCTCTCTTGGGTCCTTTAGACATCCTAGATGAGGTGTCCCAGGCTTGGTGACCTGAATTTGAAGTGAGAGCCACTCTGAGAATTGCTTCTGTTCTAGAGGGCTTGGGCCACTCGTCTAACACATGGACATAGCTTTTCACCAAGTCCTCCAGGAGACAAATTGGAGAGGATTGTTGCCAACTAATGGTAATCCGTAGGTTACACCCTTTATCCATAGAACCATAAAAATGTCTAAATGGTGCTTTGGACTGAGATGACCTTACGTTTGATAAGTGGTGGTCAAACTTGTCGGTGACCATCTGAGTTTTCCATGCCCAAATCTTTTGTTTTCAGAGGAGTCTCCCATATGGCCCAGGAACGGTTTATTCCTTTCTTTGAGAACATGTACAGTATGGTTGACCATGGACATTTTTACGGTGTTGTGCGTATTGGAAGACCCCACTTTGGCATGGACCTTCCCCCTAGGTTGATCCAACATCCACACTTGTAGGATTGGACAGCATTCCAGCTTTATTTTGTATTTGGTTAATAATAATTCAATAATAAAAATAATTATTTAATCTAAATAAATTCTAAAACTATTTAATAAAAATTAAATTTTAAATCCACTATATTGCAAGATGTTTGATGTTACCCATCATAATTGTGTCGTAAGATGTGCCATCTGGACACCTCACCTGTTTGGAGGTGTGAATAGAGAACCAATAGTGAAATCTTTGCTGGTAATGAGCCCTGACAGAGTAAATGGTCTGGAAATAAAATGTTGTGATTGGCGCTACCGTCCTGTACGGAGCCTGGACAGGGCACGCTCTCCCTCTATATGAAGTTGCTCCGCAGACTGCAGATCGCGTGCAGCTTGTTTCCAGATGCTCCATGCACATTATTGTGCCGTCGCATAAGGGAGGAATTGGTGCAATAGTAATATCACCTGTGCTTTAATAATTCCCACCAGATGAATGCAAAAAAAAGTACAGAGGATGGCTGCCAGGGGTACAACATTCCTGCTGAATAAGCAGCTGAAATACTTCCAACAGTACTGCTATGATTGTAATTTAACCCTCAAAGTTAAAAAGCTAAATGCCTTCTGCAAGAAAGTTGCATTAAGTGCCCTAAAGATATCATAACGGTCAACCTTTGACGTGTCGCTATGCAATGCTGAAAACCTTTCAAAAACTTTTTGTTGTGGGATCCAGGCCCTCAATGATGATTTCTGAAGCTAACAGGCCATAGTTCTCCGAGTGCAGGGTCACTTATCACATTTTTTTTTTCAGACTATAAAATGCACCTCAGCTTTAGAGCAGGAAAATAAGAGATTTTGGGGTAGTTGAGATAATATGTGGTTGGACGATACACTGGTATGGGGGGGTGTCATCTGCTGCTGATGAAACGGTTATGGGGGTAACTGCCCCCATCCTGTCATTCATGATCCTGGGACCGTCCTGGTATATATGACTCCATCCTGGTATGTATACATCCCATCCTGGTTTGTCCTCCCCATAGTGGTATTTTACCCTGCCCCCCACCTTTCATTATGGGCCCATCCTGATATGACATGTCTGCCATCCGTGTGTGTGTGTGTGTGTGTATCTGTATTGTACATGGTCCCATCCTGGTTTGGCCCTCTATACTGGTATATTTCTCCCCCCCCCCCCCCCTCCCCTCCCCCATCATGGGCCATCCCATTATGCTGTGGATAATTTTTTTTTTTTTTTTATATAAATAACACCTAAAACAATAGAAGATTCTAGTCTCCTTCCCTCCCTCAGTGCACTATCTGATGCCGGCAACTGACTTTGGTGTGTGACAGGCAGTGCATCACATCACTTCTATCTGCCCACCCTCCCCGTCACACGCCAACGTCAGCTGGCAGCTCATCCAAAATGAATATTCACTGCTCCCCACGCCCAACTCTCGGCATTGGCTTCGGTGCCGAAATGTGGGTGTGGATTATGGGCAGGTAGAGCAGTGAATATTTTCTTTGATATGAATTTTCTCCTTCCGTGACCGCTCTACCCTCCAGCGAGCCAGGTACATTCGGACTATAATATGCACCCCCCCACTTGGGCTCCCAAATTTGGGAGAAAAAAGTGAGTTTTATAATCCAAAAAATCCTGCATGTGTTTTGTGGCCGGACTTGGTAGAGCAATAGATGGATCTTACAGGAATGTAAAGTCAATATTAATCATATAGGACTGTATGGCCTCTTGCAGGTGGAAATACCCCCTGTTCTATATCATACTAAATCTACAATAAGATCTTAACAAGATCACACCATGATGGAACAAAGAACCAAAAACCCAAAAAGAAGTGAATATGGAAGGTAATGCCACATCACAAGAAACCATCCAAAAAGTCATAGAAATATTACAAACTTTATTTTGAAAAAATGCAAGAAAACATGATCGTGATTAAATACATATTTTTTTGGGAGAATACACAGGTGGCGAAAATGGCCCCAAATAGGAGGGATGATGAGAGTTGGACAAAACCAACCACATATATTATGATAGTAAATTAATATATTACTGAGGAAAACACTAGACAAAGATTGCTGGGAAATGGAGTAATCCAAATTTATTATGAAAGTGCATCCCAGGGAGTAACCACCAGTGCAGGTCCTATAAGGTGTTAACTAGACCAAGTCACAAGAATAGACAGCTAGTGGGTATTAAATAATAATATTCATTTATAGAGCACTATTAATTCCATAACGCTTTACATACATTTTGCAACACTGTCCCCATTGGAGCTCATAATCTAAACATCCGATCAGTCTTTGCAACATGGGAGGAAACCGGAGTGCCTGGAGGAAACCCATACAAACACGAGTTTGTAGAACTCCTTGCAGATGTCGTCCTTGGTGGGAATTGAACCCGGGACCTCAGTAATGCAAGACTGCAGTGCTAACCACTGAGACTCTATACAGTGCTACCACTGAGCCACCGTGCCGTATTCATGGCTAACACGCAGTATACAAACTGCATATCCACCTATTCATATCAAATACTGAACATCTGATAAGTAAAGCTGTGTACCTTGACGTGGAATGATTTCCACCGAAGAAAAAGCTGGGCTTTGTAGTCCATGCTGACCTCAAGAAACTTCCAGTCCAGTAAAGGGTTAATCAGGTTCTGGTTTATTTGCCTACGCGTTTCGTGGCTTTAAATCTGCCACTTCATCAGGGCTAAGTGAAATGGCAGATTTAAAGCCACGAAACGCGTAGGCAAATAAACCAGAACCTGATTAACCCTTTACTGGACTGGAAGTTTCTTGAGGTCAGCACGGACTACAAAGCCCAGCTTTTTCTTCGGTGGAAATCATTTATCTTCAGTGGGCTCCTGCAGCGACCATTACCAGGCTCTCTCTGTTTGTTGTGGCTCTCACAACCATCGCAGGTGAGTCACACCGATTGGGGGGACTGGACTATTTATTAAGAAGATAACGCCCTATGTGCGCTCCCTATTTATCCTTTTTTATTGACGTGGAATGAGGAGAGGGCCTCTCTCCACCCAGCACCTCCCTGATGTTTTACCTGGAATAAAGTTTTTTGCTACTGAGGTTGTAGTGCCGCCTCTTCATCTCTCCTCATTACACTTCATGGTCTGTACTTTCCTGGCTGGAACCTGAGGGCCCTAATAAAGGCTGCATGGTCATAAGCCATGTTTAGATTTGAGTTCCGTTAAGATCTGAGGTCCAGGCGTGACTTCCGCAAATGACAGCGGAATGAAGTAAGTGTCGGGGGTCTATCGTTGTACTGAAGCTGTCATAGCAACAAAAATCCTGCAGGGGTCGAGGAAGGAAGGCCCAGATCCACCCGCACCTTGACGCACGTTTCGTCTACAATAGACTTCATCAGGAGGTGATCACGTTTTCTTGTATGCATTATTTCCATGTATTTTTGGATTTGTTATTGTGATTTGGCGTTGCCTTCCATATTCACTTCTTCTTTATCATGATTGTGTCATGTGAACATAGAATGAACAATTTTGTCCTACCAGTGTCGGGAGCCTCGGATGGCAACGTTTGTTCGAGCATCCAAGCATTGGGTATCCTCATTCCCCTTTTGTCCTCATGGGTGTAACTTTGTGACTATCTTGTAACGTGTGTATTTGGTGTCCATAACAATTCTCTGACCATGCTTTAGCTTCACTCTTTAGCAACACAGTGACAGACACAATCGCCCTTGAGTCGCTCCGCCGTCAAGTCCTAGGCTGCGTTACATGAATGTGTTTTATGCACGACCTCCTGTGTGTCTCGTTTCTGCCTTATTAGACAAAACTTAATTACTGTGCTGTCATATTGTCTGCTCTGAGCCGAGGACCCGGCACACAATGTTCTCTCTTCCTTTGTGAAGGCAAATATCTCATGCAGCTGATGGTTATTTTTTCTTCCCCTTTGCTACAGTCTGTTTTTTTATCAGTTTTCGCAAACGCAAGTATCTTCACCTATCTCCATTTTCTACAGGATTTAGTGGCATTGAGTATTTTTTTATTTTTCCCAACTATGGAAGACTCATAGAAGCAGAGTCGTGATGAGCTCTGTGCTGTATTCTACCGTTACCAGAATTGGGGGAGAAGACAAGTCAACTCCAAACTCTGAGCTCGCTGATCATATTCTCAGTTAACTCATTTTGCAGACAGAATCCCAAAATAGTTTCAATTTAAAGTGTGCATTCAACAAACTTTTCAGATATTTAGTACCAGCGATTTATACAAACTTTGCAATATATTTTTATTGGAGAAATCTGTTTTGCATCTCCACTTATGAGCTGCCTCTTTCCCTCTTACCCATCCTCCCCTTCCGAAACTGTTATTCACTCTGGGGGGGGAAAAAAACAAAAAAGCTCAGCTGTATCTTACACTTTAAACTAGCAGTGAGAGGTCAGGTTACATCTCCTGTTATGCTCTGTTAAACTGTAGATTGATGAGCAAGGTTAGTAAACAAGCAGATGACCCTGCCCCTGTGGGCTCAGTCTACAAGGGATGGGTGAGGATACAGTAGGGGAGGAGCGAGGACCCGGCCCATGAGGGCTCACAGCCTACAAGAGATGGGTGAGGATACAGTAGGGGAGGAGCGAGGACCCGGCCCATGAGGGCTCTGCCTACAAGGGATTGGGTGATACAGTAGAAGAGTGTAGTGCTGATCACACTGGAAAAGGACCCACCGGAGGATTCTCCTGTTGGCTAGTCCAAGCCTGCTCTTGTGTGCGCGACCAGCTGCAGGTGGCCTAAGGAGCAAACTATGCCTGATGTAGTATTGGATAGATTTAGTTTTTTTTTTTTTTTTCCCCCCCCAATATTTTGAGAAAAATCTGCCTATTTGAGAAATCTTGGTCTTTTCACGGGTTCAGAAAAATGCTCTAAATTTCGCTTGGGTTCTCGTCCACCTATTCCCTCTTCCTTCCTGGGGCTGAAGTCATTTTTGAGGTTTTGTGATTTTGACTTTTCTGGTTCTAGTAAAAATATTCAACTCTATCCGACTAAGGAGTAACCTGTCCTCTGTGATCTTGGCCATTGTAGTGTTGGATGACCGCTTCTCCTTCACGTCACTTGGTCACCATCAGTTTTTGGAAGTTTTGTGTCCTTGGTTTGTTATAAATTGCTGTAAACGGCGTTTCAAGAAAACAATGTGGAGGAATTTTGAGATTTGTTGCTCTGACCATTGTTTTTCTGCTTCGTCTTGTGTTATTCCTTGTTTGCCCACGGTGCGCTCAGCCGTGATCGGAGACTGTGGTCCCTTGTGGATCAACCTAAACTAAGCTGCTCGGCTCCAGTGGATACAGTACTACAGAGCGCACTCGTCTCCTTCTCCAGCCGTCTACACTTCCTCGGGACTGACCCCCACCTCATGGACGAGCTGCTGTCCTCCATTGTACTGCTGCGTACTTGCACTAATATGGGACCGTAATAATGCTGGATACCTGCGGCAGTAATTGTGGTGAAAAATGGCATTTTGCTCCTTTCTTGGCAAAGGAATCAAAGGAGCAGAAAAGTACTAGTGTATCTGTAAGGGTTGGCAGAACTTCTGTATACTGCAAAACTAGATGTCGTATGCAGGAATGTGCTGACGGCACCATATAAATGTGAGCAAAGGGAAGTTACAAAATTACTACATTACTACATGTGCCACAAAAAATCAGCAACAAGCCGTGTTCACTTGTATCCTGAAAAGCCTACAGTAGAATTCTACCACTCCATGAACAAAAATATAACTAATACTGCTCCTATGTGCAAGAATATAACTACTATAATACTGCTCCTATGTGCAAGAATATAACTACTATAATACTGCTCCTATGTGCAAGAATATAACTACTATAATACTGATCCTGTGCACAAGAATATAACTACTATAATACTGCTCCTATGTACAAGAATATAAGTACTATAATACCACTCCTATATACAAGAATATAACTACCATAATACTGCCCCTATATACAAGAATATAACCACTATAATACTGCCCCTATGTACAAGAATATAACTACTATAATACTGCCCCTATATACAAGAATATAACTACTATAATACTGCCCCTATGTACAAGAATATAACTACTATAATACTGCCCCTATATACAAGAATATAACTACTATAATACTGCCCCTATGTACAAGAATATAACTACTATAATACTGCCCCTATATACAAGAATATAACTACTATAATACTGATCCTGTGCACAAGAATATAACTACTATAATACCACTCCTATATACAAGAATATAACTACAATTATACTGCTCCTATATACAAGAATATAACCACTATAATACTGATCCTGTGCACAAGAATATACCGTATATACTCGAGTATAAGCCGAGGCCCCTAATTTTACCCTCCAAAACCAGGGAAACTTATTGACTTGAGTATAAGCTTAGGGTGAGAAATACAGCAGACCTCCATCCTATTATATAGCGCCCCCCCCCCCCCCCCCCCCCCGTCACTGGTATACAGGCCCCTCAGCAGTGGTATTATACAGGCCCCTCTGCAGTGGTATACAGGCCCCCCTCCCTCTTATCTGGCCCCCAGGCTGCAGCACCTGTTAAAATAACAAACATTTCATACATCACCTTTCCGGCGACCCCTTGCTGGCAGCGCCGCTCCTCCGATCCCGGCTTCTTCGTGCTTGTGCCGGCTTCTAGTGCTGTGACAGGGTGCAGCAGATGACGTCATCTGCTGCGCCCGGTCACATGACACCGGCACAAGCAGGAAGAAGCCGGGACCGGAGGAGCGGCGCTGCCAGCAAGGGGTCGCCGGAAAGGTGATGTATGAAATGTTTGTTATTTTAACAGGTGCTGCAGCCTGGGGGCCAGATAAGAGGGAGGGGGGGACTGTAGATCACTAATGGGGTCAGTGTAGTGCAATTTGGACGCTGATGGACGGGGGGGATGCTGTGCATATTCATTACACTAATGAGGCGGCCCCACGTGACCTCCTGCCTCCTCCAGCACCCGGTCACAGCCCTTCCCACCACCCCCCCCACCCCCCCAAGCAAATACACAGTGACTTGAGTATAAGCCGAGGGGGACACTTCAGCACAAAAATTGCTGAAAAACTCTGCTTATACTCGAGTATATACGGTAACTACTATAATACTGCCCCTATATACAAGAATATAATTACTATAATACTGCTCCTATATACAAGAATATAACTACTATATAATATTATTATTATTATTTATTTATATAGCGCCATTAGGTTCCATGGCGCTTTACATGAGGTTGAGGGAGACAAGAACAAGTACACTAAATCTAGGCGATCAGGACGTACAGGTACAGGAGGGGCAGGGACCCTGTCCACGAGGGCTCACAGTCTATGAGGGGTGGGTTAGGATACAGTAGGATGGGGGAATGTCAGGTATGGGGTGTTCGCCTGGGTCTCATGGCAGGTTGTAGGCTTGACGGAACAAGTGAGTCTTCAGGTGACACTTGAAGCTACTCAGGGTAGGAGAGTGTCTGACGTGTTCGTGTAGGGAGTTCCAGAGTAAGGCAGATGCCCCCTATACTGCCCCCTATATACAAGAATATAATTTTGAGGAAAGACTTAAATTTTTTTTTTCTTCAAGTATTCTCTGGAAAAGAGACATGTAAGTGGCCTTTCACATCAGCGTATTCGCTGATGTGGAGCCAATCCGGCAGATGGTGCCGGATCGGCCACCTAATGGCTGCACCTGCAGCCCGGATCCGGCAAGCCCCAGTGGGCTTGCAGTCCGGTGCGGTTCTGCCAGATGCAGCAGATCCGGCAGTTGCGGTGAGTACAAAAACAGCGGCTAGCAGCAATTTTTTTTTTAGGCTGCGTTCACACATTGCGTATTTTGCCGCGTTTTTTTACGCGCGCTTTTCAAAATACGCAATGTGCCTTTTGTCTGCCTGCAAAGTGAATGGGAAATTCACTTTGCAGTGCAGACATTGCGTAAAAATACGCACTGCGTTTTCCGGGAGAAAACGCAGCTCCGTAAACAATTGATATGTCAATTGTTTACGCAGCTACTTCTGCGTATTTTCCCAGAGGGGAGGAAGCATCCTGCTTCCTCCTCCCCTCTGTGACAGCTGTGGCCGCCCCATTAGACTTCACAGTGTATTAATACACACTGTGAAGTCTAAATTAAACAAAAGCAAGTGTGTGAAAAATAAAAAAGAATGAATACTTCACCTGTCCGACGCCTTCTGCCGCTCTCCTGTGTCCGATTCTAAGTCAGATCTCTTCTGACAAGACCTGTGGTGACGTCAGAGGGGGGCGTTCCCGGGCACTCGCGGTCATGTGATACCACATGACCGCGAGCAGCCAATCAGCGATGGGACCACTCTGGGAACGCCCCCCTCTGACATCACCACAGGTCCTGTGAGAAGACATCTCACTTAGAATCGGACACCGGAGAGCGGCAGAAGGCACCAGACACCGGGAGAAGGCGTCGGAGAGGTGAAGTATTGATTCTTTTTTATTTTTCATTCACTTGCTTTTGTTTAATTTAGATTTCGCAGTGTATATTAACACTGTGAAGTCTAATGGGGCGGTCACACATGTCACAGAGGGGAGGAGGAAGCTGGATTCTTCCTCCCCTCTGTGACATCACTGCGCTTTCTGGGGGAAAGAGAGCGCAGTGTGTGAAAGCCCCTGCGTATTTTGCTGCGCTTTTTTACGCGGCCGAAAAACGCCGCAAAAAGCGCGCGCAAAAAAGCGCAGCAAAATACGCAAATGTGTGAACGTAGCCTTATTTATTTATTTATTTTTTTTTTGTGGCTGCAACTGCCGAATTTGCTGGATTGTGGTAAAACCACAATTGCCGCACTTACCGCAAACCCCATAGACAATGCATGGGGCTGGTCGCAAGTGCGGCTGTTAGGCGGCAGATGCAGTAAATCTGCCGCAATCAGCGAAAAACTCTGACGTGAAAGGGGCCTAACACTCCTTCCACCTGGAGAAGGCAGGTTGACTCTCCAGAGGATACCATACCTTACCCTAATATCTGAGTCTGTGGAATAATTGACCTGCGGAGCTGATCACAGGGGGAACTCTTAAAGTATTTACGTCTTTCTGAAACATTATGTGGGGAAAATAAGATGGTGTACCATTCTATTCTAAATGTTTGGTCCAGGGGGTCGACAGTTGGGATCCCGAGGGGCAGGTGCGCTCTTCTGGGGCAGACCAGATTGAACTTTATGGACGTTTATCTTTTTTTGACCATATTAACTAATTCTGCCCCCCTACGTACAATATACATATGATTGGATCTTTTGGGGTCTGTACAGGATTGTCATTGTATACAGCACATTTATAGATGTTTCTTTAGTTCTGTGTATTATGTGACAGATTGCGATGAGCTGCTTCTGTCTCTCGAGGGGTTAAACCTGCTGATCAGTCATCACATCTTGTTATTGGTGATCATCCTCCTCCCGCAGGCATCGGGCAATGATCGGCTGCGGCCCCTCTGTTCATTGTACGGCTGCTGATCTCATTCATCGTCATTGTGCAGCGTGTCTCTCCTTGTTTTTCACATGGCGTGTCCTGTGCGGCAGAGGTAGGAGGGCAGTGCGAGGCTCCTGGCCACCCCAGACCCTCCCTATACCCAGCATCCGCAGCCAATCAGCGACAGCGCCCTCTGCAAACAATCAGGGGTCCAGATCAGGACCCGGAGCCGGACAGTGGGACCGCTAGGACCGCTCGCCTGCTGGGATCGGATGCTGCGGGGCTGAGGTGTCGGAGGCTTCCTATTCACTCGGCCTGCTTCCTGACGGGGGATCCGGTAAGATCTGCACGTGTCTCGCTCATTCATACGGTTTATGAGACAGATGTTCTTTGTAATTGGACCCACGATTCCCTGTAAGTGACCCCCTTTTTTATTTAACCCGTGCATATCTGAAATTGTCGTTTTTAACTCCTTTTGCTCGCATACGATGAGCTCTCTATTTCGGTAATCCAGTAGATCAACCTGCAGTCATATGTAATCCACATACATTTATATTGGTATGATTACTGAAGAACCTGCAGTACTACGTAAGGCCAGATACCCACAACATCGTTTAGTTGTTCTTGAATGGTTAATGTCCGTAGGAAGTAAATATCATGGCGTTTCCTCCCCGCTTAGTGATCTATTAACCCCGCGCTGCAGTTGCCTCTACCTGCTTAATGAGTCCACAGGAATAATGAGCTGGGACCGAAATATGTTGGTTGCAATGTTGATTTATTGCACCCTAGCCTCAAAATTTGGCAGAATATCTGGTTCTAACGGGATTCTTTGTGTTTAAAGGGATCTGTCAGCAGGTTTTTACTACGTCATCTGACGGCAACATAATGCCGGCAAAGAAATCCTGAATCCAACGATGTATCGCTTACATCACTGGGTGCAGCCGTTCTCACATAATCATAGAATTTAGATTTAGCCATGTAGCAGAGCGGAGAGCTGCCCCCGCCCACACCAGGCTCTGTATGTACAATGTCTATAGAGCTGCCCTTGCCCACACCAGGCTCTGTATGTACAATGGCTATAGGCAGAGAGCTGCCGCTGCCCACACCAGGCTCTCTAGAGATTGTGCATTGACAGTGAGGTGTCCATCACAAGTATATTGGACTGCCTTGCTCATGACAATGTAGTCCTGTAATGCTAATCACAGGATATTAAAGCCTTTTAGTTTACATGAACGATAGCATGCACCGTTACTTCTAGTTTTGTTTCTCTTACTGCATGCTGTCCTCAGCTTACATAGCAAACACCTGCTGACAGATCCCCTTTTAAAGGCTCAGACACAGTATGTCACCATTATCGGGAATGACTTAATCTTCCTAATGTTAATGAACGTGATTAAATGCGTTCTATCAAATCAAGAAGTATAGCTGATGTTCTATGGGTCCCATGGCCAAAACGTATCGTCTGTCGTTCCCAATTGAGGCTATAAACAGTCAAATATCGTTTCACCATGTCCTTTAAATTGATAAATCTCAGAGCTGTGGCCCCCCCTTACATTTGCTTTCCTCTCTGAGCAGGGGAGTTCCCTAGTGACATCCATGTACCATATAAGGATATGTGGGCAGGAGTTGGCACGTCAGGACTTCCCCGGAGGATTTGTGAAGGAGCCACGTAGTATATTATGGCCTCTAATCGCTGCCCAACGTTCCACATATCCCATTGCTGATTGGCAGTTTTTTAATTTTCAAATCCTGGCCTAGAGTGCTCGCATTGTATATGGTCAATCAGCTAAATTTATAGTCCTTTATATAAGTCAATGTAAGCCCTCTAGGCCAATTGGCCAAAATTCACCCTATGATTTGCATCTACTCCCAGGGTAAAGTTGTGATGCTAGTTCCTAATATGAAAGATCACTTTATTGATTGCACAGCAATCTTGTCTCACTGTAAATGGGACAAGTTGGGATTATATTGGCAATGTCGCCATACAAAATTGCAATGCACCTGATGTAGGCTGCTTCCTTGGTGGCAAGTGGAATAAGTTCCAGGATGACCATCGGTGTTTGTGCATTGCATTGTTTTATAGTCTTTACCCTGTGGCATCTCTACAGAAGGATCACTGAGGTGTGTCTGTATTTGCCCCTTCATCTGTTGAATTGGGGGGCAGCCAAACTAGTTACTTAATTGCCTCCACGGTGCTGGGCCGAGTCACCACCTCTGTCCTTGCCCTGGAGTAGCTTACATCTTATATCTTGAGCTCCTATGTTGTCCCAGCAGATAGCTTGACCTGAACCCATGACCCCAGAGTGGCGAGACTCTGAAGCATGACATCTGGATTTCTTACACTGCTTACATTCGATTATGTTGGGAGTCGCCAAGTTATTAGTGATGCTTGAATCTCTCGGCACTTTAGTGTATTCTCTACATGAATATTGTATGACCAGTGCATTAGAAGACATGGACTACTGGAATCATAGAATCCATAGAAAGGTGGAGTGTGACGGGGGCCTCCTGGGTCATCGTGTGACGGGGGCCTCCTGGGTCATCGTGTGACGGGGGGCCTCCTGGGTCATCGTGTGACCGGGGGGCCTCCTGGTCATCGTGTGACCGGGGGGCCTCCTGGGTCATCGTGTGACCGGGGGGCCTCCTGGGTCATCGTGTGACCGGGGGCCTCCTGGGTCATCGTGTGACCGGGGGGCCTCCTGGGTCATCGTGTGACCGGGGGGCCTCCTGGGTCATCGTGTGACCGGGGGCCTCCTGGGTCATCGTGTGACCGGGGGCCTCCTGGGTCATTGTGTGACCGGGGGGGGGGGGCCTCCTGGGTCATTGTGTGACCGGGGGGGGGGGGGGGCCTCCTGGGTCATTGTGTGACCGGGGGGGGGGGCCTCCTGGGTCATTGTGTGACCGGGGGGGGGGGGGGGCCTCCTGGGTCATTGTGTGACCGGGGGGGGGGGGGCCTCCTGGGTCATTGTGTGACCGGGGGGGGGGGCCTCCTGGGTCATTGTGTGACCGGGGGGGGGGGGCCTCCTGGGTCATTGTGTGACCGGGGGGGGGGGGGGGCCTCCTGGGTCATTGTGTGACCGGGGGGGGGGGGGGGCCTCCTGGGTCATTGTGTGACCGGGGGGGGGGGGGGGGGGGCCTCCTGGGTCATTGTGTGACCGGGGGGGGGGGGCCTCCTGGGTCATTGTGTGACCGGGGGGGGGGGCCTCCTGGGTCATTGTGTGACCGGGGGGGGGGGGGGGCCTCCTGGGTCATTGTGTGACCGGGGGGGGGGGGGGGGGGGGGGGGGGGCTCCTGGGTCATTGTTGTGTGTGGACCGGGGGGGGGGGGGGCCTCCTGGGTCATTGTGTGACCGGGGGGGGGGCCTCCTGGGTCATTGTGTGACCGGGGGGGGGGGGGGGGCCTCCTGGGTCATTGTGTGACCGGGGGGGGGGGGGGGGGCCTCCTGGGTCATTGTGTGACCGGGGGGGGGGGCCTCCTGGGTCATTGTGTGACCGGGGGGGGGGGGCCTCCTGGGTCATTGTGTGACCGGGGGGGGGGGGGGCCTCCTGGGTCATTGTGTGACCGGGGGGGGGGGGGCCTCCTGGGTCATGTGTGACCGGGGGGGGGGGGCCTCCTGGGTCATTGTGTGACCGGGGGGGGGGCCTCCTGGGTCATTGTGTGACCGGGGGGGGGGCCTCCTGGGTCATCGTGTGACCGGGGGGGGGCCTCCTGGGTCATCTGGTCCAACCCCCTACTCAAAGCAGGATCCACTAAATTATCCCAGACATGTCTGTCCAGCCTCTGTATGAAGAGTTCTATTGAAGGAGAACTTGCCACCTCTTGTGTCCGCCTGTTCCGCTCGATCACCCTGAAGTGCTTTTTATATACAGCATTCTACAAATGAGGCTTTGCTTTTTTTGTTTTTCCCCATGAATCGATAGAAATCTGAGCGTTGTCAAAAGGGGCGATCCTCTGACTGTTTTCCAGATTTCCAGCAATAAATCCTTCTAAACCTGGTCCAAGTGAGAAAATGGCTTCAATACATGATCCATTTCAATCCAAAGCAGTTACTGTTAAATTTAAGAGACAAGCCACTAGAAAAGTACTAGAAAGAAGAAAACCTTGATGTCTTTGCAAAGTTGTTAACCCTTGTAAGTTGCAGGCCAAAAGCCTGCATTAGAGATTTGAATGGGTCTGATCTAGATCTACATAAATGTTCATACTACCTAACTCAAGCCAACAACATTGCAGCCTGACTCATTCAGGAGATGTCTTTAGGATCTCCTTGCAAGACCAAAGCTGGAGGCTGCACAATTGAGACTTTATCTTGAATGCAGATATGATAATGGCATGCCTCGGGATTCGATCCGGTGACCTTGTGCTGTTTGGTCAGTTTCCTCCTATGCTGAGTGAAGCATGGTCAATCCCTGTCCAAATTCCGGTGTTTGTCTTTACCTTTTTGCTTCTATCCTTTTGGGTTTACGTGAAGGTGTTTTCATTTGTTCATTTGCTGTGTCCTATGACATTTGGCTCTTTATATCCTCCTATGAATGTCCTTTTCTGCTGGTTATATTTCTAAGTAGATCTCTTTTAAGGATTTCTGGCAGTCAGAGACCCGCTTGATATTTGTTCTTTGCGGTCTCCGTTATCTAACCTACTCCTTTCTCCTATTAATAGTTGGGGTGTAGGAGGCTCTTTCTGTCTGGCAGCACATGCATGGTTTTTATGCTTCCACACCTTGGGTCCTTACCTACCTCTGCACACTTCCCTATCTTGGGTTCTAGTGTTCTGCAAACTCCCCTGGTTCCTGACGAACACCTCTACAGCCTTTCAGGCAGCCAAGTCTGAGTTGTGGTTTCTTTGACTGGCTTCCCACTACGTTTTTTACTATCCTGTTCTGTTCATTTTTAAAACCCAAACAGAACAGGATCGTTTTTGGCCCCCATGTATCCCTATGGCACCGGATTAGCCCTATTTGGCCATCCGGTTTTGTGAATCCGTGCGGATTTGTTTCTGTCCGGTTTTTCACCGGTGACAAAACAGGACAGAAACGAGTCCTGTCCGGCACACAACATGGGGGCCTATGGCACCGGATTCGGGAAACATAATAGTCTCCAGATCCGTGCCAGGTACAGAGCATGCACAGAAAAGGTGCGCAGCTCTGTACCCATAGTAAATCTGTCTAATATCACTTTAGCAGTGTATTATATACACTGCTAAAGTGATATTAAATATAAGGATGGTTAAAAATAAAAAATCATAAATACTCCCCTTCTGGCGACAACGAGTGTCCCACGCTGAATCTCCCGGCCATTCAAGGACCTGGCATGATGTCACTGGGAGGGCGACCACATCAGCCAGGTTTTAATTTGGTGCTGATGCGTCATGTGACCGGTTTTCCCCGCCCCCCCCCCTCCCAGTGATATAGCTAGGTCCTCAAATGCCGGGAGATTCAGTGTGGGACACTCAGAAGTTGCCGAAAGTGAGTATTTGATATTTTTTTTTTTTTTCTTTAATTTTTAATCATCCCTTTTATTTAATATATTTTAGCAGTGTATATAGATATACACTGCTAAAGTGATATTGGACTGCGCTGACAGCACTTGTCACACAGCGCTGACAGCGGCTCGCTCTCCGGCTGCTCTGTGTCCGGAGACCGGACCGGACACAGAAAAAGCATCTGAAGGTGCTGATCCGGTGCTGTCCGTTCCTGTTCTTTGGATCCTGCAAAAAAACAGGATCCAAACTAACAGGACAAAAACAGTGTGAAGCCAGCCTTAGTGTTGCTGCTGTGTTCTCAGCCTGTCAACACAGGTACATTACAGGAGCCAGGCGTGTGAAAGGTGGGTTTACCACAACAGGCAATACTACAATCTGTCAACAGGAAATGCCCATTTGAAACACAGGATTTTCAGTATGGAAAAATAAGGGAGGGTTTACCACCTGTGTTTAAAAACTCAATTGCATAACAAACAGGATAGATCACTAGTAGGACACAAACTGAAAATATAGGCCAAAATGTTTAACTTCTACAATTTTCCTTCACCCCACGAAACCAGAGCTCTGTTGGGACAGCGTTTAAAAATAAAAGGGTACCACTGGAATTCGGAGTCTCATGGGGAAGTCGGGAAAGATGTTTTGGACCTGGGCGATGCGTCGCAGTGTTTCCCAACTCCAGTCCTCAAGGACACAACAGGTCATGTTTTCAGGATTTCTTTAGGATTGCACAGGTGTTGATTAAACCTTGCAAGGGATTAATCATCATCTTCTAATGATAAGGAAATCCTGAAAGCATGACCTGTTGGTGTGCCTTGAGGACTGGAGTTGGGAAACATAGAGGAACTATTTTTCCTGCTGCTTTTCATTGCCGATCCTTCTTGCGTTACGAAGTCCTGTGTACACATCACTCTTTACCTTTAACTTATGGATCCTCCACCATTGTTATCTGCGACGTCTCCGAAATGCTTTGCCCATGTAAGTTGTCATGGTAAAGTTCTTTTGATCCAAGTTTGGATTGCAGAATAGTCCCTGATCTGGCTGCCCCCCTATATTGCCTTTACCATCGAGGATAGAGCTCATATCGTAACTTCCCATGGACGAATATAACTTGTTACTTGTCCTGAATGTGACTTCTTACCTCCGCTCGCCAGTTATGTCTTAAGTTTCTTCTGCATCTTTTTTTTTTTTTCTTGCCTAAAAAGCATTTTTGAAATATTTTTCCCTTTTTTAGCTTGATTTGGGCTGTAGAGAAACAGAAGCAAATTCTCTCTTGTCGTCATTCTTCTCGGACAACTTGCTTTTTAGCTATTACACTTGTGTAGCTCCTATAATGACTATGTATCCAGGAAAGGTAGACCACTACGGCATTATCCAATTGGAATAATGCCAAAGTTGTCTACCTTTCCTGGTTACGTACGAGTTGTTTGCACCAACTGGTAGCGGCTGCAGGACACCCTGCCATGAATGCATCTAGGAGAAGTGGTGAGCGCTATTCCGCTTTGTACTTCCATGATGACTGTGATTACTCATAGTAATTTGTCTAGTCAGTGACTATTTGCACTTGTGCTCCTACCTTCCCTGGATCCGAAGATCTGTAGAACCAAAGAGGAAAGAAGGCACACGGTCCATCTCGAGGGGGAATAATACAGATAAGGTCTCCAATGTTGTTGTGTACAAATTTATGCTTCCCGTAGTAATTCGAAGCTTACTTGGTTTTACCTGGTGTGCATTTGTCTTCATCCCATCCCCGGGTCAGCACTTTATAGAACCACCTTTCTGTCTTTTGGGCGCTGTCTCCAGCTTTTCACATCTAGAGGAGACCTTTTTCCCTTCTTCTTTGCTGTCACTCGGTGAGATTGGATGGAGACGTCTGTGATCAGCAATTTTCACGTCAAGACACAGATTCTCGGTGGATTTGGGTGTGGATCGTGACTGGGCCGTTCATACACAAAGTGCTCTGATTTAAACCCTCCATTGTAGATCTGCAGGATGTTTAGGGTCATTGTCCTTCTGGAAAGTGAACCTACACCCCAGTTTCAAGTCTTTTGCAGCTGCTAACAGGTTTTCCTCCAGAATTGCCCTGTATTTAGCTCTGTTTATCTTCCCATCAACCTTGACAAGCTTCCCTGCCCCTGCTGAAGAAAAGCCTCCCCACAGCAGGAAGTTGACTCCACCATGTGTGATAGTGGGGATGGGGTTTTCGTGGTCATGTGCAACATTCAATTTCTGCCAAACGCAACCTGTTGCATTTAGGCAAAAATGTTTTCCTTTGGTCTTCTGTGACCAGAGCACCTTCTTCCACATGGTCACTGTGTCCCTTATATCTTGCATTAGAAAAAGGTTTTCTTCTTGTCACTTTTCCATGAAGGCCAGATTTGTGGAGTCTATTAGTCGTCCTATGGCCAGATTCTCCCCCCAGAGCTGTGATCTCTATGGCTCCTCTTGGCTCATCTCTCATTATTGCTTGCCTTCTTTGAGATGTCAGTCTTGGTGGATGGCCATGTCTTGTAGGGTTGCAGTTATGCCGTTCTTCCATTTTTGGGTCTTGGGTTGAACAGTTCTCAGTGAGATATTCAGAGCTTAAACAATAAATATATATAAAAATATATATATATATATATATATATATATATATATATATATATATATATATATATATATATATATATATATATATATATATATATATATATATATATATATATATATATATATATTTTTTATATAACTTAACCCTGCTTTGCTCTTCTCAACAACTTTATCCCTGACCTGCCTGATGTGTTCCTTAGTTTTTATTATGCTATTTGATTCTTAATGTTCTCAATCAAATCTCTGAGGCCTTAACAGAACAGCTGTAGTTATACTGAGAATAAATAACACACAGATCACCAGGTAATTAAAACAGGAGATCAGCTCTGAGAGCCACACACCAAGGCTTAGGATTCTTATATTCAGAGGCTGAGAAGTATACTGCCAAAGGAATCGTCTTCCTCTGTTCAAATGACTGACACTTGGGAGTCATTAGTCATTGATTAATATTGGGGTTTGCATCTATCCCATGTTTATGGGAGATACGTTTTCACTGTCGTAGCTAAGGGATGAATATAACGCAGTCACTCAGATCACTGTAAGGCCGAAGACCTTCAACTTGGCATCATCCATCTGACAGATGTTATCTATGCCATGTCTCATCTCTGTAGAATGGTAAAATCATGATAGGAGACATGACCACAATATTTCCTGCCTGGGACCTCCAGGGGCAAAGATATCCTGAAAGTTTGAGATCTTCAAAAATTGAAAAGACCTAGCACATCTCACAACCGGCCCCCATATGAGCTCATCAAGGGGAGGTATAGACACGTAACTTTGACCTTCTAAAAATCAGTTTCAGTACAGCTTTCTATAATTTTGTCCGTTTTTTTTCTTAAGGCGTGCCTCCCTCTGCTAAGCTCTATGTCATTTACATGACTTGGGTTTTAGTACTTTTGTTTTATCTCTTTTAATTCAATGTAATTGTATGTATATACTATATTATTTTGTTCCCAATTTTGTATCATCTTTTCTTTGGACATTGTGCGGCCCATAAACCACTGTTTTCAGCATCGTGGCAGTTTTGGTCCACGATCAAGATGCCCTTGGACCAAGATGCTTTGCCCAGGTCTACTGTAGCTGTCGATATTGATTGGTTCAGCTGACAGTGTGTGTATGGGGGCGCCAGTCAACTGACTTAAAGAAATGATGGGGAGTGCTGGTGTCTCACGGTCCGCGCTGCTTCAGGGTTAAATAAACTCACCAAAGAGCCAAATAGATTTCCATCCTTTTTATTCCTCCTTTCTCCTACGCGTTTCAGCGCCACACCCGGTGCCTTCCTCAGGGATAGGCGCCGGGTGTGGCGCTGAAACGCGTAGGAGAAAGGAGGAATAAAAGGATGGAAATCTATTTGGCTCTTTGAGTTTATTTAACCCTGAAGCAGCGCGGACTGTGAGACACCAGCACTCCCATCATCTCTTTGATTCATACCATTATCCAGTGGTCGGTGGAGGTCCTGCAGCAGCTGGAACATCGTTTCCAAAAACGCCTTCAAACCAGTTGTGGGGATCACAACTGGACCAGGTGAGCAGCTTCACAGCACCACCATTGTATACAAGTGTCACTAGTGATAGGGCACTATTGCGCCTCTTGTCCCCTCCCTATTTTATTTTTACAGTCAACTGACTTGGGTGAAATGTTTTTTCATAAGGTCCTTCTCCGGTATCCCACAATCAACAGAGCGAGAGATGCGTGATTAGCCCAAGAACCTTTTATTGCTTGAAAACAAAAATCCATAAAACAATGCAGCAGTATACTGTATCCAGGTAAACCAGGTTACTCTAAATCCCTTTGTGGAGCTGGTCTCAACTCAGCATCCCACACACACTGAAATCGCACTGCTTCTTCCCCCCCCCCCCCCCCACCTCCCAAATCTAAACCAGGTCTATTGACACACTCCATGGGGGGTGGATACAAACATCTACAGTCAGAGGACCAGAATGACCAAGACCCTCAAGAGTGTAATGAGTGCACAGGAAGTTGGGGAAGGGGAGCATACACAATATAGCAACAACAAAGCACTTGTAAAATGCAGTAAAATATAACCCACCATATCAATCATCACAATTTAGATTTGCATGTCTGATTCCTGACCACCAATCACTTTCTTCTGGAGAGTTGGACTGCCGGCAGATGTGTTGGCAGCGTCCTTGAGAAACGCCAGACAAATTAGTTTATGGGAGAGCTGTCCGAGGTGACTGTTGGATGAATGATCAACCAGCTGAACACCATCTAGTGTAGGGGGGGGCCTTCTACTTGCATTACAAGGCTCCAGCCGGGGAGAAATGGCAACAGATTTTCAGACTTTGTAGGCTGGTGGACTCCTCCCAGACACTAGTTTTTGGAATATACGGACAATAAACTCTCCTAAAGGACTCAACAATTGCAAGTTACATGTTAGCACCAAAGTTGTGTGAATCAAATGCCCAACTGGATTGTCCAAACTACCGTTGTAATGGCGGCCCCATACTACGGCATGCCGGACGGTGACCATGCACATTTACTACCTGCCTTGTGTGCACTAATCTTTATGGTTTCTTATCTTTATAACGCCATTTTTAAAGAGGTCGTGTTGTGGTCGTTCCCCCTCCTTCCGACACTCCGTCATTCCAGTAAAATTGTTCTCTCTGGCTCTGGCTCTGTCTCAGAATTGAATGGAATAATGGTTTCACACGTGACGCTCGTTGCCTGGGGTGTCCAGCCTTCCTCTAACCATCACAACTTCTGAATTCCCATGTGCTTCTTTGATATACATTCTTTTGTCTTTAAAGCTCCTTTCACCATCATTCCTGATGATGGGTCTGATGCCGCTTCTGTAAAAGCTGAAAATCAATATTATGTATCATAAACCGTGAATAAAGTAGACTCAAAGTAAACAAATGTTATGTTGGAGACCCCTCTTGTAGTAGGCGAATGGTCAAAACTTCGGTACAGACGCCTCCCTTGTGTGTTCTCCCATGATGCATTATTTCTAGAAAAACATGGCTACGTACATCTGACAACTGACATCCGCTGAGGAAGAAGAAATAACCTAAAGCTTGGAGCTTGACACAATGGTATGGAGTGTTGTGGGCTCTGCAACGTGCGCTGAGGTCACTGTTGATTTTGTGAGTCCGATGTGCCTTTTTTTTTTTTTTTTGTCATCCTGCATTGTGTTTTTTTTTTTTTTTTTTTTGTTTATAGGAACCAATCCTAAATCTTCCTGAAAAGCCCCTCTAACAAAAACGCTGCAAAATTATTCCTATTCATTTCAATGATAAATCCGCTTTGTTGTTCCTATGAAAAACGCCTGTCGGAAGGGTATGTGCATTTATTGCCCTGGTGTGGTGGCAATCGGGGTAATATGTAAGGGGTTAAAGAGATCTGTAATCTGTCCAATCACATTTGGTGTCCGAGACAACCCCTTATTACTAATCCTGTAAGTCAAAAGAAAGAAACACAAACCCAGAAAATCCTTTTATGTGAAATAAAGATAAGGCACCCTCTTTCACCCATTTATTAATTCCCAAAACACCCTCCCAGGTCTGACGCAATCCATACTATGTCCCATGATGATCCTTGGCACTGCTACATCTGGAGGCTGTGGTGAGTATTGGCATTAGAAAACATGATCACTCACTGCAGTATCCAGAACACCCTGAGCATAGTGTGGGAGCTGTAGCTGTGAAAAACAGTGAGGTCACTGGGGTTCACAACTAGCTATTCTCACAGTATCCTGTGACTGCCAGTGAACTGTCTGCTGGACTCATCTGCGCCATGTCTGTCTGCCAGTCCGACGTGCTCAAGCAAGTCTGCCACGTTACGCAAATTTTTGGACTGCATTACACGCCGGTAGAGCATTAAGTTTACCCGTGGTCACAGCGGGTACTGTGAGAACCGCTAGCTGTGAACTTTATTGTCCTCACTGATGTGATGAGTTCACAGCTAGCGGTTCTCATGGTTTCCTCTATGGTAAACTCACTGCCAGACTTCTCTGCCATTGTATCAGTCTGGCAGGCTGCGTGACACACGGTACTGCTTGAGCATGTTGGACTATTGGACTCTCCCTTTAAGTGTGTTTTTTTTTTTTTTTTTTTTTTTTTTTTTTTTTTTCTGTTTCTGTTTCCAGTGTATAATGTGATTACAGAGCAAATAATCGGCTATTTGGGAAGGAAGTCACGTGAAGCTATTATAACTGGAAATCGAGAATTTTTCTGTGTTTTTGGATTTCTTCATTTATAAATATGTCCTAAAATCTAGTATGACCGAGCTATTTAGGGACCGGTTCCAATTCAGGACCTGACAATATCTAGCGCATCTGTCCCTATTAAAACATGTTGATTACAGCACATTCCTGGTGACAGATTTTGTAGTTTCCCCCCCTTCCCCCACATGCCGGACATTTATTAGATATTTAGCCGTGTCCCCATAACTTAAGAAGTCCTGATTCCCGACGTCTTCCCGTGTTCAGATTTCCATGTACTTACAGCTTGTAATTAAATCGGAGAGCTAAGCAGCTTTTAGAAGAAAATTTTGCCCGGTTAATGAGCTGAGAAGATTAAGAAATGTTCTGCGTTCGTTCCCTGCTAATAAGCAGAATATTCTGCAGAAGGCATCTAAGCTCCTGACCGTACCGCCACGTGTGAGCACTGACCTCCGAGATATGAATCCAAAAACGTCCTTCCAACGAGTTAAGGTTTCAAGGAGTGATGTGTGGGGATATGGCCCTCCAGCGCCTAATCAATCAGCTGAGAGACTGTTCTCCCTTCTAAGTCACAGTACACAGCAAATTTCATCCATTCTGGCACAGCCATTGGTTTATTTAGTTGGGGGCCCAGTGGTCGAGCCCCCACCTTCCTCCAGTTAAAAAGTCTTCAAATGGTGTAAAGCAGAAGTATCTGCTAAGCATACTCCTTTAATAAATGGTTTTGGGACCTCTATTAGTTTAGTATACGTCCTTCCGTCCCGTCTTCCGTCCCGTCTTCCGTCCCGTCTTCCGTCCCGTCTTCCGTCCCGTCTTCCGTCCCGTCTTCCGTCCCGTCTTCCGTCCCGTCTTCCGTCCCGTCTTCCGTTCCCGTCTTCCGTCCCGTCTTCCGTCCCGTCTTCCGTCCCGTCTTCCGTCCCGTCTTCCGTCCCGTCTTCCGTCCCGTCTTCTCCTCGACCCTTCAGGAAGCCAGAATGAGTGAAGGTAGCCACCAGTGGTGAGTGAGCACTAAGATGCTTGGTACTGGAAACAAGCAGGTTGGATGGTCTGACGGACGTGACGTGAGTAAAGGGTATAATGGAAGTCTAGGGGAAACTCGAGCATTCTTTCTATCTTTCTCCCTCTACCTGTCTTTTTTTTTTTTTTTCCTCCTCTATCTCATGGTAGTGCTCGATCATTACTAGTAACCACCTTTTATTTTGGTTTAGCATGGCAATCACCAGATAGACATATGGAGACCACCATGGGCCACCTAGATTTTGGATGCTAGGTCCAATCATAATAGTGAATTGGTGAATATGAATATTGAGAATTGCATAGTGGTTTCCTTTAAGGAAGCTTGTGTGGCACTTGGAGTACAATCAGTGTATCCCGATACCCACATACTTGGCATTTTGGAGGATATGCAATATACCCTCCTGCCACCCACGCTTCGCCATCACAAAGGTGGCTCATCCTATGTTCAGTGGAGATCCTGACCAAGGCCTTTCTCCATAGTCTTGGTACTGAATAGAGTTTCTTAATGTGCTGAAATGTCAAGTAACCTGAAGAGCGCTACTGATAACTGCCCTCCATTCTAATGAAATGCCAAGAGCAGCCAATGTCATTCAAGGGCGAGCACTTAACCTTTTGCAGCATTGTCTCATGAAGACAGTAAGAGCTTAGACCCAGTATAACAATGGATGGCCGAGACTGTGACGTGGATTGATAAAACTGCCATTATAAAAGGTGGCACTAATAAGTCACAGGGATTCCTGCTTCCAATCGGCCCCGCTCCCGTCTCTTGGCATATAGAGATGCAGTATAGCCATGGCATGGGTAAGCCGAATGTCTCGTCCCTCAATGTACATGTTGGTGGTCGGAAATTACATTGGAGCCTTTTGTATCTCCTATAGCTGCACGCTTTCCTTGCCACCAAATGGACTATAAATGGTGGCCTTGGTCCTTTAGAAAAGAGGACCTGCTATTATACTGATAATTAGGCAGATGAGACCACATGAATGATTTCAGCTCCATTTTTAACTTTGCAGATACTTCTAGTCTACAGCCTTGATTACATTCCAGATCTGCAGTTATTAGTCTTCAGGCTTCAGAGTTTCAATCTATGTGCATCCCAACTTGTTCAGTGTCTTAGGTATCCTGTTTAGAGGTTAGGATTTCTATTAGCAAGTTTATGCTATTTCCAATAGAAAGGAGCATCTAGCTCTGGAGTATAATTTTTAGGAGGTAACTCGGGATCAGTAATGTAATGTATGTACACAGTGACTGCACCAGCAGAATAGTGAGTGCAGTTCTGGAGTATAATACAGGAGGTAACTCAGGATCAGTAATGTAATGTATGTACACAGTGACTGCACCAGCAGAATAGTGAGTGCAGCTCTGGAGTATAATACAGTACATAACTCAGGATCAGTAATGTAATGTATATATACACAGTGACTGCACCAGCAGAATAGTGAGTGCAGCTGTGACTAACATACATTTCTGATCCTGAGTTGCCTCCTGTATTATACTCCAGGCTGCACTCACTGTTCTGCTGGTGCAGTCACTGTGTACATACATTACATTACTGATCCTGAGTTACCTCCTGTATTCTACTCCAGAGCTGCACTCACTGTTCTGCTGGTGCAGTCACTGTGTACATACATTACATTACTGATCCTGAGTTACCTCCTGTATTCTACTCCAGAGCTGCACTCACTATTCTGCTGGTGCAGTCAATGTGTACATACATTACATTACTGATCCTGAGTTACCTCCTGTATTCTACTCCAGAGCTGCACTCACTATTCTGCTGGTGCAGTCACTGTGTACATACATTACTGATCCTGAGTTACCCCCTGTATTATACTCCGGAGCTGCACTCACTATTCTGCTGGTGCAGTCACTGTGTACATACATTACTGATCCTGAGTTACCTCCTGTATTATACTCCAGAGCTGCTCCATAGAGCATTCAGCACATTATCGAACCGCGGCATGATCTGTATGTTGCAGACTTTTTTTTTTTTTTTTTTTCCTGCAACAGATTGTGCCCCAAAGGGCGAAAGCTGCAAGTGCCCAATATTACTGATGTGCATAAAGCAGAACATTGCACGTGTCTCCTTATTCCCAAACTGCAATTACGTGGGAGAACGCTGCCTGACTCTGGAACACATTGTGCCAGGCTGAGGCATCTCAGTCCTCCAACCAACGCCGCTACTATCTGACTCTACCTCTCTGCAGCAGTGACATTTAGACAATCATTTCATGGAGCTCTGTGCTACAGTCACAACCAGAGCAGCATTAACTGTTAAATGGATGTTCCCAATATGTAAAGTTGTCACTTCTTACTCCTCAATAATTCAGTGAGTGATAGCCTTGCATACATAGCTGTCAATCACTGATTAGCCCTGCCCATTGGACTCTTATGGCCACTTTACACGCGGCTACATTTCTAGCTTATCCACAGGTAACTTACTGGCTGCAGTGAAATCATGGAGACATGGTTCTATCTTGTTGCTGTGTACAAATGGAATAATGTCTCCATGATTTCACTGCAACCAGGAAGTTACCTGTGGATAAGCTAGAAATGTAGCCGCGTGTAAAGTGGCCATTACAGACAACGGAACGAAGAGAGGTGCTATTTAAATCACATTCGTCACAAATGCAAAATGTTTAATGGGTCTATTAATGTGGACACCAGAATAGTTTGGGACTCGCCCCAGGGCCAGAGTAGAGAAGCTGTCTTTTGCACCCCTTATCACCTACAGTATGTGTGAACGTAGCTTGTGCTTTTCTGTACATCTGGCCAGGAGAGAGGCCAAATGGTGCTCAAAGTGACTCCATCGACCTCAATGGTGAATGGACCTGTATGGTTTCAAGTGGAATCCTGTTTTTTGAAGATTACGGATGAAACTGATAATGTATAACTCGGGGGTGAGCACTAAGGCTTCATACTACTCACAGCTGAGGGTTTGTTACAATAGTTTATAGCATATCAAAGCTTCCAGCTACAATCATCTTATGTTTTATTCAGGTAGTTTGTTACAATGTGTTGGCACAAGAAAAGTGTGTAAGCCTAGTCTTCTAGACTGCTAACCTCACAGAGCCTGAAACATAACTGCGCTCTGCCTGTTCTATTCTCCCCTGTGTGTTGTTGCTTGCTTACGATTGGGCAACGTTATTCAGGAGAACACTCTCCTAGGGACTAATCATTAGAGAATAGAGAGGGGGTGTTCAACTTTTTTTTTTTTTCTTCTTTTAGTATTGTTGCCTACTTATGATTGGTCAATGTTATACAGGAGAAAAACATGCCGATATAGGCAAATCATCAGTAAGGAGAGGGGGACGTGGCATTTTCTCACCTAAGTGTTTCTGCCTGTTTGATTGGCCAGTGCTGTGCAGGGGAAGAAAAACATGCCCCCAGAGACACAACTTCAGTGAGGAGGGGGGAGTGGGCACATTTTCTATTCTCCCCTGCCTGCTTATGATTGGTTAATGTTATGCAGGAAAAGGCACCCTCCAAGACAACAGTGAGGAGAGGGGGCGTGTCCTTTTCCTCCCCTGTGTGGCTGCATACTTACCATTGGTCAAAGTTATGCAGGAGAATAAGAACACGCCTCCAGAGACAAGTCTCTGGTAACACCAACTTGAACCAGAAAATAAATTGTAACCTAAACTTTAAGTGAATATCTTCACGACGGAAAGGAGAAATTGAAAAGTAACTGTTTAATAACTCAATCTGACCTTTATCGTGGAATAGTGGCTGCAGACCCAACATGCTCAAGCCTTATAGTTAATTTTCACAAATGAGTGTTTGTAACAGCTGACAAATAAGGGGTCCCAGTTCCTATTTTGCTGTAACCCTGTTCCCCTCCAGCACAGCACCGTACACTCATATAAAATGTGTGGTCTTATGCAGGGATGTGGAAGGAGGTGCCTTGGCAGCTGTGATATTCTTATTAATAAACAGGACAATAAAGGAAGTTGTTTATTGTGTTATAATGGTAACATCCGAATCTTCCTCTGACCTCTCAGAATAATCAAGACACCCGCGGAAGCGGAAGACATTGTTCATGTTTTATAGATGACCCTGGTGTCTTCAGCGTTGCCTCGTCTTATCTATGTTTTTCAATAGATGTAATATACACAAGTACAATATACAGTAGTAGCATCTTGGGTATTTCTGGCTAGATTATGAAACTATCGAACCGACGTGTTTAATCATAACGGAGGCGAAAAAATAGAGAAGGAACAATGACTGTCACAATGGAAGAGTTCACATAACACTGTCCCCTATGTACAAAAATACAACTACATAATACTACCCCTATATACAAGAATATACTATAATACTGCTACAATTACAAGAATATAACTACTAGAATACTGCCCCTATGTACAATAATATAACTACTATAATACTGTCCCTATGTACAAGAATATACTGCTCCTATTACAAGAATATAACTACTATAATACTGCTCCTATTACAAGAATATAACTACTATAATATGCCCTATGTACAAGAATATAGCTACTATAATACTGCCCTATGTACAAGAATATAACTACTATAATACTGCCCTATATACAAGAATATAACTACTATAATACTGCCCCATGTACAAGAATATAACTACTATAATACTGCCCTATATACAAGAATATAACTACTATATACTGCTCCTATATCACAGAATATAACTACTATAATACTGCCCCTATGTACTAGGATATAACTACTATAATACTGCCCTATGTACAAGATATAACTACTATAATACTGCCCTATGTACAAGAATATAACTACTATAATACTGCCCCTATGTACAAGAATATATCTACTATAATACTGCTCCTATATACAAGAATATAACTACTATAATACTGCCCCTATATACAAGAATATAACTACTATAATACTGCCCCTATATACAAGAATATAACTACTATAATACTGCTCCTATGTACAAGTATATAACTACTATAATACTGCTCCTATATACAAGAATATAACTACTATAATACTGCTCCTATGTACTAGGATATAACTCTATAATACTGCCCTATATACAAGAATATAACTACTATAATACTGCCTCTATAGTACAAGATATAACTACTATAATACCGCCTCTTTCTGCTATTGTACATAATGTTTTGTGCAGTTTCCAAATTACTGTTTTATAATCGTCTGTCAGTGTGACAGTCTTGCACACCAACTGATTTTCTCGCCCTTCGTACAACAACTGATAAAATAATTCCGCTCCTGAACTCACCGATTTAGGAAAGTACAAGGCGGTAGAATTTTTTGCCGGCTGTGAGTCCCAGCGGATCGTGGTGTACGGCTTCTATTCTGAGAGGTTTGGGCTCAGGAAGCTGCAGTAACACGGACACTTTTCGCTCTTCGACGCCGTCCTGAAGGCAGTGGGGACATCACAGGGATTACGGCATGTAATGGGACGTCAAGATGTTTCCCATCATCTGGAGGACTTCCCTGTCCGCAGTAGTCGGATCTCATTGACCTGAATGACACGTGTAATGCTTCATTACTCCTGTGGTGGCGCTGTAGGTGTCACTCATTGGAGGACCTCCTTTCCTGCAGTATTCGGCTTCATTGAAATAAATGGACATTGTGTAATGCTTCATTTCTCCTGTGGTGGTGCTTGCTTGAGGACTTCCCTGTCCTGCAGTAGTCCGATCTCATTGATGATGGACACTGTGTAATGCTTCATTACTCCTGTGGTGGCGCTGTAGGTGTCACTCACTCTGGAGGACCGTCCCTCTCCTGCAGTATTCAGCTCTCATTGAAATGAATGGACACTGTGTAATGCTTCATTCCTCCTGTGGCACTACAGGGAAATCTAACACACTAGGGGATCTCCACAGATGATGACCTGGTGACCTCATTACTATCGAGGGACCCTTCTCGCAAGTAGGGATTGTCTAAGGAAGATAACCCTTTTACAACCTTTTCCTGTTTTTGGGTCAGTTTAAAAGGGCTGAAATGAAAATGATGCTCCAGACTGAAGTCCAGAGACTGCAAGAATACATTTATAAAGGTCGTCCAACCCACCAAATAAAAAAAATAAAGGTTCCCCCCCCCCCCAATAATAGACCATCTTTAATGGGTAAGCATTACTTAATTTCCCAATATGACCAATGCCTACAATGGGGTAGGGGTCTGGCTTGGGGAAATAGGGTCTGGCTTGTGGAAATGGGATGGCTTGGAGGAATGGGGTGTGCTTAGGGAAATAGGGGATGGGCTTAGGGAAATTAAATAGGAGGTTGGCTTAGGGAAGTGGGCTGGCTTGGAGAAACAAGGGCCGTGCTTAGGGAAATTAATAGGAGGTTGGCTTTGGAAAATGAATAAGGGCCTGGCCTAGGGAGATGTAGTGGGCTGGCTTAGAGAAATGGGGGGGGGCTTAGAGAAATAGGGGGCGGGCTTAGTGAAAAAAGGAGGTTGGCTTAGGGAAATAGGCTGGCTTGGAGAAATGGGGTCATGTTTAAAGAAATAGGGGTGGTGATTGGGGAAATAGGGGGCTGGCTTTGTGAAAAAAGGAGGTTGGCTTAGGGAAATGGGATGGTTTGGAGAAATAGGTGGCTGGCTTGACTAAATAGGAGTCGGACTTGGCAAAATAACTAGGTGGTTGGCTTAGTGAAATAGGGGGCTGGCTTAATCAAATGCTGGTCCTTCTTAGCGAAATTAATAAGCCGTCCAGCTTCCTTTTACACCAATCCCAGAGTTTGCTGTATTTCTGATTGAGGACACCTGCTAATCTAGATTAGTACATTGTACATTAATAAGAATGAAATTATGAACCCTAAATTACTGATACAGTCCAGTTACCCAGGTGCCCGTATTGTCCTGTTGCCCCTCCAATCTCAGGTCCCGATAGTGTTACTTACTCTGGACACCATTTTCTTCTGTTGACGTGACCGGGGCTATGTGTGAAGGAAGGAAGTCGGCTGACTTCTTAATTTGGTAGCTAAGCCAGCTCCCTTATGTATGAAGCACTTGCTCCCCTCTCCCTATGTGTAGGGGCTAGCAGACATTACCTCCTCCCCGCTCTATCCTTCCCATGTCTTTAGTGAAGGTTTGAGATTTTGCAGGGGGGTGGCTTGGATATAGAATTGAGCAGTCAGCCAGCCCCTTTTACCCACAGCTATGCTATGTAAACGCTGCGAGTGAGACGGCGTCCCTGCTTTAACTAGATTATTAAGCTGAATTTATTTACCCAGATCCCTTTATCGTCAGTTTACAGCTCCCATGTCCTGTGTATTTTTGCTCTGGTCTAGAAATACAATTATTGTGGACTAACGCTGGCAGATATTCCTCCCCGTCACACCATAAACCTTGAGAAAGGAGAAGTGTCTTATCACAGACTGACAAGGGGGCTGGCTGACTGCTTATTTTATTATTCAAGCCAGCCCCCTGTTCTGTCTATGCTTGGGTCATAAGAAATGAGACACTTATTCCTCCCCACTACACCATGAACATTGGGAAAGGATAATAATTGTTTCCTAAGCATAGACCGAAAAGGGGTAGCTGACTGCTTATTTTATTAAGTCTTAAGGGGGCCGGCTTGGATGATAAAGTGAGTGGTGAGCCAGCCCCCTTTTCTGTCTATGCTCAAGACTTGAGAGATGACACATTCCTCCCTGTCACACCATAAACATAGGGAGAGGAAAAGGAGTGTCTCATAAGCATAAACAGTAAAGGGAGGGCGGCTGACCTCTTATTTTATCCAAGCCAGCCCCATTTCCATCACAGCTTAAGACTTGAGACACTCATTCTCCTTTCCCTATGTTTATGGTGTGACGTGGAGGAGTAAGTGTCTCCTCTCTCAAGACTTAAGATGGAGAAGGGGGCTGGCTTGGATAATAAGTGATCAGATAGCCCCTTTTCTGTTAATGCGTAACACTTGAGAGATGGGACACTTATTCCTCATCGTCATACCATAAAATGTCTAATTTCTCAAGTATTAAGCTTGGAAAAGGAGGCTGGCTTGAATAATAATGTAAGCTCTCCGCAAGCCCTCTTTTCTGTCTATGATTAACACCTGAGAGATGATACTTATTCATCCCCGTCACACTGTAAACATAGGGAAAGGAGAATAAGTGTCATCTCTCGGATAAGCATAGAGAGAAAAGGGGGCTGGCCGACTACCTATTGTATTATCTATGCCTGCCCCCTTTTCAGTCTGTGCTTAATACTTGACGAATGAGACACTTATTCCTCCCCTTCACACTGTAAACATAGGGAAAGGAGAATAAAGCCCCCATCACACCTAGCGAGATTTCTGTTACATCACAGGTGTTGTGTCATAACGTGATCTCGTTATGTTTGACACGTAGCAGTGACCGTCCCCCGCTGTGACATCGTCAATCATGTCGGAATGGCCTGGACCATTTTTGATTGTCGGGTTCCCGCTGGGCAGCATGCATCGGTGTGTTTGACGCCTTAACAATGACCTCGTTGGTGACTCAGAATTCAGCCACGTAGGTCGTCAGACTAGCTGCTGTGTGACAGGGTCCCACCGACCGCCGAGGTCGTTATACAGGGCGCCGTATAGTTGCTGCGTAGTTCAGTAGATTTGACTGACATCTCACCAGCGACCACGTAGCGACGTTCCAGTGATCCTTGCTAGGTCGCATCGTTGTCGGGATCGCTGGAACGTCGCCATGTGTGACGGGACCCTAATGGCCGGGTTACAAGTAGCGATGTTCCAGCGACCCGACCAACGCTCAGGAGGTCAGATGCCAGATAGGCGGATCTCACCAGCGACCCGTTGTAACAACCGCGACATCGTGAAAAAGAATATAAACTGTTCTTTTCCACGATGTCTAAACCCTGCTACTGTATTCAGCTGCAGAACGCTGGTAACCAGGGTACACATCGGGTTACTAAGCACAGCGCACTATGCTTTCTAACCCGATGTGTTTCCTGGTAACCAGGGTACACATCTGGTTATTAAGACGTCACTCACGCGGATGTCTGCTGCCTAGTGGCAGACCAACGAGCATAAAAATGGTCCTGACCCTTCCACAATGATCAGCGAGCTGCTGCGAGGTCACTGCAACGTCACAAAACCTGTGACGTTGCAGCGATATCGTTAATGATATCGCTGTGTGTAACGGGGCCTTTAGCGTCATCAGGTGATGAGCATAGACAGAAAAAGGGGCTTGTTGAGAGCTTACTTTATTACTCAAGTCAGCCTCCTTTTCTAAGCTTAATACTTGAGAGATGAGACATTTTATGGTACAACGATAAGTAATGTGTCCCATCTCTGAAGCATTAACAGAAAAGGGGGCTGTCTGACCACTTATTATCCAAGCCATCACAGCTTCAGTCTTGAGAGAGGAGACACTTAAGCCCTCCCCGTCACACATAACGAGATCATTGTAATTGTATCGTTGTAACGTCACAGGTTTTGTGATATAACAGCGATCTCTCTAACTATCTCGCTACGTGCGACACTTAGTAGCGGTCAGGCCCCTGCTGTGAGATCACTGGTGGTTACTCCTCCGTGTCACACCATAAACCTAGGGAGAGGAGAATAAGTGTCTTAAACTGTGATGGAAAAGGGGGCTGTTTTGGATAATAAAATAGGTCAGCCGCCCCCCTTTTCTCTTTGTTTATCCGAGAGATGACACTTATTCTCCTTTCCCTATGTTTACAGTGTGACGGGGCGGAATAATTGTCTCATCTCTGAAGTCTTAAGATGTGATGTAGAAGGGGGCTGGCTTGGGTAATATAAGCATTCAGCCAGCCCCCTTTTCTAGGAATCATTCCCCAAGCTAAATCTAATGGTGGCATAAACCAATTGCATCCCACAAAGCCTCGTCTTGTTTACCATCAATGAATTGTTTTTTCTTTTCGCTACTATAAGTTTGTTTTTGCTTTTCTTTTCTGTGTTTCATTTTTGTTGTTGTTTTTATCCTTTTACTCGTATGAAGTTCATTAGTTCCGCGCTTCTTTGGCTGACGCCCTCTGATACGTCGTTGTGTTTTTTTCTTTTTTCTTACTTTTTTTTGGCTTTTTCTCTTTCAGATTAATCAGCCGCTCGATGGGGATTAACAGTGCATCACCTATGTGTGTCGCCTTCCCAGCCTGCAAGCACCAGACCAAGAGTTTTACCACTTCTTCTATAGAAATTATGAAACTGGTATTAACTGAATGGCAATTATGGATTTTTAACTCTAATTCACAGTAAAGCCATTAAGCCATATGATTGAATTAGCACCAAATAGCGTTCTCTCCTGCGCCCCCTCCCGAATCTGCGGAGACCTCCACACAGCGGAGCCTGAAGTATTAACGCCCGGAGAGCTGAACGCACAAGAAGTCTTTATTTATCTTTGCAGATATATAGTATTAATATTTATATAGAAGCTCTAAGAATATATAGATAGATTATATATATTATATAAAGAATATATTTTTGTGGTGATGAAGATGGCACCCCAAAATGCCGACTCGGATACTATGCAAGTCCAGGACCTTCCCGTGGCCAAGCTGAAGAAAGACGAGCCCAAGGAGAACGAGAGCCGGGATGAGACCATCAGCGAGGGCTCCATAGACCGCATCCCGGTGCGCCTCTGGGTGATGCACGGCGCCGTTATGTTTGGTAGAGAGTTCTGCTACGCTATGGAGACCGCCCTGGTGACCCCGGTGTTGTTGCAGATCGGTAAGTGTGTGTTGTACATTAATATAAAAAAAAAAAGATGTGAAAATACAAACAAGGTAAACAAAATGTTTTCAGTAGTGGTGAGTGAGCACTACAATGTATGAGTGCTCTAAGTCCAAACGGCAGGTCTGACGGGCTCAACTCATGTACCAAGTGTGGAAGTCAGTGGGAAAGTTGAAGTGTGATGTTTGTAAAATAAACAAAAAATGTGAACTAATTAAACAAATTAAATTCAGTAGAATGATGAGTGAGCACTACACTGTATGAGAGCTCTGGACTCAAAAAGAGCAGGTTAAACAGACTCAAAATCAGTTACCGAGTATAATGGAAGTAAATTGTAAGTGTGATCGTTCTTCTGGAAGATATTCCATTACACTTGAGCCCATCTGAGCGTCTAACCTGCGCATTTCGAGAACCAAGCATTGTAGTGCCCACACATCAGCCGCTTGGTATACAGTTCTGCTACACTATAGATGCCACCCAGGTGACCTCATGGGTAAGTGTATGTATGTGTGATATATTATACACATGAAAATGTAAACAAAACGTGATCAGTGAGCACTGCAATGCGCGAGCGCTCTACTTGAAACGAGCAGGTCAGATGTCCTTGACTCGTGTACCAAGTATAATGGAAGACAGTGGTGAGCTTGACCAGTGTGTGTTTGCATATTAAACATAAACCACGTGAAAATATAACAGAGTGAACAAATGTTTTCAGTAGTGATGAGTGAGCACTACAATGTGCAAGTTCTCTAAACTCCAAAAAGAGCAGGGCAGACGGGCTCAACTCGATTACCGAGTGTAATTGAAGTCAGATAATATTTAAGAAAGACTCTTTTATACTCAAGCTCGTCCCAACATCTGTCTTGCTTGTTTCCAGTACCGAGCACTCATACATTGTAGTGCGCGCTCAACACTGTTTGGTAGAGAGTTATTGTACGTCATGGAGACCACCCTTGCGACCCCGGGTTTTGTTGCAGATTGGCAAGTGTGTGTTTTTTGTATATTAAATTAAGAAAAAGAAAACGGACATGAAAAAACGAACAAAGTAAACAAAATGTTTTCAGTAGTGATGAGTGAGCACTGTAATGTACGAGTGTTCGGTACTCAAAAAGAGCAGGTCAGACGGGCTCGACTCGTTTGACGATTATAATGGAAGTCAGTGTGACAGTCGATAAGTGTGTATTTAAAAAAACAAAAACAAATGTAAAAATCCGAACAAAGTAAACAATGTTTTCAGTAGTAATGAGTGTGCACTATAATGTATGAGTGCTTTGTACTCGGAGCAAGTTAGACGGGCTCGACTCGAGTATGATGGAAGTCTGGAAAACTAAAGCATGTTCCTGGAAGAGTTCCATTATACTCAAGCCTGTCCCAATGTCTGACCTGCTCGTTTCAAAAAACCGAGCATTCGTGCAGTGTAGTGCTCACCCATCACTACTTGGTAGAGAGTTTGGCTATGGAGACCGCCCTGGTGACCCCGGTTCTGTTGCAGATTGGTAATTGTGTTTGCATATTAAAAAAAAAAAAAAAGCACACGTGAAAATCTGAACAAAGTAAACATGACTCTCAGTTGTGATAAGTGAGCACTACAATGTACGAGTGCTCGGAACAACTCGAAACGAGCAGGTCAGACGGGCTCAACTCTATTACCGAATATAATTGAAGTCAGTGGGTGGGAAACTCTAATATTTTCGGAGACTCTTCCGTTATACTCGAGCCCGTCCGAACGACCAATCTGCTAGTTTCCTGTGCCAAGCACTTGTGCATAGTAGTGCCCGCTCAACACTGATGCCATGGAGACCACCCTGGTGACCCCCGATTCTGTTGCAGATCGGTAAGTGTGTTGTATATTAAAAGGAAAAAAAGTGAAAAAAACAAACACTATAGAATGTTTTTAGTGGTGAAGAGTGAGCACTACCATGTACGAGGGCTAGAGACAAGCAGCTCAGATGCTTGGTCGGGCTTGACATGAGTAAGGAGTATAATGGAAGTCAATGGGAAACTCAAATGCTCGAGTATCCCATTGACTTCCTTTATACTTGTCACTCATCGAGCCCAACCAAGCATCTTAGCTGCTCGTTTTGGGTACTGAACACCTGACCACGGTGGCCGCAATCAAGTTCTGTGCTGGTTCTCCACCGGCCCTGAACAGCCGCCTGGGGACCGACCAGGGGGCAAATGCATCCCTGCCCCCCAGACCAGCATTCATTCATTCATTCATTCATTCATTCAATGTATGGTGAATTGACTCCAGAAAGTGTGATGTCAGGCGTCCATTATTCTATTATCGCTGACTTGGTTTTGATTTGTTTTTTATAGATGTATGGTGCTTTCAAATGGTTAATAATCACGACCCATCACTTTAAAGGATGTTTTTGTTGTGCCTGATATGAACACTGCCGTTCTTCTAATCCAAGGTGCTTTTTTCCTTTTTGTTCTTGTTCCTCTCCGTTCCTGAGACATGGCTTGATCTTTCCAGTGTGTAGATCCAGCCTATTTTAGCCAAGCGGACATGGTCCACAACTATTTTGTGGACTTCTCTTTGATGACCACGCCCTCTTGGCTATAAACACTATATTTGTGTAGAGGGAACATGAGGCTGTATCTCAGGAATGGAGAGGAGTGGAAAAAAGGAAAACTGCTCTAGATGTAACGAACGGTGGGAATGACTAGAGGTCTTATCAGTCATTGTACAGGAGGAGGAGGAGAGCTGTGATATCATCTATTGTGAATGGTGGATCCTGTGTTATCTACTGTATATTGAGGTGTTATCAGTCATTGTACAGGAGGAGGTGAGCTGTGATATCACCTATTGTGAATGGTGGATCCTGTGTTATCAGGCATTGACTTAAGGGCCCGTTACACGCTATGATATCGTGAACTATCTTGTTGGTACATCACGGCTTTTGGGGCGGTGAAACAACGTTGTAACGACGTCGTTGCGTGTGACACAAAGATTCAACCAACAATAAGTTTGCTGATCATTGATCGGAGGTTTATGAACCGGACCATAAAGGAGTTGTTGATAGTTCGTTCAACCTGCAGCATCGGTATGTGCGACACCTTGATAACGATGTCGTTAACGACTTTGCCTATTCAGGACTGAAGGACGTAGGCAACCAAACGACCGCAAGTATCATTCGCTTGCCGCAGAATCGTTGCTGCGTCGTTCTCGATATCTGTATGTGTGACACCTCACTAGCAATCATTGAACGTCGTTCCAGCGATCTAGGTCAGGTCAGATCACTCGGACATTGAAGTGTGTAACGGGCCCTTTAGACTTGGTTTGAAAATGAAAAAAAAAATCCAAAACCCTTATACATAAACACTTAATTTAAACAATAGATGCTTTTCTGATGGCACACTCCCTTTAAGTGGTGTTAGTGGCTCTGTTCACTCTCTGCCCCCTGAGCTGTGATATTCTGTGATGGCACCAAATTATTTTATCACCGTCAATAACTTGGGTTATCTGCTCTGTCAAGGCCAAAAAGCCTCTCCTGCAATAGGTGATCCTTTATGGCCTCTCCTGTGATCCTTTATGGCCTCTCCCCTCCTGGCAGCACTCACACTTTCTAAGTTAATAAGTCGCTTTCATTATCCGGTGTGGAAAATGCTGTAAGGAAATTTGTCAGTTTATAATAGCTGAGAGGAGATGTGATACCCTGTGTACTGCATCTGAGCTGTGAATGTGATACCTGCCGGTGCTGCTGGTGCCCATTACATGGGGTGTGCGGGGGAGGGGTGTGCGTGTGCCAGTCACTGTCCTGTAATGTCCACTGCTACCATGATGAGGGTAACAGGGCACAGTGACTGCACCAGCAGAATAGTGAGTGCAGCTCTGGAGTATAATACAGGAGGTAACTCAGGATCAGTAATGTAATGTATGTACACAGTGACTGCACCAGCAGAATAGTGAGTGCAGCTCTGGAGTATAATACAGGAGGTAACTCAGGATCAGTAATGTAATGTATGTACACAGTGACTGCACCAGCAGAATAGTGAGTGCAGCTCTGCAGTATAATACAGGAGGTAACTCAGGATCAGTAATGTATGTACACAGTGACTGCACCAGCAGAATAGTGAGTGCAGCTCTGGAGTATAATACAGGAGGTAACTCAGGATCAGTAATGTAATGTATGTACACAGTGACTGCACCAGCAGAATAGTGAGTGCAGCTCTGGAGTATAATACAGGAGGTAACTCAGGATCAGTAATGTAATGTATGTACACAGTGACTGCACCAGCAGAATAGTGAGTGCAGCTCTGAAGTATAATACAGGAGGTGACTCAGGATCAGTAATGTAATGTATGTACACAGTGACTGCACCAGCAGAATAGTGAGTGCAGCTCAGGAGTATAATACAGGAGGTAACTCAGGATCAGTAATGTATATACACAGTGACTGCACCAGCAGAATAGTGAGTGCAGCTCTGGAGTATAATACAGGAGGTGACTCAGGATCAGTAATGTAATGTATGTACACAGTGACTGCACCAGCAGAATAGTGAGTGCAGCTCTGGAGTATAATACAGGAGGTAACTCAGGATCAGTAATGTAATGTATGTACACAGTGACTGCACCAGAGGAATAGTGAGTGCAGCTCTGGAGTATAATACAGGAGGTAACTCAGGATCAGTAATGTATGTACACAGTGACTGCACCAGCAGAATAGTGAGTGCAGCTCTGGAGTATAATACAGGAGGTAACTCAGGATCAGTAATGTAATGTATGTACACAGTGACTGCACCAGCAGAATAGTGAGTGCAGCTCTGCAGTATAATACAGGAGGTAACTCAGGATCAGTAATGTATGTACACAGTGACTGCACCAGCAGAATAGTGAGTGCAGCTCTGGGGTATAATACAGGAGGTAACTCAGGATCAGTAATTTAATGTATGTACACAATGACTGAACCAGCAGAATAGTGAGTGCAGCTCTGGAGTATAATACAGGTGGTAACTCAGGATCAGTAATGTAATGTATGTACACAATGACTGAACCAGCAGAATAGTGAGTGCAGCTCTGGAGTATAATATACAGGAGGTAAATCTGTGTTATTACTTTTATAGTCCTGGTGGTGGATTTGTATGCTGACACTAGTGATCTTGTGACATGTCTACACACATGCTTTGAGGATGGCGGTTGCCGTTCCCCTTTGCTCTCAGGTACGGTTGTTGCACAATGGCGGACCCTTTGATCCATCCTTCCATGCCTTGTGCCTGCTGATTGCGCCAGTCTGTGATTAGGTGGCATTCGGGGCTGTGTTGTGATCTGGCACCTTCAGTGTTGCATTGTCAGATTTGTGTAATCCAGAAGACAGTGAGTCACGATCGCCTTCTCCGTGGAATTTTCCGCTGTCGCACATTCTCTTATCAGGTGCCTGGAGTCCTTTCAACATGAGCACATTTCTGAAGCAGGCGGGGGGTGCGGCGGGTAACAATCCTACATGTGAACTTGGCTGAGCTCCACCCTGCGGAGCGCCCCCCTCTGGGCCAGTCGGCCATGACAGGCAGGTGGTTATTACACCTAATGTCATCTGTTATGGTCAGAACTTTTATCAGAATGTTTACCAATGTTCTTCTCACTTTCCAATTGTTTGTTGAATTTTACTACAATTCTAATTATTTGTGGATCGGAAATGAAAAAAGGTCTTTTTTAATCTGTCAATGATTATCTTGGAAAATCCTGCTAATCCAGAATGACTGTAGCCTCATACCGATGTCCAGGAAATATGCGATGGGGACAGCGGGCGATGGACTCTGAGCCTAGAATGACTTTTCCATGTTGTCAAGTCTACTAGTTTTCTTAAAGGGGCAGTCCCATCTGTGACACCTGTATTATACGCCATAATTGCCCAATAGAAGCCTGTCCCTGCATTGGATTAAAATTGTGACATTTATGGCATCTTCTAGTGATTGGAGGTGTCCTAAATAGCTAATAGATGTGGCATCAGCCTTGATATTATTTGATTATGGCATATTCGATCTAGGATATGACTCCTCCATGAGTTGTTCTCGAGAGGCAAGTTCCAACGGTGGAATATGCCATAAACGCTCTATAGGTGCAGAACACCCCTTTAAGAAACATACAGCTTACACTTGGCCAATGTGTGTCTGACGGATGGATATCCCTCCTGCCCTCCCCGGACATGTGGCCGCTTAGTTCAGGTGTTTTTAATGGGCAGAATGTAGTAAGCAGTTGCCCAATTCCTTGGCAGCTGCTTATCCCCAGATATGGATCAGGTGCTGACAGGCCCCATACACACACACACACACAATGATCGGAGGAACCAGCAGGACCGGTCGCTAGTAATGAGAAATCCAGAAAAGAAGCCATAGACAAACGAGCCTTGAAGTGCCCAAGGGGCGTGGTAATGCACTTTACTTATCCCAAGTACATTGACTCACCCCAATGCACTTCCAGCCTTATTTGCATATGGCTTCGGCTCTAGATTTCTCATCACTGACTCAATGTATCTCTAAAAAAAACAATTGCTGGCAGCTGCAGATATCCAGGTTTAATGATCACCATGTCCGATCCTTCTGTCCACCCACAAATGATGAAAAAGACTGACGCCACTTCCTATCAAATGTGAACAGGAGCAAAGCTGAACATGAAATATACTATTATAAATGTACTCTGTGTAAACATTGAATATAGGAAAATAGACATGCATTACTGGTAAGGAAATATACTTACAACTGTAGATACTTAACTCCTAAAAAAAAAAAAAAAAAAAAAGCCAGTTTGTGTGAGCCCAGCAGCCACAGTCAAGGTGTATCTCTTTGCTGGGTCCCATACTCCTTTCAACCAGCTTTAGGCAGATTTAATTTTTTAAGCAGGTTCTTACCCGCACATAAATTGTAAATTTTTTTTAAACTTTGATAGGGGCATATTAGATGGGGACCCTTGACATTGGCTGCTGTGTGCATAGAGCAGGCTGGCTGACCATTATAGTGCATATATGGCAGCCTCCTGGCATCATCTCTGGGTGTAATAGACAGCTGCACTCTGAAGCGCTAAGATAAGGAAACATTGACTATCGGAATATAGACATGTATTAATGCTAATTAAATATATTAAATAATTGAGACACTTGGCATAAAGAAAAGGCCAGTTTTATCTGAGCCCAGCAGCCAGACAAAGCACATCTCTTTTGAGTCCCTATACTTTTTTTTTTTTTTTTTTTTTTTTTTTTTTCCCCCCCACCACCAGCCTTAGGTGACTTTAAGGTTCTATTAGCAGGTTCCTACTTGTCCATAAATTGTATTTTTTGTATTTTTTGTTTTTTAACTTGTATAGGTATATTAGATAGGGACCCAGCAAGGAGAGGCACCTTGATGTTGGCTGCTGGGATGCATAGAGGCAACCTCTGGCATGTGGGTGTAGTGAATAAACAGCTGCTAAGATATGGTAACATTGACTATATAAATATAGATATGCATTACTGCTAAGGAAATAAATTGAAAAATTGAGACACTTGGAGCATAAAGAAGGCCAGATTTATGTGAGCCCAGCAGCCAGCAACACAGTACATCACTTTGCTGGATCTGTTTCTAATGGCTCTCTTTGGGTTAAAAAAACCCTACAATTAATGGGCAGATAGGAACCTGCAAATAGAAAATTTAAGATTTCATAAAGCTGGTGAAAGGGAATATAGGGACCCAGCAAAGAGATGCGCCTTGATGTTGGCTGCTGGGTTCACATACAACTGGCCTTTTTATGAGCCAAGTATCTAAATTCTTCTAAAAATTTAGAAGAAACAAACGGAACTCACCATTAGATGAAGGTTCTTTTAATCCAAGTGCTCCGTTGGGAGGTGCGGGTTACAAACATTATGTAGAGGGGAGGGAGGTGGGGGAGGACGACTGGCGCATGCTTCGCCTCAGGCGCTACATAATGTTTGTAACCCGCACCTCCTAACGGAGCACTTGGATTAAAAGAATCTTCATCTAATGGTGAGTTCCGTCTGTTTCTTCTAAATTTTTGGACATTTTTGTGACTGGACCTGGTGCAGACCTGTGCAACACCATATTGCTGGCAGCACATACAAGCCTAGGAAAAACACCAAAAGCCCTCTAGTGCCCAGATTCCTTCCTTACAGTTGATCTAAATTCTTCTATATACAGTATTTCCTTAGCAGTAATGGATGTCTATATTCCTATAGTCAATGCCTTAGTGTTTCGGAGTGTTGTGGTCTATTTATTACACTCTCAGAAGATGGCTGGCCAGCCCCCTTTATGCATCCAGCAGCCAACGTCAAGGTGCATCTCTTTGCTGGGTCCCTATATAATATAACCCTTTCCAGGTTAAAAAAACCTACAATTTATGTGGGGGGTAGGAACCTGCTATTTGGAAATTAAAGCCGCCTAAGATGGGTGGAAAAAGCGTATAGGGATCCAGCAAACAGATGCACCTTGATGTTGGCTGCTGGGCTCACATGAAACTGGCCTTTTTATGAGCCAAGGGTCTCAATTTTTCAATGTATTTCCCTAGCATGTCCATATTCCTATATTCGGTGTTTCTATATTTTAATGTTTTCAGAGTGTTGTGATCTATGTATCATACCCACAGATGATGCCAGGAGGCTGCCATACACTAGATGGTAGGCCAGCCTCCTTCATGCTATTCCATACCCTGGCGTTCTTGCACCCTGGAGTTTAGGAGAGCTGGGTGAGGAGTCCGTACAGAGCTGTAGCGCCTCCTATTGGATGTCATCCCGCTTTTCCGCCCTTTATGATTTGCTCCTTGGTTTCTGGGGTTATTTTTGCTGCCTCCTGAGTGACATCTTTCCTCCTTATTATGTCCGGCATGTTGTTGTTTGTTTCCTCTGCCGGCCGCTCTCGGTCACCATTTAGTTCTGGGCACAAAAATTGCCCCAGTGACGAGAACTAAATCGGTGGCAGATATGTCCGTTATGTGAAGTATATAGGTCACAGCCTGGCAGATAAAGTCACTGGGGATTAACTCCTCAGGCGCCAAGACATCTGCCCCCTTCATTATCATTTATTTTTATCGTCTCTGCTTTCAAACATTTTTCTGTTTTTATGTCTTGATGTTGCAAAACTGCTCTGATGACATAATTCTCAGAGCTGAGGGTTTGTTACAGTTGAATGCAAGTAGTGTCAGGTGTCCTTGCATTTTTCTGACGACATTGTATAAAGATATCAGTCTGGATTCCATTGTAACAAACCCTCCCCTGTGAACAGTCTGTGGTCTGTGCGGGTTTTCAATTCATCTCCATTCACTGACAGCAAGCAGAAGAGCGGAGCCAGAAGAGAGGTGACCGGTGAGACGCCACCTTGTGTGTTCCTGTAATGAATCTGATGGACGGAGGCCCCGGCTGGCAGGAGGCTGGCATACCCCACATGCCATGTTTACTATGGGTATAGCTTACATGTTAATTCCTGGCTGGTGGCGGCGACGGCTGTAGTTCACTTTATTGACCTTGTGGTGTACGGTGGCGGTTTTATCTGCACAGTGGCCCTATGCTCTGTTTATTGCTCATCTAGAGCAGACGCTTTATAGTCGCGGGTTCTTGGGGCCCCTTCTACAATTTCAGGCCTCATGGCCATTTTCATAGTTGCTCGTTTTGGACAATGCTGTCAGGAAAACCTAGGAGCAGTTACGTAACTAGAGCCCAAAGGGCTACCCCCCATCCCCCACAATTCTTACCACCCTCTGCATGTTGATCAGATGTATGAGCCATAGTAGCTTTCTAAATCCTATAAAGGCATGTATGTTGCCCTACCCCCCACATAATGTAGTAATGTCCCTTATCCTTGGCCCCATCCTGATGTGTATGTTCCCCAATCCTGAGATCCACCCTAGTGAATATGGTCTCCCATCCTGGTATATACCATCAATCCTGATATAGATGTTCCCATCCTGGTATATATATGATCTCCCATTTTGATATACCATCCATCTTGGTATATATCTGTTCCCTGTCCTTCTATAGATGTTCCCTTCATCCTAGTACTTACCATCCATTCTTGTATATATGGTCCCCTATCCTGCTATCTATCCCCCATCCTGGTATATATGGTCCCCCATCCTGGTATACCTGTCCCCTATCCTGCTATAGATGGTCCCCTATCCTGGTATATACCATCCATCCTGGTATACCTGTCCCTATCCTGCTATAGATGGTCCCCTATCCTGGTATATACCATCCATCCTGGTATACCTGTCCCCCATCCTGCTATAGATGGTCCCCTATCCTGGTATATACCATCCATCCTGGTATACCTGTCCCCCATCCTGCTATAGATGGTCCCCTATCCTGGTATATACCATCCATTCTGGTATACCTGTCCCCCATCCTGCTATAGATGGTCCCCTATCCTGGTATATACCATCCATCCTGGTATACCTGTCCCCTATCCTGCTATAGATGGTCCCCTATCCTGGTATATACCATCCATCCTGGTATACCTGTCCCCCATCCTGCTATAGATGGTCCCCTATCCTGGTATATACCATCCATCCTGGTATACCTGTCCCCCATCCTGCTATAGATGGTCCCCTATCCTGGTATATACCATCCATCCTGGTATACCTGTCCCCCATCCTGCTATAGATGGTCCCCTATCCTGGTATATACCATCCATCCTGGTATACCTGTCCCCTATCCTGCTATAGATGGTCCCCTATCCTGCTATCTATCCCCATCCTGCTATAGATGGTCCCCTATCCTGGTATATACCATCCATCCTGGTATACCTGTCCCCTATCCTGCTATAGATGGTCCCCTATCCTGGTATATACCATCCATCCTGGTATACCTGTCCCCCATCCTGCTATAGATGGTCCCCTATCCTGGTATATACCATCCATCCTGGTATACCTTTCCCCCATCCTGATATCTGTCCCCCACCCTGGTATAGATTTCCCCCATCCAGGGAACCTCCCACTTTTACAGGAGACAAAATGTGAGCTAGCTATACACTAAGTTTTCATGGTAAATTTCAGCAGCGTCTCCCCCTAGTATTTACAAGTGGAAACTACCAAACTTTTAAAGTTATTTTTCATATTTTCCACCATTAAAAAAAGTGAATATAAATAATAGAACATACAAAATCTTTCTTTTCTTATTGTAGAAAATAAAGTATTTTTTTTTATCTGGCACATTCCCAGTAAAGGATATGGTCATATATTGGCCCATTTTTTATTTTTTATTTTTTTTTAAATGATTGTTAGTTCAAAGTACACAAAAGTAGGTTTTAGGCTGGGGTCACACACACAGATATCTGGGCAGATATTGTTCACAGATCTCTGGTTGTAGTGAAATCATGGACAGATTGCTCCATTTGTACACAGCCACAAAATGTGTCCATGATTTCACTACAACCAGAGATCTGTGAACAATATCTGCCCAGATATCTGTGTGTGTGACCCCAGCCTTAGTAATAATTTGACGAATTTGCCTTTGATTTTTCTGGCTGCAGAAGGAGTTAACTGAGAATCCCTCATGGTGGGTTTACACACACCAATTTATCTGTTCAATATCTGAACAGATCTCTGGTTGCAGTGAAATCATGGACACATTGTATCATTTGTACACAGCCACAAAATGGAGCAATGTATCCATGATTTCACTGCAACCAGTAAGTTGGTCAGAAGTTGGACAGATAAGTTGGTGTGTGTAAACCCACCATCAGTCATCTTGTTTTCATGCAGTTTCACTCTTTTTTTTTTTTTTAATTATTATTTATTTTATTTACTGCTTTTAAGGCCCCGTTACACGGCACAACGTTGCAACGATGTCCGCAATTAGCGCGCCCCCGAGGTATCGGTTTTGACATATTTCAACATTGTTGGTGAGCTGGCACACGTCTAGATATCGTGGACGACGCACCAATGATGTCGTGAGCAGCTATCGTTCGCCAACCCCACGCGCAATCCCTGATCATTGCTGTGAATGGGCAAAGTTGTCCACGACATCGTTATTGCGGTGTCACTCAGAACGATGCAGCAGGTTGATGGAGTTGATATCATTAGGTTTTACAACATGTTGGTAAACCTGTCAACACTGCCCCAACGATTTATCATAGCAACTTGTCAGTCACACGCAACGAGGTCGTAACGATGTCGCTGGTACGCCTCCAAACCAGTGACGCATCAGCGATGTCGTGCTGTGTAACGGGGCCTTTACTGAGAGCTCATTTAGGAGTTTCATCTGCTCTGTGGTCATAAACTGACAGAGTAGCAGTGAGAATTCTCATCAGAAGAAGCTCACCGGTGGATTCTTAGTTAACTCAGTCTGCAGCCAGAAGTAGACCGTGCAACACGGAGGCTATAGAAACAACATCCTGATACAGAGTCACACTGATACATTATGGCAGAACAGTCTGATTAATGGATAGAATGCAACAGACGGGCAGTGAAGACTGACACTGATGGTGAGAAGAGACGCACCATACATTGTAGGAAGGCAGCAAACCCAAGGAGCAGCCAAATGCCATTTTTGATAGATTTCATGAATCTTCTCTCCTGACTGATCCCTGGATGCAGAGAACGCTTCATGATATTACAGGTGGGCGTCCAGACAGGCGACCTCCAGTGACCGGCAGCCGCCTTGCTATAAATGTGCAAAACACGGATCGCGTTTCACCACCAATCGCTGACAACAAACGGATCAGATCTCACCGAGAAGACGGAGTGGATCAAACACACGGCGGGGGCCGGAGCCTCACCTGGAGTCACCTCCTCACTGATTCACATCTCTGGAAATAAAGTATAATGAAAAGTTAATAAACTTTCTAGATCACTTTTCCCCTGATTTATTATTGCATTTGTGCCTTTTTGTTGTTGTGCAGTTTTTATAGATTTATTTTTTATGCCATTTCCATCTGCGCCTTTTTGTTCACCATTGTGGTTGGAGCACAGGATTTCCAGATGTTTTTGGCTCTTTTAGATGTGATATGATGCTCTGTATTGATCCCGAGGGTAATTTTAGTTTCTGCATCTTTTATAGTCCTTTTGTCTTTCTTTAATTATTATTTTTATAAGCCATCAGGCTTGTACCATTGAGTCCTATGGGCAATGGTTGCAAGCGCATGGGACATGTGCTCCGATGGAAACCAACAGGCGACCATATTGCACTGAGCCGCAGCGGATTTCTTGCTTTTAGTTAATTTAGTTGGGAAATAAAATTAATTTAGTATTTTAGGAGAATAAAGAGGGATTGGCTCCGGCTTTAGTTCTTGATCTGCTATCACACAATTCAATTACAGTAAAAGGACTGTGACAAATTTGATTTACGTATCAGGAACGCCGCAGACGATCTGTCATTGCAAGCCTGGGGCCTGCCTCTGTGTATGATGGGGGGGTGGAAACAGGAACAAAAATACACAAACCATGGCTCCCAACCACACACATGGAGGGCTGGGAATGCCACAGCTATGGAAACATGGCTGCCCACAGGTCCAGGACTGTAAATCCCTGATGTCCATACACATTAGAGGAGATATCTGTTCATCTGCCCACAGTGTTGACTCTGCCGTACTCAGGGGTGGGTGTTTCTCTATTGGAAGTTGGGTGGGCATTTTCCCTGTACAAAATGTGGGGATGAGTCTTTGTGCAGTAAGTGGGAGCGGGTCATTGTCTACAATAAGTGGGGGCAAGTCATTATTTCTACAGTAAGCGGGTGGGTCATTGTCTATACAGCAAATGAGGGCAGGTCTTTATCGCTACAGTTAGAAGGCATAGGTGTTTGTCTTCAGAAAGTTGGGTGGGGTCTTTACCCCTGAATAGAATGTGGGTGCAGTAAGCAGGGGTGGGTCATTCTACCATAAGCGGGAGGTGGGGGGGTCATTGTCTCTACAGTAAGCAGAGTGGGTCATTTGTCTCTACAGTTAGCAGGGCACGCCATTGTCCCCACAGTAGGCAGGGCGCGTCATTGTCTTCACAGTAAGCTGGAGCAGTTCTTTATCCCTAGACTTAGTTGGAGTGGGTTATTTGTCTCTATAGTAAGCGGGGTCGGGTCATTATCTACCATTAGCTGGAGAGGGTCATCGTGTCAACAGTAAGCAGAGTGGGTCACTGCCTCTACAGTTAGCGGGGGAAGATCTTTATTTGTACACTTAGTAGGAGCAATTCATTGCCTCTACCGTAAGCGGGAGAGGGTTCTTGTCTCTACAGTAAGTGGGGGCGGTTCATTGCCTCTACAGTGAACGAGGGCAGGTCTTTATTTCTGCAGTTAGCAGGGGTGGGTGTTTGTCTTCAGGAAGTTGGGTGGGCCTTTGTCTCTACAGTAAGTGGTGGAGGTTCGTGGTCTCTACACTTAGCGGGGACGGGTCACTGTCTCTACAGTAAGCGGGGGCGGGTCATTGTCTCTACAGTAAGTGGGGACGGGTCATTGTCTCTACAGTAAGTGGGGACGGTCATTGGTGTCTACAGTAAGCAGGGATGTGTCATTGTCTCTACAGTAAGAGGGGCAGGTCTCACTACTACAGTAAGCGGGGGCGGGTCATTGTCTCTACAGTAAGCAGGGATGTGTCATTGTCTCTACAGTAAGCAGGGGCAGGTCACTCTACAGTAAGCGGGGGGCCGGCGGGGGTAATTGTCTCTACAGTAAGCAGGGATGCGTCATTGTCTCTACAGTAAGCAGGGGCAGGTCACTCTACAGTAAGCGGGGGCGGGTAATTGTCTCTACAGTAAGCAGGGATGCGTCATTGTCTCTACAGTAAACAGGGGCGGGTCATTGTCTACAGTAAGCGGGGGCGGGTCATTGTCTACAGTAAGTGGGGGCGGGTCATTGTCTCTACAGTAAGTGGCAGCGGGTCATTGTGTCATGAATCAGGATAAGATTTGTCACATCTCTGGGTGCTGGATTTTCAGTGTTTTTTTTTTTTGTTCAGCAAGGGTTAATGTCAGTTTCCCTTGCTCACAGCTCCAGTTTTCCTCAGCTTGCAGACAGGTTGGTGACCACTTCCCTTTATATGGTCACATGATCCCTCACATGTTGCCGGTGATAGAGATTCATGTCCTGTCCCGTCCTGGGTGGAGTGAGGAGATGCCGCGGTGTCAGCTGTAACCTCTGGTGTTTGTCTACTGCTTTCCAAGTAATGTTATATCCTTCTTGTCAATGTTCTCTGTCTGTTTACCTATCCCTGTGTTTGATTACATCAGAGGTGATGTCAAGTATACCCACTGGCCTTGGCACTAGAAAGGCCTAGTGGAGGTGACAGGGGCTAAACATGGCCGTGGCGGAGAGAAGAACCCACATAGGATATTAGGGGAGCTCAGGGTAAGATACAGGTGAGTGGCAGGAGCTGTCCGATCCCCTTCTCCCTATAGTCAGGGCCTTCCCTTTACCAGTCCTCTGTTGTATCCTTGTTGCTCCATGTGCTGGACATCCCTTGGTCCAACTTAACACATTGTACAGTAAGCAAAGTAAGTCATTGCCTCTGCAGTAAGCCAGGGGTGGGTCATTGTCTCTATAGTAATTGGGTTTGGGTCATTATATGTACAGTAAGGGTGGGCTGGTCTCTATCTCTATTGTAACTGGGAGTGGGTCATTATCTACAGTAAGCAGGGTAAGTTATTGTCTTTACAGTAAGTGGGGGCAGGTCATAGCCTCCAAAGTAATTGGGGTGGGTCATTGTCTCTACAGAAAGCGTGGGCTGGTCTTTATCTCTACAGTAAGCAGCGTGAGTCATTTGTCTTTACAGTAAGCAGGGGTGGGTCATTGTCTCTACAGTAAGCCAGGGGCGGGTCATTGTCTCTTTAGTAACTGGGTTTGGGTCATTATCTGCAGTAAGCGTGGGGTGGTCTTTTTCTCTACAGTATGCTGTGGTTTGTTGTTGTCTCTATACTAAGCGGTGGTGGGTGTTTGTTTTCAGTCAGTTAGGCCTATATCTCTATACAGAATGTGTGGGCGGGTCATTGTCTCTACAGTAAGCAGGGGCGGGTCTTTATATACTGTAAACAGGGGTGGGGTGTTTGTCTTCAAGAAGTTATTTGTGCCTTTATTCCTTTCGCACTACATTCAAGTAGAACAGAGTGTCAGCCTTTCTGATTAGGGAAAGAAAATGAGAGAAAGGAAGCTCCTGCACATATAGTGCTGTCAGAATGCTGCTACACAGGAGCCACCCTCTGAAAAAGAGGGGATAGTGAGCTACAGAACAGAGAATCTGGACCGATCCTGCACATAGTAGATTGCAGTTTTCACCAAAAGGAGTTTTACCTTGTGGATTAAAACAAGAGTGTATGGTTGCTCTGCCCTTGGGTGACTTTGTGATCTGGACACATTGCCGCTTTCCCTGGAGAATTTGATTATGAAAGATGTTTTTTTTTTTTTTTTTTTTAATTCCTACCGTAATTTAAAACCAAGCTTGTGCCCAATATATGGTGTGCTTCCCCTTTAAGGCTTAAAGGTGACATCCAGTTGTATATGTATAAAGTTTAATCATTGATGAAGTTCTGTAAATCACATTATATTTTATTTTCCATTACTCATCCTGTGCGAGCTCCCTGCTGCCGTCAGTACCTGCCGCAGGCAAATACTTCTCAGCTGGGGGTTTGCTACAATTGTCTCCAACCTGCAGAATGATCTCACTCCTGTTCTGGTAGTTTGAAGTAAGACTGGATGATGTGATACATTGTAGCAAACTACAAGAAGTGTCGAGTTGAACAGTATTCCCTTTAAGAGCTATAAAAAAAATATTTGCAGAGGTCTTAGGGGAAGGGGGGAAGTAACGAAATAATGTCAGAGTAGTTTTTGTGCCATCACACTACTTTTGCTTGGTCTGTTTGTGTTGGATCCTTGCAAATGATTCGACGTTCCAGACTGGTGGTGGCTCTACAGGGACCAGCCCCCGTGGAGCTCGAGCATCGCTCTTTTGGCCACTGTCCATAGATCAGAGGAAAGCTTAGCTGCTCTGACGTCCTGCAGAGATGTGACCTGCATCCACTATTCATGGCCGTCAGTTGCGTAACTTGAAGTTCCGATGCATAAGCCCAACAGGGCCCCAATTATTGCAAAACTTTAATAGGCCAAAGGAACCTTTGCGGCCTCCTAGACTCCAGGACCTCGAAGTGCTTGCAGCCCCTACACCTGGTATAATTATGTCCCGGATGACCACAATCCCTTCTGACTCCCACATCATCGGATCAGGCAGCACGCCGCCACCTGATTGGCTGAATTGCTCTCTAAGACCTTGTGCAGTAGTGACCCCAATATATAGTACAGGACGATCCGTCAGTGTCATACTCCTCGTACCAAGATTCCGAAAACCAGTGTCGAGCTCCTCGTACCAAGACTCCTCTTACCAGTGTCATACTCCTCGTACTGGTGTTGGGTTCTTCGTACCAAGACTGCTCGTGCCAGTGTCGGACTCCTCGTACCAGTGTCGGGCTCCTCGTACTGGTGTTGGGTTCTTCGTACCAAGACTGCTCGTGCCAGTGTCGGGCTCCTCGTTCCAGTGTCGGGCTCCTCGTTCCAGTGTCGGGCTCCTCGTACCAGTGTCGGACTCTTCGTACTGGCGTTGGGTTCTTCGTACCAAGACTGCTCGTTCCAGTGTCGGGCTCCTTGTACCAGTGTCGAACTCCTCGTGCCAGTGTCGGGCTTCTCGTACCAGTGTCGGGCTCCTCGTGCCAGTGTTGGGCTTCTCGTACCAGTGTCGGGCTCCTCGTACCAGTGTTGGACTCCTCGTGCCGGTGTCGAACTCCTCGTGCCAGTGTCTGGCTTCTCGTACCAGTGTCGGGCTCCTCATACCAGTGTTGGACTCCTCGTGCCAGTGTCGGGCTCCTCGTAGCAGTGTCGGGCTCTTCGTACCGGTGTTGGGTTCTTTGTACCAGTGTCGGGCTCCTCGTGCCGGTGTCGGGCTCCTCGTGCCGGTGTCGGGCTCCTCGTACCAAGACTGCTCGTACCAGTGTCGGGCTCCTTGTACTCCATTAGAGATGCACAGATCGTTTCTCCGGTCACGAGGGTCATTAGGGAAATTAAACAGACGTATTTCTGAACCACTTACAGCAGATTTAAATGGCAAGTGTCACTATGATGGACGTCTTACATAAGAATATCAGTCTGATACCATAATGGAGGAAGACTGAGGTATAGAAGCCTCATTTCAGTGCAAAAATCAGGATGTTGAAGCCCTGAGAGCGCTCACTTTTCAGCATTCCTTTAATAAGCTCCGCCCTTTTTGTGGACCGCTTCGAGGGGCTGCTTTAAAATCTGTAGATCTGTTATATTGGTAAATTTGTGCTAAGAATTTGACCTTTATATTAATAAATGTAATTATAGTCCTGCCACAGTCTGCAAAAGAGGAGGAGGAGCTAAAAAGGTCACTTCGTGGTTCTGTGCCGTCACATGACCTCTCTCACCCAATCAGTAGCCCTAAACAAAGCATCATATGACCTATATTCCATCATGTGATCCCTTTCAGAGCTCCTTATTGGCTGAGAGGTCATGTGATAAAACGCAGCAGAGCTACAAAGTGCTTTCTTTTGCCCTTTTTGCCCCCTTGAGGGGGCTCTGTAGAGGGTCTACATTTATGAAGCCCTTATATAATAGATCTATAGGTAGTTATTGATGGCTTTTCTACACTGATACATTATAACAGACGCCATGAACTGTTTACACGGGGGAGGCAGTCGCACTCCGGTCACTTCTAGGCTTCAGTCCAAATTCTGAGAGGAGCTGGAAGAGTTTATTGATTTCAGAAAACTCCTTATCTGGCAATTCCCTAATACTCCAGGATACAGGGGTCTGAATGTGTTTGGGGAGTCTGGGGTGGGGTCAGGGCGGTGCCTGGACTTCACTATGCAATAAAGGGTTAATAATAATGGGGTCTGATATTTTATTATAGGGATCTGGTCTGAGGTCTGATATACAGGATCTGGTCTGATATACAGGACCTGGTCTGAGGTCTGATATACAGGACCTGGTCTGAGGTCTGATATACAGGACCTGGTCTGAGGTCTGATATACAGGATCTGGTCTGAGGTCTGATATACAGGATCTGGTCTGATATACAGGACCTGGTCTGGGGTCTGATATACAGGATCTGGTCTGAGGTCTGATATACAGGATCTGGTCTGAGGTCTGATATACAGGATCTGGTCTGATATACAGGACCTGGTCTGAGGTCTGATATACAGGACCTGGTCTGGGGTCTGATGTTCCGTTATTAATGGGTCTCCTCTGGTGTCTGAATACATTCATGGGTGCAGGCTGCAGTTAGTAATAAATATAGGTGTCACGTTCGGGGATTGATCCAGGTATGGGGGTGTTGATATGTTTGGGGGGGGGGGTTGGGATCTGACTTACACCTGCAGTGAGGACTGTCTCAGGAATGGGGGTGTAGATATGTTTGGGGGGGGGGTTGGGATCTGACTTACACCTGCAGTGAGGACTGTCTCAGGTATGGGGGTGTTGATATGTTTGGGGGGGGGGTTGGGATCTGACTTACACCTGCAGTGAGGACTGTCTCAGGAATGGGGGTGTAGATATGTTTGGGGGGGTTAGTGTGGGATTTGTTATACACCTGCTATGAGGATGGTCTCAGGTATAGGGGTGTAGATATGTTGGGGGGGGGGGGGGGTCTGGTTTGGGACTTGATATAAACCTGCAGTGAGGACTGTCTCAGGTATGCGGGTGTAGATTTGCTATACACCTGCAGGTATATGATTAGGGGTGTTGGTGTGGAATTTGTTATACACCTGCAGTGAGGATGGTCTCAGGTATAGGGGTGTACATATGTTGGGAGTGGGGTGGTTGGGTTGGTTTGGGATTCGATTTACATCTGCAGTGAGGACTGTCTCAGGAATGGGGGTGTAGATATGTTTGGGGGGGTTGGTGTGGGATTTGTTATACACCTGCAGTGAGGATGTTCTCAGGTATAGGGATGTAGATATGTTTGGGGGCGGGGGTTCGTTTGTGACTTGATTCATATCTGTAGTGAGCATGGTCTCAGGTATAGGGATGTACATATGTTTGGGGGGGGGTGGTCTGGGATGTAATTTACATCTGCAGGGAGTGTGGTCTCTGGTATGGGGGTGTAGATATGTTTGGGGGGGGTTGGTTTGGGATTTTATTTACACCTGCAGTGAGGACTGTCTCAGGTATAGGGATGTAGATACGTTTGGGGGGGTAGGTTGGTTTGGGATTTGATTCACATCTGCAGTGAAGATGGTCTCAGGTATGGGGGGTGTAAATATTTTTGGGGGGGGGTTGGTTTGGGAGTAGATTTACACCTGCAGTGAGGATGGTCTCGGGTATAGGGATGTAGATATGTTTGGGGGGGGGGGGGGTCTGGGATGTAATTTACATCTGCAGGGAGTGTGGTCTCTGGTATGGGGGTGTAGATATGTTTGGGGGAGTTGGTTTGGGATTTTTTTTTATACACCTGCAGTGATGATGGTCTCAGGTATAGGGATGTAGATATGTTTGGGGGGGTGGTTTGGGATTTGAATTACATCTGCAGTGAGGCTGGTCTCATGTATGTGGGTGTAGATATGTTTGGGGGGGGGGGGGGGGGTTGGGATTTCATTTACATCTCCAGTGAGGATGGTCTCAGGTATGGGGGTGTAGATATGTTTGGGGGGGGGGGGGAGGTCTGGGATGTGATTTACATCTGCAGGGAGTATGGTCTCAGGTATGGGGGTGTAGATATGTTTGGGGGGGGGGGGTTTGGAATTTGAATTACATCTGCAGTGAGGATGGTCTCAGGTATGTGGGTGTAGATATGTTTGGGGGGGGGGGGTCTGGGATGTGATTTACATCTGCAGGGAGTATGGTCTCAGTCTCAGGTATGGGGGTGTAGATATGTTTGGGGGGGGGGGTTTGGAATTTGAATTACATCTGCAGTGAGGATGGTCTCAGGTATGTGGGTGTAGATATGTTTGGGGGGGGGGGGTCTGGGATGTGATTTACATCTGCAGGGAGTATGGTCTCAGGTATGGGGGTGTAGATATGTTTGGGGGGGTCTGGGATGTGATTTACATCTCCAGGGAGTATGGTCTCAGGTATGGGGGTGTAGATATGTTTGGGGGGGGGGGGTTTGGAATTTGAATTACATCTGCAGTGAGGATGGTCTCAGGTATAGGGATGTAGATATGTTTGGGGGGGGGGTTTGGGATTTGAATTACATCTGCAGGGAGTATGGTCTCAGGTATAGGGATGTAGATATGTTTGGGGGGGGGTTTGGGATTTGAATTACATCTGCAGTGAGGCTGGTCTCAGGTATGTGGGTGTAGATATGTTTGGGGGGGGGGGGGGGGTTGGGATTTCATTTACATCTCCAGTGAGGATGGTCTCAGGTATGGGGGTGTAGATATGTTTGGGGGGGGGGGTCTGGGATGTGATTTACATCTGCAGGGAGTATGGTCTCAGGTATGGGGGTGTAGATATGTTTGGGGGGGGGGGGGGTTTGGAATTTGAATTACATCTGCAGTGAGGATGGTCTCAGGTATGGGGGTGTAGATATGTTTGGGGGGTTGGGGATTTCATTTACATCTGCAGTGAGGATGGTCTCCGGTATGGAGGTGTAGATATGTTTGAGGGGCTTTGGTTTGGGATTTGATATACACCTGTCTCTCTTTCTTAGCTGTTCTTTGTGGAGTTGCCCACATGCGATTGTCCTCTCAGAGGGTCCGGTGTTTCTCCTAATCTGCTCAGTGCTGGAGTCTTCCAGGAATAGTGATAGTGTTGCCCCCCGTGACCTCGCGTACCCTCGCACACAGTCAGCACTTCCTGTGAAACGCCACCGGCGCGGCTCTCACTATTGTTAAGCCGTGTTTCATTGAAGGGGAAAAAAAAAAATAAAAAATAAAAAAGGAATTATTTACTATGAGCGGTGTCCTGTTTGTTTGGTACTGGCTGGGAATTCGCAGGCCAGCCGAGTCTCAGTGTTAGCGGCACGGACCTCCAGCCATGGCCATTGACTGGCGGAGGGGGGAGGGGGAGACTTCAGACCAGGTAAACAGGATCAGAGGTGCCAGGGGGGGAGCGGGTCACCAGGGAGCGGGTCACCAGATTGGTTTCCAGTGGAGTCTGATAAGTCCCGGAATGTCCGCTCTTCCTGCGGAATGTTGTCAACACGACCACGGACGCTCACTTTGTTTGTTTGTTCCTGTTCCGTTCGGTTTCCGGAAGGCTCCGGACTACGAGCGAAGACCTACAAGGTGAAGAGAAATAAAAATATTCACACGCGTCCTCCATCCAGACGTCTCCGAGACTGGGAAACAACTCGGGCAGGAATTCAGTGTCTGACTCCATATAATGCTATGTGTTCTTATTTGTTTTGATGAAATAACATTTCCCTACCCCTCACTCTATTTATTAATTCCTGGGAAAATACAGATTATACACATCATGCAAAATTAACTTATGTAGTCATGAGAAAAAGTAAGTACACCCTCTTTGGATCTTATGGTTTAATAAACGTCCGTTCCTTAGAGGTTCTTAAAATTGGGGAAGTCTTAACAACACGTGACCAATTACTCCGTGTCATTATTTGACAAAATGTAGAAGCAATGTGTGAAAATGTAAGTACACCCCCTAAATCATCAACTTGTAGAACAGCAATGATGTGAAGTAAAGGTTTTCTGTACAAATTGTGTCTGTCTCGCTTTGTTCTGGAGGAATTTTGGCTCGCTGCTTGATGTTTGTGGACATTTGAGTACGCTGAGCGCTCTTAAAGGGGTTAGTCCCATCTTCATAAATGCGTATTGTCAGATAGTGCTTGTAAATACAGGCAGTTTTGCAATTTACTGCATATTAAAGGGAACCTGTCCAGTCGCTTTACCCCCTCTAACCTGTCACTATCTGTCCCTGCACCTTCCTAGCTGTTCCCTAACCATCCCTGTCTGCTCTAAAGGTACCCTATAAAGAGGGAGAAAAATAACTTCTAAAGTTACATATAGTCTCCAGTTGGAAACTGGAAAGGCGGGCTCCGGGCACCGTTCATGTGGTACGGGTGCATGCGCAGTTCGCATATTGAAGCCGGTCCGTACCACGTGATCAGCCCCACAATGCACTGGACCAGATGTGACGTTCCGGCCGATGCTTCATAGGAGCAGAAGAGGCGGCAACTTCAAAAATAGGAGGAGATCAAGAGACAGAATATGACACCCAGCGGGGCGTGCAGAAACCAAGTAAGGAGGAGGAATGGAGCCCGGAGCCCGCTTTTCCAGTCTCCAACTGGAGACTGTATGTAACTATATAAGTTATTTTTCTACCTCTTTATAGGGCGCTTTCACCATGCTAGGAAGGTGCAAGGACAGATAGTGATAGGTTAGAGGGGTTTAAAGCGACCTGACAGGTTCCCTTTAAAGGGGAACTCCTTGGAGAGAGAACTTTTTAGTACAGTCCCTGCGCTCCTACATGATGAAGCAGAGCCGTACGCTGCAGTTCTAGGATCTATAGATCACTTATACTTCAATAAAATCATACCTGCTGTTTTGCTCTGACCCTCAACCTAAGGGGACCAAGAATGTCAGCTTCATACTGTTGATAAGAAGAGGAGTGTCGGGGGCATGGTTCCTGGCAGCTACAGGATCATCCTACATTCCAGCCCCCTCACACTTCTGTATGAGCAGTATTGTAGAGAAAGCACACGTTTTCTGCACCCAAGAACACTGCAAATAAATGCAGCATGAATGCTGAGAAGAATGCAAAAATATAAATGCAAGAGCTGACATACTGCAGATCTGATAAAAATGCTTTGTAGGTTCATATCTGCAAGGAAAAAATCTGTATCCATAGTGCTACAGTTTCAGGGGACAGGAATCTACCAACTGCTACGGGGGAGAGAGACCATGCCAGTGATGAATGATCAATGTAGTGCTCTGCCTGTGCTCCTAGCCTGATACATGGCAGTACACATTATGCACCATCATATCATTAAACAGCAAATGATCACAGCGTGTATTTATATCTGCTTGGTGACATGATTGCTATTTCAAGCCAGGATACCCCTTGTCACATCACATAGGGTGTATATCAGGGGCTGGATTCTACTGTGACAAAGGGGACAGTGGCCACACCCCCTTACATGCCCCCTCTTCATACAGAAGTGTGAGAGGGCATGAGTGTAGGATGATCCTGCAGTTCCCAGCATCCACACCCCCGACACCTGCTCTCTGCAACAGCATGAGAGTGAAATTCTTGAACCCACGAGGGAGGGTAAAGCTGAGGAGCAGATATGATTTTATTGAATTATAAGAGATCTATAGATCCTAGAACTACAGTGTACAGCTCTGCTTCATCATGTAGCAAGCGCAGGGACTTTGCTAAAAATGTTCTCTCCCTGGAGTTCCCCATTAAGAGTTTACCTTTTTGCCCAACAGCAGAACATGCGCAGCGCTTAAGGTTTTTTTTTTTAATGAGCTTGTAAACATTGCTCTGAATCTGTTAACTTCTACAAGTGCACGAGCTAGATCGCAGTGGTGGTCGGTCTCCGTGACAACAGACTGCAAATAATAATGGTAATATCTCAAAAACAGCTGCAAATTTTAATAAGCAGCAAATTATAAAAGAGCTCATATTTATAAGCACTGTCCAACAATATCGGTCTATTAAGATGGTTATAACCTTCACTGCATTTCATTGTGTTGATGTCTGGAGGTGTGACTGAGTCATTGCAGCACATTGATTCTGTTTCTGCTGTAGTTCTTTCCTTTGTGTCTGTGCTATGCATTTCCTAGCAGACATTTTCAAACACAGGTTCCTCGACCTCACTTCTCTATTTTACAGACTATCACTAGGTCAAAAGCACCCAGATTTGACTCTTATTTTATTCTCGTTGCTCCCCTGATTATTCTGGTTTTCGTTTTCTGTAATTCCACCATACAGTTCCGGAGATACGGGCCTTTTTTATTCAGTGCAAATTTGTATGGTCATTCTATAGGGATGTGGCTCCTTGGGGGTGTGTCTTTGACTACTCTGAATAATTGCCCTGAGAGCCCCGCCCCCTTTTAAAGACCATTGGAAGTAGCACTATATAAAAAGGTCTGTATCTCTGGAACCATATGGCGGATTTACAATATAAAACAAGTGGCATACTCGGGATCAGAGGGAATCCAATAAGAACAAGATCTGGTCCCTTCTGACCTTGTGAAGGTCCTCTTTAAGGGTGATTACCGGTGATTACTGCATTGTATTTTTGTACTATATTTTACCTATTTGTTGACTGTTTCGTGTTGTGTGTAAGGTATTTCAAGCCTTTATGGCGGATTTAAGTTTGGTTTATCGCTGTTGCTGTCTAGTTCTCATTGCAGAATATATTACCGTACTTTAGAGGCTGGGTGATTATGACAACATTGTTGCAGAGTTTTTATACTTTTCTATCAACACGAGTAAATTCAGGAGATTTAATTAAAGGGGTTTCCACCAAATAAAATAAATAAAAGCACTATACTCCTCTCCCATACCGGCGTTTTTTCAGTGGTCTCCCAGGGATGGCGTGACATTATGACATGTGAGCCACTAGCAGCTGCTGCTCTCTCACTTCTTCCATTATTCCAAGGTTCAGACGAACCTTAGACTAATGAAAATGGTGAGAGCGGAGCGGTCAATGAGTAGTTCTACAAACTGATGTCATTTATTTATTAGAAAGAACAGGCTTTCTCCTTGCAACCCTATTAAAACCGCCATACTTGTTCAGTCTTTTTCTAATTGTACAGTCAGAGGCCTTTAGAGTCTGAGCTTTAGCTCTTGTTGTTTGTTCTTTCTTCTGCAATGTCTCGAGCATCGCCTGGTCTGAACTCGGGATGATTTTCCTGGGACGTCCTCTCCTGGGGAGATTGTCAATTGTCTTGAATGTTTTCAACTTGTGAATTATCTTTTTCTATGTAGACTGATAGACTCCAAGTGTTTTGTAAATGACCTCATAACCCCTCCACGATCAATGGGCAGCCACAAATAGCTTCTCAAAGATCGGCGCTGATGTCTTTGCCCCTTGACATTATGTTAATGCACAAAAAAGCTCCAGACCAGCAAACTGCCAAAACTTCTGCTCTTATAGAGGAGGTCACACTTGCTGATGAATAGTAAATCGTGGATATTTGATTAGCAGAACCGGCTGCTACTTTCCTTATTGGTTCCTATGGAAGCAGTAAGGGTGGACTTAATTTTGCAAACATTGCTTTTGTATTTTGGCTTAGGTATTGGTAAATAAATAACGGCACTGTGTTGGCTGCCATGTGTTGTTAATTTAAGGTTGTATTCACCTAATTCCAGGACTTTTTAAGGAACAGATGGTTTCTTTAACTTGTCTGGATCATAGAATGCATAGAGGGTGTACTTAATTTTTCTTATGACTATTTATTTGGATGTGTTCTGGATACATTGTGTTACAAGGGATGGTAAAGCCGTTAAGTAATCAGGTAGCAGGTGTCACTGGGTGGCACATCGGTAAGGGAATTTGGAAGCAGGATGGTAAGATGGGCTAAGGCATTCAGGAGAGCTAGTCTGACCCGTAGACTGGGGTCCCTAGATACCCTGTTCCCAGAGGTACCTCTGAAGGTGAGGAGGTCTGGGTCGCCACCTTTGCCTCATGTTTCTGATAAGCCCTAAACTAAGAGCCCCTACTTCCATCAACTTACTGGGGAAACACAGCAACTCCTACAGGTGAGTTCACCACTCGAGGTCCTTGTAAAGATTAAACTCTATCAGTGACACCTAGTGGAAGGAAGTGGAACTACTTAAAAGGCTAAGAGAGTGGACAACTACGTCAGCTGACAGCAGTTCACCTGCGACTAGAGAGCCACACTTCACAGCGGCTTGTGGCATTAACTCCGGATAGCCAAATGAAATGTAAACTACACCAGCATTTCACATGACTGCAAAGCAGTCAACACTTGGCACTATATGTATTCATAGGTTTATCTAACCAATGCCAATACAACACTTGCTACCTGTTTAAACAAGTAGCTAACGCATTTTGTTTGTGTCACCTCGATGGTTATCTTTCTAGATGGATTGTATAATTGTCACATGATCTGGGTGTGGGATGATCACCGGGATCCCCACTGATCCCAGATCAGAAGCCCCGAAGGTAGAAAGTTGGTCTAATGTGCTCACTATAACTTCATTCAGACAGGAGATTTATGGACCCCCATTCTCATGACCAGTCGGGTCCCAGCAGTGAGACCCTCAGCGATCATACACTACTTTTGTCACCTATTCCTAAAATGCAAAAACAACCTTGGTACACTGTGTAAATATGTATCATGGATCCAGATATAAACTACCATTAAAAAGTTTGCGGGTCAGTTAGAAATGTCCTTAGTTTTGAAAGAAAAGTACATTATTTTCAATGAATCTAACATTAAATGATTCAGAAATACAGTCTACACATTGTTAATATGATAAATGACTATTCTAGCTGCAAACATCTAGTTTTATATGCAATATCTACATAGGTGTATAGAGGCCCATTTCCAACAACCACCACTCCAGTGGTTTAATGGTACATTGTGTTTGCTAACTGCAAAAGAAGGCTAATGGATGTTTAGAAAACCTTGTACAAGTATGTTAGTACAGCTGAAAACGGTTTGGGTGATTAGAGAAGCTATACAATTGACCTTCCTTTGAGCTAGTTGACAATCTGGAGCATTACATTTGTTTGTTCTATGAAACTCTAAAAATGGTCAGAAAAAAGAACTTTCATGTGAAACCGACAGTCTATTCTTGTTCTTAGAAATGAAGGCTATTCCATGCAAGAGATTGTCAAGAAACTGAAGATTTCCTACACGGTGTGTACTACTCCCTTTAGAGGAGAGGAAAAACGGCTCTAACCAGAGTAGAAAGAGAAGTGGGAGGCCCCGCTGCACAACTGAGCAACAAGACAAGTACATTAGAGTCTCTAGTTTGAGAAATTATTCTGAAAATAAATGCACAATATATTTACTCCAGTAAAGAAAAATCCCAACCTTTAGATAGTTTAGGGGTTTTCAAGGGGTGACCGGCTGCATTGTAAATGACCGATATATATATCACATAGATGGCTGTCCATGTTGCGGGACCGAAGTCCTTACTCATAGGCTGAGTTTCCCTATTCTGAAAATAAATGCACAATATATTTACTCCAGTAAAGAAAAATCTCAATCTTCAGATAGTTTAGGGGTTTGTCCGGCTGCATTGTAAATGGCCGATATACATCACAGAGATGACTGTCCTCTGGGGTGTAAATCTGGAGGTTCCTCTGGGAGGTTTTAAGGGATTCAAGCCAGGTTAATAGACAACTTGAGACAGGTACCCATGGGTGTGTCTCGCCTGTTAAGATGGAGTATGTGTTTGACATGTGGAGAGGGGGAGAGACTGCAGCCAGTATGGAGACTGCTGGGCTGTGGGAAGTGTACCTGAACCTACCTAATTCCGGATGTAATCCCTTATAGTTGAATGATTGGAAACCTAACTCTCCAAATGGGAAGCCCAGATTTAGGCTGGTGGCGGTTCATCTACTGGAACAATTGTCAAGATATTAGGTGGGTCTGACTCGCAAGTATACTACAATGGGAACGTCCAGAGCATCCCTTTAACTTTAGGGAGCATAATAGTCATTAGGTCATTCCAAAAGTCTCTAATATTGTGATGGTTTACACGCAGACCCTTAACCTTCGTCCATCATGTGACCACGTCTCATGACAGAGCACCAAGAATTGCAGATCCTGAAGATCTCACTTCTGCTATCCCAGCCCGACAATGTCAGCAGAGTTCATTGTTTTCTCGCCTCAAGGCTGCAAATCTATGAGGCAAAAACATATTTCAGCTTTTTCCAACTTGTTGATTTTGCTTTAGAAGTAAGAAGTCACGATAATAACTGTGCCACAGGCTTTGTTGCTCAATATTTTAAGAATATACTAAAGTATAGAGCGAAGACGGGCTGTCATCTGCCATAAATATGTCATTTTCATACCTAATGTAAATGCCGCTGTTCTCCTGAATCCGGCGCTTCTTTACTTTTCTTCCTGGGCCTCTTTGTTCCTGAGATATGGCCTCCTGTTTCTTGTTTATGTCTAGCCTTGTTGGACAGTTGGGTGTGGTTCTTTGACCACACCCACTTGTATATCAATATTAGATTTATATGCAGGGAAGAGAGAGCTGTATCTCAGGAAAATTGAGGCCTAGTAGTAAACAGGAGTAACATAACTGGATTCAGGACACCCCCTTTAGCACCAGATAAGAAAATATCACAATTATAAGTAGTAGAAATAAACTTAAAGATGACCTGTCACTTGCCAGACATATATATGATATTTTTTTAATTGCCGCTGTTTTCCTGAATCCGACGCTGCCTTTCTTTTCTTCCTGGGCCCCTCTGTTCCTGAGATATGGACTCCACTTTGTTTATAAATCTAGCCTTGTTAGACAGTTGGGCGGGGTCCTCTGATGACCACACCCACTTGCCTAAAAACACAAGACTTACATGCAGGGAAGATGGAACTGTATGTCAGGAACGGAGAGGTGCGGGACGTAAAGAAAAACATTGCTGGATTCAGGAGAACAGCGGCTGTCACACCAGATATGAAAATGACATACCGTATATACTCGTGTATAAGCCGAGTTTTTCAGCCCAAAAATTGGGCTGAAAAGTCCCGTCCCCCGGCTTATACACGGGTCAATACGGTAATTCTGTGCTGGGGAGGCTGGAGGAGGCGGGGGAGGCTGATGACTGAGCAGCCAGTCACGTGGGGCCGCTCATTAGATATGCACGGCTCCCCCCGTCCATCACAGCAGCAGGGGGAGCCGTGCATACAGCCCCCCAGTGTATACAGGCAGCCCCCCAGTGGCACTCGCCCCCCATCATGTGAAGAGCCCCCACACTGTGCAGAGCCCCCCCCGCTGCATTATCTTACCATCCAGGGTCTTCTTCACCGCGGGTCCTGCAGTCATCATCGCGCGCTGTGTTCAGGTCTAACGTGACCCGGCGCGATGACGTCATCTCACTGCGACCGCCGGGTCACATGAGACCGGGAACACAGCGCGCGAGGATGACTGGAGAACCTGCGGTGAAGACGACCCTGGATGGTAAGATAATGCAGCGGGGGGGAACTCTGCACAGTGTGGGGGGCTCTTCAAATGATGGGGGGGTGAGTGCCACTGGGGCCTGCTGTATACCCCTGGGGGCCTGCTGTATACCATACTGCTGGGGCCTGTATACCATACTGCTGGGGCCTGTATACCACTGGGGGGGCCTGTATACCTCACTGCTGGGGGCCTGTATACAATACCGCTGGGGGCTGTATACCACTGGGGGGACCTGTATACCTTACTGCGGGGGCTGTATACCTGTCCTGGTGGCTGTATACCATACTACTGGGGCCTGTATACCACTGGGAGGGCCTGTATACCACACTGCTGGGGGCTGTATACCTCACTGCTGGGGGTTGTATACCTGTGCTGGGGTCCACCCTCGGCTTATACGCGAATCAATAAGTTTTCCCAGTTTTTGGGGGCAAATATAGGGGGGTCGGCTTATACACGAGTATATACGGTACTTATAAGTAGTAGAAATAAACTTAAATAGGATCTGTCACTAAACATAATTATGTCATACTAGATGGGTGCCCGATGCACAATGCATCGGGATTCTAGCAGAGCGAGTCTCTGACTCGCAATGGCCGCTCCGCGGCCAATGCTTCGCGCTGCTAAGGCGACTCGCCATGCCGCTGCGCGGGCATAGCGAGTCGCCTTAGAGCTGCTCGCAATGGCCGCTGCGCGGCCAATGCTTAGTTCGTATCCACATGACACGCTGACTCGCAGCGAGAGTGGTCTCAAAAGGGGCAAGAAACCCATTCGTGATTATATAATAGATTACCTTTACCTGGTAAATGTCGCTGTTCTCCTGAATCCAGCAATGTATTTCTTTTCTTCCTGGGCCTCACCGTTCCCGAGATACAGCTCTCTCTTCCTTGCATATAAATCTAGCTTTGTTAGCCAAGTGGGCGTGGTCATCAGAAGATCCTGCCCGATTGTCTAACAAGGCTAGATTACTATACAACAAAGAAGGATCTGTATCTCTGGAGAGGAAAGGCCCAGTAAGAAAAGAAATAGATCGGAGGATTCAGGAGAATAGCAGCATTTACCAGGTAAAGAAAATATTAGTTTATTTCCAATACTTGTAAGTGTTTGGGGATATGGACTAGACACAATATAATTTTAATTCATTGAAGGATGTAGAAAAAAGTAATAATTGTCGGGATCCGTAGGAATGTTGTACCGTGACACATAGGAAAGTGATAGATACCTCACTCGTTTCACAATCAGGCGATCGATAAGGCAGATATGTAGTTTATGGCTTTACAGGGGTAATCTGCACAGTCCTTACCTTGGAATACCTCTGTGGACAGGTCATCAGGATTTACACAATGTGATGACATCCTACATAGCGATGAGGTGACACCGGCTGTGATGGAGTGCCGCGCTGCAGCTGATCAGGACATTCTCCGGCTCATTCATCCCGCGCTGCCCGCACTCATTCACACCAATCACAAAAGACGGGGATTTTTATCCGCATCCTTTCTACGGCTAAATAAATCAAAGATGATCCGGCGCTGTTTATGTAGAATTTCCTGGAAGCCGCACACAATCAGGGGCCTCATTCCAGCGGAGGATGTGGAGCGCGGCGTATTGACAACAGGTTTAGTGCATTGTCCATGTGAATGTGCGGCCGGCTTATCCAGAGAATGGCCTCCCGCAGGGAGATCACTGTCACCGGCCCCTACACCATCGCCTGCCACGTGCGGATGTCACCATGTGACACCGCCACCGAGAAATGCTGGACATGGCCTGAAAACACAAAGCGGCATGCCAGTCACTAAATATAAAGAATGCAGTAAATAACTCGACATGTGGAGGGGAAATAGTGCACCAAACTGAGTACAAGAATATAACTACTATAATACTGCTCCTATGTACAAGAATATAACTACTATAATACTGCTCCCTATATACAAGAATATAACTGCTATAATACTGCTCCTATATACAAGAATATATCTACCATAATGCTGCTCCTATATACAAGAATATAACTACTATAATACTGCCCCTATATACAAGAATATAACTACTATAATACTGTCCCTATGTACAAGAATATAACTACTATAATACTGCCCCTATGTACAAGAATATAACTACTATAATACTGCTCCTATGTACAAGAATATAACTACTATAATACTGCTCCCTATATACAAGAATATAACTGCTATAATACTGCTCCTATATACAAGAATATATCTACCATAATGCTGCTCCTATATACAAGAATATAACTACTATAATACTGCTCCTATATACAAGAATATAACTACTATAATGCTGCTCCTATATATAAGAATATAACTACTATAATACTGCCCCTATATACAAGAATATAACTACTATAATACTGCCCCTATATACAAGAATATAACTACTATAATACTGCTCCTATATACAAGAATATAACTACTATAATACTGCTCCTATGTACAGGAATATAACTACTATAATACTGCCCCTATGTACAAGAATATAAATACTATAATACTGCTCCTATGTACAAGAATATAACTACTATAATACTGCTCCTATGTACAGGAATATAACTACTATAATACTGCCCCTATGTACAAGAATATAACTACTATAATACTGCTCCTATATACAAGAGTATAACTACTCTAATACTGCTCTTATATACAAGAGTATAACTACTATAATACTGCCCCTATGTACAAGAATATAACTACTATAATAATACTGCTCCTATATACAAGAATATAACTACTATAATACTCCTATGTGCAAGAATATAACTACTATAATACTGCCCCTATATACAAGAATATAACTACTATAATACTGCTCCTATGTACAAGAATATAACTACTATAATACTGCCCCTATGTACAAGAATATAACTACTATAATAATGCTCCTATATACAAGAGTATAACTACTATAATACTGCTCCTATATACAAGAGTATAACTACTATAATACTGCTCCTATATACAAGAATATAACTACTATAATACTGCTCCTATGTACAAGAATATAACTACTATAATACTGCTCCTATATACAAGAATATAACTACTATAATAATGCCCGTATGTGCAAGAATATAACTACTATAATACTGCCTCTATATACAAGAATATAACTACTATAATACTGCTCCTATGTACAGGAATATAACTACTATAATACTGCCCCTATGTACAAGAATATAACTACTTTAATACTGCCCCTATGTACAAGAATATAACTAGTATAATACTGCCCCTATGTACAAGAATATAACTACTATAATACTGCCCCTATGTACAAGAATATAACTACTATAATACTGCCCCTATATACAGAATATAACTACTATAATACTGCTCCTATATACAAGAATATAACTACTATAATACTGCCCCTATATACAAGAATATAACTACTATAATACTGCCCCTATGTACAAGAATATAGCTACTATAATACTGCTCCTATATACAAGAATATAACTACTATAATACTGCTCCTGTGTACAAGAATATAACTACTATAATACTGCTCCTATATACAAGAATATAACTACTATAATACTGCTCCTATGTACAAGAATGTAACTACTATAATACTGCCCCTATGTACAAGAATATAACTACTATAATACTGCCCCTATGTACAAGAATGTTCGATTTGACCCTTATTGCTACTTATCTAATCTGCACTTGTCTTTCTAATATATGACACAGGTGCACAGATCCCGCCTGTATTTATTAACTAAAACTGATACTTGTGTGTACATTTTCTCCTTTTATAATTGCATTAAATGAATGAATTGCAGCCTGTCTCCCACTGTCTGATGATCTGACTGCTTGTGTCCTTGCCGTTCCCAGGTCTTCCTGAACAGTACTACAGCCTGACGTGGTTCCTGAGCCCTATCCTCGGTTTGATATTTACTCCTCTCATTGGTTCAGCCAGTGACCGCTGTACACTTCGATGGGGCCGCCGGCGGCCCTTCATCCTCGGCCTCTGTGTCGGGGTTCTGCTGGGTGTTGCACTTTTCCTCAACGGTTCTGTGATCGGTAAGTAACAAGCCCTCAATCTTTGGTTTATTATTAAAAATGAGGAACTGTATCAATCTAATCATTAATGGAATATCTTGGCGAAATTTTATAAATGTTTATAATTTGTATACCCCTGTAAGGGTGCGCTCACATCTGCATCTGCGAGAAAAGTATCAGTGTGTCATGCGTTTTGCATTGGCAGAATCCACTGAAATACGCAGCATGCTGCAAACTTTCTTTCGGCACGTTTCTCGCAGATGAAAAACTCGCAGATCTGCATTGCACTATAGGTTAACATGGTATGCGAGTGCAGGCTGATGTTTTATCAGATTGCACTTGTATACCTTTTCCACTAATGTGAACACACCCTAAATTTCCATGTAGGGAGCTCCTCCTAGTGGTGTCTGCAGACAGAATCTTATCATGTATCTCTATATACAGGGAGATCCCCCCCAGTGGTGACTGCAGACATAATCTTATCATGTATCTCTGTATACAGGGAGCTCCCCCTAGTGGTGACTGCAGACAGAATCTTATCATGTATCTCTGTATACAGGGAGCTCCTCCTAGTGGTGACTGCAGACAGAATCTTATCATGTATCTCTGTATACAGGGAGCTCCCCCTAGTAGTGACTGCAGACAGGATCTTATCATGTATCTCTGTATACAGGGAGCCCCCCTAGTCGGTGACTGCAGACAGAATCTTATCATGTATCTCTGTATACAGGGAGCTCCCCCTAGTGGTATCTGCAGACAGAATCTTATCATGTATCTCTGTATATAGGGAGCTCCTCTTAGTGGTGAATGCAGACAGAATCTTATCATGTATCTCTGTATACAGGGAGCTCCCCCTAGTGGTGGCTGCAGACAGAATCTTATCATGTATCTCTGTATACAGAGAGGCTCCCCCTAGTGGTGTCTGCAGCAGAATCTTATCATGTATCTCTGTATACAGTGAGCTCCTCCTAGTGGTGTCTGCAGACAGATCTTATCATGTATCTCTGTATACAGGGAGCTCCCCCTAGTGGTGGCTGCAGACAGAATCTTATCAGTGTATCTCGTATGCAGGGAGCTCACCCTAGTGGTGGCTGCAGACAGAATCTTATCATGTATCTCTGTATACAGGAGCTCCCCCTAGTGGTGGACTGCAGACAGAATCTTATCATGTATCTCTGTATACAGGGAGCTCCCCTAGTGGTGACTGCAGACGAATTACATGTACTATACAGGAATCCCTATTGATGCAGAAGATGTTATCTTGTATACTCGTAGCAGGAGCTCACCCTAGTGGTGGCTGCAGACAATCTTATTGTATATCTTTGTATACAGGGAGCTCCCCCAGTGGTGACTGCAGACGAGTACCATGTATCTCTTAACGGAGTCCCTGTGTGATGCAGACAAATCTTACATGTATTCTAACAGGGAGCTCCCCCTAGTGGTGGCTGCAGACAGGAATCTTATTGTGTATCTCTGATACAGGAGCTCCTCCTAGTGGGGGCTGCAGACAGAATCTTATCATGTATTACTGTATACAGTGAGCTCCCCCTAGTGGTGACTGCAGACAGAATGTTATCATGTATTACTGTACACAGGGAGCTCCCCCTTGTGGTGAGTGGTGGTTTAATTGCCTTTTTAGGTAGAGCATGAGTGGCTCTGTCCTACATCTTTAGCTGTGACTGGAGAAAGACGTGATGTAACATCCTGCTGTAGGACGTCGGTACGTACAGTGGGGTCTGTGTTTGCTCTCGGACTGTTGTGTGTGACTCAGTAAGGAGCGCGGGGAGGGAATCGCTGCCAGCACTTGGCATGAGAAACCTTTAGGAACCTGTTCACAGGGAGATGTTTCCTGTTGTGAGCCGTTTTCCCTTTATTGCATATCTCACAATGCATCCTGTTTCCAGTATTATTTCATATATTATCTCCTTTCTCGCTCTCTGTTCTTTTCTGAGCCTCCTGTGGGAAGAAATGACTCCTTCCCAGCAAATAAATAACTGTGCCCTGAGGACCCGCGTAATACAGAACACCCTGACTCCAAGGGGCCCAGTTAGAGTGCAGTCACCTGGACAGAGGATGTACTGCAAAAAATAGGATACATCCTGGAGCTCGGCTCCTTGTGCAAGAATAGAATACTAGAATTGCAGTAAACACTGACACGGCAGTAGATCTATGTTCAAATTGCAGATTTTTATCATTCTGAGACTCCTGGTTCATGATGACTGTTGCATTGTGGGTATTCTTGCTGATGTGTATAGCTATGTATCACTCTCCGTAGGTCTTGCCATCGGAGATGTCCCGGAGAATCAGACTATTGGGATCGTCCTCACAGTTCTAGGTGTCGTGGTTTTAGATTTCTGCGCCGACGCCACAGAGGGGCCGATCCGTGCCTATCTACTGGATGTGGCGGATAACGAAGAGCAGGACATGGCGCTCAACATCCACGCCTTCTCCGCCGGTACGTGCCCAATCTGATCACCCTCCTGATTCTTGATATTTTGTAATTTACTAGTTGAGTTTTTAGTCGTGATGATCGGTGAGCGACAGTCCAGCTGATCACGATGATCAGTGAGTGACAGTCTGGCTAGTCACGATGATCGGTCAGCGACAGTCCGGCTGGTCACGATGATCGGTCAGTGACAGTCCGGCTGTCACGATGATCGGTCAGTGACAGTCCGGCTGGTCACGATGATCGGTCAGTGACAGTCCGGCTGTCACGATGATCGGTCAGTGACAGTCGGCTGGTCACGATGATCGGTCAGGACAGTCCGGCTGGTCACGATGATCGGTCAGTGACAGTCCGGCTGGTCACGATGATCGGTCAGCGACAGTCCGGCTGGTCACGATGATCGGTCAGTGACAGTCCGGCTGGTCACGATGATCGGTCAGTGACAGTCCGGCTGGTCACGATGATCGGTCATGACAGTCGCTGGTCACGATCGGTCAGTGACGTCCGCTGGTCACGATGATCGGTCAGTGACAGTCCGGCTGGTCACGATGATCGGTCAGTGACAGCCGGCTGTCACATGTTTGGTCAGGACGTCGCTGTCACGATGATCATGAGTCGCAGTCATCGCTACATTTCGGTGTCCAGTGTCACGATGATCGGTGACAGTCGCGACGGGTCGGGTTGGTCACGATGATCGGTCAGCGACAGTCCGTCTGGACATAATGATTGGTCAGTGTCATTACTTTTGGTAATTTCCATCTTTCTCCCCGCAGGTCTTGGTGGAGCGATCGGTTACATGCTCGGTGGTCTCGACTGGACTTCAACTTTCCTCGGTTCTATATTCAAGTCTCAGCAGCAAGTCCTTTTCTTTTTTGCCGCCATTATTTTTACCGTGTCTGTCGGCCTTCACCTCTTCAGTATTGAAGAAGACCAGTATAGCCCTCAGCAGGACCGCCTGGACGACGAAGCCGATACCTTGTCCAGCATGAGGCTGAACAGCACCCTGGTGCCCATGTCCCGTCTGAACGTCATCAACGAGGATGAGCCCTACTCCTCATTTCCAGACGAGGTCCAGTCCGAAAACGATCTCAATCTCGACTTTCTGGAAGTGGATATCGTAAGGAGCAAAAGTGATTCTGTCCTGCATATGCCTGATGCCACACTGGATTATGAGTCTGAGTTCCTACATTACATTGAACCCTCCATCTTCCAGGACTGTTCCTATCCTAACACACCACGCAGCACCAGCCAGGAACTTCTCAAATCCAAATTTAACCGTCTGTCCGCCTTCCTCAGGGAGAACGAAAGGGAAGAGGAGATGTTGCTCGATAATCACATTAATGAAGCTAAGGTTCCCAATGGCGGGAATGTCCTACAGAACGAGAACATGAACGGACACGCCAGGATCGGCATGAAGCAGTCCTGCACCGCCAGTTCCATGCGCCGCCGCCGACACATGTTCTATCGCCAGCCCTCCTACACCTTCTCCTATTACGGCAAAGTCGGTTCCCACCGATATCGCTTCAGGAGAGCCAACGCTATCCTGCTGATCAAGTCGTCCCGCAGCATGAATGATATCTACGACATGCAGAAGAGACAGCGCCAAAGGCAACGGCATCGGAACCAGAGTGGCACCACCAACTCCAGCGGCGACACCGAGAGCGAAGAAGGGGAGACTGAGACCACAGTCAGGCTGCTCTGGCTCTCCATGTTGAAGATGCCCAAAGAGCTGTTACGTCTCTGTTTGTGCCACCTACTGACCTGGTTTTCGATTATTGCCGAAGCAGTGTTCTACACAGACTTCATGGGTCAGGTCATCTTTGAAGGTGATCCTAAGGTACGTCATCCTATACAATATTCTTTTTTTTTGGAGGGTGTGTTGTTTTGGGTATAGAGGATGATAGGAGGATGTACGGGTGGCTGTGACTAGTGGAGAAAATAGTGAGACTTCTAGGGATGTAAGAGGTCTGCTGTGAATACTGTGGTAGTAAGAGACGTGCTATGACTACTGGGTTAGTAAGAGACCTGCTGTGACTATTAGGCTAGTAAGAGACCTGGTGTGACTCCTGGAATAATAAGAGACCTTTTGTGACTCCCGGGGCAGTCAGAGTCCTGCTGTGACTCCCGGGGCAGTCAGAGTCCTGCTGTGACTCCCGGGGCAGTCAGAGTCCTGCTGTGACTCCCGGGGCAGTCAGAGTCCTGCTAGACTCTCAAGTCCTGCTGTGACTCCCGGGGCAGTCAGAGTCCTGCTGTGACTCCGGGCAGTCAAGTCTGCTGTGACTGCTGTAGCTATGTTTTGCCTTTGCCTCTGCAGCTATTAGAGAATCCCTATCATTTCTTAATCATTTTTTTCAGGGACTTTCTAATTCCACAGAAGTACAACAGTACAACGCGGGGGTGCAGATGGGCTGCTGGGGCCTGGTCATCTACGCTGCGACTGCTGCCATTTGCTCAGGTAAGGCTGTTGCCAGTCACCCAGCTTCCCCAGACTCTGATGCATAATACCAGGATTTCTATGTTGCCTGTATCAGAACATGTGTCGTGTATAGATTAGATGTGATCGGCTCCTAACTGCGGTGTCCGCCTTGCTCTGGTGTCAGTGGTCAGATTGGCTGCTGAATGTAGGGTCCACCTTGCTCTGGGGTCAACGGTCAGATTGGCTCCTGACTGCGGGGTCCGCATGGCTCTGATGTCAGCGGTCAGATTGGCTCCTGACTGCAGGGTCTGCCTTCTCTGGTGTCAGCGGTTAGATCGGCTCCTGACTGCGGGGTCTGCCTGGCTTTGGTGTCAGCGGTCAGATTGGTTCCTGACTTTGGGGCCCGCCCGGCTCTGCTGTCAGTGGTCTTATCGGCTCCTGACAGTGGGGCCGCCTGGCTGTGGTGTCAGTGGTCACATCGGCTCCTGACTGTGGAGCCCGCCTGCTGACAGTGGTCAGACGGGAGTAGCAGTAATTAAATCCTGTATCATGCTGGTGAGGGATAAGCTGCAGCAGATGTTGCTGTTTCGTCCTTTCCTCATTTGCAGATGAATAGGGTTTATGAGGAGATGTGTCTCCCGTCAGCCGGTGACAACACGTGGATGTCCATGTGTTACCGGAGCAGAGATCGAAGTATGACCCTCGTCATCACCAAAGTGTCACTAATTTATAACATTTGCTTTAAAATGTCCCCTCCAAGCTTCAGTATCTGTACACAGAGGAGACACGCGCTCTTGTTCTTTACACTTTTTATCCTAAAGCCATATGACTTACTTTGCAGTTCTCCTATAGTTCTTACTGTGGGGAAGACCAAAATCAAGTCTGTGCAGCAAGAAGAGGCAGTATACTGTACTGCAGACAGAATGGGTGACTCCCTCACTGCCTTGTTGGGCTCACATAGGGGTCACCCTTTTAGTTGGGCTAATACTATCAGGGTCATGGTGAGGGGATGGGCCATATATAATGCTCCTTGACTAGCAGTGGTTTTATGCACAATTCAGGGGGTAACCCATCAAAATAGACTGCATACATTGATTGGTTACATCCCTAGGGGTCTAGAGCAGTGACAGGGTAAAAGTAACATACATGGTGGGCTAGGGCATGGAAGGGGGTAACATTCCTGATGGTAACATTCCTGATGGTCTAAAACAGTGACAGGTTAATGGTACCTTCCTTGGGGGTCTAGGGCATTGATAGGTTAAAGGTAACATTCCTGGTGGTCTAGGACAGTGATGGGTTAAAGGTAACATTCCTGGTGGTCTAGAGCAGTGATACGTTGAAGGTAACATTCCTGGTGGTCTAGAGCAGTGATGAGTTAAGGTAACATTCCTGGTGGTCTATAGCATTGATAGATTAAAGGTAACATTCCTGGTGGTCTAGAGCAGTGCCAGGTTAAAGGTAACATTCCTGGTGGTCTAGAGCAGTGCCAGGCTAAAGGTAACATTTCGTGTGGTCTAGTGCATTGATAGATTAAAGGTAACATTCTTGCTGGTCTAGAGCAGTGCCAGGTTAAAGGTAACATTCCTGGTGGTCTATAGCAGTGATAGATTAAAGGGAGCACTCCTGCTGGTCTAGGACAGTGATGGGTTAAAGGTAACATTCCTGGTGGTCCAGTGCAGTGATGAGTTAAGGTAACATTCCTGGTGGTCTAGTGCAGTGATGAGTTAAGGTAACATTCCTGGTGGTCTAGAGCATTGATAGATTAAAGGCAGTGCCGGGACAAGGCATTTTGGTGCCCTAGGCAGGTAAGGCAAACGGGGCCCCCCCCCCCCCGAAATATGTCTGGGAATAAAAATGTCAGCATACTTTGAAAGTAAATTTAATTTAACAGGGACCTATAAAAGGTTCGTCCAACCGCACTACAGAGACATACTGATAGGTTGTTTACATTGTGAGCCCCAATGGGGACAGTGTTCATGATGTATGTAAAGTGCTGTGGAGTTCATAGTGTAATATAAATGCAAAAAGTATTATTCTTAATATTATGTCACAATACCAGGATCTGAGGATCTTCTATTTCGAGGTCAGGGACTCTCTGATGCCATGTTGCTGCTTGTCTCGCTGTTGTCCTCTTTTGAAACTGCAGTGCGGTGGACAAGAGAGCATTAACTGGTTAATAACAAGAAGTATGGAGTGTGTACTGAGCCATAAACCCTCCCTTACCATGAAGTATGGAGTGTGTACTGACTGAGCCATAAACCTCCTCATACCATGTCCAGCAGACATTGTAGGATTACTACCCGTATATACTCGTGTATAACCCGACCTGTGTATAAGCCGACCCCCCTACTTTTGCCCCCAAAACCTGGGAAAACCTATTGACTCGTGTATAAGCCGAGTGTGGACCCCAGCACAGGTATACAGCCCCCAGCAAAGTGGTATACAGCAGCCTCTCCAGTGGTATATACAGACCCCAGTGGTAATACAGCAGCCCCAGTGGTAATACAGGAGCCCCAGTGGTAATACAGGAGCCCCAGTGGTAATACAGGAACCCCAGTGGTAATACAGCAGCCCCAGGGGTTATACAGCATCCCCAGGGGTTATACAGCAGCCCCAGGGGTAATACAGCAGCCCAGGGGTTATACAGCAGCCCCAGGGGTAATACAGCAGCCCCAGTGGTAATACAGCAGCCCCAGGGGTAATACAGCATCCCCAGGGGTAATACAGCATCCCCAGGGGTTATACAGCAGCCCCAGGGGTAATACAGCAGCCCCAGGGGTTATACAGCAGCCCCAGGGGTTATACAGCAGCCCCAGTGGTATATACAGGCCCCAGCAGTATATACAGCAGCCCCAGTGGTATATACAGGCCCCAGCAGTATATACAGCAGGCCCAGTGGTGGTGTATAAAGGGCCCAGTGGTGGTGTATACAGGGCCTAGTGGTGTATACAAGACCCAGTGGTGTATACAGGGCCCAGTATGCGGGGGCCGGGGGGGGAAGCGCGCCTTTGCACACTCACCGCGGCCGCCGTCACCGTGCGTCTGCTGTAAGGCTGCTTTCACATTGCGTTTTTCTGTGATCCGTGGCTGTCCGTTGTAAAACGGACAGCCACGGATCAGATTTTGACCCCATGTTATCCTATGGGCACGGATCACATCGGATTTGGCCTTATTGGCATCCGATTTTTGTCGGATCCGATTCTGGCCGATTTTTTGCTGTGCCCAAAATCGCAGCCTGCTTCGATTTTTGGCACAGCGGGTCAAATCGGACCGAATGGGATCCGACCTGATCCGTGCCAAATAAGGCTGCTTTCACACAGCGTTTTTGTGCTATCCGAGGGGATCAGACTTTTTGCAGCACCCCTCAGACAGCATCGGATCCAAACTGATGACTGCAATCGGATGCCAAATAGGCATCCGATCCCGATGTTTTGCAGCATCAGTTTGGATCCTCTCCCTGCTCCTCCTGTCACCTTGTCCCCCTCCTGTTACCCTCCTGTCACCCTTCTCCCCTCTGTCTCCCCTCTTTGCAGCCCCTCTTTGCAGCCCCTCTTTGCAGCCCCTCTTTGCCCCCCTCTTTGCCCCCTCTTTGCCCCCCTCTTTGCCCCCCTCTTTGCCCCCTTTGCAGCCCCTCTTTGCCCCCTCTTTGCCCCCCTCTTTGCCCCCTCTTTGCTCCCCTCTTTGCAGCCCCTCTTTGCAGCCCCTCTTTGCTCCCCTCTTTGCCCCCTCTTTGCTCCCCTCTTTGCCCCCTCTTTGCAGCCCCTCTTTGCCCGACTCTTTGCCCCCTCTTTGCTCCCCTCTTTGCCCCCTCTTTGCTCCCCTCTTTGCCCCCTTTGCAGCCCCTCTTTGCTCCCCTCTTTGCCCCCTCTTTGCAGCCCCTCTTTGCCCCCTCTTTGCCCCCCTCTTTGCCCCCTCTTTGCTCCCCTCTTTGCCCCCTCTTTGCTCCCCTCTTTGCCCCCTTTGCAGCCCCTCTTTGCTCCCCTCTTTGCTCCCCTCTTTGCCCCCTCTTTGCCCCCTCTTTGCTCCCCTCTTTGCCCCCTCTTTGCTCCCCTCTTTGCAGCCCCTCTTTGCAGCCCCTCTTTGCTCCCCTCTTTGCTCCCCTCTTTGCCCCCCTCTTTGCTCCCCTCTTTGCAGCCCCTCTTTGCCCGACTCTTTGCCCCCTCTTTGCTCCCCTCTTTGCCCCCTCTTTGCTCCCCTCTTTGCCCCCTTTTCAGCCCCTCTTTGCTCCCCTCTTTGCCCCCTCTTTGCAGCCCCTCTTTGCCCCTCTTTGCTCCCCTCTTTGCTCCCCTCTTTGCCCCCTTTGCAGCTCCTCTTTGCTCCCCTCTTTGCCCCCTCTTTGCTCCCCTCTTTGCTCCCCTCTTTGCCCCCTCTTTGCTCCCCTCTTTGCCCCCTTTGCAGCCCCTCTTTGCTCCCCTCTTTGCCCCTTTGCAGCCCCTCTTTGCTCCCCTCTTTGCACCCTCTTTGCAGCCCCTCTTTGCCCTCCTTCTGCAGAGCTTAAAAAATAAAAAAAATCTTCATTCTCACCTCTCCACGACACCCTCGCTGCTTCCAGCTTCTTCTGATCAACAGGACCTGGCGTGATGTCACAGTCACATGACCGGTTACCGCGGTAACCGGTCATGTGACTCAACTGTGACGTCAGGCCAGGTCCTAGACTCACAGAGCGCTGGAGGCATCGCTGGATCGTGGAGAGGTGAGGATAATGATTTTTTTATTTTTAACCCTTTCATTTCACAGGATATCACTTCTGCAATGTATGGATATACATTGCAGAAGTGATATTATGGCACAGAGCGATTTTAGTGTACTGAGCATGCTCAGTACACTAAGATCGGGTCCGAGGAACTCAGCTGTTTCCTCGGATCCGCGCTCCATAGGCGCCATGTTGGAGGAGAGGAGGGGCGGGCACCGGGCAGAGCTGCAGGACAGGAAGTCCCCTCCTCCCTCCTCTCTGGCCGGCGCGGCCGCCGGCGGTCAGCACGGGGCCCTCCTGGGGGCGGGCAATGCGCCCTCCACAAGATGGCGCCCTAGGCGATCGCCTAGGGTCGCCTACCCATCGTCCCGGCCCTGATTAAAGGTAACATTCCTGGTGGTCTAGAGCAGTGCCAGGTTAAAGGTAACATTCCTGGTGGTCTAGAGCAGTGCCAGGCTAAAGGTAACATTCCTGGTGGTCTAGAGCAGTGCCAGGCTAAAGGTAACATTCCTGGTGGTCTAGGGCATTGATAGGTTAAAGGTAACATTTCGTGTGGTCTAGTGCATTGATAGATTAAAGGTAACATTCCTGGTGCTCTAGAGCAGTGCCAGGTTAAAGGTAACATTCCTGGTGGTCTATAGCAGTGATAGATTAAAGGGAGCATTCCTGCTGGTCTAGGACAGTGATGGGTTAAAGGTAACATTCCTGGTGGTCCAGTGCAGTGATGAGTTAAGGTAACATTCCTGGTGGTCTAGAGCAGTAAATCCCCATGGGGATTCTTATGTCCGACCCTGGAACGTTTCATCAGTTTTCTGTTTTTGTCTTGCAGCTTTGCTTCAGAAATATCTGGATAATTACGATCTGAGCATCAAAATCATCTACATCCTGGGCACGCTGGGCTTCTCCATCGGCACCGCCGTGATGTTCATCTTCCCCAACGTCTACGTATCCATGATAATGATCAGCACCATGGGGATCGTGTCCATGAGCATCTCCTACTGCCCCTACGCCCTGCTGGGTCAATACCATGAGATGAAAGAGGTGATAGACATGGCTTCCACCTTCTCAAAGCAGCACAACCCTTGCCCACAGGTTGTGCCCGGTACTGCACCTCATCCCCTTTCATTAATTCTTTTCCTCCTTTTCCCATACAGTATATACACCACAGTCCCGGGAACTCCAAGAGAGGCTTCGGCATAGACTGCGCCATCTTATCGTGCCAGGTTTACATCTCGCAGATCCTGGTGGCCTCGGCCCTCGGGCGGTGGTGGATTTTGTCAGCACGGTTAGGGTCATACCTCTGGTGGCGTCCATAGGATCCTTCCTGGGATTTCTCACAGCTGCTTTCCTAGTCATATACCCCGAAGTCCCGGATGAGAATAAGGAGGAAGCGAAACGCCAGGCAGCCCCTGACGCCGCCATCACTAACGGTGCGAATCCCGAGAAGCCCCTGGTGCTAAAACTGTCTCCCAAAGGGCCGGCCGCGGCCGCTCCGGAAGTAGAGAGCGAATCCGCCGTTTGAAGACAAGAAAAAGATCACGACACATTCCAGACTGTGCCGATCACACCTGCCGTGGCAAAATGGCGGCATCTAGACCGTGCTTTACCCACGAGTGTGCAAATGTGAGAAAAAGCCAAGTCCGAGGTCACATCCAAATCCATCATAAGGGGGAAAAATCTTCGAAAAGTAGTTTTCGATGGAAAATATTTAGATTTTACGGATTTCCTTTTTTTAACTGCATGCAAAACACTTAGGTTTGCGGTTGTTACGGCACGTTGGGTGCGTTGCGTCTTTTATTATAGATTTTCTCTATAAAATCATGATATATAATCATGCCCATTAAAGTGCATCTGTCGACCACGCAAGCGGCTCCAGCGTCCGCAACCAAATATTGACACAGTATTGATCTTATAGAAAAGAAAAATAATTATATTTTGTATTTATGAATCAGGAGGCTCCGGATGAACAAGCCGTAGCCGGGTTTAGGAGACACCCTATCCATTGCGTGTCGGCGGCAGATGCACTTTCATCATCTCAGAGTACTCCGCGCCTGAACACCTGACAAGTGAAAAGAAAGAGTAGTCGTGATTTTTAATTTTTTTTTTTTATGTTTTGCTGCTTTTACTTCTTTTCCTAAATTCCATATGTTTTGCGTAGTAGTGAAAATTCCGTCCGTTTGCGGGACGCGCTGAGAATGGATTTGCGATTAAGGTTTTGATTCCTTTTCACTTGTCGTCAGGCGTTCAAGATTTAAAGCAATACTACCCCTAATTCCCCTGATCCAATCATCCGTCAGGTTGGGAATGTTATATTATATCGCTATATATTGCACCAGAGAAGAAATCTGCTTTATATCCAAAGCGATTACTGTAAAGAATTTTTTTTTTGTTTTTGCAACATTTAATTTTTGAAAAATTTTCTTGAAACTTTTTTTTTTTCTTTTAAGTCGTGTCTTTTTTTTTTTTTTTTTGAATCTTTAAGGTTAGTTAAGGAACTCATTGACACTGGCGCGTTTTAGTATCTTGGCCGGGTTAAGACGGGTTGTCGCATCTTGGCCGGGTTCAGAGAGTTGTCGCGTTTTGGCCGGGCTCAGACAGATGTCGCATCTTGGCTGGGTTCAGAAGGGTTGTCAACATCTAGACAGGATTCAGATGGGTTGTCACATCTAGACCGGGTTCAGATGGGTTGTCACATCTAGACAGGGTTCAGATGGGTTGTCACATTTAGACAGTGTTCATAAGGGTTGCCTCATCTTGTCCGGGTTCAGATGGGTTGTCACATCTTGACTGGGTTCATAAGGGTTGTCACATCTTGGCCGGGTTCAGACAGATTGTCCCACCTTGGTTGGGTTCAGAAGAGTTATTCCATCTTGGCCAGGTTCAGAAGGGTTGTCACATCTAGACAAGGTTCAGACGGGTTGTCCCGTCTTGGCTGGGTTCAGACGGGTTGTCCCATCTTGGCTGGGTTCAGACGGGTTGTCCCATCTTGGCTGGGTTCAGACGGGTTGTCCCATCTTGGCTGGGTTCAGACGGGTTGTCCCATCTTGGCCGGGTTCAGACGGGTGGTCCCATCTTGGCTGGGTTCAGACGGGTGGTCCCATCTTGGCTGGGTTCAGACGGGTGGTCCCATCTTGGCTGGGTTCAGACGGGTGGTCCCATCTTGGCTGGGTTCAGACGGGTGGTCCCATCTTGGCTGGGCTCAGACGGGTGGTCCCATCTTGGCCGGGCTCAGACGGGTTGTCCCATCTTGGCCGGGTTCAGACGGGTTGTCCCATCTTGGCCGGGTTCAGACGGGTTGTCCCATCTTGGCCGGGTTCAGACGGGTTGTCCCATCTTGGCCGGGCTCAGACGGGTTGTCCCATCTTGGCCGGGTTCAGACGGGTTGTCCCATCTTGGCCGGGTTCAGACGGGTTGTCCCATCTTGGCCGGGTTCAGACGGGTTGTCCCATCTTGGCCGGGTTCAGACGGGTTGTCCATCTTGGCCGGGTTCAGACGGGTTGTCCCATCTTGGCCAGGTTCAGACGTATTGTGAAACTTTGGAAGTATGTTGTTAAAATTCACCGTGCGTTGGTGAAGTCGCTTCCGAAATTGAAAATGTCAAAAAATGTTCATGAAATGAGAAACCTAAGAAACGTCTTGTGTGAACCCGGTCTTAGTGCATATTTACACTGCCGTATTGATGGTCCTTGTGCTGTTTTTGAGATCTGAGCAAAGTCATATCCAATCCAAAAAGTATTAACCCTCAATTTTTTTTGAAAGTGGCACACAAACCGGATATACTCCCATGTGAATGCCGCACCATGATTGGATGATGAGTTGGGGGGGGGTGAGTTCAGGTGGCTTTATGTCAGCAGCGGTGTCTACCAGTGTCTCCTACGAAGACGTTTTGGGAAATTGATCAACTATAGTGTTGGTTCTCACTTATTAGGAAACCAATGGCTCCACCTTACATTTGGAGCTGGAGATAAATTCTACCCAATGCCAGTGTGCTGCGCATAAGCCAGATGTGATGCAGAGTTTTATGTGTTTTTATATGGCACAGAATCTTTAGCGTTGAGTTTTTTTGGCACGTGCATGGGAGACTTTTAGCTCCAAGCACCAAGTCTTCTTTTTTTTTTTGTTTCCTCTTCTACTTTGCACTTTTTGATAATCGATCATAAGTCTGATTCCTCAATAGTTGTACTAAAAATGCATGGTTTATAATGTGTATATAGTAGATTACTGGCATGTGAAAAACTTTTTTTTTTTTTGCCTTAACGACAACTTTTTGTTTTTTAAAAGAACGTAAACATTGTTCCGCCGTCGGGGCGGGAATTTACTGAAACTTGAAGCAAAAGTAGATACAAAAAAAAAATTATACAGCAGAATACCGTTAATCCAGTTCCGGGATTTGTAAACATTCCGGATTATTGGATGAGGATAAATCCATAATTCCAAAATATTAAAACTGTCACTTTTTTTAGTGTTCCTGTTGGTTATTGCTTCTCAGTCTTCCATTTCGGGTTTTTGCGAGATTCCGAATCAGGTGACATTGGGGAAAAATAAAAAAAATTCTGAATGCTGAGAAATGCTGGATTAAAGGAATTTTACTGTACTTAAAAAAGACCTGTCACTCATCAAATATTTCGGCGCTGTTCTCCTGAGTCTGGCGTTGTTTTCCTTTTGTTCCTACGTCTCTCCGTTCCTGAGATATGGCTTCTTTTTCAATCTTGTTGTTTTAGCCAAGTAGGTGTGGTCGCCATGGAGACCTCCCCTGAGGAGCATTGATGACTGCGTCCCATTGGCTAAGAATTCTAGATCTACATGCAGGGAAGAGGAGCTCATATCTCGGGAACGGAGCTGCCTAGGAACAAAAGAAAAAAATAGCCGGATTCAGGAGAACAGCGGCATTTACACTAGGTAAAAAAAAAAATACATGTTTTTGACAAGTGAAGGGTCCCTTTAAGGTGAAGGTTCACCTTGTATAAAAATATAAAAACATGTTGTGACTTTATAGATATTTTGACTCTACTCTAGTCACATCCAGAGCTGCATCCATCAATTCCTTCGCTTCATTCCAGCTCAGGAGTATAAGGTTGAGATGCAGAATGTATCTATGCTGGTAAATGGTGTGGAAAGGTGAACATAGGCCTTAAAGAAACGTACCTAGCTCGTTCCCTGGCAATGCAATAAGAATCTATATGCAGAGTGTGATAATGTATTACCGTTCTATGCTGACACTAATCGTGATGCCTGAACTAAACCGACACTTACGGGATATTTTGCAATACTAACATTTTTCAAAAACTTTATTTCACATTACTTGAAGTTCCATAAGCCATCAGGAGTTTGATCAAAGCCCTTATTGAAGGTCGGTTGCCAGTCCGTCATGTAGGCGGGAGTCATACATAACTAATGAGACAGCGATCATTGAAACTACTGAGCTGCCTACAGCCATAAAGCAAACTGCTGCAAAGCCGTGATCAGCAAGGTCCACAATCTGGCTTCACACTTGCAGATGGATCTGCAGCGTTTTGCAGATGCATCTGCAAGTGTGACATGCTGACCGCGGCCCCTATGTTTATAATAGGCGCACCGGTGTGAAAGCTCTCATTCACTCCTATATGTGTACTGTCAGCAGGCGTATGCCTGCTGACAGATCACACACTCCCGTCCGCACTGTGGACGCGAGATGTAGCGTCCATGCGCGGGCGGAGAGTGTGATCTGTAAGCAGCATACGCCTGCTGACAGTACACATTAGGAGTGAATGAGAGCTTTCACACCGCGTGCGCCCTATTATAAACATAGGGCCGCGGTCAGCATGCTCACACTTGCAGATGCATCTGCAAAACGCTGCAGATCCATCTGCAAGTGTGAAGGCAGCCTTAATGCAGCTGTTAAGAATTCCCCGCGTGACTATGCTCACAGTATACTTAGGATTATAGACTGTGGTGAAGTCCTTTCACCATAAGCCCCTGTTCACATCTTCTGACTTTCACTAGGATTTTGGTGCAGAATCTTCTCCCAAATGTGCAATTAATCACCATCCAATACACAAGAAAAAGCAGTTTATGCTGCACATGAGACTGACTTTCCACGCTGCACCAGCAATTGATCTTTTTAGTTCCTCTGCTACACAATAGTCAACTTTTCTGTGCTACGCTGCTGCCCAAGAAATTGCCTCTCCATGCTGTGCAGCTGCATAAAAGGCTGTCCCTTAGTGCTGTGCTGCTGTACAAGATGTTGCTTCTCTTTTCTTCTCTACTGTACAATAATTGCCTCTGTGCTGCGCGCAATAGATTGCCCCTCTGTGCTGCTGTACAAGAGGTTGCCCCTCCGTGCTTTGATGCTGTATAAAAAATTGCCCCACTGTTCTGCACTTCTGTTCGAGATTGCTGTGCTGCAGTACAAGATTGCACCTTTGTGCTGTGCTGCTGTACAAGAGATTGCCCCTCTGTGCTATGCTGCTGTACAAGAGATTACCCCTCTGTGTCGCGCTGCTGTACAAGCGATTTCCTCTCTTTGCCGCACTGCTGTATAAGAGATTTCCTCTCTGTGCCGCACTGCTGTACAAGAGATTTCCTCTCGCTGTGCTGCTGTACAAGAGATTGCCCCTCTGTGCTGTGCTGCTGTACAAGAGATTTCCTATCTGTGCCGTGCTGCTGTACAAGAGATTGCCCCGCTGTGCTGCTGTACAAGAGATTTCCTCTCTGTGCTGTACAAGAAATTTCCTCTGTGCTGTACTGCTAAACCAAGGGATTTTCTCTCTGTGCTGTACAAGACATGTACAAGAGATTTCCTTCCAATTCACGTGCCCTGGTAGTCCGATACATGGCCGTCAGCATAGGGGTTATGTTTCTAAACATTTTAATATTGAGATATTTGCCTAACATAAATTTAAATGGCTTGTCAAGAATTAGAAAAACATGAGTGCTTACAACGCCACCCCTGTCTACAGGCCATATGTGGTATTACAGCTCAGCCCTACTCACAGTACTTCAGTGGATGCAATCTCACATTTACTCCTTACCTAATGGGCTTTCCCAAGAGTAAAACTGCTGGGCGCTATGTAAAAATGTTGGTAGAAAACTCAAGTATGCTGTAAATGTAGTGCAAGAGTCTGCTGATATTGCAGATTTCTAAATGCCAAAGGAAATCTCCAGTCAAATATAATATTGCCCCTCCCCCACCTCTATTATATTGCAATGACTTTCTGCTCTGGTATGGTGGCTACCAGGCGTTTCCTGCACTAGCCGGCTTCACTCCCACACGGAAGTGACGGCTGCCCCCCTCCAGTTCCAATCTACAGCTTTATCCACTTTTTCCCAGCCGGAGTTGTCCTTTAAGCTCTTGCTTGTGCCTACAGTTTGGTGATGACGTATTAACGGTTGATGCAATGTGAAGTTGTGGTGTTAGCTTTGTTATGCCGATGGTGGCATTTTACTTATTAGCCGGGTATAGACGGGCAAACTTGCTTTATACATCTCTATTATAAGTGCTTCCGTGCAAACTGGCACCTTTCTGATTGGTTACGTACATTAATACAACATCAATTATGACTGTAATTACCAGGCAGGCGATAATGTTATCAAGAGGGATGGACGATTCCCCGGTGCCGATTCAAAGATTCATTCCCTGGATCCTTTGGAGTCAGATATGCCCTATCTCTTCTATATGGAAGTCGAGTGCCCACAGATGAGAGGGTATCACTTTACATTGGCTGATTCATTTGGCACTTGATATGACGAGTCCTAACCACTTGCTTCTTGGGAAGGTGTCATGAGCAATCCGACATTGATGCCTGTCCTCCGGTGATGCTGAAACTTTAGCTCTCACTTGTGGTACTGGTGCTGATCACTAGGTTTGATCCTTTGACCACTTGGAGCCAAATATTGAAAGTCAACCTTACAAGCATTGTGCATTGCACACTCCAGCAGTACCGGTCCCACAGTGCGTCTCAAGGGCTTCAGCACCAGATATGCACCACTCCTCTAAAGTCTCGGGGTGCCCTGAGAGCCTGTTGGTGTTCATCACCTTTCATTCCTCCACCAATCTCCTGCAAGGGTCTTGTGCCCCTTACCGTGCGGCTTCTGGCAGCATATCGTGCCTGACATCAGACGTAACTCAATATATCGACAGTATAGGGTCTTGTTGGTTGACCTGTGTAGGCCACACTACTGGGTTTGGTTTGCCAAAAGGGATGACGGAAGTGGTAGTAATAGCTGGCGTTTAGGCAACCTGGACTGCAAAAGAAGTTGGATGCCCACTGATGTACCAGCATTACTTACCGTTGGCTGATTAATTTGGCACTGATATAACTAAACACTCTAACATCGATTCTTGGGAAGGTGCGATGAGAACTCCTACGTTGAAGTCTGCCCTCCATTGATGCCGAAACGTTAGCTCTCACTTGTGTTGATCGGTAGGTTCCAAATATTGAAAGTCAACCTTACTATCATTGTGCACTCCTAGTAGAGGTTTGTCCTCCTTCCACCAGCAGTACTGGTGCCACGTTACGTCTCAAGGGCTTCAGCACCAGATACGCACCACTCCTCTAAAGTCTCGGGGTGCTCTGAGACCTTATAGATCTTCATCACCTTTCATTCTTCCTCCAGTCTAGCGCAAGAGTTCGGAGCACCGTGTCGTGCGGCTTCTTATAGATGATAGTGCTTGGTGTCAGACATGGCTCCATAGATTGACTTTATAGGATCTTGTTGGGTTGATCTGTTGTTGGCCACAACTTATGATTGGTCTTGGCTTGCCAAAAGGGATGACGGGAGTGGTAGTAATAGTTGGCATTTCGGCGACCTGGATTGCAGTATTCTTTAATTTCCTTTTTCCATATGCCATATTATAAGAGCAATATAATATCCCTGTACGTGTGGAACTCAGGGAAGTAATGGATGCTTATTGTAAGATACGAGATGACGGCATGGCGCCATATCCCAGAGAACAGTGTCTAGTGCGCCCTTATCCATTACAATATAAAGACAGGAACGTTTGCTTGACCTTTACACGTGGGCATTTGGTACATTATGGGCCCCTGCAGTGTTTTGGGGTTTTTTTTGCATTTAAATGATAGTATCTATGAGAAAATAAAGAATACGCCCATCACCCTGAAGATATTTTTATATCAGAAAATTGTAAATTATGCAGATTGGTCCAGAGAAATAATTGTATGGTGGACAGACAATGATTCAGAGTTGATGGAAGTATAACTGGTGCCAATGGAAAGGGAAGGGAAGCAGGGACATCGCATATTTTATCCAGTGTTATCAACTGGATATAGGGGCGTTATCAATCATTGTAGTCCTGCCTCTGATGATAGGGAAACTGATGAAAACTCTTCCTGAAAGGACACGAAGAATTCAAATTGCAAGATTACTCAGTAGGTCATTTGTTTTGGCAACACTTTCCCTTGTAAGACATGTGGCTTGTGACACCGATACAGAAATCACAAACTTCTTGTAAGGACCCGGAGGTGTGAATGGAAGGTGACACGTAATCCGTAGAATATATCTCCTGCTTGGTAGCTAGTTGATGTCTAGTGTGATTCCATGTTATTATAGTTGTCATCTTTGTCCCACGAGTCACTTCTTTTTTTTCTTTAAATGGAAGCAATGAAACTTCCCTTTTAAAGTTACTTTATTCTCATTTGTATCCTCAGGGGAGGAGATGAGGACGTGTCCATTGCTCATTGGCTGCTTCACTTGGCGCCAAATTAGACTGAGTCTCCCCAATTTTTGTACATATTGGAGGCATAACGTTAATGAGCTGGAAGGATAACATTGTTCTCAAAGTTGCAGAAATATAAAATGTATCTACCCTTCTTTCTCCCCAACTTTCCTGCTCAGGGGTCCAGTGATGCCACGATCCTCGAACCATGATTGCTGATGTTCACTCAACCTGGAGCAGGGTGTTTTTGTAAAATATGTTCTTTTTTTTCTGTTGCGTCCTATTGTATCTACAAAAGGTGAGGATACTGAGCATGTCAGGCAGGTTAGAAGATCCTTTTCTTCCTCCCCCATGAGGGCTAGCTTGTATGTCATGACTCTTTAGACTTTTTGCTTTATATTGATATCCTGATGCTAAAATGAACCCATTAAAGAAGTGACTTGAAGGTAGTCTGATATATGGTAACTAATGGACACATTTATAGGGGGTGCAGACATGACGGTCACATATGGGTCCCTACCAGAGAAACCTCTGGGGCAGGGTTCTGATATGACTGCTACTTCTGCACCACCCCTGAGAAAGGCCCTGTACTGGGTCCATAGAGCTCAGGGTCCATATGACTGCTACTTCTGCACCGCCTCTGAGGAAGGCCCTCCACTGGGTCCATAGAGCTCAGGGTATGATATGACTGCTACTTCTGCACCCCCCTGAGGAAGGCCCTCACTGGGTCCATAGAGCTAGGGGTATGATATGACTGCTACTTCTGCACCACCCCTGAAGAAGGCCCTCCACTGGGTCCATAGAGCTCAGGGTATGATATGACTGCTACTTCTGCACGCCCTGAGGAAGTCCTTCACTGGCCAATAGAGCTCAATCTGCAGTGCGTGGGCACTTTTTATTAAATGATTTTAGCCCCTTGGCAATAGACCACTACTGGGGACATCAATTTTTTGCTTTCTTCAATCATTACAACATAGGCCTTAATACGTGTAATGTTACCTTATAACACACCAAAAACGACATCACTGCACACAGCACAGACAGTGTACCTCCTTTCTGTTCCCCCCTGAGGAGCTCTATCTATAGAAGTCTCTATATATATTTATACCTTCCCAAATTGTGTAGCTTTTATTTCACGTTCATTATGTGCCTCCTTTATGATCAGTTATGTATTCGCCAGCTGCCTAAATCTATAATTTAAAAGAGACTAATTAAAAATGCCCGTAACACCTTAATCCCGCCCCCGAGGAACTGTGCCATGGCCTTGGTTCACTCGACCAGCAAATCTTCACAGGTTTCTGAATGAGATCAAAGGTTTCAATGGGCACCTTGCACTAATTGTAATAAATCTCCCCACTAAAAATGTATCCCGGTGGACAAGACGGGACCCTCTGGCGGCTCTACAATAGCCCAAGCTACCTCCAGATGGCTCCGAAAGATCTACATTTTAACGCATATTTTTTAATATTTTATTTTTTAAAAGTTTGTGCCCCCTCATTTCCTTATACAGAGAAATTCAGTTTTATGAAGACGTTGACTATTTTGGAACTCTACATAGAAATATACACGACACGATTCACACATTGGTTACAAAGCGCGACCGGCGACGTAACGAAACACTGATACGACACGCGTTTTTTGTTTTGTTTTTTTTTTTTAATGCCTGGAAAGCTGCACTTTAGGCATCTCATAATGAAGAAGAAAAGATTCTGGTTCTATAGTGAACTGCCCGTATAAACAACTAGTTTTTTATCAACTTATTAAGTTGAGCACTATATCGTAGCTCTTGCTGAGTTTAGCGAATCTTTATAAGCGTGTGTTAAACACACGGAAGTCGTTTTGTTTTTAATAAAGAGGGTGAAAAGGGATTAAGCGCGAGTGACGATCGCCGAGTGATTTGGTTTTGTCGTTTTATTGTATTTTTTTTTTTTTTCGATTTGTTATTACACTGTGGAGCTTTGTATTATTATATATTTTTTTTTTTTTCCTGTTTTGATTATTTGCATGATTTTTTTTTTTTTTTTTTGCTGTAATATGATTGAAGCCATTTTTTCCGTGTTTTATTTTTTCTGTTCAATTTGTATGATCTGGTTTAATTTAAAAAAAAAATAAAAAATAATATTGATAATAATGAAAATAAAAAAAAAAATAAATAAAAATTGGGGGATTTTTCCCGTTCTGTATTACAGTGTATTTCGATACGTTGTTCAGCAATTCGATCTTAATAAACATTTCAGTAACTGATTGCAATCGCTCTTCGCTCTCGTTACTTACAACCTTCAGCAATGCTTTTTTTGCATTCGGCGTTCTTTCCATAAATAGCGGCGAGGTAACGCTATATCCTGAAGGATCTCGAGGACATCTTGACCAGAGTAATGACCTTGAAGGGTTCACGTTCATCTAGTCTGGCCAATGCTATAAGAGATTTTGGAGTTGAAGTCAAAATTCTTCACTCCACCCTCCCCCCCCTTTAATTAGCCTACTCTTGTTTCATTGCTATATTGCCATGTAAATATATAACAAGTGGTTTCTCCAAATTTATACTTAATTGTTCTCCTCTGGCTGTTGTAACTTGCTGCCCTCTGTCACGTGTTGACTGCGCTGCAGTCCAGGTGAATAGCTCTGCTGCAGTTAAACTATAGAGTTTATATCCCCTGGTTCTGTAGGGGTTAATGCTGAAGTTGTTGTTGCTTTCTATGTGCTCCAGGTGGAGGTATAGGTTATCATGTGAGCACACCTCTAACATTGCTTCCCTGTCCTCCAGATGATGTCATTGTTAGAGTTCACGTTGCCTTGACCTGTGAGCAGTGAAGATGCTGGTACGCCTGTTGAAACATCTCGATGCTTTTTCCTTGGAGCTTGCTGTCTACCCCTGTCCTTTGTGGGAGGTAAGAGGGAGTAGCACAGGGCTGGTTGAGGAGTAGAGGGCAAGGGTAGTGGCCCAGACCTCCTCACCATCTAAGGTACCTCTGGGTATAGGGCCACCCAGGGACCCCAGTCCAGGGCCAGATAGCTATCCCGGTTTCCCTGCTTGTTATACTATCCAGCTTACTTTCCCTCATCCGCTATACGCGTGACACCATCTGGCTGTTATGACCAGTTGCAGATATGCTGCACAGCCAGATACCAGCTACCTCCGCGTTCCAAAAGGATCTTCCTTATGAAGTCATTGATTATCTTTTTTCTTGATTGAACAAAAAAGCCTTGAATGTTCCTAGAGATACAGCTGAAAGGAAAATTCACATAGGAAGACAGGCTACATTATCTGGATTTTGGCAAAAAGAAGAAGCTGTCACCAGACCAGATTACTGAGGAGGCAGGTGTTCAAAATCCTTGGAGTAACTACAAAAGACCTGCAGATGTGGTGGAAACAGACACTGAGGGTTCAGTTTGCACAGTAAGGCCGGAGACACATTTTGTGAGATGTATGCGAGATACTCGCATGAGGCTTGCATGACTCACCTGGAACATCTGCGGCCTTTCTGAACGGGAGCGTATCAGCTGCTTGTGTCTCTGTGTAGCTGACATGCTCCAGTCCAGAGAAACGACGGCTGTTCCAGGTGAGTCATGCGAGACTCATATGAGTATCTCGCATGGCTTTTGCATAGTGTGGCCTGAGACGCATACTAAATGCTGATGGTCATCATGTCACCTCTACTGACCCAAAGTCACAAGAGAAGCCAGGTCTAATATGCTCAAACCCATATAAATAAGCCACAGAAGGTATGGAGATTCTGTTATCTGAAGTGTTGAGACAAAACTAACATTTCAAGCCTTTAGGTAAGCAGTATGTCTGGAGAAAGGAACAAAGCATACGCTGAAAAGAACACCCTACCTACAGTGAAGCATTGCGGGGGCTCAGTGATGTCAACATTGAAGCATAGTTAGAGCTAGGTGATGCCTAAAGTAGAGCATAAAAACATTAAAGGACAAAAAAAATTCAGAAAAACTCACTGAAAAAACAGCTATGTCAAACATCCATTGCTCTTAGCAGGAAGCTACTAGCTTCACTCAGAGGCAGCACAGGTGTCTAATGTCGGTGCACAATCTTCTGCCACCGGCCAAGCATTGGGGGTGGTTGTGTCACCTGCAACCAGCGATGCTATGGGGGAGGTGATTGGTGGTTTTTATAGACACAAGGTTACTATAGGGTGTCAGTCACACAAGCACGTGTGATGCATAGTGTTAGTATGCAGCCTATTGATCATACCCACGCTATTAGATTAGGCGGGCTGTTCCGCACAATGTACATGCATCACACAAATGACAGACGCCCCCAGAGGGCTCAGCTGCGCACTGCAAGAGATAAAAAAGTGCAAAAAACACTATGGATGATGGTGTGAAGTGCTAGTGGATATTTTGGTCAAAATACGTAAGCTCATAACCCACAGTCAAGGGCCCTCACACTTATGAGTCCTAATCATATGTCTGTTTTAGCAGAAAAAGACTAATGGACAAAAAAAGTAGAGCATGGCAAGGGCTCAGTGATGCTTACAGTAAAGCATGGTCGTGGCTGAGTGATGCCTTCAGTGAGTTGATGTCCATTGTGAAACATGGCAGGGGTCAGATATGTCTACAGTGAAGCAAGGCAGGGGCTCAGTGATGTCTATTGGGAAGCACAGTGGGGACTCGGCGATGTCTACAGTGGAGCATGGTGGGGGCTCGGTGATGTCTACAGTGATGTTGGTGGTACTTGGTGATATCTAAGTGAAGCATGGTGGTGTTAGGTGATGTCTACATGAAGCTGGTGGGAGTTTGGTGATTATACATTGCAGAATGATGGTCACTTGATGTCTGTAGTGAAACATGGTGGGGGCTCGGTGATGTCTACCATGAAGCATAGTGGTGGCTCAGTGATAACTACAGTGAAACATGGTGGGGCTCGGTGATGTCTACCATGAAGCATAGTGGTGACTCAGTGATAACTACAATGAAACATAGTGGGCTCAGTGATGTTTACAGTGAGTATGGCAGGGGCTCAGGGATGTCTACAGTGAAAGGATGATGGGGGATTGATGATGTCTACAGTGAAGCATGACGGGGGCTCAGTGAAGGAGGGTGGAAACTTAGTAATAAGTACATAGAGGATTGGCAGGGACTTGGTGTTGTCTACAGTGAAGCAGGGTGGTAGTTCACTAATAACTACAGTGAAGCATGTAGGGCTTGGTAATGTCTACAGTGAAGCATGGTGGGACTTTGCAGTGTGTGGAGGGCAATATGGATTTCAATCAAGTATCAGAAAATCCTAGGAAACTTTGAGAGGAAGGTGAAGCTCTGGTGTCATCGGACCTTCCAACAGGGCAATAATGTTAAAGTCTAACTCAATGTCCACCAAGGCTTGGCTTTAGAAGATGTCCTGGAATATTCTGGAGTGGTTGCCTGCATTGAATCACATAGAAAAACTTTAGTGGGATATGGAGAAGTAAACACAAGAATATTGGTGACCTAAAAGCCATTGCCTTATTATGGGGGATCTGTGGATGCTGCACTGGACTCAGTGGGAGAATCTGTCCACAGGACGACTATTCGTCGTATACTCCACAAATCTAGCCTTTATGGAAGAGTGACAAGAAGAAAGACATTTTGGAAAGCAAGAAATCATGTCTACAGTTTGGATAAAAAATCCATGTAGTGAACACAGGAAGCAGTGGAAGAAGGTGCTCTGGTCAGATGAGACTAGTAGAATGTTTTGGGCTAAATGCAAAACACCGTGTAGCGGAAAACCCTGCACATCACTTTAAAAACCCCATCCCCACCGTCACACATGGTGGAGGCAGCATCCTGCTGTGGGGAGGCTTTTCTTCAGCAGGGGCAGGGAAGTTGATTAGAGGTGGGAAGATAGATGGAGCCCGATAGTAGTCCACAGTTATCCCCTCCAGCACCGACTCATTATATCAGAGCGTACATCATACCCTACACCACAATGCTGATTCCTACAGCAATGCAGGTCTTCCAATATCGAGGAGGCACATTAAGCTGAAGTGTATTGCTGCACAGACATCCGTCAAGTCCCTGCACTGCAATACATACCAGAGGCTGGCAGCTAACGTCAACATATATACCAGGATAGAGGACAAATAGATGAGGTAGGGGACCATGTATACTAGGATGGCGGACATATATACCTGGAAAAGGCCCAAGATGGGGGACATATATACTTCTAAGGGGCCTAGGATGGGAGACATTTATACCTGGAAGGGGCCCAAGATGAGGGACATATATGTTATTCTTTCCCCCATCTCACTTTCCCCCTCCACCAGACCTATCCATCAAAGTCAATGACTACTCACTCACCTCAGTCCCACATGCTTGGTGCCTCAGAGTGATACTTGACTCTGCCCTCTCCTTCAAGTCACATATCCAAGCCCTTGCTACCTCCTGCTGACTCCAACTCAAAAATATTTCCTGAATCCGTACACTCCATGACCAAGAAACTGCAAAACACTCGTGCATGCCCATCATCTCCCACTCGATTATTGCAACCTCCACTCTCTGGTCTCACCTCTATTATTATTATTATTATTTATTTATTAGCGCCATGGTTCGTGGCGCTTTACATAAGAAGTAGGGTAACAAGGACAGGTACAGTACATATGAGCAGTCAAGGCTTGCTGATACACGACGGGAGAGGATCCTGTCACGAGGGCTCACAGTTACAGGGTGGGGAGACCTCTAGAACTCTTTCACCACTCCAATGTATCCTGAACTCTGCTGCCCGGACTAATCTTCCTGTCTCCCTGCTACTCCCAAGTCTCTCCTCTCTGCCAATCCTTCGCTGGCTCCCCATTTCTCTGTGACCCTGTTTCAAAACCTAACTATCACATACAAAGCCATCCATAATTTATCTCCTCCATACATCTGCGACAGGGTCTCCCAATACCTATCGTCACGCAACCTGCAATCCTCTCAAGATCTCCATCTCTCCTCCCTCTTATCTCTTCTTCCTACAATCACATACAAGACTTCTCCTGTGCTTCACCCATACTCTGGAACTCTCTGCCCCAACACATCAGACTCTCGTCAACTGTGGAAACCTTCAAAGGAAACCTGAAGACTCAACTCTTCCGACAAGCTACAACCTGCAATGAGCCTCAGTCTATTGAACCGCCGCACGTCCAGCTCTACCCCCTCCTACTGTATCCTCACCAGTGCTTTTTTTGTAGCGGTACATACCGGAACGCCGTACCGGAAAATCTGAAGACCGGTGGTACATACCGGTACGGCGTACCGGAAAATCTAAAGAGCAGCACTGACCTGTGTCACAGGCTGTGTGTAGTACTATTAGCAAACTTCATCAGAAAATGCTTATTTATTACCCCATTAATGGGGAGCATAGCACTATAGAGAGAATCGCACCATAAGGTACCATAAATAGAACAAAGGTTAAACACGACAGCTCAGTATTATGCAAATTGATTTATTTATAGGTTAAAGCCAGTATAAATTGGAGTGAGGAACAGAGGAACCTGGGTAACAACCACAGGTGGTGGGCACACACCTATCCAGAAATAGACACCAACATAGTGTAGAAAAATTTCTGGTGTATAGCAAATTACACTCTGGATATCTATACGCTATTGAGTATTGGGTCCATTAAAAGTACAACAACAGGGTTATATACAGCTGTTATACATGTAAAGTTGTATACAGCTGTTTGTACATATATATCTTAGAATGTGTGCAGTTATGTATCACACACATAAATGAACCTACTGAATTCAGATAAGGGGTGCCGACCCCAACAGCCGTTTCGGGCGACCCCCTGACGAAGGTCGCCCGAAACGGCTGTTGGGGTCGGCACTCCTTATCCAGACCAGGAACCACTAGGTGAGAGACATCAGGACATCTGCTTTGTCAGATGCCGGCGATTGTTGCCACTCAGTGTTAGACTCTGTGTTTTCTATTACTAGGTAGTATCTGAATTCAGATAAGGGGTGCCGACCCCAACAGCCGTTTCGGGCGACCTTCGTCAGGGGGTCGCCCGAAACGGCTGTTGGGGTCGGCACCCCTTATCTGAATTCAGTAGGTTCATTTATGTGTGTGATACATAACTGCACACATTCTAAGATATATATGTACAAACAGCTGTATACAACTTTACATGTATAACAGCTGTATATAACCCTGTTGTTATACTTTTAATGGACCCAATACTCAATAGCGTATAGATATCCAGAGTGTAATTTGCTATACACCAGAAATATTTCTACACTATGTTGGTGTCTATTTCTGGATAGGTGTGTGCCCACCACCTGTGGTTGTTACCCAGGTTCCTCTGTTCCTCACTCCAATTTATACTGGCTTTAACCTATAAATAAATCAATTTGCATAATACTGAGCTGTCGTGTTTAACATTTGTTCTATATGTGTGTAGTACTAGTAGCACTGCAGTAAGTGAGTTTCCCTCAGCACCGGAGGACCTGCGATGATGTCACATATATGTGACTCAGGTGGGCGGAGTTTTGCCCAGAGGGAAAGAAGCTGGAGAAGATGGAGAAGGACGACTAATGCTGTGCAGGCTGCAGTGCAGGGTATGTGACAGCACTGACAGTGACTGTGATGAGTGCAGAGGGCCGCAGGCTGTGCAGGGGGAGAGGATGCAGGGGGGGATAGAGATCAGGACAGGCAGGGTATGGAGAAATTGAGACAAGGGGGATGGGGGATGGAGAGATCAGGGGATCGAGGATGGAAGGAGCAGGGGGATGGATGGAGAATGGAGGGAGCGGAGGATGGAGGGAACAGAGGGATGGAGAGATCAGAGGGATTGAGCATGGAGGACACAGAGGGATAAAGAGATCAGGTGGATGGAGGATGGAGGGATCAGGTGGATGAGAGAGCGGGGGGATGGAAGATGGAGAGACCAGGGGAATGAGGATAGAGACCAAGGGATGGAGGCTGGAGAGACCAGGGGGATGGAGAATGGAGGGAGCATGGGGATGGAGGATGGAAGGAGCAGGGGGATGGAGGATGGAGGGAACAAAGGATGAAAGGAGCAGGGGAATGGTGGATGGAAGAAGCAGTGGGATGGAGGATGAAAGGAGCAGGGGGATGGAGGATGGAGAGACCAGGGGGAAGGAGAATGGAGGGTGAATGAGGATGGAGGGAACAGGGGGATGGAGAGATCAGAAGTGAATGACGAGACGTAGGGCTGCACCCCTCCCCCACTCCTCAAACTCGGCCGGCGCCTGACAGAAATCATCCCCCCCCCCACTCTCGCCTCGGGAATGCGTACCAGGAAATATTTTTTTACAATAAAAGCACTGATCCTCACCCATCCCTTGTAGATTGTGAGCCCTCTTGGGCAGGGTCCTCTCCTCTCACCTACTGTATCCTAGCCCATCCCTTGTAGACTGTGAGCCCTCATGGGCCGGGTCCTCTCTCCTCATCTACTGTATCCTCACCCATCCCTTGTAGATTGTGAACCCTTGGGGGCAAAGTTCTCTCTCCTCATCTACTGTATCCTCATCCATCCCTTGTAGAGTGTGAGCCCTCTTGAGCAGGGTCCTCTCTCCTCACCTACTGTATCCTCACCCATCCCTTGTATACTGTGAGCCCTCGTGGGCAGGGTCCTCTCTCCTCATCTACTGTATCCTCACCCATCCCTTGTATACTGTGAGCCCTCATGGGCAGGGTCCTCTCCTCATCTACTGTATCCTCACCCATCCCTTGTAGACTGTGAACCCTCATGGGCAGGGTCCTCTCTCCTCATCTACTGTATCCTCACCCATCCCTTGTAGACTGTGAGCCCTCGTGGGCAGGATCCTCTCTCCTCACCTACTGTATCCTCACCCATCCCTTGTAGACTGTGAGCCCTCGTGGGCAATGTCCTCTCTCCTCACCTACTGTATCCTCACCCATCCCTTGTAGACTGTGAGTCCTCATGGGCAGGGTCCTCTCTCCTCATCTACTGTATCCTCACCCATCCCTTGTAGACTGTGATCCCTCATGGGCCGGGTCCTCTCTCCTCATCTACTGTATCCTCACCCATCCCTTGTAGATTGTGAACCCTTGGGGGCAAAGTTCTCTCTCCTCATCTACTGTATCCTCATCCATCCCTTGTAGAGTGTGAGCCCTCTTGAGCAGGGTCCTCTCTCCTCACCTACTGTATCCTCACCCATCCCTTGTATACTGTGAGCCCTCGTGGGCAGGGTCCTCTCTCCTCATCTACTGTATCCTCACCCATCCCTTGTATACTGCGAGCCCTCATGGGCAGGGTCCTCTCCTCATCTACTGTATCCTCACCCATCCCTTGTAGACTGTGAGCCCTCATGGGCAGGGTCCTCTCTCCTCATGTACTGTATCCTCACCCATCCCTTGTAGACTGTGAGCCCTCATGGGCAGGATCCTCTCTCCTCACCTACTGTATCCTCACCCATCCCTTGTAGACTGTGAGCCCTCGTGGGCAATGTCCTCTCTCCTCACCTACTGTATCCTCACCCATCCCTTGTAGACTGTGAGTCCTCATGGGCAGGGTCCTCTCTCCTCATCTACTGTATCCTCACCCATCCCTTGTAGACTGTGATCCCTCATGGGCCGGGTCCTCTCTCCTCATCTACTGTATCCTCACCCATCCCTTGTAGATTGTGAACCCTTGGGGGCAAAGTTCTCTCTCCTCATGTACTGTATCCTCATCCATCCCTTGTAGAGTGTGAGCCCTCTTGAGCAGGGTCCTCTCTCCTCACCTACTGTATCCTCACCCATCCCTTGTATACTGTGAGCCCTCGTGGGCAGGGTCCTCTCTCCTCATCTACTGTATCCTCACCCATCCCTTGTATACTGCGAGCCCTCATGGGCAGGGTCCTCTCCTCATCTACTGTATCCTCACCCATCCCTTGTAGACTGTGAGCCCTCATGGGCAGGGTCCTCTCTCCTCATGTACTGTATCCTCACCCATCCCTTGTAGACTGTGAGCCCTCATGGGCAGGATCCTCTCTCCTCACCTACTGTATCCTCACCCATCCCTTGTAGACTGTGAGCCCTCGTGGGCAATGTCCTCTCTCCTCACCTACTGTATCCTCACCCATCCCTTGTAGACTGTGAGTCCTCATGGGCAGGGTCCTCTCTCCTCATCTACTGTATCCTCACCCATCCCTTGTAGACTGAGCCCTTGTGGGCAGGGTCCTTTCTCCTCATCTACTGTATCCTCACCCATCCCTTGTAGACTGTGAGCCCTCGCAGACAGGGTCCACTCTCCTTCTGTACCTTTCGTGCCTTATATTTTTCATGTATTTGTACTTGTATGCCCTTTCCACATGTAAAGCCACCATGGTGCTATAATATTAATAATATACCTGTAAGGGGCCCGGGATGAGGGACATATATATCTGTAATGGGACATTTATACCGGGAAGGGGCCAGGATGGGGGACATATATATCTCTAAGGGGCCCCGGATGGGGGACATTGCTACACAATGGGGATATTGCAACACATATGTCCCCCCATACAGTACAATGCCTCCTCACAGTTCCCCATAATGCTAGTTGTTCCCCACGGCAGCCCATACAGTATGAAGTCCCTTCACAGCCTCACATACAGTATGTTCTCCCCCAACAACCACCCTATGCACAGTACTGTCCCTCACAGCCTCCCATACAGTGTGATTTCCCTCACAGCCCCCCCATACATTATGATGCCTCTTCACAGCCCCCTATACAGTATGATGTTCCCTTAAAGCCCTCTATACATTATGATGCCTCTTCACAGCCCCCTATACAGTATGATGTCCCCTTAAAGCCCCCTATACAGTATGAAGTCCCTTCACAGCCTCACATACAGTATGATCTCCCCCAACAGCCACCCTATATACAGTACTGTCCCTCACAGCCTCCCATACAGTGTGATTTCCCTCACAGCCCCCCCATACATTATGATACCTCTTCACAGCCCCCTATACAATAAGATGCCCCTTACGGCCCCCTATACATTATGATGACTCTTCACAGGCAGCCCCCTATACAATAAGATGCCCATACAGCCCCCTATATATGATGGCTCTTCACAGCCCCCCATGCTGTATGATGTTGGCCACAACCAACCCATACAGTATGATGTCCCCTCAAAGCCCCCTCTATATTATGATGCCTCCGTACAACCCCCAAACATTATGATGTCTGTCACAGGCCCCCATACAATATAATGTCCCCCACAGTCCCCCATACAGTATTATTCTTCCACCTTCTAACTGACATTCTCAATAATATAATAAATGTAAAACAAATCCTTATGCTTATCTACCCATGGTTCCCGTCATCTCTTCTGGCTTATTACACGGTGACCCGGCGCTGCGTGCTCGATGCAGTGATGCCATCACGTCCCCTGTGTTGCTCCACCTCCTGCAGAAGGGGATTGTCCTTTTTCCTGCTTGATTAAGTGACCGAGCGTGAATCCGATGGTTCTGCACCTCCACAGCTGTCATCAATGCTGGTGTCCTGAGGATGAGGATACTATACTGTGTCACAATCAATGGGGCCCAGGGCCAGAGCGGGCTATTTGGCATTTGTCAGATTTACCCGATGGCCAGTCCGGCCCTGTAGCTCACCTTACACTTTTCCAAAACTGGAAAACCCCTTTAAGTATTGGAACTGAAATACTAATAGTTTTTTTAATTTTTTTTTTTTCTGCTGCAATTTTACAGCACAAAAATAATGACTGTCCTGAATAAGCAAACACAGAGTGGTCTCTCTGTTAGCCCCATAAAACAGAAGTAGAAAATGAATTAAAATAATAATAAAAAAAAAAAATTTCAAGGATAAGGTCAGCTTCACACCATGGCAAGATCCGATCCGGGGCTGTCAGACATGAACCTGACAGCCCCGGACCGGATCACCACACAGAACCGGAGGGCTAATATGCCCTCCGGTCCAGTGTGCAGCCGGACGCAGCTGCTGATGATGGAATATCCATGACATGACTGTGAAGAAAGTGAATTTAAAGAGAAGCAACATGTAATTTATTTAAGGTATTTCTTCTTGAAAAAATAATATGCAAATTGCCTCTTCAGAGAAGAAATGTAGTGTACTGTAGGATTTACTCAGGGATCTATTAGCAGATGGGAGCACAGACACACTGAAACCAAGATTAAAGGTGAACAAGTGTCTATGATTAACACACGTGACAAATATAACATGAAGTACAGCTGTTAGGGTGAACAGTTTTAAATGTTCACTAGTTGCTTGCTCCTGGCCTAATAGATATAGACTAAGTTCATGCAAGAAAGGATAATACCAGACACACAGTGAGATGTAAGCTCTCCTCAGTCAGGCTATGGCACAGCTCCAAGTGTCCTTTATTTAAGCAGGCATGGACTTATATGAACTCAGTAAGGAGCTCGGTTAGCCCTAGAATGGGAATAATTGAATGTATTCATTGGTTAATGGACTGGGTAATGGGCTAGTCCATGGGCGGATCCATGAGGTCATCAGGGTGGGTTGGTCCATGAGGTCATCATTGTGGGTTGGTATGTGAGGTCATCAGGGGTGTGTGTGCTTGATTGGGTATCATCAAGTGACGTGCCGTTCTGTGATTGGTCAGTCCTTCTATGGAATCCAGCTTCCTCCCAGAACAGAACATAGTGTGATGAAACAGGAAATGGCAGCCATCTTTAGGTCTGTGTCACACTGATATCTGAACAGGCTTATGTAAGGTGAAATAATACACTTTATGGTTCATTTCTCTCAATCTCCTTGAGGATAATTAAGTATTTGATCATATGGCTCTCCTCAACACAGCAAATAAGTTCATCAAACAACTGAAAATCTATAGAAATAGTTCTAGAATAATAACATTCATAAGAAAGTCTCTAATAATAATTCTCACAGTGATAAAAAAATGATGGAAAAAAACAGTCCAAGAATAATAAACATCCAGAGATCTGGGAATGGGAATCCACAGAAAAACTAGTCCAATACTCATTGTGCAGTGCAGCTCTAAATAGTCCCTAATGTCCAGAGTGCAGCATCTGCACAATAAACAATAGTTCTGTAAGTAAAACCTACAACACGAACCCTTCCGTTCAGTTTTCGGACTAGAACATATACAAAACCTACATAAGAATTAGGAAGCAGGAAGCTTCAATCAGTTAACCTCTCCTCTGACACAGGGTCACAGGGGGCCCCCAACAGGTGCTAGAGGAGCCCCCTACCCGGCGGGGCCCTGGTTGAGCTGAACCAGCTGCACCATGGTAGATCCGCCCCTGACAATGAGAGTTACCTTGAGACATAGTAGACTAAATCAAAGGGACCACGGATTCAGACTCCTCTACCTACCTCGGCATGCGTTTCACTGCAGGGCAGCTTCATCAGGAGGCGTCAATAGTCTAGTAAGTGCTGGCAGGGCACACAAGGCTTACATGACACAGGAGTGGTGAAACGGAAGCAGAGTCAGGGAACTAAACACAGGCAGCTGGAAGCAGGAGAGAAGCCGGAGGCAGGTGAGATTGCTGGAGTCCAATGGCAGCTGCTGGAGAAGTCGGAGCGGATCAGCAGAAGGTGGAGGCGCAGGCTCGGTCTGGGCTGCCGGGTAACCGGTTAAAAGTGATGGTGGGCCCCCAGGCATTGTGGCCCCGCCCCCTTAGCCCCGCCCCCGAACGGGTTCCCCTGGAGCAGCGGTAGCATACTGATCGCTAATACCAGCGCCGGGCCCCCCGCTTCACATGGATGTGTGCGTCTCCAAGGATGTACATCCATACCTCCCAAGTGTCCCGGATCCAGCGTGACAATTTTCAGTTGTTTTCCCGCTGTCCCGGCCGGGAGGTTACATTTCCCGCACAGCAGAGAGTAGCTGCCGGCCACGCCCCCTATACAGTTTAGCTCCGTGTGTCACAGTGCTAGGCACTGTCCGGGGCGGCCCATTAGTGCTATGCTCAATGTGTAGTAAATGTGTCTTTTTTTATTGAATAAAGTTTTGTGACTCTGGTGCACAAATGCGGGGATTGCTGGCACTGCCCTGCCCTGCACGGCTCTGTGTTCCTCCTGTGCTGCACGGCTCTGTGTTCCTCCTGTGCTGCACGGCTCTGTGTTCCTCCTGTGCTGCACGGCTCTGTGTTCCTCCTGTGCTGCACGGCTCTGTGTTCCTCCTGTGCTGCACGGCTCTGTGTTCCTCCTGTGCTGCACGGCTCTGTGTTCCTCCTGTGCTGCACGGCTCTGTGTTCCTCCTGTGCTGCACGGCTCTGTGTTCCTCCTGTGCTGCACGGCTCTGTGTTCCTCCTGTGCTGCACGGCTCTGTGTTCCTCCCGCACTCTGCTCTCCCTCACCCCAGCTGTGGCCAAGGATTCCCTCCATTATTCTGCACTGAGGCTGCAGTGAGAGGCCAGCATCAGTGAGGGGAGGGGGACGTTATTCAGTAGCAGAAGGTGGGCCAAGTCTGTGCGGGAGGGGGAGAAACACAAGGCAGTCTGCCCTGAGGAAAGGGGAGAGAAGTGCAGCCACTGGAGCCCCCTCCCTCCTGTAATCTCACTAGCTGCCCAGCTGGCGCAGGAGGAGGGGGAGAAGGATGCCTCCTGGGTGTACAAGCCTCTGCTGATGATCCCAACTTCTCCCCCACTACTGTACTGCCGTTTGATGCCCTGGAAATATGAAGAGAGTGAGTATATATGTATTCATACATATATCTTGTATGTATGTGTCATGTGTGTATGATGGTATGTGTGTGTGTGGGATGCATGAGTAACAGTGATGTGTGTGTGAGTCATGTGTGTGGTGTGTGAGAATAATGCATGTGTGTGAGTAATGCATGTGAGTGATGCATATGGCCTGAGGGTGATGCGTGTGGTGTGTGAGTGATGCGTCAGAGTGTGTGTGGTGTGTGAGCGATGCATGTGATGCATGGGGTGTGGGAGTCGTGTGTGATCTGTGTGAGTGATGTGTGTGATGCATGGGGTATGTGTGAGTGATGTGTGGGTGTGTGTGAGTCATGCATGTGGCATGAGAGTAATGCATGAGGTGTGTGAGTGATGCATCAGTTAGAGTGATGTGTGTAATGTGTGTGAGTGATACATGGGGTGTGTGTGAGTCATGCATGTGGCTTGAGAGTGATGCATGTGGTGTGTGAGTGATGCGTCAATTAGAGTCCATGTGATGTGCATGGTGTGTGAGTGATGCATGTGATGCATGGGGTGTGTGTCATGTGTTAGAGTGATGTATGGGGGGTGTGAGTCATGCATGTGGCGTGAGTGATGCGTGTGGTGTGTGTCATGTCTCAGAGAGATGTGTGTAATGTGTGTGAGTTGTGTGTGTGTGTGATGCTTGGGGTGTGTGAGTGATGTGTGGGGTGTGTGTGAGTGATGCATCAGTTAGAGAGATGCATGTAATTTGTGTGGTGTGTGAGTGATGCATGTGATGTATGTGATACGTGGGGTGTGTGAGTCATGCGTGTGGTGTGAGAGTGATGTGTGTGTGATGCTTGGGATGTGATGCTCAGCAGCCTCATGTATTGCATCTAGACCTATGAAGATTAGACCAGGTTAGGTCTATCTGTTAGATCAGTCCGGGCATTGTGCTCCTTACACTTACACTCTGGCCCTCACACTGTGAGGCAGCAGCGGCAGCTGCTTGTTATCTCCAGCCGAGAGCAGGGCAGTGTCCGCGCCTCCTCCTGTAGTGCTGAGCGCTGCTGGGCAAGTACAGCCCGGCTCCCCGGGGCGGCAGTGAGTGCCGGATGTTGGAGGTGCACAGACAGGCAGAAGCTAATGTCTGCCGCTGAAGCACCTGGTGGGGGGGATGGCGGTACCAAGCTGAAGCGGCTGGTGGTGTGCACGGTGGAACAGGTGCGGGTGCTGGGGGCTGGCCAACTGCTGCATGCTGATCACCAGGAGGAACTTACAGATCCTGTAACAGGTCAGAGACAGTGTTCTGTGCCCCTGCCCCATATACTGTGTTCCATCTCCATATACTGTACCCCCCTAAATTGTGTGCCCCCTCCCACTATACTGTGTGCCCCCCATACTGTGCCCTCCCCATATACTTTGTGCCCCCATACTGTGCATTCCCACCCCATATACTGTACCCCCTATACTGTGTGCACCCTCCCCAGTGGCGTAACATCCACGGTCACAGCTGCGACCAGGCCTGAAGGTACAGGGGCCCGCCGACCCCTGGCGGCATCCGCTTTACATGGATGTGTATCCCTGAGGACGCACATCCATATCCCCAGCTGCCAGATATAAAGTCCGGCAGCACCGTTCTCTCGCTGCCCCCGCTACTGTCCTGGCCAATCAAAGGCCAGTCGGCGCACGACCTCAGCTACTGGCCTGTGATTGGCTGCCCAGGCGACTCGTGGCATGTGATTGGCCAACACAGCGGCACCGCAGTCATCTCTTTGCCTCAGATGCCGTTAGTGTACGGTGTTGCTGTCCTGGCTCCTCCGAGCTTCTGCAGGCTGAGAGAGGCGCCGGTAGGGTGGACCGGTGAGTAGTGTCCCTGTGTGTGTGTGTCCCTGTGTGTGTGTGTCCCTGTGTGTGTGTCCCTGTGTGTGTGTGTCCCGGTGTCTCTGTGTGTCCCGGTGTGTGCGGTCCGTGTCCCTGTGTGCGCGTGTTTGTCCCTGTGTGTGTGTTCGTGTCCCTGTGTGTGCATATGTGTCCCTGAGTGTGTGTGTATGTGTGTTGGGAGGATATATGCTATATGGAGGGTTATGAGGCTGCATTATTGCATTATACTATATGAAGGGCTGTGACGCTGCATTATATTATGTGAAGGGCTGTGAGGCTGCATTAAATTATATAAAGAGCTGTGATGCAGCTTTATACTATATGGAGGGCTGGGACGCTGCACTATACTTTATGGAGGGCTGTGAGGCTGCATTATATTATATATGGAGGACTGTGAGGCTGCATTTTACTATAATGGAGGACCATACATACCAGGATAAAGGCATATTCCAGGACCATACATACAGTGGCGTACCACCCACGGTCGCAGAGGTCGCAAGTGCGACCAGGCCCGGAAGTACAGGGGCCCGGCGTCCGCCGACCCCTGCGACTGCTTTACATGGATGTGCATCCCTAGGACGCACATCCATGTCTCTGCATAGCACTCTGCCAGGCCGGTCCCCAGGCGGTTGATTCCGGCTGCCTTAGGACTGGAAGGCGCAGTGGCGCGGCAGCTTTGAAACTCCCGCGGCTGCTGCGTCACATGCTGCATCTCAGGACGGAGCCGTGAGCTTCTGGAGGTCCGGAGAGTCTGGCGGCAGCTTCCTTAGTCTCCCGCCGTGTGTCTATTCCTGGCTGCTCATCCAGAAAGTGAGGACACACTGTTGCTGAATACTCACAGAAGAGAAGTAGAGAGGTGAGAGGAGGAAAGCGCCGGGGAACACAGGAGGAGGAAAGCGGGGGAGACAGAAAAAGGGGACAGAGGAGAAGGAGAGCGGGGGACACAGGAGGACGGGGGATAGAGGAGGAGCAAAACGAGGGATGCAGGGAGACAGAGGAGGAGAGTGAGGGAGACAGGAGAGCGGGGACACAGGAGGAAGAGAGTGGGGATCACAGGAGAACTGGGGACAGAGGAGGAGGAGAGTGGGGGACACAGGAGGAGAGCGGGGAACAGGAGAAGGAGAGCAGGGACAGAGGAGGAGGAGAGCAGGGGACACAGGAGAACGGGGACAGAGGAGGAGAGCGAGAGACCTAGAATAGGGGAACATGGGGGCCCAAGACGTTATTACTATATGGGGGACAAGAATGAGGAACTTACATTATTGGTTTACGGTGGGAAGTGGGGATATATTTACTGTAGGGGCCAATCAGGCTACATTATTACTGCTGTAATATAATTTACTTTTCCATGAGGTGAACCAAAGGGAGGCCTTGTTACTGTGCGAGGCGGCACGATGTCGCTTTTTTGGTCGTTTGATGTAGTGTAAAAATCTTGGGAAAAGTGTGGAATGTGCTATGGAAGTGATCAGTTTTATACAGTAGATAACTGTGTTATTTTCTGCAGAGATGAGTCCTGGCTAGAAGACGTGATATTTGTCTGCGACAGGGGAAGAAGCAACCTGAAGATGAATGACTTCACCAAGATACATCTCTGGTAAGTAGGTGTATTACCTATCCACGCACACTATATACTATATACAGAGCTCCTGTGTATAATGTCACTGGTGATCTCTGCATCACCTGTACACTGACACTATATACTGACCTCCTGTGTATAATGTCACTGGGGATCTCTGCATCACCTGTACACTGACACTATATACTGACCTCCTGTGTATAATGTCACTGGGGATCTCTGCATCACCTGTACACTGACACTATATACTGACCTCCTGTGTATAATGTCACTGGGGATCTCTGCATCACCTGTACACTGACACTATATACTGAGCTCCTGTGTATAATGTCACTGGGGATCTCTGCATCACCTGTACACTGGCACTATATACAGAGCTCCTGTGTATAATGTCACTGGTGTTCTCTGCATCACCTGTACACTGACACTCTATACAGAGTTCCTGTATATAATGTCACTGGTGTTCTCTGCATCACCTGTACACTGACACTATATACAGAGTTTCTGTGTATAATGTCACTGATAATCATTGTATTTACACTGACCAAATATACAGAGCTTTTTTTAATCTTCATTATTGTAGTATTATTGGTCACTTTTCACACTGAAGAAGAAACAGCTGGGCACCACAGAGTATTGACATGTAGTAGTGGGTCTGGCACCAAACTTGTGGTTTATCAGGTAAGAGGAGAGGGGAAGGAGCAGACGACGGCAAACCATTTTGAGCTGGGTGATGCTTCTATGGGTTGACCGGATTTTATTGGTCACTATGTAGTGGCATTATGTGCTCTGGTCATGGCGTTGTGTATTTGTCCCTTGAATGTGGAATTATTCAATTACAATATGTCGGTTATATGTGGTCTTATCATGGTGTTGCAGTATTTATACCTTGCACGTGGTAGTATTTGATCACAGTTTAGTAGTAATATGAGCTCTGATCACAGTGTGGTGGTATGTCTCCTTTATATGTGGTATTACTGGTCTTGGTATAGTAGATTGTGGTTGATTATTAGTTTTTTTCTGATATCAATAAGGGGAAAATTCTTTATTTCCAGTAGATATTAAAAACTTGGTTGCTTAACCCCTTCCTGTCCTGTGACACAGCAGCAGCAAAATGCACTTACAGAGGTTCTCCAGAGAAAGCAAGTAATTATCTCGTCTAAGGCCACGTTCACACAGTGAGTATTTGGTGAGATTTTCACTTCAGTATTTATAAGACAGAAGCAGGAGATGGTGAGAAATGCAGAACATATTACCTCTGATTGCTCCACTCCTGGTTTTATCTTACAAATACTGAGGTAAAAAACTCACCAAATACTCAGTGTGTGCACATGGCCTAAGGATGTGATAAGGTATTAGTTGGTGGGGGTGCGACTGCTGAATGTGCAGCTTTTATCCCCATTATGTGTCCAAAAAATAGAAAAATATCCAGCATACAGTCCTGAGATCTAGATCCTTAAAATTCATTATATTAGAAAAGTATTAAAAAGCACATTTACATCAATGTCCTTAAAGACAGTCCTTAGTCATAGGTTTGTTTTGTCCCCATTAGACTGGAGGTGATGTACGGCTCGCCCATGTTCCCTTCACTCCCTCAGGGGCTGTGAGCGCTGGGTTTGACTTTTTCTGGGAGCTCCAATGATAATGAATGGAGCCGCGGTCACATCATTACCGGCCGCTGCAGTTAATAAAAGGGGTAAAAGTGCCACATTCTTCCGACGATGTGGTTTTGATTGGTCGGATTCTACCAATAACTAAGTGATCACCTGCCGAACCTGACGATTGTTGGTAACTTGTTTTCACCAAAGTATCCCTTTAATGTACACTACAGTAATGGTACATCCAGTAATGGTGAGCGCAGAGTGATGTGCAGGAGTAACCGCTAGAATGGGTATAACGGCTAACAGGTGTTTGCATATAGCGGGTAAGTGGGCCCCTGGAGTCAATTTCCCTGGTGGGCCCCAGACACCCCAGTCCGACCCTGGGTGGAGCAGACTGGTAAAGCAACAGGGAGCCAGGGATTCAACTGAATACTCAAGCATGGCTAGACAGAAGGCTAAGGTTTATAAGGCAGAGAGGAGGATCACATGAACAAGAGCAAAGCAGTGGACACCATCTTGAAAAGGGGCAAGACACATAGAATGTCAATAGAAGATCCAGACCTCACAGGAAGAGTATTTGAACTCCAGTGCCATCTATTGGAAGTAGCAAACCTAAAAGTCAAAAGTGACCCTTTAACGAGCCTTGTCAAATGATTTAGGATTTAACCAGATCAGAACCTCAATTTGCAGCCAGTGTGAAGTACGAGATCTGATCTGGTTGTGTAACAAGCTAAGTGGGTGTAAGGTGTAAGGTTTTCTCTTAGCTTGTTACACAACCAGATCAGATCTCATACTTCACACTGTCTGCAAATTGAGGTTCAGATCTGGTATAAATCCTAAGTCATGTGACAAGGCTCATTAACGGGTGATATTGACTTTTAGGATTGCTACTACCAATAGATGACACTAAAGTTCAAGTCGTCTGTGAAGAGGTAATTTGCATATTGTATTTCCCAGAGGAGCATTTGTGGCTTTAAGTCTCCTCAATACAGGCATGTCACTGTTCATAAGTAGAAAAGCTTATTGCTTGAAAAAAAATGCTCCAATTTGAGTACTGACTCCAAAAAAAACAGCTCTCCCTTTTTTTAAAGTTTTTTTTTTTTTTTGTAAACACAGATTGTTTCAGGCAGAAAAAAAATAAAATCTGCATAAAACCTAAACCCTCCATATATGAACATATGAGAATTCTTCACGCATCATGGTATTTAGTATTGTGTTGATAGTTGTCCAATGGCTCCATCTTGTGGACAGATCTTGAACTGCAATTTTATAAAAATAAATACAACTTATTTTTAATTAAACTACCTGTCTTTGCAGAGGGTAACGAGTTACAGTCAATTTTATGGACTGGGATTTTTTTTCCAGGAGTTAAATTTTAATTACTTGGGAATGAAAAAAAAAAAGGTTGCTGTTAACCATTTACTTTCAAACACTGCTTGTGTACTTTAATGCAATAATTATATGGTAAGATTAGCGTCTTTGCTGATTATGATATCACCATAACGTGTGACAAATTCAGCTCTGCTACATCTGACAAACAGAGATTCAATCATTTTTGTAATAGATGGGGGAGAGGCTAAAATTCCAGAATTGGATTTTAGGGCTGCACCTGCTCATTTTCCAATTAGCCACTAGATGGCGCCACACTATCCAATTATCCTGATTCTACATTCTACAATTATTTTCTATTTTCCAGTGAAGAAATTACATTTTTTTATTGTACATTAAATTTTGGCTACAGAGTCCTTTAATTTAAGCATCATAATCTGTCATAGTCGGGCTGGGTGATCCAGTGGGAGATTGGATCATTGCCACAGCTTTCTGCTCTGCTGTAATCCTCTGTGCTGCTGTGGACTCTACTTATTTTACGGTATTATATAACTCCCATTCTGGAATCTATAAGATCATCAAGCCCCCTTATAAAATACTCTGTGCTGCTGTGGATCCTTCTCCTTCTATTATAACAGTGCTTGTGAAAGTATTCGGCCCCCTTTATATACATGCCTTGTGAAAGTATTCGGCCCCCTATGTATATACAGTGCCTTGTGAAAGTATTCAGCCCCCTATATACAGTGCCTTGTGAAAGTATTCGGCCCCCTATATACAGTGCCTTGTGAGAGTATTCGCCCCCTATATACAGTGCCTTGTGAAAGTATTGGCCCCCTATATACAGTGCCTTGTGAAAGTATTCGGCCCCCTATATACAGTGCCTTGTGAAAGTATTCGGCCCCCTATATACAGTGCCTTGTAAAGTATTCGGCCCCCTATATACAGAGCCTTGTGAAAGTATTCAGCCCCTATATACAGTGCCTTGTGAAAGTATTCAGCCCCCTATATACAGTGCCTTGTGAGAGTATTTGCCCCCTATATACAGTGCCTTGTGAAAGTATTCAGCCCCCTATATACAGTGCCTTGTGAAAGTATTCAGCCCCCTATATACAGTGCCTTGTGAAAGTATTCAGCCCCCCTATATACAGTGCCTTGTGAAAGTATTCAGCCCCCTATATACAGTGCCTTGTGAAAGTATTTGGCCCCCTATATACAGTGCTTGTGAAAGTATTCAGCCCCCTAGTATATTAAAAGTGCCTTGTGAAAGTATTCAGGCCCCCTATATACAGAGCCTTGTGAAAGTATTCAGCCCCCTATGTATATATACAGTGCCTTGTGAAAGTATTCGGCCCCCTATGTATATACAGTGCCTTGTGAAAGTATTCAGCCCCCTATGTATATACAGAGCCTTGTGAAAGTATTTGGCCCCCTATATACAGTGTCTTGTGAAAGTATTCGCCCCCTGTATATATACAGTGCCTTGTGAAAGTATTCAGCCCCCTATATACAGAGCCTTGTGAAAGTATTCAGCCCCGTATATATACAGTGCCTTGTGAAAGTATTCAGCCCCCATCATGTGTATTATATACAGTGCCTTGTGAAAGTATTCAGCCCCCTATATACAGTGCCTTGTGAAAGTATTCCCCCTTATATACAGGCCTTGTGAAAGTATTTCGCCCCTTATATACAGAGCCTTGTGAAAGTATTCGCCCCCTATATACAGAGCCTTGTGAAAGTATTCGGCCCCCTATATACAGTGCCTTGTGAAAGTATTCAGCCCCCTATATACAGCGCCTTGTGAAAGTATTCAGCCCCTTGAACTTTTCAACCTTTTGCCACATTTCAGGCTTCAAACATAAAGATATAAATTCTCTTTTTTTTGTGAAGAATCAACAAGTGGGACACAATCGTGAGGGGAACCAAATTTATTGGATATTTTAAACTTTTTTAACAAATAAAAAACTGAGGCGTGGGGCGTGCAATATTATTCATCCCCTTTACTTTCAGTGCAGCAAACTCCCTCCAGAAGGTCAGTGAGGATCTCTGAATGATCCAATGTTGTCCTAAATGACTGGTAATGATAAATAGAATCCACCTGTGTGTGATCAAGTCTCCGTATAAATGCTCCTGCTCTGTGATAGCTCTGTATATGGTGGCTCAGTGGTTAGCTCTGTATATGGTGGCTCAGTGGTTAGCACTGTATATGGTGGCTCAGTGGTTAGCAGTGTATACGGTGGCTCAGTGGTTAGCACTGTATACGGTGGCTCAGTGGTTAGCACTGTATATGGTGGCTCAGTGGTTAGCACTGTATGGTGGCTCAGTGGTTAGCACTGTATACGGTGACTCAGTGGTTAGCACTGTATATGGTGGCTCAGTGGTTAGCACTGTATACGGTGGCTCAGTGGTTAGCACTGTATACGGTGGCTCAGTGGTTAGCACTGTATATGGTGGCTCAGTGGTTAGCACTGTATATGGTGGCTCAGTGGTTAGCACTGTATATGGTGGCTCAGTGGTTAGCACTGTATATGGTGGCTCAGTGGTTAGCACTGTATATGGTGGCTCAGTGGTTAGCACTGTATATGGTGGCTCAGTGGTTAGCACTGTATATGGTGGCTCAGTGGTTAGCACTGTATATGGTGGCTCAGTGGGTAGCACTCTATATGGTGGCTCAGTGGTTAGCACTGTATATGGTGGCTCAGTGGTTAGCAGTGTATATGGTGGCTCAGTGGTTGGCACTGTATATGGTGGCTCAGTGGTTAGCACTGTATATGGTGGCTCAGTGGTTAGCACTGTATACGGTGGCTCAGTGGTTAGCACTGTATACGGTGGCTCAGTGGTTAGCACTGTATATGGTGGCTCAGTGGTTAGCACTGTATACGGTGGCTCAGTGGTTAGCACTGTATACGGTGGCTCAGTGGTTAGCACTGTATATGGTGGCTCAGTGGTTAGCACTGTATATGGTGGGTCAGTGGTTAGCACTGTATATGGTGGCTCAGTGGTTAGCACTGTATATGGTAGCTCAGTGGTTAGCACTGTATATGGTGGCTCAGTGGTTAGCACTGTATATGGTGGATCAGTGGTTAGCACTGTATACGGTGGCTCAGTGGTTAGTACTGTATACGGTGGCTCTGTGATAGCTCTGTATATGGTGGCTCAGTGGTTAGCACTGTATATGGTGGCTCAGTGGTTAGCACTGTATACGGTGGCTCAGTGGTTAGCACTGTATATGGTGGCTCAGTGGTTAGCACTGTATATGGTGGCTCAGTGGTTAGCACTGTATATGGTGGCTCAGTGGTTAGCACTGTATATGGTGGCTCAGTGGTTAGCACTGTATATGGTGGCTCAGTGGTTAGCACTGTATATGGTGGCTCAGTGGTTAGCACTGTATATGGTGGCTCAGTGGTTAGCACTGTATATGGTGGCTCAGTGGGTAGCACTCTATATGGTGGCTCAGTGGTTAGCACTGTATATGGTGGCTCAGTGGTTAGCAGTGTATATGGTGGCTCAGTGGTTGGCACTGTATATGGTGGCTCAGTGGTTAGCACTGTATATGGTGGCTCAGTGGTTAGCACTGTATATGTGGCTCAGTGGTTAGCACTGTATATGGTGGCTCAGTGGTTAGCACTGTATACGGTGGCTCAGTGGTTAGCACTGTATACGGTGGCTCAGTGGTTAGCACTGTATATGGTGGCTCAGTGGTTAGCACTGTATATGGTGGGTCAGTGGTTAGCACTGTATATGGTGGCTCAGTGGTTAGCACTGTATACGGTAACTCAGTGGTTAGCACTGTATATGGTGGGTGAGTGGTTAGCACTGTATATGGTGGCTCAGTGGTTAGCACTGTATGGTGGCTCAGTGGTTAGCACTGTACAGTGGCTTAGTGGTTAGCACTGTATACGGTGGCTCAGTGGTTAGCACTGTATATGGTGGCTCAGTGGTTAGCACTGTATATGGTGGCTCAGTGGTTGGCACTGTATATGGTGGCTCAGTGGTTAGCACTGTATATGGTGGCTCAGTGGTTAGCACAGTATATGGTAGCTCAGTGGTTAGCACTGTATACGGTGGCTCAGTGGTTAGCACTGTATATGGTAGCTCAGTGGTTAGCACTGTATACGGTGGCTCAGTGGTTAGCACTGTATGGTGGCTCAGTGGTTAGCACTGTATATGGTGGCTCAGTGGTTAGCATTGTATACGGTGGCTCAGTGGTTAGCACTGTATGGTGGCTCAGTGGTTAGCACTGTATACGGTGGCTCAGTGGTTAGCACTGTTTACAGTGGCTCAGTGGTTAGCACTGTATGGTGGCTCAGTGGTTAGCACTGTTTACAGTGGCTCAGTGGTTAGCACTGTATATGGTAGCTCAGTGGTTAGCACTGTATACGGTGGCTCAGTGGTTAGCACTGTATGGTGGCTCAGTGGTTAGCACTGTATATGGTGGCTTAGTGGTTAGCACTGTATATGGTGGCTCAGTGGTTAGCACTGTATACGGTGGCTCAGTGGTTAGCACTGTATATGGTGCTCAGTGGTTAGCACTGTATATGGTGGCCCAGTGGAGAGCACTGTATATGGTGGCTCAGTGGTTAGCACTGCATATGGTGACTCAGTGGTTAGCACTGTATATGGTGGCTCATGTGGTTAGCACTGTATACGGTGGCTCAGTGGTTAGCACTGTATACGGTGGCTCAGTGGTTAGCACTGTATATGGTGGCTCAGTGGTTAGCACTGTATATGGTGGCTCAGTGGTTAGCACTGTATACGGTGGCTTAGTGGTTAGCACTGTATACGGTGGCTCAGTGGTTAGCTCTGTATATGGTGGCTCAGTGGTTAGCACTGTATATGGTGGCTCAGTGGTTAGCACTGTGTATGGTGGCTCAGTGGTTAGCACTGTGTATGGTGACTCAGTGGTTAGCACTGTATATGGTGGCTCAGTGGTTAGCACTGTATACGGTGGCTCAGTGGTTAGCACTGTATATGGTGGCTCAGTGGTTAGCACTGTATATGGTGGCTCAGTGGTTAGCACTGTATACGGTGGCTCAGTGGTTAGCACTGTATATGATGGCTCGGTGGTTAGCACTGTATATGATGGCTCAGTGGTTAGCACTGTATATGGTGGCTCAGTGGTTAGCACTGTATACGGTGGCTCAGTGGTTAGCACCGTATACGGTGGCTCAGTGGTTAGCACTGTATGGTGGCTTAGTGGTTAGCACTGTATATGGTGGCTCAGTGGTTAGCACTGTATATGGTGGTTCAGTGGTTAGCACTGTATATGGTGGCTCAGTGGTTAGCACTGTATATGGTGGCTCAGTGGTTAGCACTGTATATGGTGGCTCAGTGGTTAGCACTGTGTATGGTGACTCAGTGGTTAGCACTGTATATGGTGGCTCAGTGGTTAGCACTGTATATGGTGGCTCAGTGGTTAGCACTATATACGGTGGCTCAGTGGTTAGCACTGTATATGGTGGCTCAGTGGTTAGCACTGTATATGATGGCTCAGTGGTTAGCACTGTATATGGTGGCTCAGTGGTTAGCACTGTATACGGTGGCTCAGTGGTTAGCACTGTATATGGTGGCTCAGTGGGTAGCAGAGTATATAGTGGCTCAGTGGTTAGCACTGTATATGGTGGCTCAGTGGTTAGCACTGTATATGGTGGCTCAGTGGTTAGCACTGTATACGGTGGCTCAGTGGTTAGCACTGTATATGGTGGCTCAGTGGTTAGCACTGTATATGGTGGCTCAGTGGTTAGCACTGTATACGGTGGCTCAGTGTTTAGCACTGTATGGTGGCTCAGTGGTTAGCACTGTATGGTGGCTCAGTGGTTGGAGGGGTGAGGGCAGGAGGACGGAGGCTGGAGGGGTGAGGGCAGGAGGACGGAGGCTGGAGGGGTGAGGGCAGGAGGACGGAGGCTGGAGAGGTGAGGGCAGGAGGACGGAGGCTGGAGGGGTGAGGGCAGGAGGACGGAGGCTGGAGGGGTGAGGGCAGGAGGACGGAGGCTGGAGGGGTGAGGGCAGGAGGACGGAGGCTGGAGGGGTGAGGGCAGGAGGACGGAGGCTGGAGAGGTGAGGGCAGGAGGACGGAGGCTGGAGAGGTGAGGGCAGGAGGACGGAGGCTGGAGGGGTGAGGGCAGGAGGACAGAGGCTGGAGGCCCTCATCACAAGCACAGTGCAGCCAACTTTATCTTTATTTACATTACATTTATTTTACACTCACTGTGATCCTCCCGGCTGCTCTCTCTCTGCACACACAGCCACACACATTGCACACACACTGCACACAAAGCCACACACATTGCACACACACTGCACACAAAGCCACACACATTGCACACACGCTGCACACAAAGCCACACACATTGCACACACGCTGCACACAAAGCCACAACACATGCACACACGCTGCACACACAGCCACACACATTGCACACACACTGCACACAAAGCACACACATTGCACACACACTGCACACACACACATTGCACACACAGCCACACACAACCTGGCTGCACAGCACACTGCAGCTTCTTTCCTCCGGGCCACTCACCACCTGCTCTCTTCTGCTGTCCTCTCTTCATGTCCTCTGCCGTCTGTTCACCTGACAATGCTGTCCGCCGGCTCCCGCCCGCTCCTCCGGAGTCTGCTCTCATCACTGAGTCTGACTCCTCACTCGGCCGGCAGACAGTGCTGGTCCTGGCCCTGGCCGGCAGAAACCGCACCGCTGACATCAGCGGTGTTCGCCGGGCCGGAAGTGCGCGTGGAGATACATATACAGCAGCCAGGTCCTGGCTGGCTGCTGCTATCTCCACGGTGCATTTCTCCCACAGAGGAGACTGAGAGGGATTACTGGGCTGCACAGATGGGGGGTCGGCGGCAGCCAGCAGATATTCCGGTACGCCGTACCGGATCGCAGCAGGTTTTCCCGCCCTGATTAGCAGTATAAATCTGTATCTAGTGAGCTCTTTGTAATGGGGTCTGTATAAACATATATATAGTGAGCTCCCTCTAGTGGTGGCTGTATAAATCTGTATGTACACTGTGTGCTGAATTATTAGGCAAGTTGTATTTTAGAGGATTATTTTTATTATTGATCAACAACTATGTTCTCAATCACCCAAAAGACTCATAAATATCAAAGTTTAATATTTTTGGAAGTTGGAGTGTTTTTTTTTTTAGATTTGGCTCTTAGGAGGATATCTGTGTGTGCAGGTAACTATTACTGTGCAGAATTATTAGGCAACTTAATAAAAACCAAATATATTCCCATCTCACTTGTTTGTTTTTACCAGGTAAACTAATATAACTGCACAAAATGTAGAAATAAACATTTCTGACATGCAAAAACAAAACCCAAAAACATTAGTGCCCAATATCGCCCCCTTTCTCCATCCATAGATTCTGCCAGTTGCTTGATCTGCTTACGATCAACACTGCGTGCAGCAGCCACCACAGCCTCCCAGACACTGTTCCCAGAGGTGTACTGTTTTCCCTCCCAGACACTGTCCCCAGAGGTGTACTATTTTCCCTCCCTGTAGATCTCACATTTTAGGAGGGACCACAGGTTCTCTATGGGGTTCAGATCAGGTGAACAAGGGGGCCATGTCATTATTTTCTTTTCTTTTAGACCTTTACTGGCCAGCCACGCTGTGGAGTAGTTGGATGCATGTGATGGAGCATTGTCCTGCATGAAAATCATGTTTTTCTTGAACGATACCGACTTCTTCCTGTACCACTGCTTGAAAGAAGTTATCTTCCAGAAACTGGCAGTAGGTCCGGGAGTTGAGCTTCACTCCATCAACCCGAAAAGGTCCCACAAGTTGATCTTTGATGATCCCAGCCCATACCAGTACCCCACCTCCACCTTGCTGGCGTCTGAGTCGGAGTGGAGCTCTCTGCCCTTTACTGATCCAGCCTCTGGCCCATCCATCTGCCCATCAGGAGTCACTCTCATTTCATCAGTCCATAAAACCTTTGAAGAATCAGTCTTAAGATATTTCTTGGCCCAGTCTTGACGTTTTATCTTATGTTTCTTGTTCAGAGGTGGTGGTTTTTCAGCCTTCTTACCTTGGTCATGTCCCTGAGTATAGCACACCTTGTGCTTTTTGATACTCCAGTAACTTTGCAGCTCTCAAATATGGCAAAACTGGTGGCAAATGGCATCTTGGCAGCTTCATGCTTGATTTTCCTCAATTCATGGGCAGTTATTTTGTGCCTTTTTTGCCCTCACGCTTCTTGCGACCCTGTTGGCTATTTGCCATGAAATACTTGATTGTTCGGTGATCACGCTTCAAACGTTTGGCAATTTCCAGACTGCTGCATCCCTCTGCAAGACATCTCACAATTGTGGACTTTTCAGAGCCATCACATCTCTCTTCTGACTCATTTTGCCTAAGGAAAAGCATCTGCCTAATAATTAAGCACACCTTATATAGGATGTTGATGTCATTACACCACACCCCTCCTCATTACAGAGATGCACATCACCTGATTTACTTAATTGGTAGTTGGCTCTCAGCCTATACAGCTTGGAGTAGGACAACATGTATAAAAAGTATCATGTGATCAAAATACTCATTTGCCTAATAATTCTGCACACAGTGTAGTGAGCTCACTTTAGTGATGGCTGTATAAATCTGTATGTAGTGAGCTCTTTCTAGTCGTGACTGTATAAATCTGTATGTAGTGAGCTCCCTCTAGTGGTGTCTGTATAAAATCTGTATGTAGTGAGCTCCCTCTGGTGGTGACTTTATAAATCTGTTTAGTGAGATCCCGCTAGTGATAACTGTATAAATCTGTATGTAGTGAGCTCCCTCTAGTGGTGACTTTATAAATCTGTGTAGTGAGCTCCCACTAGTGATAACTGTATAAATCTGTATGTAGTGAGCTTCTTCTAGTGGTGCCTGTATAAATCTGTATGTAGTGAGCTCCCTCTAGTGGTGACTTTATAAATCTGTGTAGTGAGCTCCCACTAGTGATGACTTTATAAATCTGTATGTCGTGAGCTCCCTATACTGGTGCCTGTATAAATCTGTATGTAGTGAGCTCCCTCTAGTGGTGACTTTAGAAATCTGTGTAGTGAGCTCCCACTAGTGATGACTGTATAAATCTCTATGTAGTGAGCTCCCTCTAGTGGTGCTTGTATAAATCTGTATTATTGAGCTGCCTCTAGTGGTGGCTGTATAAATCCATATGTACTGAGCTTCCCCTAGTGATGACTGAATAAATCTGTGTGTAGTGAGCTCCCTCTAGTGATGATTGTATAAATCTGTATGTAGTGAGCTCCCTCTAGTGGTGACTATATAAATCTGTATGTAATAAACTCCCTCTAGTGGTGACTGTATAAATCTATATGTAGTGAGCTCCTTCTAGTGGTGGATGTATAATCTATATGTAGTGAGCTCCCTCTAGTGATGGCTGTATAAATCTGTATGTAATGAGCTCCTTCTAGTGGTGGCTGTATAAATCTATACGTAGTGAGCTCCCTTTTGTGGTGGTGTATAAATCTGTATGTAGTGAACTCCCACCAGTGATAACTGTATAAATCTGTATGTAGTGAGCTCCCACTAGTGATGACTGTATAAATCTGTATGTAGTGAGGTCCCCCTACTGGCAGCTGTATAAATCTATATGTAGTGCGCTCCCTCTAGTGGTGGCTGTATAAATCTATATGTAGTGAGCTCCCTCTAGTGGTGGCTGTATAAATCTGTATGTAGTGAGCTCTCTCTAGTTGTGGATGTATAAATCTGTATGTAGTGATCTCCCTCTAGTTGTGGATGTATAAATCTGTATGTAGTGAGCTCCCTCTAATGATGATTGTATAAATCTGTATGTAGTGAGCTCCCTCTGGTGGTGACTGTATAAATCTGTATGTAGTAAGCTCCCTCTAGTGGTGGCTGTATAAATCTATATGTAGTGAGCTCCCCATAGTGGTGAATGTATAAATCTGTATGTAATGAGCTCCTCCCAGTGACGACTGTATAAATCTGTATGTAGTGAGCTCCCTCTGGTGGTGACTGTATAAATCTGTATGTAGTGAGCTCCCTCTAGTGGTGACTGTATAAATCTATATGTAGTGAGCTCCCCTTAGTGGTGGCTGTATAAATTTATATGTAGTGAGCTCCCCATAGTGGTGACTGTATAAATCTGTATGTAGTGAGCTCCCTCTAGTGGTGACTGTATAAATCTATATGTAGTGAGCTCCCCTTAGTGGTGGCTGTATAAATGTATATGTAGTGAGCTCCCCATAGTGGTGAATGTATAAATCTGTATGCAGTGAGCTCCCTCTGGTGGTGACTGTATAAATCTGTATGTAGTGAGCTCCCTCTGGTGGTGACTGTATAAATCTATATGTAGTGAGCTCTCTCTGGTGGTGACTGTATAAATCTGTATGTAGTGAGCTCCCTCTAGTGGTGACTGTATAAATCTATATGTAGTGAGCTCCCCTTAGTGATGGCTGTATAAATCTATATGTAGTGAGCTCCCCTTAGTGATGGCTGTATAAATCTATATGTAGTGAGCTCCCCTTAGTGGTGGCTGTATAAATCTATATGTAGTGAGCTCCCCTAGGGATGACTGTATAAATCTGTATGTAGTGAGCTCCCTCTAGTGGTGCCTGTATAAATCTGTATGTAGTGAGCTCCCTCTAGTTGTGACTGTATAAATCTGTATGTAGTGAGCTCCCTCTAGTGGTGACTGTATAAATCTGTATGTAGTGAGCTCCCTCTAGTGGTGCCTGTATAAATCTGTATGTAATGAGCTCCCTCTAGTGGTGACTGTATAAATCTGTATGTAGTGAGCTCCCTCTAGTGGTGGCTGTATAAATCTGTATGTAGTGAGCTCCCTCTAGTGGTGACTGTATAAATCTGTATGTAGTGAGCTCCCTCTAGTGGTGACTGTATAAATCTGTATGTAGTGAGCTCCCCTTAGTGGTGGCTGTATAAATCTATATGTAGTGAGCTCCCTCTAGTGGTGGCTGTATAAATCTATATGTAGTGAGCTCCCTCTAGTGGTGGCTGTATAAATCTATATGTAGTGAGCTCCCCCTATTTGAGGAGGTCGCAGGCTGGCTGGTAAACTGGGCTTTATATTCTGCATGGGAAATCAATTGATCTATGTGGACCCTCTTTTCCTGAACCCTAGAAATAATACCCTACAATTGTTGTGTTGTATAAAACAAATAATAAACAGAATAGCAAAAATCTATCAATAAATACATTAGAATAAATTTTTTTTTTTGCTGCAAGACATCATTTTACTACATTCATTATCCAGACTTTGCAGCATTGGAGCTTTTCCAAGGAAACTTGTAGATGTCAAAGAGTGAAGAACAGAAAAGAACTGAGAATGATCCCATTGTTTAATTCTTGACTATTAATGGAACCAAAACTAAACATGGATAAATCTTTGCCTTGGTTCCTCTCGGATTCAGCGCCTGCAGGTGATGGGGGCTCTGTGCTCATTCATTTGGCCAAAAAATTAAAACTTTAATAACAAAAGAAACAATAAAAAAAAAGAAGTAAAATGTATCAGACGTGTTGACGTTCTTCTCACCTGAGCCGCTGAAAATGAGTTAGGAACTAAAGAGAATTGGAACGTTGGGAAGATGTGAAGCCTCAGACACGATGGGAAGATGAAGATAAAAATCTATTAATTAAGAGAAAACTCTTATCTGACATCGTTACCCAATAATTACAGAAGCCCTTGGAAGATGATGATTCCGTGGATGAGATAATTGGATGCTGATCTTCGCGCTAACATCTTTCATCACTGGAGGATTAGGTTTAATCTTCACTGTAGGACCGTCTATATTAAGTATTATGTTCAGCTTTCGGGATACCTAAATTAAGTACTGTCTACTCCGAGTATCACCTTATAGGGACCTTGCAGTGCAGTGAGACATAACTTTGTATTGCACTCGTACCAGGGTTACTCAATGCAGGGCTCTTATCTGATCTTTTTGGCCATTCAAGTCTATGGTTCCAAATTCACGGACTGACGGAATGGAGAAAATAAAGGATATTTTTTTATTCCTCTCCGCATCCAAGAAATATAGATCACACCCAGATCCAAGTCTAATTAACATAATTGGACCATTTTTTTCAGATGGAGAAAATCCATTCATGGGAACCATAGCCTTATGCTGAATATGGAACTATGGTCAAAGGTTTGTCACAAGGGTCTCCCGTCCTTGGGAGACTCTTGACAAGTTTGGGAATTGCGTCTCACATTGTCTTGTGAGTCTCTGGATTTGATACATAGTTGCTATCTTTTGGGACATCAAGAGTTAATGATATTTTCCTTGCTGGAAGTGTCTGGTTTGTGACCACTCCCCTTCCCTTTACATAGTCACATGATCCATCACCTGATGCCGGTAATAGATTCATCCTATTCTGACCACATTGGCATAAGGAGCAGAAGAGTTAATGACATTTTGTTTGCTGGAAGTGTCTGGGTCAGGTGATGCTGATTTGTGACCACTCCCCTTCCCTTTAGATAATCACTTGATCCATCATCTGATTTTATTCTGACCACCTTGGAGTAAGGAAGTTTGGTGTAGCTGCTGGAGTTCTGGTGTTTGGCTGCAGCATTCATGTTTGTTGTGTATCCTTTTTTGTCTATATTCCCCTGTCTGTCATCATTCTCCTGTGTTTAATCACTGTAGAGGTGACATCTAGTGCACTCACTGGCCTTTGCACTATCAAGGGTGAGTGGAGGTGACAACTCAGGGACTAGGCATCTGACAGCTCAGGGACTAGGCATCTGACAGCTCAGGAACTAGGCCTCTGACAGCTCAGGGACTAGGCATCTGACTGCTCAGGGACTAGGCATATGACAGCTCAGGGACTAGGCATATGACAGCTCGGGGACGAGGCATGTGACAGCTCAGGGACTAGGCATATGACAGCTCAGGGAACAGGCATGTGACAGTTCCGAGACTAGGCATGTGACAGCTCAGGGACCAGGCATGTGACAGCTCAGGGAGTAGGCATGTGACAGCTCCGGGACTAGGCATGTGACAGCTCAAGGACTAGGCCTGTGACAGCTCTGGAACTAGGCATGTGACAGCTCAGGGACTAGGCATGTGACAGCTCAGGGACCAGGCATGTGACAGCTCAGGGACTAGGCATGTGACAGCTCAGGGACTAGGCATATGACAGCTCAGGTACCAGGCATGTGACAGGTCCAGGTCTAGGCATGTGACAGCTCCAGGACTAGGCATGTGACAGCAGTGGGGGGGGGGAAGGACCAGTTTAGGGACATTAGGGGAGCTGAGGGGCCAGACACAAGTAGGTGTCAGGACGTGTCCCATCCCCGCTCCCTATCCTCAGGGTCTTCCTCTCTTTTTACATCCCGTTTTACCTCTGTGTTGTAATTGCAAGCTAGTCTAATTTATTCCCCACAATAGTCTTCCCCTATACTGTCCTCAGATGACAGGTTTCCCTTCTTTACTAGGGTTGTCTGCAGTACATTAATTGTGCAGGACATTAAGATTTGTCCTAATAGTTACAATTGTTGGGCTATCTTCAGCTCTGGACCATTATGGCTTTCTGCAGTACATTCATTATCCTCTCAACTGGTTGAGTATCATCTGAACTGGTTGTGTTGATACATTAAATTTCATCCTGACTGACTTGCTTAACACTCAGTTTCATCTTGACCAGTGGACATTTAGTTAAAAGAAAACATTGTGCTATAACTACATACAGTCACAAAGAAAAAAAAGCTTCATTTAACACATATGGAACCACCTTGAGATAATGTTGATCGATAAGTCCAACCCGGAGTTTCGCCAACTATTTCAGCTTTCAGAGGCAAAAATTATAAATGAAACCCTAGGTGAGGTTTACTGATCAGTGTCACCAAATGATGGTGAAGCGCTTTTTTTTAATTCATGCATGTTGCCCTGCTGGATTGACATGGATAGCTATGGTAACACAGAATATATATAATATTGAGCCTGTTCTCAATTGGTAGGTTATTTTCACTAAATATAATTTTGAATGATTAGGTATCTAAATTGATCATTTTCTTGAATGACAGAACTTTATACATTGATTATCATCTTGCCTAGCAATACTGTGTCCACAGCTACAGCCTCCTCCTGACCCGTAGGGTCTCTACATTAAGCATCTTTTCATTTGGTAGGGTCTCTTGAGATTGAGGATAATCTTTACTGAAAAGGAGCCTATGTTGATTGTCATCTTGTCTAAGCCACACCATCTTCCAACTATAGCTTTCTCCTGACCCGTAGGGTCTACATTGAGCATCTTTTCATCTGGTAGGGTCCCTTCAGACTAAGTATCATCTTTACTGAACAGGCGCCTACATTGATTATCATCTTTACTGAACAGGCGCCTACATTGATTATCATCTTTACTGAAAAGGCGCCTACATTGATTATCATCTTTACTGAACAGGCGCCTACATTGATTATCATCTTTACTGAACAGGCGCCTACATTGATTATCATCTTTACTGAACAGGCGCCTACATTGATTATCATCTTTACTGAACAGGCGCCTACATTGATTATCATCTTTACTGAACAGGTGTCTACATTGATTATCATCTTACCTCGCAATATTGTCCACAGTTAAAGCTTCCTCCTGACCCGTAGGGTCTCTATCATCTTACCTCGCAATATTGTCCACAGTTAAAGCTTCCTCCTGACCCGTAGGGTCTCTATGTTGAGTGTCTTTTCATCTGGTAGGTAGGGTCTTTTAAGAGTAATTATCATCCTTACTGAACAGAGTCCTACAGTGATTATCATCTTGTCTAGCAATACTGTCCACAGCTATAATTTCCTCCTGACCTGTAGGGTATCTACATTGAGTATATTTTCATCTGGTAGCGTCTCTTTAGACTAAGTATCATCTTTACTGAACAGGCGCCTACGTTGATTATCATCTTGCCTAGCTACACTGTCTCCAGCTATAGCTTTCTCCTGTACCATAGGGTTTCTACATTGAGTATGTTTTCATCTGGCATGGTCTCTTTAAACTAAGTATCATCTTTACTGAACAGGTGCCTACGTTGATTATCATCTTGCCTAACCACACTGTCTCCAGCTATAGCTTTCTCCTGTACCATAGAGTCTCTACATTGAGTATATTTTCATCTGGCATGGTCTCTTTAGACTAAGTATCATCTTTACTGAACAGGCGCCTACATTGATTATCATCTTGCCTAGCCACACCGCCCCCAGCTAAAGCTCTCTCCTGATGTGTAGAGTCTCTACATTGACATATTTTCATTTAGTAGGGTCTATTTAGACTAAATGTCACCTCCACTGAACAGGCGTTTCCTCCTGACCCGTAGGGTCTCTACATTGAGCATCTTTTCTTCTGTTAGGGTCTTTTTAGACTAAGTATCATCTCTATGTAACAGGTTCCTACAGTGATTGATTATCATCTTACCTAGTAATATCGTCCACAGTTAAAGCTTCTCCTGACCCGTTGGGTCTCTATGTTGAGCGTCTTTTCATCTGGTAGGTAGGGGCTTTTTAGACTAATTATCATCCTTACTGAACAGGTACCTGCAGTGATTATCATCTTGCGTACCAATACAGTCTAGTCAGAGATCTCACCTGACCTGTAGGGTCTCTACATTGAGCATCTTTTCATCTGGCAGGGTCTCTTTACATTATCATCTTTACTGAACAGGCGCCTACGTTGATTATCATCTTACCTACCAATACAGTTTAGTCAGAGATCTCACCTGACCTGTAGGGTCTGTACATTGAGCATCTTTCCATCTGGCAGGTTCTGTTTACACTATAATCTTTACTGAACAGGCGCCTACAGCGATTATCATCTTACCTACCAATACAGTCTAGTCAGAGATCTCACCTGACCTGTAGGGTCTCTACATTGAGCATCTTTCCATCTGGCAGGGTCTCTTTACACTATCATCTTTGCTGAACAGGCGCCTACATTGATTATCATCTTACCTACCAATACAGTATAGTCAGAGGTCTCTCCTGACCCGTAGGGTCTCTACATTGAGCATCTTTTCATCTGGTAGGGTTTCTTTAGACCAAGTATCGTCTTTACTGAACAGGCATCTACGTTGAGTATCTTCATGATTGGTAGGACTGGCTGCTCTGAACTACATGTGAACCTAAAAAATTACCCCTTTGTTTTTGAAAGAAGAAAAATAATTTATTGCAGGATGTTTTTTAACCAAATGATATCAAATTAGCTTGTGAATAAATTGTTTTTCATTAGAAAAGAAAAAAAAAATATGAAAAGTTAGAAAATAACTACAGTACGACTGAATTCCCACTTTACATCTCCATGTACAATAGGTCGTCTTTGGAATGCATCTTGTTCTTGGTCATTTGTGATACAATGTCCTCCATCGCGGAATGTGACCACATTGACCACGCTATATCAGATTGCTACTCTGTAGTGGCAAGCTCACTATTGCATTGGAAATAGCAGTGATTGTCCCGGATCCCTTGGAGTTTTTATGTAGGCTCACGATGTCCATGCTTGTCTGTTCCGGTCGATGCTTCCTGAAGATGCTCTTCATGGTGGACTGGAAGTTGTTGGTGACGAAACAGTAAACTATAGGGTCCATACAGCTATTTAGGCTGCTCAGAGTCACGGTGACATGGTAGACAATAAGGATAACATCCCGGGGCATGGATAGACTGGCACAGAAGACCACTTGGCTAACATGTATAGGTGTGAAGCACACCGTGAATATGATGAGCACGGTAATCAGAAGCTGCACCGCCTTCATGCGCCTCTCCCGGCTTTGGTTCATGAGGGTTGACCTAGACAGGGCCCACATGATTCTTAGAGTATAGAAAGTGATGATGATAAGAGGCACAAAGTATTCGAAGACAGTCAGAGTAAAGAGCTGAAATAGGCAACACGATTTGTGACTGATGGTGGTGGTCAAGATGGTGAAGGTCACCACAACAGCAAATATCCATATAATAATGCATATGCACTTGGCGTAGTTGGGACTCCTCCACCGGCGTGATGCCTCAACCTGCACGATGGCCATATAACGGTCAACACATATACACGTCAAGAAGAGTATACTACAGTACATGTTCACAAAGTAGGTGAAGCTGTGGACAAATGAACAAGCTGGACAAGCCCCAGCGTTGTAGTACATGACGATCCGGGTCGGCATAGAGAGACCCACCAGGAGATCCGTCACTATCAGGTTGATGGTGTAGATGACTGAGGTGGTCTTGCTTTGGTTCGGAAACAAAACACATAAATGGCCAAGCTGTTTAATATGATCCCCACGAGGAATATAAGGGTGTTAATGACCAGTAGGGCCACCCAGAGTCGGTAAAATTTGTTATGTAATGTCTCGTCCAAGTCTGCCAGTTGGTTCGTTTGGGGTTTCTGTGTATACGCAAGAGATGTGTTGAATCCCTGGTTGCCCATTGTGTCGTTGGGCTCAGCTTTCTGGCTGAGAAAGCATTCCATGGTCAGTCACCAAACCAACCTAAAAGAAAAAGGAAGGAGTGTTAGAATGGGTTACCTCTGCATCCTCGAAATTTACCAAAAGAATACTTTTGCAAGGAGTTTTGGTTACTATCCCCGCTTTGAATATTTTTGTACCTGAAACACCTGTTGGGAAACTGAGGACAGAGGTACCAAACATCTCAAAGGCTCCAGATCTCCCAAAATCTGGCAAAATAAGTGTCACAAGAGTGTTCCGTCCTTGGGAGACGTGTGACGGGTTTGGTATCTGATTCTCACATTGCCTTGTGAGTCTCAGGGTTTTAAATGTATTTGCTTTCTGTTCATGCAGCAAGAGTTAAGGACTTTTTCCTTGCTGATAGCTCCTTTTTTTTGTGACCACTCCCCTTCCCTATAAATAAGCTGACACCGGTGATAGAATCTCATTCTATGCTGACCATTGTGGAAGAGACCTTCTCTGGGTGAAGTTTTAGCGGTGACTATTGCAGCATGCTGCAGTTGAGGAGTTTTGTGTTATATCCCTTTGTGTCTATTCCCCTCTGTCTGTCTACCTTTCCTTGTGTTGTATTATCATACAGGTGAGGCTAGTGTCCTTGCCAGCCAGCACACTAACCAGGGTTAATTCAGGGTGTGAGAAGGCCTAGGCACATGACAGTGCTGGGGGAAGGACCCGTATAGGGACATTAAGGAGCGCAGGGTGGCCTCTCCTTCCTCTCCCTATGGCTAGGGCCTTCCTTCTATTCCATCTGCATCATCACCCCTGTCTTGCTCCACACGCTAGGCATTCGTTTGCCCCAACGTGACAATAATTACAAAAGCCATAGTTGCAAACTTTCGACCCTAAAAAGCTTTGTAATATTTTTAATCAGTTAAATCTTTTTCCACTTATGAGCCACATCTTTTATTCCATTTGCTTCCAAAATTCATCACCCACTCTGAAAAACCTCACCGACAACGGAAGTCTATGAAAAAGGGAGTGGGAGGAGGAATGACGTAAAAGAGACGGGCTCAGACATACACTGACAGTGCAGCTGCTTTCTTGTAAATGTTTATGTCATCACAGAGCAGGATTAGCAGCTACACTGCTCACTACTAGTGTATAATGTCCTCCATGTTGCTGCTGCTTATCATGTGCTACATAGGTGTCTGTGTGTGCTGTCTATGGGAGACATCATAACAGATAGTCTCCACCCACTAGCTCAGAGGCAACTGAAAGCTAGATATAAAGCCTGGGGGAACTTTTGGATAATATATAGTCATATACAGTATATAATGCTTATAATTAGTGTTATTTTTCATGGACACAAACAGGACAACTCATTCTCAAAATCACCAGCACAACATGTCTGTAAGAGATCGACCTACACTCTGCACCTAATGGATTCATACACTTCACAGGAGGAGCAGTCAGGTCCATGGACAGTAAAGGAACGTACCGCGTGAGATCGAGACGGAGCAGATGCAGTCACAGGGCTTCGTTATTGCACATACAATAAGTGGCTGAAGGTGAAATTAGGCGGCAAAGAGCAAGACCGCGGAACCGTCATGAAGACAACTGGAGAGTCCTAATCCAGGACTGTGCACGCCTGAAAACAAAACAGTCAACAGATAACTATTATATACTTATACTCTTCTGGTTAGCAGCATAGTATAGTAGTTATATTCTTGTACATAGTTGCAGTATTATAGTAGTTATATTCTTGTATATAGGGCAGTATTATAGTAGTTATATTCTTGTACATAGTTGCAGTATTATAGTAGTTATATTCTTGTATATAGGAGCAGTATTATAGTAGTTATATTCTTGTATATAGGAGCAGTATTATAGTAGTTATATTCTTGTACATAGGAGCAGTATTATAGTAGTTATATTCTTGTATATAGGGGCAGTATTATAGGAGTTATATTCTTGTATATAGGAGCAGTATTATAGTAGTTATATTCTTGTACATAGTTGCAGTATTATAGTAGTTATATTCTTGTACATAGGAGCAGTATTATAGTAGTTATATTCTTGTATATAGGAGCAGTATTATAGTAGTTATATTCTTGTACATAGGGGCAGTATTATAGTAGTTATATTCTTGTATATAGGAGCAGTATTATAGTAGTTATATTCTTTTACATAGGGGCAGTATTATAGTAGTTATATTCTTGTACAAAGGGCAGTATTATAGTAGTTATATTGTTGTACAAGGAGCAGTATTATAGTAGTTATATGCTTGTACATAGGAGCAGTATTATAGTAGTTATATTCTTGTATATAGCAGCAGTATTATAGTAGTTATATTCTTGTATATAGGGGCAGTATTATAGTAGTTATATTCTTGTATATAGGGGCAGTATTATAATAGTTATATTGTTGTACAAGGAGCAGTATTATAGTAGTTATATTCTTGTACATAGGAGCAGTATTATAGTAGTTATATTCTTGTACATAGGGCAGTATTATAGTAGTTATATTTTGTACATAGGGGGCAGTATTATAGTAGTTATATTCTTGTATATAGGAGCAGTATTATAGTAGTTATATTCTTGTCAGTGGCGTACCTTCAGGCCCAGAGGCCCCGATGCAAAAGCTCCAACGGGCCCCAATTATTTGAAATCTTTAATAGTATTAGTCTTTTTCTATAGGCCAAGGGACTTTTGGGCCCCCTAGGCTGCAGGGCCCGGGTGCGATCGCAACCCTGCACCTATTGTAGTTATGCCCCTGATTCTTGTATATAGGAGGAGTATTATAATAGTTATATTCTTGTATATAGGAGCAGTATTATAGTAGTTATATTCTTGTATATAGGAGCAGTATTATAGTATTTATATTCTTGTATAAAGGGACAGTATTATAGTAGTTATATTCTTGTATATAGGAGCAGTATTATAGTAGTTATATTCTTGTATATAGGAGCAGTATTATAGTAGTTATATTCTTGTATATAGGGGCAGTATTATAGTAGTTATATTCTTGTATATAGGGACAGTATTATATTAGTTATATTCTTGTACATGGTGGCAGTATTATAGTAGTTATATTCTTGTATATAGGGCAGTATTATAGTAGTTATATTCTTGTATATAAGAGCAGTTATTATAGTAGTTATATTCTTGTACATAGGGCAGTATTATAGTAGTTATATTCTTGTACATAGGAGCAGTATTATAGTAGTTATATTCTTGTACATAGGGGCAGTATTATAGTAGTTATATTCTTGTATATAGGGGCAGTATTATAGTAGTTATATTCTTGTATATAGGGGCAGTATTATAGTAGTTATATTCTTGTACATAGGGGCAGTATTATAGTAGTTATATTCTTGTATATAGGGGCAGTATTATAGTAGTTATATTCTTGTATATAGGAGCAGTATTATAGTAGTTATATTCTTGTACATAGGGGCAGTATTATAGTAGCTTATATTCTTGTAATAGGAGAGTATTATAGTAGTTATATTCTTGTATATAGGAGCAGTATTATAGTAGTTATATTTTTGTACATAGGTGCAGTATTATAGTAGTTATATTCTTGTATATAGGGCAGTATTATAGTAGTTATATTCTTGTACATAGGAGCAGTATTATAGTAGTTATATTCTTGTATATAGGGGCAGTATTATAGTAGTTATATTCTTGTACATAGGGGCAGTATTATAGTAGTTATATTCTTGTATATAGGGGCAGTATTATAGTAGTATATTCTTGTACATAGGAGCAGTATTATAGTAGTTATATTCTTGTATATAGGAGCAGTATTATAGTAGTTATATTCTTGTTATAGGGGCAGTATTATAGTAGTTATATTCTTGTTCATAGGAGCAGTATTATAGTAGTTATATTCTTGTATATAGGGCAGTATTATAGTAGTTATATTCTTGTATATAGGGGCAGTATTATAGTAGTTATATTCTTGTACATAGGTGCAGTATTATAGTAGTATATTCTTGTAATAGGGGCAGTATTATAGTAGTTATATTCTTGTATATAGGGCAGTATTATAGTAGCTATATTCTTGTACATAGGAGCAGTATTATAGTAGTTATATTCTTGTACATAGGTGCAGTATTATAGTAGTTATATTCTTGTACATAGGGGCAGTATTATAGTAGTTATATTCTTGTATATAGGGGCAGTATTATAGAAGTTATATTCTTGTATATAGAGGCAGTATTATTGTAGTTATATTCTTATACATAGGAGCAGTATTATAGTAGTTATATTCTTGTATATAGGAGCAGTATTATAGTAGTTATATTCTTTATACATAGGAGCAGTATTATAGTAGTTATATTCTTGTATATAGGAGCAGTATTATAGTAGTTATATTCTTGTATATAGGAGCAGTATTATAGTAGTTATATTCTTGTATTTAGGGGCAGTATTATAGTAGTTATATTCTTGTACATAGGGGCAGTATTATAGTAGTTACATTCTTGCATATAGGGGCAGTATTATAGTAGTTATATTCTTGTACATAGGGCAGTATTATAGTAGTTATATTCTTGTAGATAATGGCAGTATTATAGTAGTTATATTCATCATTATTATCAGCTCTTCGTTGACTTTCTCATTTCTTCTCCTCGTTCGCTCTATAAACTCCTGCCAGTCACCTCTTTGCGATCTCTTCGTATATCTGGCAATATCCCGTTAATTCTTAGCTCCGATCACCAAATATGGCTGCATAAAGGGTTTTTCCTCCGCCGTGCGCATGAGAGAGTGGGATTATTATAATGATAAATTTACAGTCAGTGAATCAGAGCTCAGTTCTCAGAAGTCGCTCTTCACTGTTACATCTGGTAATGTTGTTGGGCAGCAGAACACAGAGCCTGAGAGATCACAGCAGCGCATTGATAATATACGTTACATGCTATCGAGTCCTATAAATCTATGAGAAAACACCTCCAGCTCACATCCCTACATAAGAGGAGGAGGAGGGTTACAGTAACTGCACTGAGTTGTTCTTTAAGGAATAACAATCATTTAAATTTTTATTATTAATTTTAGCTGTACACCCTGGCGTTGCACAGGCATAATGCCCATATATGGTCGTAATGCTCATATATGGTATTATCGCCCATATATGGTAATGTACCCCTACACAGGTCCACCCTCCCGATAGCCCTGCCCTATTTCATAGCACTGCCCCATGTGTAGCCCCACCCCTTCATAGCTCCACACCTCCACATAGTCATGGGGGCGAGGCTATGTGGAGGAGGGGACTTGTGGAGATACAAGCTGTGAAGTGGGCGTGGTTATGTGGAGTGGGTGGGTCTATGCAGAGTGGGCAGGGCTATGCAGAGTGGGCAGGGCTATGCAGAGTGGGCAGGGCTATGAAGAGTGGGCAGGGCTATGCAGAGTGGGCAGGGCTATGCAGAGTGGCAGGCACAGTGGCAGTATGCAGAGTGGGCAGGGCTATGCAGAGTGGGCAGGGCTATGAAGAGTGGGCAGGGCTATGCAGAGTGGGCAGGGCTTGCCACACACACATACACTCAGCTTTATAAATTAGATTAATAGTACACATGGAAATAAGTGATAGTAATGAGCCAGCACTTCAATGCTTGGGTGCTCGGTACTCGTGAGAGTAGGACATACACGACGTGAGTTTGTAACCTTTTACCTTGAGCCTCTGGCTTGTCCTCACTCAATTCTCCATAAAATATTAAATGCTCCAATTGTCATCCCCATAATGGGGAGAACTCAAAGCTGCCTTCACTGATCACTGATTTTATAGATTTTACCCATGAATAGAGAGTAATTGTAATATTTCCTATCACAGAGATCCACTAAGTTAATTATTAATGAGCGAGCACTACCATGCTAAGGCTGGCTTCACACCACGTTTTTGGGAATCCGGGTGTATCTTTTTGAAATGCATAGGCCGGGATCCGGCTTTGCCACCCATGTATCCCTATGGGCAGGGATTATGCCTATATGCCGATCCGTTTGTGGCTATTCGGTAGGGATCCATTTCCCTCTCTTTCTCTCTCTCCTCTCTCCTCTCTCTCTCACTCTCCCTACCTCTCTTTCTCCCTCTCACTATGTCTCCCTCTCTCTCTCCTTTTCCTCTCTCTTCACTCTCTTCCCTTCTCTCACTCTCTTCTCTCCTTTTCCTCTCTCTCTCCCCCTCTCTCTTCCTCTCTGTCCTTCCCCTCTCTCTCTCTCTCCTTCCGCCTCTCTTCCTCTCTCTCTCCTTTTCTCTCTCTCTCCCCCTCTCTCTTCCTCTCTCTCCTTCCCCCTCTCTCTCTCCCTACTCCCCTCTCTTCCCTTTCTCTCTCTCCCTCTCTCTCCCCTCTCTCTTCCTCTCTCTCTCTCTCCCCCTCTCCTCTCCTTCTCTCTATGTCTCTCCCTCTCCTCCTTCTCACTCTCTCTCTCTTCCTCTCTCTACTCTCTCCTCTCCCTTTCTCTCTCTCCCCCTCTCTCTTCCTCTCTTCCTTCCCTCTCTCTCTCTCTCCTTCCACCTCTCTCCTCTCTCTCTCCCTTTCCTCTCTCTCCCCCTCTCTCTTCCTCTCTCTCCTTCCCCTCTCTCTCCTCTCCTTCCCCCTCTCTCTCTCACTACCCCTCTCTTCCTCTCCTCTCTCTCCCCTCTCTCTCTCCCTCCCTTCTCCCCCCTCTCTCTCTCTCTCTCTCCACCTCTCTTCCCCTCTCTCCCTCTCTCTCTCCCCCCTCTCTTCCTCTCTCTCTCCCCCTCTCTCTCCCTCCCTCTCTCTCCCTCTCTCCCTCTCTCTCTCCCTCTCTCTCTCTCTCTCTCTCTCCCTCTCTCCTCTCTCTCTCTCTCTCCCACCCTCCCTCTCTCTCTCCTTCTCTCTCCCACCCTCCCTCTCTCCCCCTCTTCCTCTCCCTCTCTCCAGACCACACATTACCATTATATCCTATGACTTTAGCAATTTCTAATGTTTTTCTGTGATACAAACGGATCTGTCAAAAAAAGGATTCGGGAGCACAAGTGCCATCCGTTTGCACAGATCTGTGCCTGTCCGTCTGGTCCTTCAAATTAAGGGATCCACATGGACAGGTTACACACGTGGTGTGAGGGGGGCTTAATATTTAATGCTCGTCTGCAAAGAAAATAAAAGTTAAAAAGCAACTTTGCAAACCATCTTGATTAATTACCATGCTGCTGTTTCGTGTCTGCATTGCACTCTGCAGGACGCAGCAGTCCCAGCGATAAAGCAACACGTGTGCATAATACCGTTGCAGCAATCACTCTCAACCTGCCATTACATGGAGGGGGTGATTGGTGATATTTTGATTGCACACAGATGAGGTTTCCATAGGGCGTCAGTCACACATACAAGTATGATGCAGATTCAGCAGGTCTGTCTGCAGCATGTGGTCACGCCCAATGTGTTTGTGTACGCAGCGGCTTTGCCTTGAGTTACACAGTGGATGCCATAAATCTGATTCAGTATTGATGATACTAATAATAAACCAGTAATATTATTCTAATATTATACATATATACCGTATATTGTGTCTGCTCTTCCTCTGTTTTTGGCTTATGTTTCTAAATTCATGATTTAGGATTGGGGGGGGTCTTCCTGGAATAATTACTTAAGAGCTTTGCAATTCTTGACTTTACGCCTCTCTTTTTCTCTATGACAGCATGCTCAGAAAGATAGTAAATCTTCAGCTGCATCTCCCTCCTCCCCTTCTTCTTGTTTCCTATTTTATGTGACTATTGAAGATTGCAGCTCTAGTCTATGCTAGATATATATGCTGCAAAGGTTGTGCTATCAGTATAGAACAACAGATAGGGGGTTGGAGGGAACTTATTAGATACCTGACTTTGTTGACTATGAGACATACCGAAATTTAGAGGAGGAAAATAGGAAAAATATGTATGTGAAAATGGGGACCGATCTTATAGTACGAATTTAAACTACCGGGGGGCGGTGGTGGTGGAGCGAAGTCACAAGAGGCAAGGGTGGGGCGATGCTGTGGGCCCTTGGCTGGTAGGAGGAAGTGTCCCGGCGGTGCGAGGCAGGAGTTATTGACCTCCCGGCGGTTGTGCTTCAGGGAAGTGTCAGCGATGCGAGGAAGGCGCCATTGATCTCCCGGCGGTGGGCTTCAGTGAAATGTTGGTGGTGTGAAGCAGGAGCCATTGATCTCCCAGCGGTTTTGCTTCAGGGAAATGTTGGTGGTGTGAGGCAGGAGCCAGTAATCTCCCAGCAGTGGGCTTCAGGGAAATGTTGGTGGTGTGAGGCAGGAGCCATTGATCTCCCGACAGTGGGCTTCAAGGAAATGTTGGTGGTGTGAGGCAGGAGCCATTGATCTCCCGGCGGTTGTGCTTCAGGAAAATGTCGGCGATGCGAAGAAGGAGAAATTGATCTCCTGTGAGTGGGCTTCAGGAAAATGGCACCGGAGGTGGTGCATGCGCAGATTGAGATCTTGGCATGTCATTGAGCCGAGATCTCAATCTGTGCCATTTCCCTGAAGCCTTCTGTTGGTGGTCTGAGGCAGGCACCATTGATCTTACAGCAAGGGGCTTAATGAAAATGTCGCCAGAGGCGGCACATGCGCAGCTTGAGATCTCGGTTTGACATTGAGTCAAGGTCTAAATCTGCGCATGCTCCACTCTGGTGCCATTTGCCTGCAGCCCACTGCTGGTAGTGCGAGGCAGGCACCATTGACCTCCTGGCAGTGGACTTCAGGAAAATGGCACAAGAGGTGGTGCATGCTTAAATTGAGATCTTGGCTCATCATTGAGCCGAGATCTCAATTTGCGCATGTGCCACCTTCATCATCATTTTTACAAAGTCTAGTGCTAGAAGGTCAATGACTTCTGTGTCACAGCACATAACTGAGCCGAGATCTCAATCTCTGCCATTTCCCTGAAGTTCAGTGTTGGCAGTGAAAGGCAGGTGCCATTGATCTCCAGGCAGTGGACTTCATGAAAATAGCATCATAGGATGCACATGCAAAGATTGAGATCAGAGTTTGTCATTGAGCTTAGACCTCAATCTGCGCATGCGCAACATCTGGTCCCATTTCTCTGAAACTTACAAAGCAGTTCTGCCTATACATAACCCTGCATATAAAGCGCCTATACCGGGACTGCGTAGATGGGGCCAGTGATATATGCTCAGTTTATCTGGATGTGAGAAGTAGAATCAGTGCAATTACATACAAGTGACAGTGAAGAAGAATCCTCGCTATAAACAAGACCCACAAATGTAAATCCAGGGATATACAGAGAGAAGCTCTCGCCGCCTGCAGCATCCAGTGGAAAATAAGAAATTTATGATGGTTTTTCTTAGTTGTACATACCTCGTGAGTTCTGTTATAGGCGACGTGGTGCGGAATGTAGAGTTATACAGAACTGGCGGAGGCCGCGGGCGGGGGTGATCCAAAGGGAAAGTCTCCTGTATGTCATTCTTAGCGTCATTTATAGGATATCAACGTATAGATGATAAATAATGTGTTCGCGATATTTTTTTAGTTAGTTTTTATTTTAATTAAACTTTATTTTCTAACATTCGTGCGTATGGCGGAACCTTATTAGTCGCACACATTTCTTTTCTGTATCTTTAGTGCAGCAGGATTTATGTGCTTTATGGCAAAGAATGGGAGTACATTTGACACACCCGCCAGGGCAGGGGATACTCAGAACCGGGCCATTCAGTTCTTTGAGGAAGTCACGAGGTCGTGACGCGACTCCGTGGCCCTGGCCGTGCCGTAAATGGGGAATATTTATATGGGTTTTACATGTGACACCACCTGTGGAGTTCGGCAATGGATAGCCAACGCTGCTGAAGGGGACCGCTGGGGCAGATGGTGATGCAACTGGGATGGTTCTGCTCCCCACTGGTGTAGTCTATGGAAGTGATAGCAATCGTTGGGGTGCAGGACTGAGGGTGCGGGAAATGACCAGACAACAACGGGATTGTAGTTTCCTTCACCCTTTACTTGGCAGTGATTGGTGCAGACCAGGACACAGGAACAGATGGTAATGGAGGTCCGGACAGCCTGGAAGCAATTGGGAATACACCTCGCCGGGCAGGTTCAGAGGCTTTCCTTCTGCGCTGTTCCTTTAGGTCCCTGCTGCTTAAAACTATGCTGTGGCCCTCTTCCTGCAGGTTGGTTTCTCACCCATTTGGGCATGCAACTCGAACCTTTTACAGGTGTCGCTCCTTCGTGGCTGCTCCGGGTTCTAGTATGCTGCAGTGCTGCCGGGTGTTTGCAGTCTCCTGTCCTTTTGTATTTAGCTGCCAGGACTTCAGTACCCGAACAACCAAGGACTCCGGCGTCCTGTTTCTAGCGCTCTTCCCTGGGGCGAGCTCGGTCACAGCTCCACTCCCCAGGCTCTCCCTGACGTCACTCCTCTTCCCTTTCACTAGCTCTCCACTGCCCTGGGACGAGTACCTCCATGGCTCCAGTCCCCAGGACGTCTGTCTTCTTCCTGTTCTCCCTAATGTTCTGCCTAACCACTCCCCCGTGCCAGAATTTATAGGGATGCTCCCCTGAACCCGGGTGCTGAGCTCCCCCTTCTGGCCTGGAGTCAGGAAAGGTTTTGGATGCTGGTGTTACTTAGTGTGGGGACCCCTTCTTGATTCCACTCCCTGTGAGGGAGGCAATGCCACTGTGGCAACCGGACCACTGGGGTGCCACACATTGACAGATAACTGCTTAGATTATTATAGTCTCTGGGAAGCGACAGAGACCAGAGGGTGAACGACAGTATACCAGGAAATTAGGGGTTAATACCACGCTGCCAATGGTGCACCCCACGATCTATCAGTACTGCGTTGTTCTATTTATAAATGGAGGAGACAAGGACGGATGAATAAGTAGTTTATTAATCTATACGTTTTGAAAAATTAGGCTTCTTCTTCAGGATATAAAATGGAGACCAAGATAGATGAATAAGTAGTTTATTAGTTTGCGCGTTTCGAACCATGAGGCTTCTTCTTCAGGACTTGAAATTGCAAATAGTTTTATGTCCTGAAGAAGAAGCCTCATGGCTCGAAACGCGCAGACTAATAAACTACTTATTCATCTATCCTGGTCTCCCCAGTTTATATCCTGAAGAAGCCTCATGCTTCAAAATGCCTACACTGAAAAACCACTTATTCATTAGTCCTGGAGACTTCCGTTGATATGCTGGTATACTGTCATTCACTATGCGGGTCCGCAGCCTCCTTTGTTTGCTCCTGTTCTGTGGTTCTGGATATCCAACTCCAGCCAGGTAACCACATTTGATTGCTACACACCCCGTTACCACGCTGGTACGACCTTATTTGTGCTGGCTTTATTCCAATTATTATTACTTCAGAGACCACAGAGTAACAGGAGAGCGACAGTCACAGAATATCTGTATATATAGTGTATTTTATTGCTTTGATGCTTTATCTAGGCCTCCAGGTATAAACAGGAGCCATCATCTCTTCTTCAATGATAATGAGATGACTCTGCTCATTCTGCCTCTGTCTATACGGTAAAGCTGACAAGTGAGCTATAAATACAGGAAATGTAAGCCTTCAATATATCCAGTGTGAAAACTATAATATTTTAGGATGTCGTCTTTATAAAAGTCACATTAATTATGAGATGACTGTGCTCATTCTGCCTCTGTCTATACGGTAAAGCCGATAAGTGAGCTATAGAATACAGGAAATGTGAGCCTTCAATGTATCCAGTGTGAAAACTATAATATTTTAGGATGTCGTCTTTATAAAAGTCACATTAATTATGAGATGACTCTGCTCATTCTGACTCTGTCTATACAGTAAAGCTGAAAAGTCAGCTATAGAATACAGGAAATGTGAGCCTTCAATATATATAGTGTGAAAACTATAATATTTTAGGATGTCTTCTATATAAAAAGTCATATTACTAATTCTTCAGTGATAATGAGATGACTCTCCTCATCACGCCTCGGTCTATAAAATAAAGCTGCTATAGAATACAGGAAATGTCAGCCTCCAATATATCCAGTGTGAAAACTGTAATATTTTAGGATGTCTTCTATATAAAAAGTCAGATTAATTACTTCAAAATATTATTAAGTGGTATTTTTTATTACTCATTTAAATGTGTATTCTTTAAATTCTAAGACCAACCTCATGAAGGGAAGGATGTCATTCCTACCACTGTATATACATTCATGGGGCATTAAAAACACCTGAAAGCAAAAGCAAAAAACAAGTATTCAGCTTGTTTTCCTCCTGCTGGGAGTGAGGAGAAAACTTTTCATACACCACAATGACAATCTGCCACAGCCGCGGCCTTTAACGTTTTTTTTATTTTATAAAGTCCCCAATTATCTACGATCTGTTCCACAATGTTACTGGCACTGTTCTTACTACCAAGACCAACACAGAACCTATGCCTCCTCTAACCACAAGGGGGAACCAGCAGTGACATCACACAGTGTATATACCGGCAGTGACATCACACAGTGTATATACCGGCAGTGACATCATACAGTGTATATTCCGGCAGTGACATCACACAGTGTGTATACCGGCAGTGACATCACACAGTGTATATACTGGCACTGACATCACATGTTAATCTGTTTATAAACAATACATCATCGCGTCCATCATTCTGTGTTTTGCGTCCTTTTTCTTCTGGTTGGTCATTAGAGGACACAGACTAGATTCATTAAATGACTATTAAGAACTAATCTGATATGTAGAAGTCTCTGGCAGAACATCCATGGGAAACCTCGTACCATACAATGTACCGTACAGCGGTGTGAACATTGTGGGACACATATATATGGTTAGATGACTGGATCCAATATGGCATCCGGGATGTCGAGACTTCCCGGACGCCTTATTGGATCCAGTTGTCCGGGGGGTGGCGACATGTCGACTGAGGATCCAGGCGCGGGGGGAAGACGCAGGGCCGGTGGTAAGTATAGCGGTGTGTGTATGTGTGGTGTGTGTTGGCGCTGACCACTCTGCCCATGGCACTGAGCTGACCACTCTGCCCACGGCGCTGTGCTGCCCACTCTGCCCACTCTGCCCACAGCACTGCGCTGACCACTCTGCCCACGGCACTGCGCTGACCACGGCACTATGCTGACCACTCTTCCCACGGCACTGCGCTGACTGCGATGACCACTTTCACCACACTCACTGCTAACCACTGATCCACTGCGCAGTGCTAACCACTCAGCCACCGCGCAGTGCTAACCACTCAGCCACCGCGCTGTGCTAACCACTGAGCCACCGTATACTCTGCTAACCACTGAGCCACCGTATACTCTGCTAACCACTGAGCCCCTGTATACTCTGCTAACCACTGAGCTGCCGTACAGTGCTCCATCCTCCCTCACCCCACCGTTTTGTCCTCCATCCTCCTCCTCCCACCGCTCTGTGCTCCATCTCCCCCCTGCCTGTGCCGTTCCATCCTCCTCCACCGCTTCCTCCTCCTTTCTTTGTCCTCCTCCCCTCCGCCACTCCATCCTCCATCCTCCCCCTGCCTGTGCTGCTCCGTCCTCCCCCACCGCTTTGTCCTCCGTCCTCCTCCCCCGCTGCTCTGTGCTCCATCCTCCCCCTGCCGCTCGGTCCTCCCCCACCCCACTGCTTCCTCTTCCTTCCTTTGTCCGCCTCCCCTCTGACACTTCATCCTCCATCCTCCCCTGGCTGTGCTGGTCTGGCCTCCCCCACTCCACCGCTTCGTCCTCCGTCCTCCTCCCCCCGCCGCTCTGTGCTCCATCCTCCCCCTATCTGTGCCACCCCATCCTCCCTTCCCCACCCCACCGCTACCTCCTCCTTCCTTTGTCCTCCTCCCTCCGCCACTCCATCCTCTGTCCTCTCCCTGCCTGTGCTGCTCCATCCTCCCCCACCCGCCGCTTTGTTCTCTGTCCTCTTCCCCCCTGCCGCTCTGTGCTCCATCCTCCCCCTGCCTGTGCCGCTCCATCCTCCCCCACCACACCGCTTCCTCCTCCTTCCTTTGTCCTCCTCCCTCTGCCACTCCATCCTCCGTCCTCCTCCCCCCTGCCGCTCTGTGCTCCATCCTCCCCCTGCCGCTCCTTCCTCCCCCTGCCTGTGCTGCTACATCCTCCCACACCCCGCCGCTACCTCCTCTGTCCTTCATCCTCCTCCCCTCTGCTGCTCTGTCCTCCCTCCTCCCATCTGCCACGCCATCCTTTCCCCGCCGCTCCTTCTTCAAAGTTCCTCCCAATTCAGCCCTCACTGCTTTCCCATGCAATCTCTATTTCTATATTCTAGAATACCCGATGCGTTAGAATCGGGCCACCATCTAGTTACATAATAAAGGTCTTAAGAGCCACGTCACACACACAGATAATTGTGCAGAGATTGTTGGCAGATCTCTGGTTGCAGTAAAATCATGGACACATTGTTACATTTGTACATGGCCACAAAATAGAACAATGTGTCCATGATTTCACTGCAACCAGAGATCTGCCAACAATCTCTGCACAATTATCTGTGTGAGTAACTGGGCCTTTAATAAGACAAAAGACATTTGATTGAGTTTCTCAAAGATTTACAATCTCTAAACCAGCAGTCATATTATAACAGTATAGTAATCATTATATTCTTGTATATAGGGGCAGTATTATAGTAGTTATATTCTTGTATATAGGGGCAGTATTATAGTAGTTATATTCTTGTACATAGGAGCAGTATTATAGTAGTTATATTCTTGTATATAGGGACAGTATTATAGTAGTTATATTCTTGTATATAAGAGCAGTATTATAGTAGTTATATTCTTGAACATAGAGGACAGTATTATAGTAGTTATATTCTTGTACATAGGAGCAGTGTTATAGTAGTTATATTCTTGTATATAGGAGCAGTATTATAGTAGTTATATTCTTGTATATAGGGGCAGTATTATAGTAGTTATATTCTTGTACATAGGGGACAGTATTATTGTAGTTATATTCTTGTACATAGGGGCAGTATTATAGTAGTTATATTCTTGTACATAGGAGCAGTATTATAGTAGTTATATTCTTTTATTTAGGGGCAGTATTATAGTAGTTATATTCTTGTACATAGGGGCAGTATTATTCTTGTATATAGGAGCAGTATTATAGTAGTTATATTCTTGTATATAGGGGCAGTATTATAGTAGTTATATTCTTGTACATAGGAGCAGTATTATAGTAGTTATATTCTTGTATATAGTGGCAGTATTATAGTAGTTATATTCTTGTATTTAGAAGCAGTATTATAGTAGTTATATTCTTGTACATAGGGGCAGTATTATAGTAGTTATATTCTTGTACATAGGGGCAGTATTATAGTGGTTATATTCTTGTATATAGGGGCAGTATTATAGTAGTTATATTCCTGTATATAGGAGCAGTATTATAGTAGTTATATTCTTGTACATAGGGGCAGTATTATAGTAGTTATATTCTTGTACATAGGGGCAGTATTATTGTAGTTATATTCTTGTACATAGGAGCAGTATTATAGTAGTTATATTCTTGTACATAGGAGCAGTATTATAGTAGTTATATTCTTGTAATAGGGGCAGTATTATAGTAGTTATATTCTTGTACATAGGGCAGTATTATAGTAGTTATATTCTTGTATATAGGAGCAGTATTATAGTAGTTATATTCTTGTATATAGGAGCAGTATTATAGTAGTTATATTCTTGTATATAGGAGCAGTATTATAGTAGTTATATTCTTGTATATAGGAGCAGTATATATAGTTATTTCTTGTATAGGCAGTATTATAGTATTATTTCTTGTATAGGGGCAGTATTATAGTAGTTATATTCTTGTAATAGGGGCAGTATTATAGTAGTTATATTCTTGTACATAGGGGCAGTATTATAGTAGTTATATTCTTGTAATAGGAGCAGTATTATAGTAGTTATATTCTTGTACATAGGGGCAGTATTATAGTAGTTATATTCTTGTACATAGGAGCAGTATTATAGTAGTTATATTCCTTACATAGGGCAGTATTATAGTAGTTATATTCTTGTAATAGGAGCAGTATTATAGTAGTTATATTCTTGTACATAGGAGCAGTATTATAGTAGTTATATTCTTGTACATAGGACAGTATTATAGTAGTTATATTCTTGTACATAGGGCAGTATTATAGTAGTTATATTCTTGTACATAGGAGCAGTATTATAGTAGTTATATTCTTACATAGGAGCAGTATTATAGTAGTTATATTCTTGTACATAGGAGCAGTATTATAGTAGTTATATTCTTTACATAGGGCAGTATTATAGTAGTTATATTCTTGTATATAGGAGCAGTATTATAGTAGTTATATTCTTGTACATAGGAGCAGTATTATAGTAGTTATATTCTTGTAATAGTGGGCAGTATTATAGTAGTTATATTCTTGTACATAGGAGCAGTATTATAGTATTATATTCTTGTACATAGGGGCAGTATTATAGTAGTTATATTCTTGTAATAGGAGCAGTATTATAGTAGTTATATTCTTGTATATAGGGGCAGTATTATAGTAGTTTATTCTGTATATAGGAGCAGTATTATAGTAGTTATATTCTTGTACATAGGGGCAGTATTATAGTAGTTATATTCTTGTACATAGGAGCAGTATTATAGTAGTTATATTCCTATACATAGGAGCAGTATTATAGTAGTTATATTCTTGTACATAGGAGCAGTATTATAGTAGTTATATTCTTGTAATAGGAGCAGTATTATAGTAGTTATATTCTTGTAATAGGGCAGTATTATAGTAGTTATATTCTTGTAATAGGAGCAGTATATTATATGTATATAGTAGCTATTATAGTTTATTTTTACATAGGAGCAGTATATATAGTTATTTTTAATAGACAGTATATAATGTTATATTCTTGTACATAGGAGCAGTATTATAGTAATTATATTCTTGTATATAGGAGCAGTATTATAGTAGTTATATTCTTGTATATAGGAGCAGTATTATAGTAGTTATATTCTTGTACATAGAGGCAGTATTATAGTAGTTATATTCTGGTATATAGGAGCAGTATTATAGTAGTTATATTCTTGTATATAGGAGCAGTATTATAGTAGTTATATTCTTGTACATAGGGGCAGTATTATAGTAGTTATATTCTTGTACATAGGGGCAGTATTATAGTAGTTGTATTTTTGTATATAGGGGCAGTATTATAGTAGTTATATTCTTGTACATAGGGGCAGTATTATAGTAGTTATATTCTTGCATATAGGAGCAGTATTACAGTAGTTATATTCTTGTATATAGGAGCAGTATTATAGTAGTTATATTCTTGTATATAGGAGCAGTATTATAGTAGTTATATTCTTGTATATAGGAGCAGTATTATAGTAGTTCTATTCTTGTGCATAGGAGCAGTATTATAGTAGTTATATTCTTGTATATAGGGGCAGTATTATAGTAGTTATATTCTTGTATATAGGAGCAGTATTATAGTAGTTATATTCTTGTATATAGGAGCAGTATTATAGTAGTTATATTCTTGTATATAGGAGCAGTATTATAGTAGTTATATTCTTGTATATAGGAGCAGTATTATAGTAGTTATATTCTTGTATATAGGAGCAGTATTATAGTAGTTCTATTCTTGTGCATAGGAGCAGTATTATAGTAGTTATATTCTTGTATATAGGGGCAGTATTATAGTAGTTATATTCTTGTACATAGGGACAGTATTATAGTAGTTATATTCTTGTACATAGGGAGCAGTATTATAGTAGTTATATTCTTGTATATAGGAGCAGTATTATAGTAGTTATATTCTTGTATATAGGAGTAGTATTATAGTAGTTATATTCTTGTATATAGGAGTAGTATTATAGTAGTTATATTCTTGTACATAGGGGCAGTATTATAGTAGTTATATTCTTGTATATAGGAGCAGTATTATAGTAGTTATATTCTTGTACATAGGGGCAGTATTATAGTAGTTATATTCTTGTACATAGGGAGCAGTATTATAGTAGTTATATTCTTGTACATAGGGACAGTAATATAGTAGTTATATTCTTGTACATAGGAGGTGTATTATAGTAGTTATTATCACATCCGCATCACAGTCTGCTCCAGCGACATCTATGTCTGTGACCAGGCACCGCCGTATTCACCCTGTAGATGGTGCTCGTGATAGAGGAAAAGTCAGAACCGCTGACAGCGCAGGCTCTGTAAGTCCACTAAATTTAGAGTGGCTGGGATTTCAAAGCACCACACCCTACTAATACCTTCTGCTTCTTGCTGGAAGCTGCCAGAAATATCTTTTGGTCTCTCTGACTAGTCTCCTGTATTGTATTGGTGTTCTTCCTGTTCTACGCTGGTCATTTTTTTGGATGCTCCTTCTGCCTCTTGCAGCCATCTTGTACCTTGCAGCCATCTTGGTTGTGACCTGGCTCCCTGACTATTCTCATAGACTATGATATTGTCCTGTTCCTGACCTCCCACTTTTGGCCCTGGCTTGGTGTAACTTTTCTGTCTCTTGACTACTACCCTCCCAAAAGCATCAATCTCTTGGACCTTATTGTTATCCAGATCCTTGTATAGGGGCTAAAGGTTGTCAGTATTACAGCAGTTACATGCTTGTATTATAGGGGCAGTATTATAGTAAGAAGCAACAAACAAGCCAGCACCACCAGAAGAGAGCTTGCAATAAAAACGGTGCAAATGCACATATTCCTTACAAACTGTATAACACTATAAAATTGAGATATTTGGCAAAATATTGATCAATCATTTGAGTCACCCTGCCACGTCAAGGCAATCTCATCAGGATGGTCCTTCTCTATATATTTTTATTTTTATTGTGCCATACGACCTCCAACATAAATATACAGTGGGCCATATAAAGCAGAACCATTAAAAGTCGCATATACCTGGAGCTCCTCAAAACCACTCTCATGGTGCCAGACTGGTGTATGTGAATAAGCGCAGATCAGGCCTTGGCATAGCAGCTGATGCTACACATACCTGGGCTTATATAAAGTAGGACGATTCAGATGAGATTGCCTTGATGTGGAAGGGTGGCTCATAAGATTGATCAATATTTTGGCAAAAATCTCAATTTCACAATATTATGCAGTTTGGAAGGAATACGTGGATTTGCATGCTTTTTATTGCAAACTATCTTCTGGTGGTGCTAGTTTATTTGTTGCTTTCAGTGTTATAGTAGTTACACTATTGCATATGGTAGGCACTATTATAGTACTAAGGACTCATACAGTCATATGAAAAAGTTTGGGCACCCTCTTAATCTTACTCTTTTTTTTTTTGTTTAAAATTATTTTTTTGCAACAGCTATTTCAGTGTGATCTATGTAATAACTGATGGACGCAGTAATATTTCAGTGTGATCTATGTAATAACTGATGGACGCAGTAATATTTCAGTGTGATCTATGTAATAATTGATGGACACAGTAATATTTCAGTGTGATCTATGTAATAACTGATGGACACAGTAATATTTCAGTGTGATATATGTAATAACTGATGGACACAGTCATATTTCAGTGTGATCTATGTAATAACTGATGGACACAGTAATATTTCAGTGTGATCTATGTAATAACTGATGGACACAGTAATATTTCAGTGTGATCTATGTAATAACTGATGGACACAGTAATATTTCAGTGTGATCTATGTAATAACTGATGGACACAGTAATATTTCAGTGTGATCTATGCAATAACTGATGGACACAGTAATATTTCAGTGTGATCTATGTAATAACTGATGGACACAGTAATATTTCAGTGTGATATTTCAGTGTGATCTATGTAATAACTGATGGACACAGTAATATTTCAGTGTGATCTATGTAATAACTGATAGACGCAGTAATATTTCAGTGTGATCTATGTAATAACTGATGGACACAGTAATATTTCAGTGTGATCTATGTAATAACTGATGGACGCAGTAATATTTCAGTGTGATCTATGTAATAACTGATGGACACAGTAATATTTCAGTGTGATCTATGTAATAACTGATGGACACAGTAATATTTCAGTGTGATCTATGTAATAACTGATGGACACAGTAATATTTCAGTGTGATCTATGTAATAACTGATGGACACAGTAATATTTCAGTGTGATATATGTAATAACTGATGGACACAGTAATATTTCAGTGTGATCTATGTAATAACTGATGGACACAGTAATATTTCAGTGTGATATATGTAATAACTGATGGACACAGTAATATTTCAGTGTGATATATGTAATAACTGATGGACACAGTAATATTTCAGTGTGATCTATGTAATAACTGATGGACACAGTAATATTTCAGTGTGATCTATGTAATAACTGATGGACGCAGTAATATTTCAGTGTGATCTATGTAATAACTGATGGACACAGAAATATTTCAGTGTGATCTATGTAATAACTGATGGACACAGTAATATTTCAGTGTGATCTATGTAACAACTGATGGACACAGTAATATTTCAGTGTGATCTATGTAATAACTGATGGACACAGTAATATTTCAGGATTGAAATGAGGTTTATTGCACTAACCGAAAATGTGAAATTTGCATTATTTCAAAAATTGATAGGTGTAAAAGTATGGGCACCTCAACAGAAAAGTGACATTAATATTTAGTAGATCCACCTTTTGCCTCTAGTGGCTTCCTGTAGCTGTTAATGAGTTACTGGATCCTGGATGAAGGGATTTTTGACCATTCCTCTTTACAAAACAATTCCAGTTCAGTTAAGTTTGATGATCGCCGAGCATGGACAGCCCGCTTCACAACATCCCACAGATGTTCAATGATATTCAGGTCTGGGGACTGGGATGGCCATTCCAGAACATTGTAATTGTTCCTCTGCATGAATGCCTGAGTAGATTTGGAGATGTGTTTTGGTTCATTGTCTTGCTGAAAGATCCATCCCCGGCGTAACTTCAACTTTGACACTGATTCTTGAACATTACTCTCAAGAATCTGCTGATACTGAGTGGAATCCATGTGACCCTCAACTTTAACAAGATACCCAGTGCCGTCATTGGCCACACAGCCCCAAAGCATGATGGACCCTCCCCCAAATTTGACAGTGGGTAGCAAGTGTTTTTCTTGGAATGCTGTGTTTATGTGGCGCCATGCATAACGCCTTTTTGTATGACCAAACAACTCAATCTTTGTTTCATCAGTCCACAGGACCTTCTTCCAAAATTAAACTGGCTTGTCCAAATGTGCTTTTGCATACCTCAGGCGACTCTGTTTGTGGCATGCATGCAGAAATGGCTTCTTTCGCATCATTCTCCCATACAGCTTCTCCTTGTGCAGTGTGCGCTGTATTGTTGACCGATGCACAGTGACACCATCTGCAGCAAGATGATGCTGCAGGTCTTTGGAGGTGGTCTGTGGATTTTTCTTGACTGTTCTCACCATTCTTTTGCTCTGCCTTTCTAATATTTTTGTTGGCCTGCCACTTCTGGCCTTTACAAGAACTGTCCCTGTGGTCTTCCATTTCCTTACTATGTTCCTCACAGTGGAAACTGACAGGTTAAATCTCTGAGACAACTTTTTGTATCCTTCCCCTGAACAACGATGTTGAACAATATTTTTTTTAAGATCATTTGAGAGCTGTTTTGAGGAGCCCATGATGCCACTCCTCAGAGAAGATGCAACTAGGAGAACAACTTGCAAGTGGACACCTGAAATAGCTTTTCTCATGATTGGATACACCGGGCTATTAAGTACAAAGCTCAATGAGGTTACCAAACCAATTTAGTGCTTCAGCAAGTCATTAAAAAGTAGTTAGGAGTATTCAAATCATGAAAATCAGAAGGGTGCCCATACTTTGGCACATGTCAAATTTTGAAATAATGCATATTTCACATTTTTGGTTAGTACAATAAACCTCATTTCAATCCTGAAATATTACTGTCTCCATCAGTTATTACATATATCGCACTGAAATAGCTGTTGCAAAAAAACTATTAAAAAAAAAAAAAGAGTAAGATTAAGAGGGGTGCCCAAACTTTTTCATATGACTGTATTTAATATATTCTGGAATACGCAAAACTAACATTTAAATTTGGTTGTAAACTAAATTTTTGTAATGGGATGTCACTAGCTGCACACCAGCAAGTGCAGCGTGTCAGTCACACTTGGTGCAAGCCATCGCACTGCCGCTCACCCTTGAGGGTTGGGGGTACTCTTGAAATGCCTGCCGGTCTTTGTGAGGGAGGATTTTGGCACAGCCCTTCCCAGATGGTGAACAGTATGGCAACAGGTAGGTCAAACACACCAGAGGAAAGCAAAAGGCAAAACATAAAAGGAATGGCAATTTAAACAAAAATCCAAAACCAAAGCAGTAACAAAAGAGAAAGCTGAAACCACAGCAGTAATAAAAGAGAAAGCTGAAACCACTGCAGTAGCAAAAGAGAAAGCTGAAACCACTGCAGTAGCAAAAGAGAAAGCTGAAACCACAGCAGTAATAAAAGAGAAAGCTGAAACCACTGCAGTAGCAAAAGAGAAAGCTGATACCACAGCAGTAACAAAAGAGAAAGCTGAAACCACAGCAGTAACAAAAGAGAAAGCTGAAACCACAGCAGTAACAAAAGAGAAAGCTGAAACCACAGCAATAACAAAAGAGAAAGCTGAAACCACAGCAGTAACAAAAGAGAAAGCTGAAACCACTGCAGTAACAAGAGAAAGCTGAAACCACAGCAGTAACAAGAGAGAAAGCTGAAACCACAGCAGTAACAAAATAGAAAGCTGAAACCACTGCAGTAACAAAAGAGAAAGCTGAAACCACAGCAGTAACAAGAGAGAAAGCTGAAACCACAGCAATAACAAAAGAGAAAGCTGAAACCACAGCAGTAACAAGAGAGAAAGCTGAAACCACAGCAGTAACAAAAGAGAAAGCTGAAATCACAGCAGTAACAAAATAGAAAGCTGAAACCACAGCAGTAACAAAAGAGAAAGCTGAAATCACAGCAGTAACAAAACAGAAAGCTGAAATCACAGCAGTGACAAAAGAGAAAGCTGAAATCACAGCAATAACAAAAGAGAAAGCTGAAACCACAGCAGTAACAAAAGAGAAAGCTGAAACCACAGCAGTAACAAAAGAGAAAGCTGAAACCACAGCAGTAACAAAAGAGAAAGCTGAAATCACAGCAGTAACAAAACAGAAAGCTGAAATCACAGCAGTGACAAAAGAGAAAGCTGAAATCACAGCAATAACAAAAGAGAAAGCTGAAACCACAGCAGTAACAAAAGAGAAAGCTGAAACCACAGCAGTGACAAAAGAGAAAGCTGAAATCACAGCAATAACAAAAGAGAAAGCTGAAACCACAGCAGTAACAAAAGAGAAAGCTGAAACCACAGCAGTAAACCTCAGAACACTGTCCAAAACACCCCACACAAAGAAATAATCAGCATCTAAGCACAGCATATGGTAGGTTTAATACTGCCTCCCAGCAGTCACGCGACCTGCTGACTCAATGCCCACTACCCACCCTGTGCCCACAGAACCACAAGAGAAGATGAGGAGAGTGAAGAAGTAAGAACCTCCCACCATCTGATCGACTGGCAACAGCTAACATAAGGGGACCTGGTATCCTGGGGCCCCTGAGTGGCACCATTGCCGGGAGCAGCAGCGTCCCATCTCTCAGCGACACCTGGAGTATGTCTATTAGTGCAACATACCCGGTCAGAGCGGACAAATGTGCAAGCTCCGCCTACAAAGGCAACACCCCTCCCCTCGTGGCCTGCGAAGGGCAACGGATGACCCCATGGCATACTAGAACACGCCCAGGAGCCCAACTGACCCACTCAGGTGCAGAAGCACCAGATCTGACAATAGTCCCCTCTCGATGAGAGACTCTCAGCACCTGGTTTGTTAGGAAACGTATTATGGAAATCGGCAATTAGCTCATTGGCATAGATGCTTCCACCGGGACTCACGATCTCTCCTTTGGACCATACCCCTTCCAGGGGATTAAATATTGAACCAAATTAGGATTTTCCTGGAATCAACTTCACACTCCTCCAGAATATCCACCAGGACACAACTGGGGGGAAGAGAAAGGCGAGGTGCCATCGTTTTTTCGCTTTCTTAAGTAGGGAACCATGAAAGATGTTAGGGATCTTGATGCTGCCAGGGAGCTTAACTCTAAAGGTGACCAGGTTCACCACCTCTAGGATAGGAAAAGGATGGACCAAGACCCAAACTTGGGGTAGGGTAGTTTGAATTTCAGGTTTTTCGTGGACACCCAGACCAGATCCCCAACTGCCAACTCCTCCTCCGGCGACTGGCATCTATTTACCCCAACTTTATTTCCAGTAGATGCTTTTTGAAGCTGTCGGTGAATCCACTCTCAAACAGTTTTTATTCTTTTGATAGTCACAGACACCCCAGGAATCTCCTCCCACTCCCGGACAAACGCTGCGGACCTGGGATGAAAAACAACGTTGCAAAAGAAGAAAGGAGATGTAACCAACGACTCATGAAGCCTATTAATAAGGGCAAACTCCACCCATGGTAAATAAATCCCCACAATTGAGCTGATTGTTGGAGCAGAAGCATCTCAGGTAAGTTTCTAATGACTGGTTAGTCCTCTCCAAAAGACCATTAGGCTGGGGGTGGTATGCCGAAGAAAAAGATAATTCTGTTCCAATCAGAATGAATTACAGAAGGTTTTCCAAAACCTATAGATAAATTGTGAACCCGGATCAGATACAATATTACCAGGAACCCCATGTAATCTGACCTCTTTATCAATAAATGCATTCTTGTCATGAAAGGAAGGTACCGTATATACTCGTGTATAAGCCGAGTTTTTCAGCCCAAAAATTGGACTGAAAAGTCCCCCCTTCGGCTTATACATGGGTCAATACGGTATACAGCAGCCCCAGTGGTGTATAGCAGCCCCAGTAGTATATAGCAGCCCCAGTGGTATACAGCAGCCCCAGTGGCCCCCCGCTGCTTAACTTACCATCCCTGGTCTTCTGTACCGCCGGTCTTCTGTGCTCCGTCCTCCATGCTTCCGTCCGGCTGCATCCGGGATCCCCGGCCGTCGCAGTTACGATGACGTCATCGTGCGACGGCCGGGGACCCCGGATGCAGCCGGACGGGAGCATGGAGGACGGAGCACAGAAGAGCGGCAGTGCAGAAGACCGGGGATGGTAAGTTAAGCAGCGGCGGGGCCTTACAACAGAGGGGGGGCGAGTGCCAGCATTTGGGGGCCACTGGGGCTGCTGTATACCACTGGGGCTGCTATGTACTACTGGGGTTGCTATACACCACTGGGGCTGCTTTATACCACTTGGGCTGCTGTATACCACACCACTGGGCTGCTGTATATCACTGGGGCTGCTATATACCACTGGGGCTGCTATATACCACTGGGGCTGCTGTATACCACTGGGGCTGCTGTATACCACTGGGGCTGCTGTATACCACTGGGGCTGCTATATACCACACCACTGGGGCTGCTGTATACCACTGGGGCTGCTGTATATACTGCTGGGGCCTGTATATACCACTAGGGAGGCTGCTGTATACTACCACTGGGGAGGCCTGTATACCACTGGGGGGGCCTGTATACCACACTGCTCTGGGGGCTGTATACCTGTGCTGGGGTCCACCCTCGGCTTATACACGAGTCAATAGGTTTTCCCAGGTTTTGGGGGCAAAAGTAGGGGGGTCAGCTTATACACGGGTCGGCTTATACACGAGTATATACGGTAAATGGCCAAGAGGTATGAGATGACACTGGAGAGAGGAGCGGTCAACAATCATCCAGATGACAGTCATTCCATCAGAGGCCAGATGGTCAGTAATGAAATCCATTGAGATGTACGACCAGGGATGATCTAGAATGGGAAGTGGAAGGAGTGTACCAGCCTGAGTGGTCCGCGGCACCTTGCTCCTGGCGCACACCTTGTAGGACTGAACAAAGGCCTCAACATCCTGGCCTAAGGAAAGCCACCAATACCACCATTTAACCAAGTGCATAGTACCCTTAACGCCTGGGTGTCCAGCCAAAATGGAATCATAACGGTCCTGGATAATACGGAGTCTGAAATTAACGGACGCAATTTGTCTTGTAGAGTATCAGAGGGGGCCTAATGCTACAACTTAATCTCCCATGCCACATTTGTAGTAGCAACCACCATCCCCGGGGATAACATGGGGGAGACCTTCTCCTGCTGGAAGGGCACAAACTGCAAGAGAGGGCGTCCGCCCGAGTATTTTTTGACCCAGGGATATATGTAATAGAAAAATGAAAACACCGAAAAAAATAAGGCCCATCAAGCCTGCCTTGGGTTAAGCCTCTTGGCGCTTTCTAAATAAAGTCTTATGGTCCATGAGCACCAACGGACAGGTGTCTAGCCCCTTCCAAAAAAGTCAACCATTCCCAGTTACCAACATCATAATTTAACTCGGTGGGTGCAACTTTTCTTGAAAAAAAGGTGCAAGATTGAAGGTGAGTGAGAGCAGCAGATCCCTGGGACAATACCTCCCACACTGCCGTTTCTGAAGCATCCACCTCCACTACAAATGGTCTATCGAGGTTAGGCTGGACCAGGACCGGGGCAGAGGTAGATGTCTCCTTGAGGCAGGAAAATGCCTTGGCTGCCTCAGTGCCCCACAACTGCTAAAATCCCTTAACCCTTAAATCACCTCTAGTAATTAGCAAAACCCAAAAAGCTTTGCAAGGCTTTCAGGTTTTGGGTTAGACCCAGTCCCGTATGGCTTGTAGCTTAGCAGGGTCCATAGGGAAACCAGTGGGTGACAAAATTACCCCATGAAAACCAATCTTCTCCACATCAAAGGAACACTTGAGTAAATTTGCACATAAATTCTCTTTGAGTCTATTAAGGACTGCACGAACATGGTTCTTATGGGACAATACATCCTTGGAGAAAATAAATAAGAATGTCATCAATCTACACAATAACGAAAACTACAAGGGTATCTGTGAAGATGTCATTCACTAGCGCTTGAAACACTGCAGGAGCATTACACAGACCAAATGGCATAACAAAATACTCATAGTGTCCTTCAGGAGTGTTAAAGGCAGTCTTGCACTCATCCCCTGACTTGATAACAAGGTTATAGGACAGAGATAAGAGGAAGAGGATACTAATTCCTATCAGTAATTTTATTCAGGTCCCAATAATCAATGCATGGCCTTAACCCACCATCTTTTTTGGGACACAAAAAAATAAACCAGCCCCCATCAGGGACTTAGAGAGCCGAATTAAACATTTAGCCACATTCTCATTAGTATACTCCCTCATAGTTACCCTTTTGGTTTCAGAGAGATTGAAAATTCTACCCTTAGGCAGTGGGGCATTGACAATGAGTTGAATTCCGCAATCATAAGGTCTAGAGGGGGGGGGGTGCACAGAGCTTCCCACTTCACAAAATACCCCTGGAACTTCATCCAAGTACCAAGATTCTGAGTGTCAAAACACTTCACACAAGAGATCTCTTGGAGGCACTTAACCCTACAATCCTCCACTCCACCCAATCAATATGGGATTGTGCTGCCTAAGCTAAGGCAGGCCCAAAACCATAAGGGCTTGGAGAGCCTTAAGCACCAAAAAGGTAATCTCTTCCCTGTGGAGACACACCACCTGAAGAGATGCAGTATCATTAGTGCACCTTTCAACATGCTGGGAAAGCAGGGAATTGTCCAGTGAAGTGAGTTTAAAGGCTGACTCAGGGCCTTTAGGGGAATCACAAAGGCTTTAACCAAGGAGATATTAAAAAAATTAATTTCTGTCCCGCAATCCACAAAAGCACTACCTTTCACCTTCCTCGATAAGCCAAAATGATAGGGAAAAAACTATTTTTTTTCAGTAGGGTACCTGTGTGCAAAGTTGGTGAGCACCAGCTCCAACTAGGCGCAGTCATTTCCTGGCTGTTGTAGACGACAGACGAAGACAGTCCCGCACCAGGTGTTTAGCAGAGGAGGCACAATCTCTGCTTTCAGTGATATCATTTTTGCTCTAGAGAAGAAGACACCTTTCCAAGTTGGTGAGGATGTCTCCCAAGAAGAGCAGCATTCTCCTAGTGGAACCGGTCTCATTTCCTATGGTCCAAACATACAGCAAGAGTCATGGCGGCCTCTAGGCTTTGAGACGGGGAATGATGCACCAACATGTCTTTTTAAGGCATCCGTAAGTCCGCCCAAAAACAAACTCCACAGGGCACCATCACCGCACCCCACCTCAATAGACCACCTTCTGAACTGAGAGCAATATTCCTCAACCTGGTGGGTTCCCTGAACAAATACTCTGAGGTTTGACTCTGCAACGGCGGCTCTGTGTGGCTCATCATAAATGAGTCTCAGCTCTCTAAAAAATCCAGCAAGATCCTGGAACACAGATCACAGGCTCGGCATCTGCTCCACCAGTTGTCCAGCAGACTCCATTCAATTTGGGTTGAATATTACGTAATGTTGGGTGATGGGATATGACCAGCCTGCCAGCGAGCACAACATGTTGGTCACTCATGGTGCAAGCCATGGTGCGGTCCAGGTGAGGAGTACTTTGGCAGAGCCCTTCCCAAGTGGTGAACAGTGCGGCGGCTGGTGACTGGACACACGGTAGGTCAAACACACTAAAGCAAAGCAAAAAGCATACACAACAGAAAGAGTAAAAGACACAAAAGCTGAAACCACGGCATAAACCAAATAGTGAAAGCTGAAACACAGCATCAACAATAGAGAGCTGCACGCCAGCAGCAAACCTCAGAGCACAGGCACTGACCAAATCACCCAACACAACTAAAATAATCAGCAACGGACGACCCGATGGGATGCCAGAGTGTTAATTAAAGAGAAATGATGGGAGTGATGGTGTGTCACGGTCCGCGCTGCTCTGGGTTCAAAATAACTCACCAAGGAGCCAATCAACTTTTCATCCTCTTTATTCCTCCTTCTCCTACGCGTTTCAGCACCACACCCGGCGCCTTCCTCAGGGATATTCAGTGTTGGGTGAATTAAGCACTCCCAACAAAATGTTTATCCTCTAATGTATTGCAATCATCTTATTATATAGCACTGTGTTCTTAAAATTGCTCATTTTACCTTTCTACCAGATAATTTTTCTCTTTTTCATTAGGTCTATGACATCACATGATTAAAAACTGACTAGCTGGATCCTTCTAAACTCTATATAGAAACAGGAGATCTTTTTTCTCTGCATGAGTCAACACTGCAAAAGACCCTGATGTAGGGGAGCGGCTGGGTCAGGAGTTGAAGACGGGAATGATTCATACAGGGACAAGAGACTTCTCATTTCTAAACAGAGCAGAGAAAAGAGAAGAATTTACTGGGTAGAAAAGCAAAATTATTATTATTATTTATTATATAGCGTCATTAGATTCCATGGGCTTTACATATGGAAGGGTAGATGAGGACAGGTACAATACAAATGGACAGTCAAGTCGTACAGGTACGGAGGGGACCTGTCCGCAGGGCTCATAGTACTACAAAATAAGAATTGTAAGTACACAATGCTATATAATATGATGACTGCACTAAAGGAGGAGGATAAAACTTTGAAGGGAGTACTTCTTTAAAGCCTTACAGAAACCATAGAAACATCTTTTTTTAACAGGCTTTTTACAGCTGTGCTGCAGTATAAAGCATGACAAAGAGAGCAGCAGCTGGAGACAATAACAATATTAGATCTGGAAGTGACTTATACAGAAGAACGTCTTGCACATTCATATGCACTGACGCTTGGCTTTATCAATCTGTAAAATGTCACATCATTGTCTTGGTGAAAGTGTCATTTCTCACCATCAGGTCACAAATACGGACTTTAGACTGTGAAACCCGAGTGCAGCCTCAGTGCCAGATTCTGCTAGAAATATGTAATCGCTGCAGTGATTGATTTCCTGTTAGACTTCTCCAGAATCTGTGGCCGATCGTGACCCTGATTGAAGGAACGAGATAATTACAGTCTACATTGTGTCTGCTTCCGGATGATCAAAGTCGGGGTTCCTCCTCACTCATTCCCAGCACAAACTGTCATGTCCAGAACAAAACAAAGCGATGATGAAATGTTTACAAGACAAACGAGGGTCAGACACATTTCTGGATTATTACATCTTTCTTTTTTTCTCTTTGCCTATTTTTCTTTCTTTTTTTTCTCCTTCTTTTTCCCTCTCTGCCTCTTCTGCTTACTTTTTTTCTCTATCACTTTGGGACGACATACACTATGCAAGCTGCATGCGAGTATCTCACATGCATCTCGCATGACTCACCTGGCCCAGGCTCCTGCCTTTCTGAACGGGAACATGTCAGCTGATTGTGTTACTATGCAACTCCACACTCTTGTCCAGAGAGCCGGTGGCCAGGCAGGGTGAGTCATGCGAGATGCATGCAAGATACTCGCATGCAGCTCACATAGTGTGTCTCTGCTATTTCTCTCTCTTTGCCTCTCTCTATTTTTCTATCTTTCTCTCTTTTCCCACTCTCTCTATCACTCTTTGACTCTCTTTCTTTCTCCTTCTGTTTCTTCCTCATCTCTCTCTTTCTTTCCTTTTTTAGTTTTCTCTCATTTTCTCTCTCACTGTCTCTTTCTCTTTCTTCTCTATTTCTCCGTGTCTTTCATTCTCTTTCTTTTTCTTTCTTCTACAGTTGTGCTCAAAAGTTTACATACCCTTTCAGATTTTTTGCTTTCTCTGCCTTTTTTCAGAGAATATGAGTGATAACACATTCTCTTGTTTTCCACTCATGGTTAGTGGTTGGGTGAAGACATTTATTGTTAAACTACTGTGTTTTCTCTTTTTAAATCATAATGACAACCAAAAACAACCAAATGACCCTGAGCCAAAGTTCACATCCTCTGGTGATTTTGGCTTGATATCATCCAGAGACGTTGACACAAATAGGTTTGAATGGCTAATAAAGGTAACATCGTCACCTGTGACCTGTATGCTTGTAATCAGTGTGTGCATAAAAGCTGAGTGAGTTTCTGGGATCCAGACAGACTCTTGCACTTTTCATTCAGCCACTGACATTTCTGTATTGTGAGTCATGAGGAAAGCAAAAGAATTGTCAACAGATCTACAGGAAAAGATAGTTGAAATGTATAAAGCAGGAAAGGGATACAAAAAGATATCCAAGGAATTTTTAATGCCAGTCAGCAGTGTTCAAACTGTGATTAACAAATGGAAAATCAGGGGCTCTGTAAACACCAAACCACGATCAGGTACCAACAAAAATTTCCTCCACAACTGCCAGGAAAATTGTTCGGGATGGAAAGAAAAATCCACAAATTACATCAGCTGAAATACAGGACTCACTGAAAACTAGCGGTGTGGCTGCGTCAAGATGCACAATAAGGAGGCACTTGAGGAAAAATGGGCTGCATGGTTGAGTCCCAATTAAAAACAGTTGAGTCCTGCACACAGCGAACAAGTCTGTAAGACCATGTTCACACCGCCAACATATTGGAACAAGAGCTAAATGCAACCAAAAACAACAGTACACTGCAGTAAAAATATTAAATGCGAGTGCAGTATAAAAATTAATGTAACAAATACAGGGTACTTAGTCCATCCGTTTTTTTGCGCAAAAAAAGTTATTTCAAGCCACGTCACTAACTTCAAAGTGTACCCATCTCTGACGCAGTCCTAACTGCGACATTAGCTGTCGTCGCCTTCAGTCCATGTCAGACACTGGTCCTGCTGGCTCCTGCTCACTGGTAAGCATTCACACTAGTCAGGTTTTTGAATACAACAGTTAGGACTGCGTCAGAGATGGGTACACTTTGAAGTTAGTGACGTGGCTTGAAATAACTTTTTTTGCGCAAAAAAACGGATGGACTAAGTACCCTGTATTTGTTACATTAATTTTTTATACTGCACTCGCATTTAATATTTTTACCGCTGTGTACTGTTGTTTTTGGTTGCATTTAGCTCTTGTTCCAATATGTTGGCGGTGTGAACATGGTCTTACAGACTTGTTCGCTGTGTGCAGGACTCAACTGTTTTTAATTAAGTTGCCTCTTGCCTTGCAAGAGATGGAGTTCCCCGCCCCTCTCTTGGGCCCTGCACACATATAGCTGTTGTCGCCTTCAGTCCACGTCAGACACTGGTCCTGCTGGCTCCTGCTCACTGGTAAGCATTCACACTAGTCAGGTTTTTGAATACAACAGTTAGGACTGCGTCAGAGATGGGTACACTTTGAAGTTAGTGACGTGGCTTGAAATAACTTTTTTTGCGCAAAAAAACGGATGGACTAAGTACCCTGTATTTGTTACATTAATTTTTTATACAGCACTCGCATTTAATATTTTTACTGCAGTGTACAGTTGTTTTTAGTTGCATTTAGCTCTTGTTCCAAATGGTTGAGTCCCAAGAAGAAAGCCATTACTGTGCAAACGCCACAAGGTTTCTCGCCTACAATATGCCAAACAGCCAGAAACAAGCCTCCAAACTTCTGGAACAAGGTCATTCGGAGTGATGAGACCAAAATCAAACTTTTTGGCCACCACCATAAACGCTACATTTAGAGAGGTGTCAACAAGTTCTATAATGAAAGGAACACCATTCCTACCATAAAGCATGGAGGTGGATTGCTGATGATGTGGGGATGTGTGAGCTACAAAGGCACAGGAAACTTGGTCAAACTTGAAGGAAAGATGAATGCAGCACGTTATCAGCAAATACTGGAGGCAGATTTGCACTCATCAGCCCGGAAGCTGCGCATGGGACATACTTGGATGTTCCAACATGACAACGATCCAAAACACAAGGCCAAGTCGACCTGTCATTGGCTACAGCAGAACAAAGTGAAGGTCCTGGAGTGGCCATCTCAGTCTCCTGACCTCAATATCATTGAGACACACTGGGGAACTCAAGCAAAGCGCAGATCATGCAAGAAAGCCCAGGAATTTACAGGAACTGGAGGCTTTTACCAAGAAGAATGGCCAGCTTTACCATCTGAGGAATAAAGAGCCTCGTCCACAACTACCACAAAAGACCTCAAGCTGTCATTGAAGTTAGAGGGGCAATACACGGGATTAAGTGCTGGGGGATGGGAACTTTGGATCAGGGTCATTGGGATGTTGTTTGTTGTCATTATGATTTAAAAAGAGAAAACACAGTAGATTGACAATTAATGTCTTCACCCAACCACTAACCATGAGGGGAAAACAAGAGAATGTGTTATCATTCATATTCTCTGAAGAAAGTCCAAGAAAGCAAAATATCTGCCGGGGGGTGAAAACTTTTGAGCACAACTGTACATGTGATTTCCATAGTTCCACAATTTTTCCTTTTTCATGTTGCAACTTTAATGTTGAGGAGTGAATTTATAAACCTGGTACCCCTGAGCTCAAGACCCATTGGCACCAGATAACTCTGCTGCCCCTTACAAGACCCTCTAAAGCTTTGATAACTGTTTGATATTGGCAGATCTTATAAACCCTTCAATATAAAATGATCGTATAGATAATCCTACAGTATAAAGCAATAAGGGAGAACTATACTTCTCCCTTTTGACTTCCACTGCGATTTGCAGTGTGGTCTTAGTGGAAGTTCTCAATTTTCTGCACTGCCCCCAGAGGAGAAACAAAGAATTACATAATCCTCGGTAAAGTGAAATAAGTGTCCAGATAATATGTGCTGTGTCTTCCAGAACAAGCGCTCCTCTGACTAATTACCGTATATCTAAATGGGTTCTCAGATCTGGGATCCAATATATGACACAGTGACGTACTTCACAAATAATGTCACATTTAATACAAAGAATTCATAATAGCAGAGCGGCAGTGTCCCACAGAATTATGCTATGTGCCCACTGTGCTTATTTTTGCGCTGCGTTTGTCAGCTGTCTATAAACAAAAGCAGCACAAATATATTGTATTTGTGCACATACAAATGCAGCACAAAAACACATCACAAATAAGTGAACACACACAGAAACAGACAGACACTCACTCACCCTCCCCAGCAAGCCTGCAGTGATTCCGGTGAATCTTCCTCTGTGCAGCGCCGGGAGATGTCTTTATCGATCTTCCAGATCCTGTGCTGCATGTGGCAGCCTGAGTCACATGGCGCAAAGGTCCTGGAAGATCGATAAAGACATCTCCCAGCACTGCATGGAGGAACAATCATCGGGTATCACTGCAGGCTTGCCGGGGAGGGTGAGTATTGAAGCGTTTTTGTTTAGGAAATCGCAGGAAAAAGCACTACAAATGGACTGTGGAAATGTATGTGATGCTTGCTTTGGGGAGTTAGAATGGAGTCAATAGGGAAATAGCAGTCCAAAAACAGGCAAATTAATTGCTGGACTGTGATGGTGTAATATGGTGGGTTATATTTTACTGATTTTACAAGTGTCGTTCTATACTGTGTATTCAGCCCTTCCCTTCCTGTGTACTGATTAAACTCAGCAGGAACAACAGAGCTAAGGAAGCAGTGTGAACAGCAGGGCTGAGGATGCAGTGGATCAGCAGAGTTGAGATGCAGTAGGAACAGCAGAGCTGAGGATGCAGTGAGAACTGCAGAGGTGAGGATGCAGTGGAACGGAACAGCAGAGCTGAGGATGCAGCGAGAACCGCAGAGGTGAGGATGCAGTGGGAACGGAACAGCAGAGCTGAGGATGCAGTTGGACAGTAAGCTAGGATGCAGCAGAAACAGCAGAGCTGAGGATGCAGTGGGTACAGCAGAGCTGAGGATGTAATGAGAACAGCAGAGTTGAAGATGAAATGAGAACAGCAGAACTGAGGATACAGTGAGAACATTAGAACTGAGGATGGAGTGGGAACAGCAGAGCTGAGAATGCAGCAGGATCAGTTAGAGCTGAGGATGCAGCAGTAACAGCAGAGCTGAGGATACAGTGAGAACACCAATGCTGAGGATTGAGTGGGAACAGTAGAACTGAGGATGCAGTGTGAACAGCAGAGCTGAGATGCAGTGGGATCAGCAGAGTTGAGGATGCAGTAGGAACAGCAGAGCTGAGGATGCAGTGAGAACCGCAGAGGTGAGGATGCAGTGGGACGGGAACAGCAGAGCTGAGGATGCAGCGAGAACCGCAGAGGTGAGGATGCAGTGGGAACGGGAACAGCAGAGCTGAGGATGCAGTTGGGACAGTAGAGCTAGGGATGCAGCAGAAACAGCAGAGCTGAGGATGCAGTGGGTACAGCAGGGCTGAGGATGTAATGAGAACAGCAGAGTTGAGGATGCAGTGGGAACAGCAGAGCTGAAGATGAAATGAGAACAGCAGAACTGAGGATACAGTGAGAACATTAGAACTGAGGATGGAGTGGGAACAGCAGAGCTGAGAATGCAGCAGGATCAGTAGAGCTGAGGATGCAGCAGTAACAGCAGAGCTGAGGAATACAGTGAGAACACCAATGCTGAGGATTGAGTGGGAACAGTAGAACTGAGGATGCAGTGTGAACAGCAGAGCTGAGGATGCAGTGGGAACAGCAGAACTGAGGATGCAGTGGAACAGGAACAGCAGAGCTGAAGAGGCAGCAGGAACACCAGAGCTAAGGGTGCAGCAGAAACAGCAGAGCTGAGGATACAGTGAAGAACACCAAAGCTGAGGATTGAGTGGGAACAGTAGAACTGAGGATGCAGTGTGAACAGCAGAGCTGAGGATGCAGTGGGATCAGCAGAGCTGAGGATGTAGCAGGAACAGCAAAGCTGAGGATGCAGCGGAACAGCAGAGCTAAGGGTGCAGAGGGAACAACAGAGCTGAGGATGCAGTGGGAACAGTAGAGCTGGGGATGCAGCAGAACAGCAGAGCTGAGGATGCAGTGGGAACAGCAGGGCTGAGGATGCAATGAGAACAGCAGAGCTGAAGATGAAATGAGAACAGCAGAACTGAAGATGAAATGAGAACAGCAGAGCTGAAGATACAATGAGAACACCAGAGCTGTGGATGGAGTGGGAACAGTAGGACTGAAGATGCAATGGGTACAGCAGAGCTGAGGATGCAGCATGAACAGCAAAGCTAAGGATGCAGTGGAAACAGCAGAGCTGAGGATGCAGCATGAACAGCAGAGCTGAGGATGGAGTGGGAACAGCAGAGCTGAGGATGCAGCATGAAACAGCAGAGCTGAGGATGCAGTGGAAACAGCAGAGCTGAGGATGCAGTGGAAACAGCAGAGCTGAGGATGCAGCATGAACAGCAGAGCTGAGGATGGAGTGGAACAGCAGAGCTGAGGATGCAGCATGAACAGCAGAGCTGAGGATGCAGCATGAACAGCAGAGCAGTATAATGCAGCCCGCCATCCATCACAATGGACCACACTGTACTCCCAAAACTAAAGATGTGAATCTTCCCTATGAAATATTTAGAAGGGAAAGGTCTCGGCTAAGATAAACAGTATTGGGGCTGGAGCTGGGGCCTCGAGGACCTGATTTAGCGGTAGATCAAATATGATTTGTACCAGGCTGTCCCAGCCAAAAATAAACACTTATTTTTATTGGATTGGCCAGATGGAAAGCTTAGAATTGTTTCTCATGTTGTTAAGTAAAAATACCCTGAACCCGGAATGTACATCCTCAAGGAAACGAGGTGGGAAACCGTCCGAAAACCAACAATATCTTTAAGTGTTGATAGGCGGCTGTGAACGAGGCGTTATAGTATCAAGAGGATTTTATGGGAAAACGCTCGTCCTCGACCTTATAGACGGGAAAAGCTAAACGAGGATGGGTGAGAGAAAGAGAAGTGTACAGAGTAATAAAAGAGAAAGCAGCAGTCCGGGAAGCAGGATCTTAGTGGAGAAAATGTCACTATACTAGGTTATCTTCATACAATTATTAATAGTTGGCACAAAACCCATTATTCCATGAGACACGAGGAGCTGAACGGAGCAAGAATGTGGAGGAATTGTTCTCATTTCAACTCCATGCTAAATTCTCATTATGTCTGAATTATTTTCTCAAGGATTGAACACTGGGAAGTCACAGAGATTATATACAAACTAATAATGAGCATATCTACTACTATAATACTGCCCCTATGTAAAAGAAAATAACTACTATAATACTGCCTCTATGTACAAGAATATAACTACTATAATACTGCACCTATATACAAGAATATAACTACTATAATACTGCTCCTATATACAAGAATATAACTACTATAATACTGCTCCTATATACAAGAATATAACTACTATAATACTGCCCCTATGTAAAAGAAAATAACTACTATAATACTGCATCTATGTACAAGACTATAACTACTATAATACTGCTCCTATATACAAGAATATAACTACTATAATACTGCTCCTATATACAGGAATATAACTACTATAATACTGCTCCTATATACAAGAATATAACTACTATAATACTGCCCCTATGTAAAAGAAAATAACTACTATAATACTGCCCCTATATACAAGACTATAACTATTATAATACTGCCCCTATGTACAAGAATATAACTACTATAATACTGCTCCTATATACAAGAATATAACTACTATAATACTGCTCCTATATACAAGAATATAACTACTGTAATACTGCCCCTATGTAAAAGAAAATAACTACTATAATACTGCCCTATATACAAGACTATAACTATTATAATACTGCTCCTATGTTCAAGAATAAAACTACTATAATACTGCCCCTATATACAAGAATATAACTACAATAATACTGCTCCTATGTACAAGAATATAACTACTATAATACTGCCCCTATATACAAGAATATAACTACTATAATACTGCTCCTATATACAAGAATATAACTACTATAATACTGCTCCTATATACAAGACTATAACTACTATAATACTGCTCCTATGTACAGAATATAACTACTATAATACTGCTCCTATGTAGAAGAAAATAACTACTATAATACTGCCCCTATATACAAGACTATAACTATTATAATACTGCCCCTATGTACAAGAATATAACTACTATAATACTGCCCCTATATACAAGAATATAACTACTATAATACTGCCCCTATGTACAAGAATATAATTACTATAATACAGCTCCTATAAACAAGAATATAACTACAATAATACTGCTCCTATGTACAAGAGTATAACTACTATAATCTTGCCCCTATGTACAAGAATATAACTACTATAATACTGCTCCTATGTACAAGAATATAACTACTATAATACTGCTCCTATAAACAAGAATATAAACTACTATAATACTGCTCTTATGTACAGGAATATAACTACTATAATACTGCCCCTATGTATAAGAATATAACTGCTATAATACTGCCCTATGTACAAGAATATAACTACTATAATACTGCTCATATATACAAGAATATAAACTACTATAATACTGCCCTTTGTGCAAGAATATAACTACCATAATACTGCCCCTATATACAAGAGTATAACTACTATAATACTGCTCCCTATGTACAAGAATATAGCTACTATAATCCTGCCCCTATGTACAAGAATATAACTACTATAATACTGCTCCTATGTACAAGAATATAACTACTATAATACTGCTCCTATATCCAAGAATATAACTACTATAATACTGCCCCAATATACAAGAATATAACTACTATAATACTGTCCCTACATACAAGAATATAACTACTATAATACTGCCCTATATACAAGAATATAACTACTATAATACTGCCCTATATACAAGAATATAACTACAATAATACTGCTCCTATGTACAAGAGTATAACTACTATAATACTGCTCCTATATCCAAGAATATAACTACTATCATACTGCCCCTATATACACAGAATATAATATACTATAATACTGTTCCCTATATACAAGAATATAACTACTATTAATACTGCCCTATATACAAGAATATAACTACTATAATACTGCTCCTATGTACAGAATATAACTACTATAATACTGCTCCTATGTACATGAATATATCTACTATAATACTGCTTCTATGTACAAGAATATAACTACTATAATATTGCCCTATATGTACGAGAATATAACTACTATAAATACTGCTCCTATGTACAAGAATATAACTACTATAATACTGCTCCTATGTACAAGAATATAACTACATAATACTGCTCCTATAACAAGAATATAACTACTATAATACTGCTCTTATGTCAAGAATATATACTACTATAATACTGATCCTGTGTACAGGAATATAACTACTATAATACTGCCCCTATGTATAAGAATATAACTGCTTTAATACTGCCCCTATGTACAAGAGTATAACTACTATAATACTGCTCCTATATACAAGAATATAACTACTATAATACAGCCTTTGTGCAGAATATAACTACTATAATACTGCTCCTATGTACAAGAATATAACTACTATAATACTGCTCCTATGTACAAGAATATAACTACTATAATACTGCTCCTATGTACAAGAATATAACTACTATAATACTGCCCCTATGTACAAGAATATAACTACTATAATACTGCTCTATGTACAAGAATATAACTATATACAGTCCCTATGTACAAGAATATAACTACTATAACACTGCTCCTTTATACAAGAATATAACTACTATAATACTACTCCTATGTACAAGAATATATCTACTATAATACTGCTCCTGTGTACTGCTTCTATATCCAAGAATATAACTACTATAATACTGCCCCTATATACAAGAATATAACTACTATAATACTGTCCCCTATATACAAGAATATAACTACAATAATACTGCTCCTATGTACAAGAGTATAACTACTATAATACTGCTCCTATGTACAGAATATAACTACTATAATACTGCTCCTATGTACAAGAATATAACTACTATAATACTGCCCCTATGTACAGGAATATAACTGCTATAATACTGCTCCTATATCCAAGAATATAACTACTATCATACTGCCCCTATATACAAGGATATAACTACTATAATACTGTCTCCTATATACAAGAATATAACTACTATAATACTGCCCCTATATACAAGAATATAACTACTATAATACTGCTCCTATGTACAAGAATATAACTACTATAATACTGCCCCTATATATAAGAATATAACTACTATAATACTGCTACTATGTACAAGAATATAACTACTATAATACTGTCCCCTATATACAGAATATAACTACTATAATACTGCTCCTATGTACATGAATATATCTACTATAATACTGCTTCTATGTACAAGAATATAACTACTATAATACTGCTCCTATATACAAGAATATAACTACTATAATACTGCTCCTATGTACAAGAATATAACTACTATAATACTGCTCCTGTGTACAGGAATATAACTACTATAATACTGTCCCTATATACAAAAATATAAGCACTATAATACACAACTTATGTACAATTATATAACTACTATACTATATCCCGCCAATCCTGTAAGAATACAATATACCCTGTGGTGAGAGCTCGGGATATAAAAAGGACTACTTCAGTTACCAGTTGTTCATGTGCTTTGTGGTCACAGTCTAGGGATTCGGTCCTGGCTAGAGTATCACATCACGTCTTCATGACTTTGACCTAGGAACTTTGGTTCTGATTGCCAGGAGATATGCTACAGGATGTCAGCCTAGCGACTTTGGTCCCGGCTAGAAACTCATAGCCTAGATCATATTCCTCAGGAATTCAGCCTAGGATCCTAGGATTCGGCTGGAAGATAGCCAGGTTGGGACAATTCGGTCACCTGGTTGCTGTGCTCGGTCAGCTTCCTAAGCTTGCCGAAATTCCTTTCTCGGTGGGTGCCCGCCAAAATCTGGGTGCTGCTGGACTGGGGTAGTTGGCCCTGGAAGCCCCAAAGTCATGAATATTCTAATACCTTGTGAGTTAGCATAAGGGAGAAAGACTCTCTTTCTTGTTACATTGTGTATTTTGCTTGTTATGTGTTATATGTCTTGGCTGTTTGGGATCCAATAAAGTCTAACCATTGTGAGGTTCCCTAACCCTGTGTGGTCTGAGTAGTGTTCTGCCCATGGGTAAGGAGTTCGGGCTTTCAGTGGAATGAGCCCTGGTCCATACAGTCTTTCCAAAGGCAGCCAGGCAAGCGGACGAGAGCACCCACTGACCTCTGTCTCTCCGCACCCACGACCAGTTTACGTAGTCCATTGGTACATTTGCCTATTATAGAGGTACTTTTCAAGCAGATTGCCATGAATCTGGTAGGTCTGATTGTAAAATTAGTTAGGGGCCACGAGCATATATTGGTTGTAGAGGATTACGCTAACCGTTACTCGGAGGCAATTCTGGTCTGACTCACCTCCGCGAAGCTTACTAGTCGAGAGCTGTTTGCCATGTACTGCCGCATTGGGTTACCTAATAAGGAAATCCTTACGGATTGGGGACCCCCTTTTATGTCTAAGGTCACCCAGGGAACTGTGCAAACATCTCCAGATCAAGCAGCTGCCACGCCAGTGTGTGGTGCCCTTGCGGTCTGGTTGTCACAAAGAGGTACTGCACCCATTCCATGGGTGTAGTATTACTGTTCTCAGGAAACAGGATGGTAAGTCGGAGACACCCACAAAAGCACCCAACACACCCAGTCTTAGGGACGGCTGGCGGACCCGATAGAGGGAGGGCTGAGTTGGTTAGTGGGTCAGAGGGAAGAAAGATGGAGGGTGGGAAGTTAGTTTAAGCAGTTGTTAGGAACCCGCGTGTGGAGGAGGATCAGGAGGACTGGAGCAGCATAGAGCTCGTCCTGGGACCCGGAACAGCTGACTGCAAGAGAGACAAGGGAGCCCTAGGGGCGCGGGCAGAGAGCAATCCACCTGTGCACCCGAATCTGAGTGAAGCGAAAGGACTGGTTGGGAACCAGGGGACCGACCCTGAAGGTGGCGAGGAGACTCTATGCTCCAACAACGGAACCGGAGGCCACAAGATCCATTCTAGAGGAACTGTCGCCAACACCCGACACATCCGTCGAGAAGGAAGCCATACTAGGGTCAGGGGACTTAGTACTGGTCGCCCGACAGGACCCATGGCTGCTGGATTGGGGCACTGTGTGCGGAGACGCGAGCAGGAGAGAGGCGGACAGTTAGCGCGGAGAAAGAGCAACCCGTGAAGGAAGGAAGGGGGTGTCTTGGACAAGCTATCCCGGTTCATTGAGGACTATCCGGACCGAGACTCGGCAAGGACAGTACCCTGTAACACCGCCAAGTGAAAAGCTAAGTAAACCGGGTATAGAACTGAGAACTGTGTGTGAGACTGTTCATTTCCAGCCTGCAGAGCGGTAGACTGATAGGACGCGCAGGCAACCAGAAACCTGCTTGCGAGTCGCCCCAACTCCCCTCTCCTGCCAGAACTGCCCCGCTGGCCTTTCCTCACCGAACACTACCCAGTTGCCCTGAGGAACCACTGCACCCGTGGGGAGCAAAACCACCAAAGCTGACATCCCATCATCCCCAGAGGTCCCGCACTGCAGCGTCAGCCAACAATAGCTGAACACCACGGGTGGCGTCACGTCAACCTCCGTGACTCTGCCAGGGTCACGGAGCTGGGCCTCAACCCCCGTGACTCCCCAGAAGAACTGTTGCCCGGTTCCGAGTACCCCACGGCCCTGGGAGTGTGTGTCAAGTGTACCACCCACAGATAGATGGTCTAGTAGAGCGTTTCAACAAAAACTCAGAAAACTAAGCTCAAAAGGGTGGTTTCCCAGAATGGGAAGGATTAGGACATTTCACTACCATATTTAATTTTTGCCATCCGTGATGCGCCACACCCTTCAACATGGTTTTCGCCATGTGAATTATTGTATGACAGACATCCCTGGGGTCTGCTGGATATAGCTAAAGAAATATAGGAGCAGGAGCCTATGACCCCATAAAAGTGTAATTGAGCACATCACTAGTAGGCAGGACCGGATGGCAGCAGTAACTCCTATTGTAAAGGAACATCTGATGGATACCCAGGCAGCTCAAAGCTCTAAATATAATAGAAAGCCTACAGTCAGGTCCTTTAAAAGGGGGGATTGTGTGTTAGTGCCCACTACTGAAAGTAAGTTCTTAGCCAAATGGCAAGGACCCTGTGAAATCCTGGAAAAGGTTGGGGAAGTAAATTACAAGGTGTATTAACCTGGTAGGAGGAAACTAGAACGAATCTACCATGTGAAGCTGATGAAGGAGTGGAAAGACAGAGTATATGGTGACTGATGTAACCCTGTATATCGTCTTCAGACACCGGCCAAATTCAGATGTATTCTCAGACCTGCCCGGCCGTATATATTGATATTCCGAGCGTTACAGACGGATTGTTAGAATTTTGTAATGATTCTCGAAAACTGAATGAAGTATCTCAATTTGACCTTTATCCAATGCCTCGAGTGGATGAGCCAGTATTTCACGACGCTCCATCTGACCAAAGATTACTAGCAGGTGCGAGTAACAGAGTCAGCAAAAAGAGAAGACCGCCGTTGTCACACAGTATGGACTCTATCACTATGTCATCTTGCCTTTTGGTTCCACGCGGCCCTGGACAAATTTCAGAGGCTGATGGATACAATTTTAGAATCCCATTGAAAGTATTTGTCTGCGTACCTGGAATATCATATGCTATCTGATTGGCGCACCTACTTGTCTCAGGTTCAAGCGGTGATGGACTCACTTAAGAGCCACAGGCTTAATGGCAAACCCAAAAAATGTGCAATAGGTCTCGAAGGAAGCCCATTACTTGGGTTATGTGATCGACTGAGGGGGTTAGCAAACCACAAATTAACGAAATAAAAACCATTCCAAACTGGCCCCGTCCCTTTACCACAAACCAGGTAAGAGCTTTTCTTGGCATAATTAGGTATTACATACACTTCATACCCAATATTTCCTGGAGATCAACACCCTTGAATGATCTGTTTAAATGGAAGAAGTCGGTCATGGTGCGGTGGAACCCTCAGGTGGAGGAAGTGTTTCACTAAAGGAAGACAACCTATTCTAACCAATCCAGACTTTAGAAAGGACTTTGTAGTACAGACAGACGCCTCTGAGGTGGGTCTGGGAGCGGTCACCTACTTGAGTAAGAAGCCAATTCCAGCAGTGAGAACTATATTGTAGTGGAGAAGGAGTGCCTGGCCATAAAATAGGCCTTGGAATCCCTATGTTATTACCTGCTGTGGTGACATTTTGCCTGATGATGGACCAATCCCCGTTAGTCTGGATGAGAAATGCCATGGAGAGGAACACTAGAGTCACCAGATGATTCTCGCCTTGAAAAACTTCAGCTTTACAGTGGAACAGTGAGCAGGGAGGGACAAAGAAATGCAGATGCTCTATCTCACGGCCCCTGTATGATGGCAATTGTTCAAACACACAAGTTTGAACAGAGGGGGAGATATGTGAGGCAGTGACAGGTGTCAGGGCCGCCACTAGGGCATGACTGCTCTAACAGCTGTGAGGGGCCCGAGAAGATTGACAGGAGAGGGGATTCGAAGGAGAGGTGAGGGGCAGGCTCCTATGGGCCCCATCCAGTCAATCTCCTTTGGGTACCACCCCCTCACCTCTTCTGTGGCCCGGAAGTCACTGCTCGGCACGGGCACCGGCAAAATATGAAGGATGGAGCTGCTGCGGCTGCTGGTGGTAGGTATTGTGTGGTTGTCTGTTTGTGTGGGTCTGTGTGTATCTGTGGTTGTCTGTGTGTCTGTGTGTGTCTGTGTGTGGTTGTGTGTGGCTGTGGCTCTGTGTGTGTCATATATAAAAGTTGCAATGTATCCCCAGGAATGTGCTTGGAAACATTCTGAGAGGCGCTGGAGTGTGTTGTATTCACCTACGTGTAACACAAAAATAAAGGAGTGTAATCTGGGTCAAGTTATTTGACTTAGGCTTTTAGGAAAACCAGTGTGGGGCCTTTATTTTGAAAAGATCTATAGGTTTGGTAATTGGACGGACTCTCCCTCCAATCCGGGTCTTGCAGCCGGCTCCTGTCCATGGTTCCTGTTTAATCCTGCAGTTCACAGCAGGATGTGTTTTAGTTGGGATCCTGGCTACTGGAGCAGCAGGTGCTGTGTGGAGTCAACACAGGCCAGCACTGTGGAGCAGGACACTATAAGCGAACCCCCGCACTTGAGGGCCCTCCAGCAGTGCAGAGGTATGGTCATCTAAACAGTATGAGTTCATCCTAGTTCTGAGTTGTTGCCCCGTCTCACCTACATATAGATTCTCGCTCACACATTTAGTACATGTAATACAGTGGGTTGTATTTTAATTATATGTACTAAATATCTGAGCGGGAATCTACCGTATATGTAAGTGAGATGGGATGAACACTCATCAACATACAATAAAGGAAAGAAGGACAGATTTACCTGTGCTTAGACATTTCTGTAGGCCTGATTACACAATATTGGATATGAAAATACTATTCTAAAAAGGTAACTTCAGATCACAGCGAGACAGAAGAGTAAGGGAATATAAACTGATAATGAACTTCGACGCACTTACAGCAGGAATGAATGTCTTGCATGATTTATGTCTTTTTACATTCATTGAGGAATTTTCAGGTCTCGACCAACCACTAATCATAGAAAAATAATACAATCTGTGCCTCCTATCTCGGAACTTTGATTTTACTTCCCTAGTTCGTCTCCCCCTCCCAACACTGACTACTATTTTCTGCTTTATGTCACCTGTTGCATTAACGGCATCATCCTACCCTGCTTATGTATATACTAGATGGCAGCCCGATTCTAAAGAATCGGGTAGTCTAGAATCCATATATAGTTTATTTAGTAATAGTTAGGGGAGTGCGGTGAAATTAATTGTGTGTATAGAGGTGGCTCAGTGGTTAGCACTGCGCGGTGGCTCAGTGGGTAGCACTGCGCGGTGGCTCAGTGGTTAGCACTGCGCGGTGGCTCAGTGGTTAGCACTGCGTGCGCTGGCTCAGTGGTTAGCAGTGAGTGCGCTGGCTCAGTGGTTAGCAGTGAGTGCGGTGAGATTGGTCAGCGCAGCGGTGTGGGCAGAGTGGTCAGTGCAGCGCCGTGGGCAGAGTGGTCAGTGCAGCGCCGTGGGCAGAGTGGTCAGTGCAGCGCCGTGGGCAGAGTGGTCAGTGCAGCGCCGTGGGCAGAGTGGTCAGTGCAGCACCGTGGGCAGAGTGGTCAGCGCAGCGCCGTGGGCAGAGTGGTCAGCGCAGCGCCGTGGGCAGAGTGGTCAGCGCAGCGCCGTGGGCAGAGTGGTAAGCACACACATACACTCCGCTATACTTACCACCGACCCTGCGTCTTCCCCGCCGCCTGGATCCTGAGTCGACATGTCGCCGCCCCCGGACGACTGGATCCAATATGTTGTCCGGGTAGTTTTTCAAGACATCTTGGACGCTATATTGGATCCAGTAGTTTGGGGGCAGCGACATGTCGACTGAGGATCCAGGCAGCGGACGCAGGGCCGGTGGTAAGTATAGCGGAGTGTGTGTGTATGTGTGTGTGTGTACAAAGTTGAGGGAAGTGTGGACAAAGTGACGGAAGTGCGTACATACACACATATACACACATAGTGTACATTGCATATGGAGGGGTGAGGAGAGCGGAGGCTGGAGGGCAGAGGACAGGGAGAGGAGAGCGGAGGCTGGAGGGCGGAGGCTGGAGGGCAGAGGACAGGGAGAGTAGAGCAGAGGCTGGAGGGCAGAGGACAGGGAGAAGCGAGTGGAGGCTGGAGAGCGGAGGAGAGGGAGAGGAGAGCGGAAGGAGGAGGGTAGAGGAGAGGGAGAGGAGAGCGGAAGGTGGAGGGTAGAGGAGAGGGAGAGGAGAGCGGAAGCTGGAGGGCAGAGGACAGGGAGAGGAGAGCGGAGGCTGTAGGGCAGAGGAGAGCAGAGGCTGGAGGGCGGAGGACAGGGAGAGGAGAGCGGAGGCTGGAGGGCAGAGAAGAGCGGAGGCTGGAGGGTGGAGGGCAGAGGACAGGGAGAGGAGAGTGGAGGCTGGAGGGCAGAGGAGAGCAGAGGCTGGAGGGCAGAGGACAGGGAGAGGAGAGCGGAGGCTGGAGGGCAGAGGAGGGCGGATGCTGGAGGGCAGAGGACAGGAAGAGGAGAGCAGAGGCTGGAGGGCAGAGGACAGGGAGAGGAGAGCAGAGGCTGGAGGGCAGAGGCCAGGGCAGAGGACAGGGCAGAGGAGGCTGGAGGGCAGAGGCCAGGGCAGAGGAGGCTGGAGGGCAGAGGCCAGGGCAGAGGAGGCTGGAGGGCAGAGGCCAGGGCAGAGGAGGCTGGAGGGCAGAGGCCAGGGCAGAGGAGGCTGGAGGGCCAGAGGAGGCTGGAGGGCAGAGGCCAGGGCAGAGGAGGCTGGAGGGCAGAGGCCAGGGCAGAGGAGGCTGGAGGGCAGAGGCCAGGGCAGAGGAGGCTGGAGGGCATAGGCCAGGGCAGAGGAGGCTGGAGGGCATAGGCCAGGGCAGAGGAGGCTGGAGGGCAGAGGCCAGGGTAGAGGGCAGGGCAGAGGAGGCTGGAGGGCAGAGGCCAGGGCAGAGGAGGCTGGAGGGCAGAGGCCAGGGCAGAGGAGGCTGGAGGGCAGAGGCCAGGGCAGAGGAGGCTGGAGGGCAGAGGCCAGGGCAGAGGAGGCTGGAGGGCAGAGGCCAGGGCAGAGGAGGCTGGAGGGCAGAGGCCAGGGCAGAGGAGGCTGGAGGGCAGAGGCCAGGGCAGAGGAGGCTGGAGGGCAGAGGCCAGGGCAGAGGAGGCTGGAGGGCAGAGGCCAGGGCAGAGGAGGCTGGAGGGCAGAGGCCAGGGCAGAGGAGGCTGGAGGGCAGAGGCCAGGGCAGAGGAGGCTGGAGGGCAGAGGCCAGGGTAAGGGGCTGGAGGCAGGGCAGGGAGAGGGCTGGAGGGCAGAGGCCAGGGCAGAGGAGGCTGGAGGGCAGAGGTCAGGGCAGAGGAGGCTGGAGGGCATAGGCCAGGGCAGAGGAGGCTGGAGGGCATAGGCCAGGGCAGAGGAGGCTGGAGGGCAGAGGGCAGGGCAGAGGAGGCTGGAGGGCAGAGGCCAGGGCAGAGGAGGCTGGAGGGCAGAGGAGGCTGGAGGGCAGAGGCCAGGGCAGAGGAGGCTGTAGGGCAGAGGCCAGGGCAGAGGAGGCTGGAGGGCAGAGGCCAGGGCAGAGGAGGCTGGAGGGCAGAGGCCAGGGCAGAGGAGGCTGGAGGGCAGAGGCCAGGGCAGAGGAGGCTGGAGGGCAGAGGCCAGGGCAGAGGAGGCTGGAGGGCAGAGGCCAGGGCAGAGGAGGCTGGAGGGCAGAGGCCAGGGCAGAGGAGGCTGGAGGGCAGAGGCAGCTGGAGCCGGTAGGGCAGAGGCTGCTGGAGCCGGCAGGGCAGACTCACCACGGGCCGGGAATCAGGTGTACTGTAGCAGGAGAGGAGGGGCGGGCAGAGCTGCAGGAGAGGAAGTCCCGTCCTCCCTCCTCTGTAGGCAGACAGCAGGGAGCACGGGTATCCCCAGGGTGTGTGTGGGCCCCCGAGGTGGCGGGCAATGGGCCCCCCCTGCCCCCCGGTATGTAGCTACTGGCTGGAGGGCAGAGGGTGGAGGGGAGTGGCTGGAGGGCACACGGAACTTCCGAGATCGGAACGTTCCGTGTGCCGATGCCTGTAGCCGGGGGCAGCCCGGCTACAGTGCACTGGATGAGCCTGGGCGAAGACCATCACGGAAGTGGGCGTGGCCTTTTCCGGAAGTGGCCTTCGGGTTTTATATATAAGATGTATGTGTCTTCAGAATTTGTGTCATTATTAGCCTGATGAAGAGGCCATAGAGTCTTGGAAGCTGCTATTATTTACCATCTTTTCATTTAACCATTTAAAGGTATCAACCACTGAGGACTCTCGGATTCTAGTACTTTTTCCATTGATTCTAAATCTGGCTGAAGCCATATGACACATTTCGGCCGTGCATCGAGCTCTGTATATATTTCCACATGAGAAATTAGAGACTTCTCAAAAACACAACCTTTTTCTTATTTTTGCCCAAAGACTTCGTCCCTTAAAGAATTTTTGGCCTGAAGCCACCAAATGAATTTCTCATCGTTTTTAAACATTGCCCTGGGATGCGAGCTGCCCACAGGATGGGCCGGGCACTCGTGTCTTATCTGGGACACAACAAGTCCCTGGAAGGAAGAACGCGGCCGCTCCGAACATCAATCCTTTCTCTTTCTTTTGTAGAATGTGGTAAACAGAACAATCGTGGCTCCGTTGTTTTTTACCTCCTTCCTGTCTTTTAACATCTATTTTTAATCTTCTCTAAATCCTTCATATGTTCTTTGTACATGAGAGAAATGCATTGTAAGCAAAATTGGAAAAGACAGCGCCACCTTTACCTATAGGCCACATCTGGTATTACTGCTCCCAAAATAGGAATCAGGACACACAGAACATCACAGCTATGATAGAAAGGAGTCAGGACACACAGAACATCACAGCTATGATAGAAAGGAGTCAGGACACAGAACATCACAGCTATAATAGAAAGGAGTCAGGACACAGAACATCACAGCTATGATAGAAAGGAGTCAGGACACACAGAATATCACAGCTGTGATAGAAAGGAGTCAGGACACACAGAACATCACAGCTATGATAGAAAGGAGTCAGGAGACACAGAGCATCACAGCTATGATACAAAGGAGTCAGGACACACAGGGCATCACAGCTATGATAGAAAGGAGTCAGGACACATAGAGCATCACAGCTATGATAGAAAGGAGTCAGGACACACAGAACATCACAGCTATGATAGAAAGGAGTCAGGACACACAGAGAATCACAGCTGTGATAGAAAGGAGTCAGGACACACAGAACATCACAGCTATGATAGAAAGGAGTCAGGAGACACAGAGCATCACAGCTATGATAGAAAGGAGTCAGGACACACAGGACATCACAGCTATGATAGAAAGGAGTCAGGACACATAGAGCATCACAGCTATGATAGAAAGGAGTCAGGACACACAGAACATCACAGCTATGATAGAAAGGAGTCAGGACACACAGAGAATCACAGCTATGATAGAAAGGAGTCAGGACACACAGAACATCACAGCTATGATAGAAAGGAGTCAGGACACACAGAACATCACAGCTATGATAGAAAGGAGTCAGGACACACAGAACATCACAGCTATGATAGAAAGGAGTCAGGACACACAGAGCATCACAGCTATGATAGAAAGGAGTCAGGACACACAGAACATCACAGCTGTGATAGAAAGGAGTCAGGACACACAGAACATCACAGCTGTGATAGAAAGGAGTCAGGACACACAGAGCATCACAGCTATGATAGAAAGGAGTCAGGACACACAGAACATCACAGCTATGATAGAAAGGAGTCAGGACACAGAACATCACAGCTATGATAGAAAGGAGTCAGGACACAGAACATCACAGCTATGATAGAAAGGAGTCAGGACATAGAGAACATCACAGCTATGATAGAAAGGAGTCAGGACACACAGAACATCACAGCTATCATAGAAAGGAGTCAGGACACACAGAATATCACAGCTGTGATAGAAAGGAGTCAGGACACACAGAGCATCACAGCTATGATAGAAAGGAGTCAGGACACACAGAGCATCACAGCTATGATAGAAAGGAGTCAGGACACACAGAACATCACATCTATGATAGAAAGGAGTCAGGACACACAGGGCATCACAGCTATGATAGAAAGGAGTCAGGACGCACAGAGCATCACAGCTATGATAGAAAGGAGTCAGGACACATAGAACATCACAGCTATGATAGAAAGGAGTCAGGACACACAGAACATCACAGCTATGATAGAAAGGAGTCAGGACACACAGAGCATCACAGCTATGATAGAAAGGAGTCAGGACACGCAGAGCATCACAGCTATGATAGATAGGAGTCAGGACACACAGAGCATCACAGCTATGATAGAAAGGAGTCAGGACACACGGAACATCACAGCTATGATAGAAAGGAGTCAGGACACACGGAACATCACAGCTATGATAGAAAGGAGTCAGGACACACAGAGCATCACAGCTATGATAGAAAGGAGTCAGGACACACAGAGCATCACAGCTATGCTAGAAAGGAGTCAGGACACACAGAGCATCACAGCTATGATAGAAAGGAGTCAGGACACACAGAGCATCACAGCTATGATAGAAAGGAGTCAGGACACACAGAGCATCACAGCTATGATAGAAAGGAGTCAGGACACACAGAACATCACAGCTATGCTAGAAAGGAGTCAGGACACAGAGCATCACAGCTATGATAGAAAGGAGTCAGGACACACAGAACATCACAGCTATGCTAGAAAGGAGTCAGGACACAGAGCATCACAGCTATGATAGAAAGGAGTCAGGACACACAGAACATCACAGCTATGATAGAAAGGAGTCAGGACACACAGAGCATCACAGCTATGATAGAAAGGTGTCAGGACACACAGAACATCACAGCTATGATAGAAAGGAGTCAGGACACACAGAGCATCACAGCTATGATAGAAAGGAGTCAGGACACACAGAGCATCACAGCTATGATAGAAAGGAGTCAGGGCACACAGAGCATCACAGCTATGATAGAAAGGAGTCAGGACACACAGAGCATCACAGCTATGATAGAAAGGAGTCAGGACACACAGAGCATCACACCTATGATAGAAAGGAGTGAGGACACACAGAGCATCACAGCTATGATAGAAAGGAGTCAGGGCACACAGAGCATCACAGCTATGATAGAAAGGAGTCAGGACACACAGAGCTTCACAGCTATGATAGAAAGGAGTCAGGACACAGAGAACATCACAGCTATGATAGAAAGGAGTTGATAGGAGACAATAAAAATGCAGCTTCACATCTGCAACAAAACGCATCAAATGATTCGTAAAAAAAGGCATAAGACAATGCAGCAGAAATGTAATAATCACAGAAGATTAATATTAATATTGTGTAGTTTTGTGCTGACACCTGCAGAAAAACCAGCAGTTATGCAACATGTGAATACGGCCTTAAAGACGCAAAAAACAACATAAAAAAAGTGCTAGAGGATGTAAACAGTGAACTCAGATACTGCTTGGAAAAAACTTTTCGAAAAAACTGAGATACTTTGCAAATAAAAATGGCCTAATTTATTTGAGCCCAATTACCACTTCAAGGTGTCCCTGTTAATTGGGTCCTATCCTAGTTAATGCCTCCCTCTGTGTCAAACCTGACCTCCATCATCTATAAGTTGTATCTGTTTATGTAATTAACACTATTATTATTAGATAATTATGGTGAAGAGCGACACAGCATAGCTCTGCTACATGGACACCACTGACAGTCCATAAAACGCGTCATGTGAGGAAAGAAACGTCAGCAAATGGTGTAAACAAGTAATATACAGCACAAACAACAACATAAACTTCTACAACAAAACAACAAGAAACTCACAATAAAGAGAAGTCTCTGCAATAACGAAGAGACGCGGCAGGGAAATTACATCTAAAAATATCCCACATATAAAGCGAGGACAGACAAGAAAACAATGAGAAAAACATGAGGATAACCCAGCACTGATCCCAGACTGATGATGTACACCAGCTGTACATATATACAGAAGATGCCCAGGTTATACCAGCTGTACATATATACAGAAGATGCCCAGGTTATACCAGCTGTACATATTGTGAGGCATGCCGACATTATTGCAATATACACAGCGTTAATTGTATGTTAGCTCTGTAGTAGTACACACGGGGTTAACTGCAGCTAGGTCTGAGTGAATGTGCTGATGACTCACAGAATCCCAGGTGTGGGTGTGGCAGGCAAGGATATGAGCTGCCTAGTGCTGTGAGTGAGGCAGAACAGAATGATCCTCTGAGGGAGAGGATTTAAGGCAGAGGGATTCTGTCCCTCTGGGACGTGGAGGGAAGCCTGGCTCTCCATGTGGGAGACGCCTGTCCCTCTCTGACTCGCGTGGAGCCTGTGGTCACACTTAGAGGTTGGTGGAGCTCCTGAGTGTAAGGGATCCTGGCTGAACCTATCAACTGAGCCACCATACAGTGAAATCCACTGAGCCACCATATAGTACTAACCACTGAGCCACCATACAGTGCTAACCACTGAGCCACCGTATACAGTGCTAACCACTGAGCCACCATACAGTGCTAACCACTGAGCCACCATATACAGTGCTAACCACTGAGCCACCATATACAGTGCTAACCACTGAGCCACCATACAGTGCTAAGCACTGAGCTACCATATAGTGCTAACCACTGAGCCACCAAATACAGTGCTATCCACTGAGCCATCATATACAGTGCTAACCACTGAGCCACCATATACAGTGCTAACCACTGAGCCACCATACAGTGCTAACCACTGAGCCACCATATACAGTGCCAACCACTGAGCCACCATATACAGTGCCAACCACTGAGCCACCAAACAGTGCTATCCACTGAGCCACCATGCAGTGAAATCCACTGAGCCACCATACAGTGCTAACCACTGAGCCACCATATACAGTGCTAACCACTGAGCCACCATATACAGTGCCAACCACTGAGCCACCATATACAGTGCTAACCACTGAGCCACCATATACAGTGCTAACCACTGAGCCACCATATACAGTGCTATCCACTGAGCCACCATACAGTACCGATTACTGAACCACCATACAGTGAAATCCACTTAGCCACCATGCTGCCCCAATATCATACATTGCATCATATAGATAAGAAGACTGCAACACAAGAAAAGATTTAGGAAACAAATGAAGTTGGTATAGATAGTACCCTATCTCTAAATATAAAATGGGCACAGATAGTACTAGCTCCATGTCTCTTTCTGTAAGTATTATACCGTATGTACAGGTACTACTAGCGCTCTGTCTCTTGCCAATGATATTAGTCTACATAAAGTCTAGATTATACTGCTTCCCTCCCTATACCTGCAAATGATAAAAGTACATAATGTACTGGCTTCGTGACTCTCCTATACATTATGTTGGTACAGACAGTACTACCTCCCTGTTTCTGCAGGTATATTTTATAGGTACAGATAGTACTAGCTTCCTGTCTTACTTTGTAAACAATGTAGCTGTAAATGGCAAAACCTTCCTGTTTCTCTGTAAATATCGTATCTCCCTTTAAATGATGTACTGTAGAGACAGATCATGCTAACTCCTGGACTTTCTCTGATAATAATGTAGGTACAGGCAGTAATGTCTCCCTGTTTCTATTAGTAAATGATTTAGGTACAGATTGTACTAATTCCATGTCTCTCCCTATAAATGATGTAGGGTATATATAGTATTACTTCCCTGTCTCTCCCTTTATAATATGTAGGTACAGATAGTACTAACTCCCTATCTCTCCCTATAAGTGATGTAGGTACAGATAGTACTAACTCCCTATCTCTCCCTATAAATGATGTAGGTACAGATAGTACTAACTCCCTATCTCTCCCTATAAATGATGTAGGTACAGATAGTACTAACTCCCTATCTCTCCCTATAAATGATGTAGGTACAGATAGTACTAACTCCCTATCTCTCCCTATAAGTGATGTAGGTACAGACAGTACTAACTCCCTATCTCTCCCTATAAGTGATGTAGGTACAGATAGTACTGCCTCCCTGTCTCTTTATATAAATGATGTAGGTACAGATAGTACTAACTCCCTATCTCTCCCTATAAATGATGTAGGTACAGATAGTACTAACTCTCTATCTCTCCCTATAAATGATGTAGGTACAGACAGTACTAACTCCCTATCTCTCCCTATAAGTGATGTAGGTACAGATAGTACTGCCTCCCTGTCTCTTTATATAAATGATGTAGGTACAGATAGTACTAACTCCCTATCTCTCCCTATAAATGATGTAGGTACAGACAGTACTAACTCCCTATCTCTCCCTATAAATGATGTAGGTACAGATAGTACTAACTCCATGTCTCTCCCTATAAATGGTGTAGGTACAGATAGTACTAACTCCCTATCTCTCCCTATAAATGATGTAGGTACAGACAGTACTAACTCCATGTCTCTCCCTATAAAATGATGTAGGTACAGATAGTACTAACTCCCTATCTCTCCCTAGAAATGATGTACGTACAGACAGTACTAACTCCCTATCTCTCCCTATAAATAATGTAGGTACAGATAGTACTAACTCCCTATCTCTCCCTATAAATGGTGTAGGTACAGACAGTACTAACTCCATGTCTCTCCCTATAAATGGTGTAGGTATAGACAGTACTGACTCAATGTCTCTCCCTATAAATGATGTAGGTACAGACAGTACTAACTCTCTATCTCTCCCTATAAATGATGTAGGTACAGATAGTACTAACTCCCTATCTCTCCCTATAAATGATGTAGGTACAGATAGTACTAACTCCCTATCTCTCCCTATAAATAATGTAGGTACAGACAGTACTAACTCTCTATCTCTCCCTATAAATGGTGTAGGTACAGACAGTACTAACTCTCTATCTCTCCCTATAAATGGTGTAGGTATAGACAGTACTAACTCCATGTCTCTCCCTATAAATGATGTAGGTACAGATAGTACTAACTCCATGTCTCTCCCTATAAATGATGTAGGGTATGTATAGTATTACTTCCCTGTCTATCCCTGTATACAGGACCAGGTCCAGGATTTTGTGGGCCCTGGGTGAAACAGTCTCAGTGGGCCCCTTTAACACATACTATGATTCATGAATATAATATAGAAGCTAAAGGCTGTGTATATGTAGTATAGAAGCTCCTGGGTGGGCTGTATATATAATATAGAGGCTGTTCAGGGTTGTATATATAATATGGAGACTGCCGGGCTGTATATATAATATACAGACTGCGGCCTGTATATATTATTTTGAGGCTGTGCTGGGCTATATATACTATTTGGAAGCTGTGCTGAGCTGTATATATAATATGGAAGCTGTGCTGGACTATATATATTATTTGGAGGCTGTGCTGGGCTGTATATATTATTTGGAAGCTTTGGCAGCCCAGCACAGCCTCCAAATAGTATACAGTTATGGCCAATAGTATTGACACCCCTGCAATTCTGTCAGATAATACTCAGTTTCTTCCTGAAAATGATTGCAATCACAAATTCTTTGGTATTATTATCTTCATTTAATTTGTCTTCAATGAAAAAACACAAAAGAGAATGAAGCAAAAAGCAAAACATTGATCATTTCACACAAAACTCCAAAAATGGGCCAGACAATAGTACTGGCACCCTCAGCCTAATACTTGGTTGCACAACCTTTAGCCAAAATAACTGAGATCAATCGCTTCCGGTAACCATCAATGAGTTTCTTACAATGCTCTGCTGGAATTTTACACCATTCTTCTTTGGCAAACTGCTCCAGGTCCCTGATATGTGAAGGGCGCCTTCTCCAAACTGCCATTGTTAGATCTCTCCACAGGTGATCTATGGGATTCAGGTCTGGACTCATTGCTGGCCACCTTAGAAGTCTCCAGTGCTTTCTCTCTAACCATTTTCTAGTGCTTTTTGAAGTGTGTTTTGGGTCATTGTCCTGCTGGAAGACCCATGACCTCTGAGGGAGACCCAGCTTTCTCACACTGGGCCCTACATTATGCTGCAAAATGTGTTGGTAGTCTTCAGACTTCATAATGCCAGCACACGGTCAAGCAGTCCAGTGCCAGAGGCAGCAAAGCAACCCCAAAACATCAGGGAGCCTCCACCATGTCTGACTGTAGGGACCGTGTTCTTTTCTTTGAATGTCTCTTTTTTTCTCCTGTAAACTCTATGTTGATGCCTTTGCCCATAAAGCTCTACTTTTATCTCATCTGACCAGAGAACATTCTTCCAAAACGTTTTAGGCTTTCTCAGGTAAGTTTTGGCAAACTCCAGCCTGGCTTTTTTGTCTCGGGGTAAGAAGTGGGGTCTTCCTGGGTCTCCTACCATACAGTCCCTTTTCATTCAGACGCCGACGGATAGTACGGGTTGACACTGTTGCACCCTCGGACTGCAGGGCAGCTTGAACTTGCTTGGATGTTAGTCGAGGTTCTTTATCCACCATCCACACAATGTTGCGTTGAAATCTCCCGTCAATTTTTCTTTTCCGTCTACATCTAGGGAGGTTAGCCACAGTGCCATGGGCTTTAAACGTCTTGATGACACTGCGCACGGTAGACACAGGAACATTCAGGTCTTTGGAGATGGACTTGTAGCCTTGAGATTGCTCATGCTTCCTCACAATTTGGTTTCTCAAGTCCTCAGACAGTTCTCTGGTCTTCTTTCTTTTCTCCATGGTCAATGTGGTACACACAAGGACACAGGACAGAGGTTGAGTCAACTTTAATCCATGTCAACTGGCTGCAAGTGTGATTTAGTTATTGCCAACACCTGTTAGGTGCCACAGGTAAGTTACAGGTGCTGTTAATTACACAAATTAGAGAAGCATCACATGATTTTTCTAACAGTGCCAATACTTTTGTCCACCCCCTTTTTTATGTTTAGTGTGAAATTATATCCAATTTTTGCTTTAGGACAATTCTTTTTGTGTTTTCTTCATTGAAGACAAAATAAATGAAGATAATAATACCAAAGAATTTGTGATTGCAATCATTTTCAGGAAGAAACTGAGTATTATCTGACAGAATTGCAGGGGTGTCAATACTTTTGGCCACAACTGTATATAGCCCAGCACAGCTTCCATATTATATATACAGCACAACAGCAGTCTCCATATACCTCAGCAGCATCCTCTGTATACCCCAGCACAGTCTCCGTATACAGCGAGCACAGCCTCTGTATACCCTAGCACAGCCTCTGTATACCCTAGCACAGCCTCTATATACAGTCAGCACAGCCTCTATATACAGTCAGCACAGCGTCTATATACCCTAGCACAGCCTCTATATAAAGTCAGCACAGCCTCTATATACAGTCAGCACAGCCTCTATATACACCAGCACAGCCACTATATACAGTCAGCACAGCTTCTATATACAGTACAGTCAGCACAGCATCTATATACAGTCAGCACAGCCTGTATATACAGTCAGCACAGCCTCTATATACCGTCAGCACAGCCTCTATATACCGTCAGCACAGCCTCTATATACCCCAGCACAGCCTCTATATACAATCAGCACAGCCTTTATATACCCCAGTACAGCCTCTATATACAGTCAGCACAGCCTCTACATACAGTCAGCACAGCCTCAATATTCCCGAGAACAGCATCTATGTACAGTCAGCACAGCCTCTATATACCCCAGCACAGCCTCTATATACAGTCAGCACAGCCTCTATATACAGTCAGCACAAACTCTATATACAGTCAGCACAGCCTCTATATACAGTTAGCACAGCCTCTATATACCCCAGTACAGCCTCTATATACCCCAACACAGCCTCTATATACAGTCAGCACAGCCTCTATATACAGTCAGCAAAGCCTCTATATACATTCAGCACAGCCTCTATATACAGTCAGCACAGCCTCTATATACAGTCAGCACAGCCTCTATATACAGTCAGCACAGCCTCTACATACCCCAGCACAACCTTTATAGACAGTCAGCACAGCCTCTATATACAGTCAGCACAGCCTCAATATACCCCAGCACAGCCTCTATGTACAGTCAGCACAGCCTTTACATACCCCAGCACAGCCTCTATGTCAGCTTAGCCTCTATATACAGTCAGCACAGCTTCTATATACCCCAGCACATACTCTATATACAGTGTGATGTAGCGCCCTAGGGGAACCCGCTTGGCACGGGGAAAATGACAGCAGCGACTACATTTCAACGTAACATAACCAGCGGATTTATTAATTTCTGTCATAAACCGCTTTCAACACAAACCATAACACTGTATTTCCATTTTCACATATAATATGCATATCCTTACATTGCATTATATGACATTCCCATATGACATTACATTACAGGACATTCACATACGTTTTCCCCAGAACTTCAAGGCGTCACCCACCGACCCTTGCAGACCTCAGTCTGGTTCTAAAGACGGCTATCACCGTCTATCACCCTGACAGGGATCATTCCCCATCCATTTTCACATAAACCCATATGCTACATACTCAGGGCCCACAATAGTAACAGGAACCCTGTCACTCAGTACACACAAGACCTCCATGGATCCACCGGGATCCAGGACACTACATCTGGATCAATGGGACCATATCATGACTCACTCAGTCAGTCCCAAAGTCGGCTGTGACCGCCTGGCTCTTGAGCCGTACTCGGTCTCTCACACCGCACATCTGACCGCCTGGCCCTTGAGCCATCCTCGGTCCTCATCACACATATGACCGCCTGGCCCTTGAGCCGTCCTCGGTCCTGGACACTTGCTGGCATGCACGCATCTTTGTGCCACCGGCATGGAGCTGGCAGGCTCCCATCACTTCCCCCACCGGGGACGGATCACTTCCAGCACCTCCTCACATGGCAGTGGTCTGGACTTCTGACTCCCATCGTCCTCTCTTACTCAGACACCTGGCAGGTTCTTATCCAGGCTGCTCACTCACAGCTGCAACACAGTGAGTCAATCAGCACCTCTTCACTCACACACAGACCTGAGATGTGATTAACCCCCTGTGCACCATTCAGGTTTAGCCCAGCAAAGCACTCATCCCCACAGGTTCAGCCGCTCATTAGGCTCATGAATGTATCGGATCTTCAGCACTCACACTCAGCTGTTTTACTCAGCTCATGAAAACCCTTCAGCTGCTAACCCCCTGTACATCGGACAGGTTTCACACAGCACACACAATCAGGAAAACCGGCCCATGTGAACAGAGACCTGCATTGATAACCCGTGTGATGCACCCGGCCAGGGGCCACATCACCACAACAGTCAGCACAGACTCTATATACAGTTAGCACAGACTCTATATACAGTCAGCACAGCCTCTATATACAGTCAGCACAGCCTCTATATACCCCAGCACAGACTCTATGTCAGCTTAGCCTCTATATACAGTCAGCACAGCCTCTATATACCCCAGCACAGACTCTATATACAGTCAGCACAGACTCTATATACAGTCAGCACAGCCTCTATATACCCCAGCACAGACTCTATATACAGTCAGCACAGACTCTATATACAGTCAGCACATACTCTATATACCCCAGCACAGACTCTATATACAGTCAGCACAGACTCTATATACAGTCAGCACATACTCTATATACAGTCAGCACAGACTCTATATACAGTCAGCAAAGACTCTAAATACAGTCAGCACAGACTCTATATACAGTCAGCACAGCCTCTATATACAGTTAGCACAGCCTCTATATACAGTCAGCATAGCCTCCATGGTACATATAATCCCCCATCCTGCTGCTCACAGTAAAACAAACAAACTGATCATCCTCACCTTCCATCCGCTCCCTCGGGCTGTGTTCTCCTCAGATTCTTCTCCACCACATCCTTATAGCAGCAGGACTGTGGAGCTTCCTCCTTCCTGCAGCAGCGTAATGAGGTGGTAGGGTGATGACTCATCACTCTGCTACAGTAGGCAAAGGAGGAAGATCCACTGCTTGCTTTGCATGCAAATTAGCCATGTGCACTGGCAGCGCAGTGGAGCACTCAGCTCCTTGCAGAGTCTGCCTGATGTGCCCCTTGTTAACAGGGCTGTCTGCCCCTAATGGGCGCCTGGCTGTCAGGGCTGCCTGTCCCTGATGGCCAGTGGGCCCCCCAGCTGTTCAGGGCCCCGGCACTTGCCCCGGTATGCCGTGTGCTGAAGCCAACCCTGCATGTATATAATATTGATACAGATAGTACCAGCTCCCTGTCTCTCCCTATAAATGATGTAGGTACAGAGAGTAATAACTCCATGTCTCTCCCTATAAATGATGTAAGTACAGACAGTACTAAGGGTGCCTTCACATTTGCGTATGGGAAGGCAGCGTATGCTGCGTTCCCATACGCAGTCAAGCGCATGCGCACTGCGTTCCTATGTTTAACATAGGAACACATAGTGCCTGCGTTTGGCAGCATTTGCTGCGTTCGGGTGCGCATGCGGAAGATATCTGTTCCCTCCAGGGTCCCCCGTCCGCACCCGGGATGCAGCATGTTGCATTTTTTGTGCGCTCGGGGACCTTGGAAAATCAGCAAGAGTCCCCAAGCGCACAAAAGAATGCATTGGCGTCAATGGGTCCGCAGTGTTCTGCACTTGACAGCGCAGGAGAACGCTGCGGACCCATTGAAATCTCTCCCAGTGGCCGCTGGTGATGTCACAGGAGATCACCGATGACCACCGGGAGATCAGCTGGAGCCTCTGCTGTCCTCCTCCTCCCCGCCGCCGGTAATCTCCTAGCGGTGTCGGCGGGGAGAAACAGCTGATGTGACAGCTGTTTGAATCTTCCAGCGCCGACATCTCTTCTCTGTGTTGGCGCGGGAGATTCAAACACCTGTCAGATCAGCTGTTTAACCCCGCTGACACGTCCCGGAGCTTACCGGAGGTGGGGAGGAGGAGATCTCCGCTGATCTCCGCCTACGGCCTGCCCCGGGACACCGATTGGCTGCCCGGGCTCCGCTGCGGACACATCATTAGAAAGAAAAATGACCCTGCTTTCACTGCTTTTGTGTCTGCATGCCATCAGCATGCAGACACAAACGCAAATGTGAAGCCAGCCCAACTCCCTTTCTCTCCACATAAATTATGTAGATTTATATAGTATTACTTCCATGTCTCTCCCTATATATAACATAGGTACAGATAGTACTAAATCTCTGTCTCTCCCTATAAATGACGTAGGGTATACATAGTATTACTTCCCTATCTCTCCATATAAATTATGTAGGTTTATATAGCATTACTTCCCTGTCTCTCTCTATATAATATAGGTACAGATAGTACTAGCTATGAGTCTCACTATAAATCATGTAGGTACAGATAATACTAGCTCCCGGTCTCTCCATATAAATCATGTAGGTACAGAAAGTACTAACTCCTTGTCTCTCCATATAAATTACATAGGGTATATATAGTATTACTTCCCTGTCTCTCTCTATATAATATAGGTACAGATAGTACTAGCTATGAGTCTCACTATAAATCATGTAGGTACAGATAGTACTAACTCCTTGTCTCTCCATATAAATGACATAGGGTATATATAGTATTACTTCCCTGTCTCTCCCTTTATAATATGTAGGTACAGATAGTACCAGCCCTCTGCCTCTTCCTATAAATGATGTAGGTATAGATATTACTAACTCCCAATTTTTTCCTATAAATAATATCACTATTAGAAGTATTTTCTCCCTCTCACACCTTGCAAATGATTTAGGCACATATATCCTGACTCCTCCCTGTAAATGATAGAAGCACAGATAGTGCTGACTCCTTGTCTTTCCCACATGAATTATTTAGCTACAGATAGTTTTCCCTCTCTGCTTATATAAAGTGCAATTTTTTTTTATTTTTTAAGCTATAAAATAACATTGTTCAGAATCGCTCCGGCTCTTGCCGTATTGTTGCGGCAGATACTGGAAGACACCAGTCACTGTCTAACCGCAGACTAAACGCCAACAGAAAAAGTCATGAAACAACACGAATAAATCTAAACCCGTCCTCAGAACGATTACAGCCCGAAAAAATGTGATAATATTTATATAAACTTCACACGGATGATGGGAGTTTGTGATATTACTCTCCGCACTTCTATATACAAGGTCCTAAATAGTTTGAGCCTCAATTCTAAACTATCCTCATATAAACTATCCATCCCTCATCATCTCAAATCTCATAAGAAGAGACCGAGAAGAGCAAGACAGATTCATCTATCTATTTGGATCTCATCAGCTTAAGCCATATCCTGTGTTATCTACTGTATATAGAGGTGTTATCAGTCATTGTACAGGAGGAGGTGAGCTGTGATATCACCAATTGTGAATGGTGGATCCTGTGTTATCTACTGTATATAGAGGTGTTATCAGTCATTGTACAGGAGGAGGTGAGCTGTGATATCACCTATTGTGAATGGTGGATCCTGTGTTATCTACTGTATATAGATGTGTTATCAGTCATTGTACAGGAGGAGGAGGTGAGCTGTGATATCTATTGTGAATGGTGGATCCTGTGTTATCTACTGTATATAGAGGTGTTATCAGTCATTGTACAGGAGGAGGAGGTGAGCTGTGATATCACCTATTGTGAATGGTGGATCCTGTGTTATCTACTGTATATAGAGGTGTTATCAGTCATTGTACAGGAGGAGGAGGTGAGCTGTGATATCACCTATTGTGAATGGTGGATCCTGTGTAATCTACTGTATATAGAGGTGTTATCAGTCATTGTACAGGAGGAGGTGAGCTGTGATATTATCTATTGTGAATGGTGGATCTTGTGTTATCTACTGTATATAGAGGTGTTATCAGTCATTGTACAGGAGGAGGTGAGCTGTGATATCATCTATTGTGAATGGTGGATCCTGTGTTATCTACTGTATATAGAGGTGTTATCAGTCATTGTACAGGAGGAGGAGGTGAGCTGTGATATCATCTATTGTGAATGGTGGATCCTGTGTTATCTACTGTATATAGAGGTGTTATCAGTCATTGTACAGGAGGAGGTGAGCTGTGATATCATCTATTGTGAATGGTGGATCCTGTGTTATCTATGTATATAGAGGTGTTATCAGTCATTGTACAGGGAGGAGGTGAGCTGTGATATCATCTATTGTGAATGGTGGATCCTGTGTTATCTACTGTATATAGAGGTGTTATCAGTCATTGTACAGGAGGAGGAGGTGAGCTGTGATATCATCTATTGTGAATGGTGGATCCTGTGTTATCTACTGTATATAGAGGTGTTATCAGTCATTGTACAGGAGGAGAGGTGAGCTGTGATATCATCTATTGTGAATGGTGGATCCTGTGTTATCTACTGTATATAGAGGTGTTATCAGTCATTGTACAGGAGGAGAGTGAGCTGTGATATCATCTATTGTGAATGGTGGATCCTGTGTTATCTACTGTATATAGAGGTGTTATCAGTCATTGTACAGGAGGAGGAGGTGAGCTGTGATATCATCTATTGTGAATGGTGGATCCTGTGTTATCTACTGTATATAGAGGTGTTATCAGTCATTGTACAGGAGGAGGTGAGCTGTGATATCATCCTATTGTGAATGGTGGATCCTGTGTTATCTACTGTATATAGAGGTGTTATCAGTCATTGTACAGGAGGAGGTGAGCTGTGATATCATCTATTGTGAATGGTGGATCCTGTGTTATCTACTGTATATATAGAGGTGTTATCAGTCATTGTACAGGAGAGGAGGTGAGCTGTGATATCATCTATTGTGAATGGTGGATCCTGTGTTATCTACTGTATATAGAGGTGTTATCAGTCATTGTACAGGAGGAGGAGGTGAGCTGTGATATCCCTATTGTGAATGGTGGATCCTGTGTTATCTACTGTATATAGAGGTGTTATCAGTCATTGTACAGGAGGAGGTGAGCTGTGATATCATCTATTGTGAATGGTGGATCCTGTGTTATCTACTGTATATAGAGGTGTTATCAGTCATTGTACAGGAGAGGAGGTGAGCTGTGATATCATCTATTGTGAATGGTGGATCCTGTGTTATCTACTGTATATAGAGGTGTTATCAGTCATTGTACAGGAGGAGGAGGTGAGCTGTGATATCATCTATTGTGAATGGTGGATCCTGTGTTATCTACTGTATATAGAGGTGTTATCAGTCATTGTACAGGAGAGAGGTGAGCTGTGATATCATCTATTGTGAATGGTGGATCCTGTGTTATCTACTGTATATAGAGGTGTTATCAGTCATTGTACAGGAGGAGGTGAGCTGTGATATCACCTATTGTGAATGGTGGATCCTGTGTTATCTACTGTATATAGAGGTGTTATCAGTCATTGTACAGAGAGGAGGTGAGCTGTATACATCTATTGTGAATGGTGGATCCTGTGTTATCTACTGTATATAGAGGTGTTATCAGTCATTGTACAGGAGGAGGTGAGCTGTGATATCACCTATTGTGAATGGTGGATCCTGTGTTATCTACTGTAAATTAGAGGTGTTATCAGTCACTGTACAGGAAGAGGTGAGGTGTGACATCACCTATTGTGAATGGTGGATCCTGTGTTATCCTGTGTTATCTATGTATATAGAGGTGTTATCAGTCATTGTACAGGAGAGGTGAGCTGTGATATCACCTATTGTGAATGGTGGATCCTGTGTTATCTACTGTATATAGAGGTGTTATCAGTCATTGTACAGGAGGAGGAGGTGAGCTGTGATATCATCTATTGTGAATGTGGATCCTGTGTTATCTACTGTATATAGAGGTGTTATCAGTCATTGTACAGGAGGAGAGGTGAGCTGTGATATCACCTATTGTGAATGGGATCCTGTGTTATCTACTGTATATAGAGGTGTTATCAGTCATTGTACAGGAGGAGGTGAGCTGTGATATCACTATTGTGAATGGTGGATCCTGTGTTATCTACTGTATATAGAGGTGTTATCAGTCATTGTACAGGAGGAGGAGGTGAGCTGTGATATCACCTATTGTGAATGGTGGATCCTGTGTTATCTACTGTATATAGAGGTGTTATCAGTCATTGTACAGGAGGAGGAGGTGAGCTGTGATATCACCTATTGTGAATGGTGGATCCTGGTTATTACTGTAATTAGAGGTGTTATCAGTCATTGTACAGGAGAGGAGGTGAGGTGTGATATCACTATTGTGAATGGTGGATCCTGTGTTATCTACTGTATATAGAGGTGTTATCAGTCATTGTACAGGAGGAGGTGAGCTGTGATATCACCTATTGTGAATGGTGGATCCTGTGTTATCTACTGTATATAGAGGTGTTATCAGTCATTGTACAGGAGGAGGAGGTGAGCTGTGATATCACTATTGTGAATGTAGGATCCTGTGTTATCTACTGTATATAGAGGTGTTATCAGTCATTGTACAGAGAGGAGGTGAGCTGTGATATCACCTATTGTGAATGGTGGATCCTGTGTTATCTACTGTATATAGAGGTGTTATCAGTCATTGTACAGGAGGAGGAGGTGAGCTGTGATATCATCCTATTGTGAATGGTGGATCCTGTGTTATCTACTGTATATAGAGGTGTTATCAGTCATTGTACAGGAGGAGGAGGTGAGCTGTGATATCCCCTATTGTGAATGGTGGATCCTGTGTTATCTACTGTATATAGAGGTGTTATCAGTCATTGTACAGGAGGAGGTGAGCTGTGATATCACCTATTGTGAATGGTGGATCCTGTGTTATCTACTGTATATAGAGGTGTTATCAGTCATTGTACAGGAGGAGGTGAGCTGTGATATCATCTATTGTGAATGGTGAATCCTGTGTTATCTACTGTATATAGAGGTGTTATCAGTCATTGTACAGGAGGAGGAGGTGAGCTGTGATATCCCCTATTGTGAATGGTGTATCCTGTGTTATCTACTGAGCGTGGTGCATATAGAGTAGGGAGGATGAAGGTTTAAACACCGCACTGCTGTATTCCACCAGACATCAAAGGGTGAATATAATATTGATTCATTAGTCATCGTGTTTCATGCCTCCCTGACCCCTTCCTCAGGACATATTAATATCATATTGCAATATTCCTGGGAGCAATGAAACACGTTGACTAATACATCAATATTATATTCACCCTTTAATGTCTGGTAGAATATGGCAGCGCGGTGTTTAACCCTTCGTCCCCCCTACTTTAATTTTCTGAGATAATGACCTTTGGGTTTTCATTGGCTGTAAGCCATAATCATCAACATTAACAGAAATAAACACATGACATAGATAGTGTGTAATGACTCTATATATTATATGCGTTTCCCTTTATGTATTGAATTACTGAAATAAAGTCACTTTATGATGATTCTAATTCATTGAGATGCTCCTGTAGTTCATCAGTCTATGTGCAGCAGTGTAAGATGCTCCCTGCATCCACCACTAGGAGGCGCTCACTGCATACAGTCTGATTATTGAGGTCAGTGTAAAATAATATGCAGAAAAGCTGTAAACTGCAGAACATGAGTGTAAAGTGTAAGCAGACTGTGCGCACCTCACCCCTCCACCTGCCGATCCCATCCGCCATCCATGAAGGTCTCCAATGTTTCCTCCAAGTAATTGACATTTAAAGTTGAGAATCCCTGAAAGAAAGTGAATCAGTCAGAACAATGCAAACTGCATAAATGATCCAGAGATCACATGGACCTGGAGAAGCGGGTGTACTGACTGTGATATCATTGTCAGAATGTCTGTACATCAGATCAATAAAACATTCCGTTGTTTTTTTGTCATTGTATCGCCTCTTTTCAATACATTGGTCCTCAGTAGACCCCAAGGGTCTGGAGGCTTCTGCCCTATATCAATGAGACTACTGTGGATAGATAGATACACGGCTCAGCAGACAGTATCACACAGGAGAGGATTAGATACAGCTGAGCAGTCAGTATCACACAGACAGGATTAGATACACAGATCAGCAGACAGTATCACACAGGATAGGATTAGATACAGCTCAGCAGACAGTATCACACAGGAGAGGATTAGATACAGCTCAGCAGTCAGTATCACACAGGACAGGATTAGATACACAGATCAGCAGACAGTATCACACAGGATAGGATTAGATACAGCTCAGCAGACAGTATCACACAGGATAGGATTAGATACACAGCTCAGCAGTCAGTATCACATAGGATAGGATTAGATACAGCTCAGCAGACAGTATCACACAGGATAGGATTAGATACACAGCTCAGCAGACAGTATCACACAGGAGAGGATTAGATACAGCTCAGCAGACAGTATCACACAGGATAGGATTAGATACACAGCTCAGCAGACAGTATCACACAGGATGGGATTAGATAGACAGCTCAGCAGACAGTATCACACAGGATAGGATTAGATACACAGCTCAGCAGTCAGTATCACACAGGATAGGATTAGATACACAGCTCAGCAGACAGTATCACACAGGATAGGATTAGATACACAGCTCAGCAGACAGTATCACACAGGAGAGGATTAGATACACAGCTCAGCAGGGAGTATCACACAGGATAGGATTAGATACACAGCTAAGCAGACAGTATCACACAGGATAGGATTAGATACACAGCTCAGCAGCAGTATCACACAGGATAGGATTAGATACACAGCTCAGCAGACAGTATAACACAGGATAGGATTAGATACACAGCTCAGCAGACAGTATCACACAGGATAGGATTAGATACACAGCTCAGCAGTCAGTATCACACAGGATAGGATTAGATACACAGCTCAGCAGACAGTATCACACAGGATAGGATTAGATACACAGTCAGCAGATGGTATCACACAGGATGGGATTAGATAGACAGCTCAGCAGACAGTATCACACAGGATAGGGTTAGATACACAGCTCAGCAGACAGTATCACACAGGATAGGATTAGATACACAGCTCAGCAGACAGTATCACACAGGATAAGATTAGATACACAGCTCAGCAGACAGTATCACACAGGATAGGATTAGATACACAGCTCAGCAGACAGTATCACACAGGAGAGGATTAGATACACAGCTCAGCAGACAGTATCACACAGGATAGGATTAGATACACAGCTCAGCAGACAGTATCACACAGGATAGGATTAGATACACAGCTCAGCAGTCAGTATCACACAGGATAGGATTAGATACCCAGCTCAGCAGACAGTATCACACAGGATAGGATTAGATACACAGCTCAGCATTCAGTATCACACACGATAGAATTAGATACACAGCTCAGCAGACAGTATCACACAGGAGAGGATTAGATACACAGCTCAGCAGACAGTATCACACATGATAGGATTAGATACATGGTTTAGCAGACAGTATCACACAGGAGAGGATTAGATACACAGCTCAGGAGACGGTATCACACAGGATAAAATTAGACACAGCAGCTTAGCAGACAATATCACAGCTGATCGGCTTAGATACACTAGTAATATAACAGAACACAGAGTGTCGTCCCCGCAGATGACCCTCTACTTACAGCAGGTGCAGACAGATCCCGGCCCCAGATGTTGCAGACACAGATGACAGGAGCGTCTGCAGCCGGAGGATGAGGAGAAGCGCTGACTACACCGTGACGTCACCGTCCTCTCCATCCTCTGGACGTCCCTAAGAGAAGAAAAAAGTCTGAGTCTGGGAACTGCGATCAGAGGGCGAGTCTAGAGCTGCTGGACCCCACTGAGCACCTAAGCAAAACTGGGATGCATCTATCTATCTATCTATCTATCTATCTATCTATCTATGTATATATCTATCTATCTACCGTTGAAACCAGACGTTTCTATACACTATATAAAAATACACATCTGCATGATTTTCTCCCTATGTGACATGAAATCAGAATGAACCTTTCCCATTTTAGGTCAATTAGGATGAACCATAACCATAATTATTAATATTTACCAAATACCAAAATAATGAGAGAGTCCGAGAATGTATTAAGGCTTTTTTATTACCTTCTGTAAAGTCACAATTTACATACACTACTTACTGCACCTTCAAACAGTTTGGGACAGCCCATATGATGATGTCATGTGTTTGGAAGCTTCTGATAGGTTTATTGGTAACATCTAAGTTAATTAGAGACACACTTGTGGATGTTCTTTAATGCACACCTGAAACACACTGCTTCTATGTGTAACATCATGAGAAAGTCTAAAGAAATCAGCCAAGATATCAGGAAGATAATTGTGGACTTACATAAGTCTGGTTCATGCTTGGGTGCAATTTCCAGATACCTGATGGTGCCTTGTTCATATGTACAAACAATTATACACAAGTACAAATAAGATGGGAATGTCCAGTCATTATACCACTCAGGAAGGAGATGGGTTCTGTGTCCCAGAGATGAACGTGCTTTGGTCTGATATATCACCCAAGAACAAAAGCAAAAGACCTTGTGAAGATGATGGAGGAAGCTGGTAAGATTGTGTCATCATCCACAGTGAAATGAGTACTGTATCAACATGTGCTGAAAGGCCGCTCTGCTAGGAAGAAGCCATTACCCAAAAGAAACAGAAAAAAAGCCTGATTAATTAGAATTTAGGTTCTATATAAATAGAGGAAAAAGCAGGGGTCTCAGTGTTGAATGCAGCTTTTTCCCAAATGGTCTTAAAGAATTGAAGCGACGATGCCAAAAGAGTTGCTCTTAAAGGGACAGCAACCATATAGTCACTAGGGTGGGGCAACCTGATAAGCACTGCAGAAGTAATTGGGGCCTCATTTATGAGAATCGTCTCACAGTAAGATCGTTCTGACCAGCTATAGCCTCTGCAGAAGTAACTGGGCCTCATTTATGAGAATTACCTCACAGTAAGATTGTTCTGGTGTCTATAGCCTCTGCAGAAGTAACTGGGCCTTATTTATGAGAATCGTCTCACAGTAAGATCATTCTGGTGCCTATAGCCTCTGCAGAAGTAACTGAGGCCTCATTTATGAGAATCACCTCACAGTAAGATCATTCTTTTGTCTATAGCTTCTGCAGAAGTAACTGGACCTCATTTATGAGAATTACCTCACAGTAAGATCGTTCTGGTGTCTATAGCTTCTGCAGAAGTAACTGGGCCTTATTTATGAGAATTGCCTCACAGTAAGATCGTTCTGGTGCCTATAGCCTCTGCAGAAGTAACTGGGGCCTCATTTATGAGAATTACCTCGCAGTAAGATCGTTCTGGTGCCTATAGCCTCTGCAGAAGTAACTGAGGCCTCATTTATGAGAATCACCTCACAGTAAAATCATTCTGGTGCCTATAGCCTCTGCAGAAGTAACTGGGCCTCATTTATGAGAATCACCTCACAGTTAGATCGTTCTGGTGCCTATAGCCTCTGCAGAAGTAACTGGGCCTCATTTATGAGAATCACCTCACAGTAAGATCATTCTCGTGTCTATAGCCTCTGCAGAGGTAACTGGGCCTCATTTATGAGAATTACCTCACAGTAAGATCGTTCTGACCACCTATAGCCTCTGCAGAAGTAACTGGGGCCGCATTTATGAGAATTACCTCACAGTAAGATTGTTCCGGTGCCTATAGTCTCTCCAGAAGTAACTGGGCCTCATTTATGAGAATTACCTCATAGTAAGATTGTTCCTGTGCCTATAGCCTCTGCAGAAGTAACTGGGGCCGCATTTATGAGAATTACCTCACAGTAAGATCATTCTGGTGTTTATGTGGAGCCCACTGGGACGGGGTACTCGGTACTGGACGTGGTCGCTGCTGGGGATGTCACAGAGGTCCTGGTCTGGACCGTGTCCCGGGTTCTCACAAGTAAAGAAGGGGATATTTACAAAGGATACAGTTTGTCGTGACGCCACCCACGGTGTGTGGTCAATGATGGGACCACCGCTGCAGCTCTTCTTCTGCCAGGAGGATGGATGGGCTGCAGCCAGGTGGATGAGCCCGCCGCGGGTCGGGCTGCTCCTGACAGGAATGAAAGGTATGAAAACAGTTCTTTTTCCTGGAATTAGACACGGACACAAAGGCAGGGTTCACCGGGTTTACTCGTAAGTTCTCAGTAGCAGCTCACAGTATTCATCGGTACAGTTCACTTCTTACACGGGTTACAGGCTTTCTACTCCGGGTTCCTTTAAACTCCCTGCAGCCAGGTTGTCTCGCTACAACCCCTCACTCTCTCTAGTGTCCTTTCCAGGCTTGGATCTCTCTCTCTCTCTGTGTCTCCGGACAGTGTAGTGGTAGCTTGGACCCTTGTGAGTCCTCTTAGTTGCCACTGAGCTGTCTGTCCTTTAGGCGAGAACTCCAACCTAGAATTGGAGCTCCCCGTTGGTGAATCTGGGGATACCGGGTAGATCTTCAGTTCCCCATCAGAGCCGACTCTCTGCAGTCTGCCTAGCCTCCAATAGTCCTCTCCCGCAAGGCACTATCAGGCTCCCTCTTGACCCGTGTGATTCTGGCTTCAATATGGAAGACTACTCCGCCGGGAGTTGGTCAGTGCTGCGTTATTCCTTTGGCCCAGTTCTGCTGGTCCTCTCTTTCCTCACACTCCCGGGGTGCTGACTATGGATGTGCTTTCTCTCTATGGTTTCTCTTGCGCTTTGGATTCTGCGTCTCCATCAGCCCCACTCCTCCAGAACGTGTGCTCCTGTCTTTCCTGCTCGGCACCCTCTGGCCTACTCACTCCTTCCTCCTCCTCTTCCTCTATTTCTACCTTCTGTCACCTGACCTACATACTTCCCACCCACTGTCCTCTAAACCCACCACCCCTTGCCCGCCTAGAGTTCCGGGCTCCGGGTTGGGTGCTGCCTCCTAGTGGTGTGTGGCCGTGGTGGCAGTGGTGTACTTACCGCGGTCACAGCGGTCGCGGTTGAGACCGGACCCACCCCCTGTGCCTCCAGCCGCCCTCCGCGACCGCGGGTGTCTGAGCCGAGAAGGGTGGATGGAAAGTGAAGCGGGACTTCCTGTACCTGTGCCCGCCTACCACTCCTCCTGCTGTCGGCGGCTCTGCAATAGTAAGTGCGGCGGCCCCGCAACTGTGCTGTGAGGGCTGCAAATTCCTGACAGAACATCAACCTCCTCAGCTGTGCTGGCAGGCTGCAAACTCCTGACAGCAACACCCCCCCCCCGGTCCTCACCTAAGGGGGCCCCAGTGTATAAGCTGCACCAGGGCCCGCAGTGGACTTGTTACGCCACTGGTGTGTGGGATGTCTGTGAGGGTGTTTGTATAAACTGTCTTCCTTTCTACCTGGCTGCAGTTCCCTATATGGCCTCCAGGTCGCAGGGGCGCAACATTTATAGCCTCCGCAGAAGTAACTGGGGCCTCATTCAACAGAATTACCTCGCAGTCAGATCATTCTCGTGTCTATAGCCTCTGCAGATGTAAATGAGGCATCATTTATGAGAATTACCTCACAGTAAGATCGTTCCGGTGCCTGTAGCTTTCAGCATGCTGAGGTAAAGTGAAAGCTGAGCTCTGATTGGTTGCTATGAACAACTAGAGCAGTCTGACTGGGTGACAGCATTTATATATATATATTTTAGGCAAATGAGTATTTTTTATACATGTTGTCCTACTCCAAGCTGTATAGGCTGAGAGCCAACTACCAATGAAGTAAATCAGGTGATGTGCATCTCTGTAATGAGGAGGGGTGTGGTGTAATGACATCAACACCCTATATAAGGTGTGCTTAATTATTAGGCAAATGCCTTTCCTTAGGCAAAATGGGTCAGAAGAGAGATGTGACGGCTCTGAAAAGTCCACAATTGTGAGATGTCTTGCAGAGGGATGCAGCAGTCTGGAAATTGCCAAAATTTTGAAGCGTGATCACCGAACAATCAAGCGTTTCATGGCAAATAGCCAACAGGGTCACAATAGTGTGTTGGGCAAAAACGTTGCCACCAGTTTTGCCATATTTCAGAGCTGCAACGTCACTGCAGTATCAAAAAGCACAAGGTGTGCTATACTCAGGGACATGGCCAAGGTAAAGAAGGCTGAGAACACCACCTCTGACCAAGAAACATAAGATACAACGTCAAGACTGGGCCAAGAAATAGCTTAAGGGTAAGTGCACACTGGGCGGGTTTTCGGCGGTTTACCTGTGTAAACCGCCGTTTTGTTTACATTAGTTTTATGTTAATTTATGTTAATCCAAACCGGCGTTTGGATTAACATTAAAACTAATGTAAACAGCCCAAGGCTGTGCACACACCGGCGGTTACCCAGCGTCATCCGTTGCTAACCCGCAGGTTTCCCAGCGGGTTAGCAAAGAATGACCATGTTCTAAAAACCGGCGGTTCTGCAGCGGCTGCAAGCAGAATCATGTGCTGCTTCCAGCCGCTGCAGAATCGCCGCCGAGAACCCGCTGGGCAGCCGCCGGATACCGCCTGCACATACCCGCCAGGAAGCCGGTGCACGGCGCCGGAGCTTCCTGGCGGGTCCCGCCCAGCCGCCGACGACCAACCCGCCGGGTAATGTGAACTTACCCTAAGACTGATTTCTCAAAGGTTTTATGGACTGATGAAATGAGAGTGACTCTTGATGGGCCAGATGGATGGGCCAGAGGCTGGATCAGTAAAGGGCAGAGAGCTCCACTCCGACTCAGATCCCAGCAAGGTGGAGGTGCGGTACTGGTATGGGCTGGGATCATCAAAGATGAACTTGTGGGACCTTTTCGGGTTGAGGATGGGGTAAAGCTTAACTCCCGGACCTAATGCCAGTTTCTGGAAGACAACTTCTTCAAGCAGTGGTACAGGAAGAAGTCGGTATCGTTCAAGAAAAACATGATTTTCATGCAGGACAATGCTCCATCACATGCATCCCACTACTCCACAGTGTGGCTGGCCAGTAAAGGTCTAAAAGAAGAAATAATAATGACATGGCCCCCTTGTTCACCTGATCTGAACCCCATAGAGAACCTGTGGTCCCTCCTAAAATGTGAGATCTACAGGGAGGGAAAACAGTACACCTCTGGGGACAGTGTCTGGGAGGGAAAACAGTACACCTCTGGGGACAGTGTCTGGAGGCTGTGGTGGCTGCTGTACGCAATGTGGATTGTAATCAGATCAAGCAACTGACACAATCTATGGATGGAGGCTGCTGAGTGTCATCATAAAGAAAGGGGGCGATATTGGGCACTCATTTTTTTGGATTTTGTTTTTGCATGTCAGAAATGTTTATTTCTACATTTTGTGCAGTTATATTAGTTTACCTGGTGAAAACAAACAAGAGAGATAGGAATATATTTGGTTTTTATTAAGTTGCCTAATAATTCTGCACAGTAATAGTTACCTGCACACACAGATATCCTCCTAAGGTCCATTCACACAGTGCGTTTTTTCATGCGTTTTTTTACGCGCGTCTTTTCCCCAGAAGAATGTGCATCTGTATTTCCCAGCAAAGTCAATGGACATTCACTTTTGCCATTCACACGTCGCGTAAAAAAACGCGCGAAATGAACATGTCAATTCTTTGCAGTTTTTTACGCACGTCTTTTCCATAGGCCCCATTATAAGCACTGGAAAAACGCGCGTAAAAAACGCAGTCGCGTTTTTTTACGCGCGTAAAAAGCGTGCGTAAAAAAAACGCAGTGTGTGAACGTAGCCTAAGAGCCAAATCTAAAAAAACCCTCCAACTTCCAAAAATATTAAGCTTTGATATTTATAAGTCTTTTGGGTGATTGAGAACAAAGTTAATAATAAAAAACAATCATCTACACAATACAACTTGCCTAATAATTCTGCACACAGTGTATGGGTCACAATATTAAAGACTATTAAGATGCTGCATAAAAAATGACCATGTATTGGGAAAGTTATATCAAAAGCTAAGAAACAAAAACTATCACAGCTGAGACAAGTGAACAACGTGAGTCACGAGCTGAAAGGAATAGGATGAGACAGGCTGAATCAAGTGAAGCTGACACATCTGAACACTGGGAATATCGGCTTCAGGAGAATCAAATGAAATATCCTGGGTCAAAGGAGCCTGAAACATCTGAACATTGGGAATGTCATCTTCAGGAGAATCAGATGAGACAGGCTGAATTAAGGGAAGCTGAAACATCTGAACATCAGGAAAGTCATCTTCAGGAGAATCAGATGAGACAGGCTGAATTAAGGGAAGCTGAAACTTGTGAACACTGGGAACAGAATCTTCAGAAGAAGCGATGAGATAGGCTAAATCAAGGGAAGCTAAAACATCTGAACACCAGGAACATCATCTTCAGGAGAAAAGGATGAGATAGGCTGAAACAAGGGAAGCTGAATCATCTTGACACAGGGAATGTTGTCTTCAGGAGAAACAGATCATACAGGCAAGGAATGCTGAAATATCTGAACACCAGGAACCAGTGGCGCACCCAGAAATTTCCCAAGGTAGGGGTCCAAGAAACACACACCGGCCCTGAAAGGGGAGGGGCAAAGCCCCCGGTGGGGTGGTTTGGGGGAGCAAAGCCCCCCTAAAAGCAGCCTCTTTTGTGGGCCCTTGGGTGCTGTGTAATTGTTCCTGTCTCCTGACATAGGGGCCCAGCTCCTTGTGTACTGCACCACTTCTCAGGGCCGTTCAAAGGGGGGGTCCAGACACGTAGGTCCCCCCCCTTCGGTGCGCCTATGCCAGGAACATTGTCTTCAGGAGAATTGAATGAGACAGGCTGTATCAAGGGAAGCTGAAACATCTGAATAAAAGGATGACCCTCACCTTCAGGAGAATCGGATACAACAGGCTGAATTAAGGGAGGCTGAAACATCTGAACACCCGGAACATCATCTTCAGGAGAATCGGATGAGACAGGATGAACCAAGGGAAGCTAAAACCCCTGAACAGTGGGGACATTGTCTTCAGGAGAATTGGATGAGACAGGCTGAATCAAGGGAAGCTGAAATATCTGAACAACGGGAACATTTACTTTAGGAGAATAGGATGAGACAGTCTGAATAAAGGCATGCGGAAACATTTGACCAAAAGGAGGAACGTCATGAAATTACCGCATATGATATATGCAACTTATGCAAAGACGTCGGCAGGCTGGCTGGCTTCAGTTAGGAAACACTTCACTACGACCCAATTGAAGACTATAGGGCATATCTGAAAGTCAAAATAGGCAAAATGGACAAAATATGTGAACATTGTCAAGAAACAAAGTTTAACTTGGAATTGTCTGGTATGTTCTGCTCAAATGGTAGTTTGCCACCTTCCGAACCACTTCTTTCATACAGGTCAGGAACAACTCCTGAGTCCAAGCATTTTCTCTCTCTAGCTTTGCTTTGGACTAATATCTGCACTAATCTAAACGTCCCACTCCTCGCTCCAAGACTTCTCCTGAGCTGCACCAATTCTCTAGAATGCTCTACCCCCAAGAAATTAGGATTATTCACAACTTACAAAGTTTTAGGCGTCCCTAAAAACTCATCTTTTTATGGCAGCCTATCATGCTCCCTACTTGAAGTCCTTAATCTATAGCCTATTTACTATTTCTCTGAACATAACACTCAAACTCCACCAGACCCAAAAGCTCTATGCAGATTGGCTGGTGATGACTCATGCAGCTCTTATCTATTCCCCATTTCCTCAAGATGTCTGGAGCATCATTGTAAATAATCCCCTGTACTTTATGTCCCCCCCGCCTCATTGTTAGATTGTAAGCTCTTATGAGCAGGGCCGTCATTACTTTTGCTTTAATTATTGTATTTTTATAATGGTTACTAACGCCTGTTTGTATATGAACCTCTGAATTGTAAAGCCCCATGGAATATGTTGGTGCTATATAAATAAAGATTATTATTATTATTTTCTGCAAAGTATTAGGAGATATAAATCAGCTTTTCAGAAGATATTTTTTGGTACGCTGGCTGTAATCGAGCAAGCAAGATTTATATCAACCTTGAAAATCAAGGGCCAAATATATCACAAAATAGGACGGAGGCTTCCAGTAGCAAATAAAGATCCCAAATTTTTACAAATTTACTTTTTTGGTTGATGAATAGATGCAAGGTAATCAATGTTATGAAGCTGTGTGTGGGGGGGGGGAGGTAAAGTCACCGATACTTTGCATTCTATCATCAGTACAGTCATGGTAAGGAGAGCTCCCCGCTAGTTCAACTAGAGTTTATAGTATTTAAGGCTGAAGGAAGACTTTAAGTCTATCTAGTTCCAACCCATTATCCCAAATGGGGCAAACCACTAAGCTCCACATTGCCAAAAAATTCCTTCCTGACTCCACATTCAACAATCAGACTAGATCCCTGGATCAACGCCCTATCAAAGAATCTAGTATATATAACTGGTAATATTATAGTTTTCAAGAAAGGCATCCGGCCCTTCTTAAATGTTAGTAGTGACTCCCTCATTACAACATCATAAGGCAGGGAGGTCCATAGACTCACTGCTCTTACAGTAAAGAATCCATAGTCTTACTCCTCATATGGGTGGCACGGTGGCTCAGTGGTTAGCACAGTATGATGGTGGCTCAGTGGTTAGCACAGTACTGTCGTGGCTCAGTGGTTAGCACAGTATGATGGTGGCTCAGTGGTTAGCACAGTACGGTGTCGTTGGCTCAGTGGTTAGCACAGTATGATGGTGGCTCAGTGGTTAGCACATGTACGTGGTGGGCTCAGTGGTTAGCACAGTATGATGGTGGCTCAGTGGTTAGCACAGTACGGTGGTGGCTCAGTGGTTAGCACAGTATGATGGTGGCTCAGTGGTTAGCACAGTACGGTGGTGGCTCAGTGGTTAGCACAGTATGATGGTGGCTCAGTGGTTAGCACAGTACGGTGGTGGCTCAGTGGTTAGCACAGTATGATGGTGGCTCAGTGGTTAGCACAGTACCGTGTTCGGATGGGCTCAGTGTGGTCTATGCACGTTGCATGCACCTTGCAGCACTGGGGTCCTGTGTTCAATTCCCACCAAGGACAACATCTGCAAGGAGTTTGTATGTTGTCCCCTGTGTTTGTGTGGGTTTCCTCTGGGTACTCCGGTTTCCTTCCACACTTGAAAAGACATACTGATAGGACGTTTAGATTGTGAGCCCCAATGGGCTATGGAATTAATAGCAACTATTAAATGAATAAATATTATATTATTATCATACACTGAATAATTCATAGTCTCATTGCCATTACAGTAAATAATCCATAGTGTCACTGCTCTTACAGTAAAGAATCCACGTCTGCGATTATAATTAAACTTTATTTTCTCTAGTCGTAGAGGAGCCCCCTTGTCTCCGTCTCAGGCCTAAGAGTAAAAATTCCATTATACAGATCTCTATACTGTCCCCTCATATATTTGAACATAGTAATAAGATCATCCCTAAGATTTAGTATTTCCAAACTAAATAACCCAAGTTTAACTACCTGTCTTGGTATTGTGGTTACCTAGTCCTCTAATAACCTGTCTTCGTATTGCAGTTGACCCACCCAGGGGTATATGGGAACTCGTACTCGGGCGTTGCTGCTGGGGATGTCTCGGTGGTCGGTGCCTGAGCCCGTACCCTTGAGCCACTTGGCAAAAAGGGGAAAACAAAAATGGGAAATAATAAAGTCTCGTGACGCCACCTGTGGATTTTGGTGAAGGCACCAGCGCTGCTTCAGACCTCCGGGGTTGATGTACGGGCAGCTTGGGTGGTGCAACTCCCCACAGGTGGAGCGGGGTTCCCGGGCAGTGATAAGGGGATTTGCACAGGGAGGTGGTAAGGCAGCCGGGCTGCTGCAACAGTCTTTAGGCCGAACGGGTTCAGGGATGGACAAACTGACACACACACAGTGAATCGTTTCTGTACCTTTACTGGTAGTATTGCAGGCACTTCTAGGGTATGGTTCAGGTAGTGGGATGCACTTCTGGATTTCCACAGTGAGTGATGGATAAGGCCTCCTTGTCTCTTTTCCCTTTGGTGAAGTCTCTGACCCATGTGAAACTAAGCCTGACCTCCTCTATGTCTTTCTCCCACCTGTCCTGTAGCAAAGTCTCTGTAAGCTTTGGGTTTCAAACAGGGTTAAAGTCTGTTAAAGTCCAAGACATTCAAAACAAACCAATAAACATTTTCCCTATGGGCATCTCTGCTTAGGAAGAACTGGTACCTCCTCTGCACCCCAGGCACTTTCTGTTCATAACTTAATGTGCATGGGGCTGGACCCAGTTTCTCCACCCTTCTGTACACTACTATTCACATTTTACTGTATATTCTCGAACACATATTTACAGTCTCAATTTTGTCTCGCCTTACTCTCTATACCTGATTGGTGGCTGCCCAAAATTACTACGGGTAGACCTTCATAATACTGGTGCATCTGTACTATCTACTGCTGGTGTAGTGCTGGTACTGTCAGCTAATCTATGAGTAGATCTACGTGTTGGAAGATTGTAATATTGTCTTAGTCTCTCTATGGGACTGGCAAGTGCACCGATTGCAGGATCCTCTGGTTCTGCTACAATGGGTGTTTCTTCTGGAATTTGAACAGGTACTTCTGGAATTCTTGCAGATTCTTCGATTCTTCTTTGTTCTTCCAATGGTTGGTAAAAATGATTTACTGGCACAATTACTGCTCCCTCACATTGGGGCCAATCTTCTGGAAAGTCTCCAAGTATTGTATGAATCACTTTTTCATTTTGTTCTACTGGACTTATACAAGGTATTTCCTCTTCTTGTATCCTGGGTTGTTCTGGACATACTTTCAGATGATCCCTTGTTACAGTTGCAGTAGTTCTACCTCCATCATTACTGATAAGACAGGTTTTACTGTTGTCAAAATTAGATTCTAACACAGTATAGGGCTCTTTTTCCTACTGGTCATCAAGTTTATGATGTCTTATGATGTCTTATGATGTCATCAAGTTTATGATGTTATGAAGGCTTTTTCTTTTTAGTACACCTTCTCCAGGTACTAAAGCTTGTGCGCTCTTGTTGTAATCCTTTGTTTGTTTATCTATATATTTTTCAATTTATCTTCTACACATACTTGTACCATTTTGTACTGTTCTTGGCGAGTTGTGTCCCAATCAACATTAGATGTTTCTGCATCTGGTACTACAACTCCCATGTCCAAGTCAATTGGTAATTTTCCAGGGTGTGCTCTCATTAGATAAGCTGGTGTGCAATTGGTGGAACTCATGGGTATGTTGTTATACATGTCCACTAAATCAGGCAATTTGTCAGGCCACTGATTTCTTTCTTCTAAAGGCAATGTCTTCAACATGTCTATTACTATGTTGTTCATCTTTTCACACATGCCGTTTGTTTGTAGATGGTAAGGTGTGGTCCTAATTTTCTTGCGCCTTATATATATGACAAAACTCTTGAAAGGTCTCAGCTTCAAATGCAGTCAACACCTGTTCTGGATACCTTATGGTCTACAGAAATAGGCTTGAAAGGTTTTCGCTGCCTCCTCAGCTCTCAAGTCTTTCACTGGAGCAACTAACAGGAATCTGGAGTAGTGATCTACCATTGTTAAAGTGTAGGTGTAATCTGATCTACTTGGTGTTAGTTTTACATGTTCCAAGGCTACTATCTGAAGCGGTGGAGTGGTGACAATTGGCTGGAGTGGTGCTCGTCGACTTTCTTGATCTTTTCTCCTCAAGTTGCATGGCCCACAGTTCTTACACCATCTTTCTATGGAACCTCTCGTGCCAACCCAGTAGAATCTATCTTTCAACAGCATCTCAAGCTTTTTCCATCCGAAGTGTCCTGCTTGAGTGTGGTATGCTTCCAACACGATCTGGACATCCTTCTTAGGTACAACTATTTGCCAGACCATCTCATGGGTTCTGGGATTGATGTACTGTTTACACAGTTTCTCTTGGTAAATGAACAGCTTACTTCTTTCATTCCATAGGTTGCGCACGCCCTGCACAACTGCGGTGTATCACCTCAGTGTTATGCCTCCTCCTTGGAGGTGTTTGCAGGGACAGCTGGCAGTATCCACAGTGCCTGGAGATCTATGCTGCGGTCATGTGACCAAACAGAAATACATCATCACAGGTCCTTCAGTGTGAATGCAAGCTTCTTCCAGCAGGTCCTGTGGTTTAGGAACGATGTTTGAAGATTCTCCTCCTGCCCAGAGCTGCTCCTGCCAGTATTATCTGAAGGTATGGATAATGGAGACAGCAATTTAACGGTCTGTGGAGCGCTAGGATCAGGAAGAGTCAGGGAGATGGAAATATTTCTAAAAAGGTTTTATTAACCTCTTACAAGCCACAACGCGTTTCCGCAGCACAGCGCTGCCTTCATCAGGTGATGCCAAACACGTTGTGGCTTGTAAGAGGTTAATAAAACCTTTTTAGAAATATTTCCATCTCCCTGACACTTCCTGATCCTCCACAGTCCGTTAAATTGCTGTCTCCATACCAGTCTGATGGGCCTGGTCAGGCTACCCTGGGGTTTGGCCTTCCCCCCAGGGGTTGCTGGTTTAAAGGACAGTGCCTTGCAATATAGCCTGTCTTGTTGCAGCGATGACAGATGGGTTCTCCTGTGGAGCTGTGACGATCGGTGGTCCTCCCACGGAGCGACATGGTCTTCTTGCTTCTCATCTACGGGACATCCTCCGGGCTGTCGGCGAGCTGTATCTTCCCTGATGATTTTGGCTCTGCCTGTAGTTGCAGGGCTTCCATGACTGTGGCCAGGTTCTTACCCAGCTGGCGCACCTCAGAGCACAATTTGTCAAATCGATTGGGGATCGCAGCCTGCATATTGCTTTCAGCTGCAGGTGAAGAGCGGGTGGTGCTGTTGGTAAAGGAGCAGCATCACCCTGCCACCGCTGTATGGCAGACTTTGGGGTTTGTGAAGGCTGTAAACCCTTAATAGCCTTTTCTTTTAGGGTGTTAAAGTTGTCATCCGGGTGATCCAAAGCCCACCAGCGTACAGTTCTGCTCTTTCTCACGTGACAGTAGCCCCTGGGTAAATTATTCAATGAGCATTTTATCCTCGTCCTGTACACTAGGGGACTGACTTGTCTCAGGGCCCGCAGCGCTTCCTGCAGGCGCCAGGCAGAGTCTCTGATACTGTCCTGAGGCTGCTGGTAACAGTGATAAAATCTCATTCAGAGGTCAGTCTCATTGCGATTTTCAAAAGCGGTCTGTAATTTATCAAAGATAACACTGATTGCTGGTCTTCCTCTGACCAGGTTTCAATCTCCCGCTCTGCTACACCGGTTAACTGTCCCAACACAACAGAAGCTCGCTGCTTGCCAGTCATTGTGTACATATCCAGCACAATGCAGATTTTTCTTTTAAATCCGGATAAGGTATCTGGCCGTACTGAGGTAGCCACTTAGCTCCCGGGATATACGGTAAAGATATTGGCATTATCGGTACTACAGTCCCTGCCGTGCAGGTACTTCACCGACCGGAGGAGTGTTCAAAGCTGGCTGATCGGCGGGGTCGAGATCTACGGGATCCATCATGTTGATGCCCCCCTTTTGAATCACGGCCAGTCTCTTTTAGGAAAAATAAACTGTAGCTCCACAGTCGGGAAGCAGAGCACTCAGGAGTTTCCGGATCAGGTCGTGGCACTTCGGAAGTTGTCGGCAGAGTGCAGGGTGGGACTTGGCTTCGCTCTCTTTTGGCCGTTACACCCCCTTTCTTCCCCCTCAATGGCGCAGTAATGGAGGCCAAATGTTAACAGTTCACAGCACTGTCAATATACACGGCACACAGTACCCGATTACACCGGGCACGACATCCTGTTCGTGACGCCAGTTAGATGACCCACCCAGGGGTCTATGGGAACTTGGTACCCGGGCGTTGCTGCTGGGGATGTCTGGGTAGTCGGTGCCTGAGCCCATATCCTGGGATCACTTGGCAAAAAGGGGAAAAACAAAAATGGGAAATAATATGGTCTCGTGATGCCACCTTGGATTTTGGTGAAGGCACCAGCACTGCTTCAGATCTCTGGGGATGATGTACGGGCAGCTTTGGTGGTACAGCTCCCCACAGGTGAATAAGGCGACGGCGATTCGCACAGGCAGTTGGTTAGGCAGCCGACTGCTGCGACAGTCTCTATGCCGAACGCGTTCAGGGATGGACAAACTGACACATGGTGGATCGTTTCTGTACCTTTACTGGTGGTATTGCAGGCACTTCCAGGGTACGGTCCAGGTGGTCGGGATGCAGTCTGGATTTCCAAAGTGAGTGATGGATAAGGCCTCTTTGTCTCTTTTCTCTTTGTTGAAGTCTCTGACCCATGTGAAACTAAGCCTGACCTCCTCTGTGTCTTTCTCCCACCCTCCTGTAGTGTCGAGAACCTCTGTGTGGGCTACCGCTATGACTTCTCCTGCAGTCCCTGGCTCTCCTATTGGTTGCCTGCTGGGTATCCGGGAGACTGGAGTCTCCTCGGTGAACCAGTATCTCTGCTGGGCTTGATGCTCTCCTGCAGACGTGGACTCTGGTGTCCGGGATGCTTCCTGGGGTGAAGCGGTGTGGGTCATCTCGACCTTTTTTCGCAGGCCCTCACACTGGCTAGGCTGTCAACTGGCTCAGGCCTAGCACGGCTCCGATCACACCAGGACATCTTCACAGTTCTCCTAGTGACTGCACACTCTAGCTAACTCTGCCCCAGCACAGTATTTATAGGGAATCTTGCTTAAAGGCAGCAAGTGGAGCTCCCCCTACTGTTCTGGGCTGGAAGGTGTTGGATGTATGTAGGTTACCTGTTGTGGAAATTCATCCATGCCGTAGGTGGTCCTGTGGTTACCTGTAATGGCAGGGTGCCACACAGTCACCCAGTCCTCTAATAACCTGTCTTGGTATTGCAGTCACCCAGTCCTCTAATAACTTGTCTTGGTATTGCAGACCCCTCAGTCCTCTAATAACCTGTCTTGGTATTGCAGACCCCTCAGTCCTCTAATAACCTGTCTTGGTATTGCAGACCCCTCAGTCCTCTAATAACCTGTCTTGGTATTGTAGACCCCCAGTCCTCTAATAACCTGTCTTGGTATTGCAGACCACTCAGTCCTCTAATAACCTGTCTTGGTATTGCAGACCCTCAGTCCTCTAATAACCTGTCTTGGTATTGTAGACCCCTCAGTCCTCTAATAACCTGTGTTGGTATTGCAGACCCTCAGTCCTCTAATAACCTGTCTTGGTATTGCAGTCACCCACTCCTCTAATAACCTGTCCTTGGTATTGCAGACCCTCAGTCCTCTAATAACCTGTGTTGGTATTGCAGACCCCTCAGTCCTCTAATAACCTGTCTTGGTATTGCAGACCCCCAGTCCTCTAATAACGTGTCTTGGTATTGCAGACCACCCAGTCCTCTAATAACCTGTCTTGGTATTGCAGTCACCCACTCCTCTAATAACCTGTTTTTGGTATTGCAGACCCCTCAGTCCTCTAATAACCTGTCTTGGTATTGCAGACCCCTCAGTCCTCTAATAACCTGTCTTGGTATTGCAGACCCCCCAGTCCTCTAATAACCTGTCTTGGTATTGCAGACCCCTCAGTCCTCTAATAACCTGTCTTGGTATTGCAGACCCCCAGTCCTCTAATAACCTGTCTTGGTATTGCAGACCCCTCAGTCCTCTAATAACCTGTCTTGGTATTGCAGACCCCCCAGTCCTCTAATAATCTGTCTTGGTATTGCAGACCCCTCAGTCCTCTAATAACCTTTCTTGGTATTGCAGACACTTCAGTCCTCTAATAACCTGTCTTGGTATTGCAGACCCCTTAGTCCTCCAATTACCTGCCTTGGTATTGCAGACCCCCCAGTCCTCTAATAACCTGTCTTGGTATTGTAGACCCCTCAGTCCTCTAATAACCTGTCTTGGTATTGCAGACCCCCCAGTCCTCTAATAACCTGTCTTGGTATTGCAGACCCCCCATTCCTCTAATAACCTGTCTTGGTATTGCAGACCCCTCAGTCCTCTAATAACCTGTCTTGGTATTGCAGACCCCTCAGTCCTCTAATAACCTGACTTGGTATTACAGACCCCCCAGTCCTCTAATAACCTGTCTTTGTATTGCAGACCCCTCAGTCCTCTAATAACCTGTCTTGGTATTGCAGACCCCCCAGTCCTCTAATAACCTGTCTTGGTATTGCAGACCCCCCAGTCCTCTAATGACTTTTGTCGCTCTTCTCTGGACCCGCTCTAGTTCAGCTATGTCTTTCTTATACACTGGAGACCAGAATTGTACACAGTACTCTAAGTGTGGTCACACTAGTGGCTTTTATAGAGGTAAAATTATGTTCTCCTCATGAGCATCTATGCCTCTTTTAATGCATCCCTTTATTTTATTTGCCTTTGCAGCAGCTGCCTGACACTGGCCACTCAGTGTCCCATCACCTTCCAAGAGCTATAACTTATTTCCTTTTGCAAAAGTTTGGGCACCCATGGAGATTTGTGCACCCAGATAACTTTAACCAAGTTTTCAGATCTTAATTAGCCTGTTAGGGTTATGGCTTGTTCACTATCATCGTTAAAAAAAGAACATGTGATGAAAATTTCACAGCTTTATATTAACCCAGCCTCCTCTAACCTTGCGCCAAAAAAACGGCAGCCATGAGTTCTCCTAAGCAGCTCCACCATGAAAATAATGGAGGCCCCCAAAGTAGAAGATTATAAGGAGATAGCAAAGCATTTTCAAGTTGCCCGTTCCTCAGATTAAAATAAAATTAAGAAATAGCAGTTACCAGGAAGAGTGGAGGTCAAGATAAGGTCTGGAAGACCAAGCAAAATTTCTGTGAGAGCTGCTCATAGGATTGCTAGAGAGGCAAATCACAACCCCCGCTTGACTGAAAAAGACCATCAGGAAGATTTATCAAACTCTGGAGCTGTGATACATTGTTTCACTGTTCAGAGACACCTGCACAAATATGGTCTTCATGGAAGAGTCATCATAAGAAAATCTCTCCTGTGTCCTCACTATAAAATTCAGCATCAGTGTGCAAATGAACATCTAAACAAGCCTGATGCATTTTGGAAACAAGTCATGTGGACAGATGAGGTTAAAATAAAAGTCCTCCACAATGGTCAAAGGTACAGTGGGGAAAATAAGTATTTAGTGAGCCACCAATTGTGCAAGTTCTCCCACTTATAAAGATGAGGTCGGCCTGTAATTGACATAATAGGTGACATCAACTTTGAAAGACAAAATATGGAAAAAAAATCCTGAAAAATACACATTGATTTGAAAAGAAATGTTTTCTCAAATTTTGGTGGAAAATAAGTATTTGGTCACCTACAAGCAAGTTTTCTGGCTTTCACAGATCTGTAACTTCTTCTTTAAGAGGCTCCTCTGTCCTCCACTGATCACCTGTAGTACTGGCACCTGTTTGAACTTGTTATCAGTATAAAAGACACCTGTCCACAACCTCGAACAGTCACACTCCCAACTCCACTATGATGAAGACCAAAAGAGTTTTTTACCAGGCTATTTGCGCTCCCAGAGGTCTATGATCCAAAGCTTCTTATAATTTCATAAAGAGTTTTTTAATATTTCTTAAGAAAAGCACATACAACGCGTTTCGACAGTATAAAATGTCTTCCTCAGGTATATTGTGTACAATATACCTGAGGAAGACATTTTATACTGTCGAAACGCGTTGTATGTGCTTTTCTTAAGAAATATTAAAAAACTCTTTATGAAATTATAAGAAGCTTTAGATCATAGACCTCTGGGAGCGCAAATAGCCTGGTAAAAAACTCTTTTGGATCTATATTCCTATGGTAACTCGGTCTGAGCTACTTACTAGCTACCAGGGATTTGCAGCATACCGACTACTGAGGAAACCTACGCCTGGATACTTAATGGTCCCTAGTGACCGATACGCAAGTGAACAAGACCTAAAAAAGGTGAGTGCCATCCACATCCACCTACGATCTGATTATACATTTACATTTAGATCGGTGCGCTTTCTTCCTTTCCTTTTCTTCTACCAGAAACATGATGAAGACCAAAGAGCTGTGGAAGGACACCAGAAACAACATTGTAGCCCTGCACCAGGCTGGGAAGACTGAATCTGAATAGGTAAGCAGCTTGGTGTGAAGAAATCAACTATGGGAGCAATAATTAGAATATAGAAGACATACAAGACCATTGATAATCTTCCTCCATCTGAAGCTCCAGGCAAGATCTCACCCCCTGGGGTTACAATGATCTCAAGAACGGTAAGCAAAAATCCCAGAACCACACGGGGGGACCTAGTGAATGACCAGCAGAGAGTTGGGACCAACGTAACACAGGCTATCATCAGTAACACACTACACCACCAGGGACTCAGATACTGCAGTGCCAGACGTGTCCCCCTGCTTAAGCTAGTACACATCCGGACCCGTTTTAAGTTTCCTAGAGAGCATTTGGAAGATCCAGAAGAGTATTGGGAGAATGTCATATGGTTGGATGAAACCAAAGTAGAACTTTTGGTTGAAACACAACTTGTCGTATTTGGAGGAGAAAGAATGCTGAGTTGCATCCAGAGAACACCATACCTACTGTGAAGCATGGGGGTGGCAACATCATGCTTTGGGGCTGTTTGTCTGCCAAGGGATCAGGACGAATGATCCGTGTACATGAAATAATGAGTGGGGCCATGTATCATGAGAGTATCATTAGAGTGCAAAACTCCTTCCATCAGCAAATGCATTGAAAATAATGAAGATCAAATGTGGCTGGGTCTTTCAGCATGATAATGATCCCAAGCACACCACCAGGGCAATGGAGGAGTGGCTTCGTAAGATGAAGAAGTGGCTTCGTAAGAAGCATTTCAAGGTCCTGGAGTGGCCTAGGCAGTCTCCAGATCTAAACCCTATAGAAAACCTTTGGAGGGAGTTGAAAGTCCATGTTGCCCAGCGACAGCCCCAAAACATCAGTGCTGTAGAGGAGATCTGCATGGAGGAATGGGTCAACATACAGCAACAGTGTGTGCCGACCTTGTGAAGGCTTACAAAGAACGTTTCACCTCTGTCATTGCCAACAAAGGATATATAACAATGTATTGATATGAACTTTTGTTATTGACCAAATACTTGTTTTCCACCCAAAAGTGAAACAAAAATTCTTTCCAAATCAGACAATATGCTTTTCATGATTTGTTTTCTCATTTTAATAATAATACTATTTATTTATTTTAGCGCCAACATATTCCGCAGCGCTTTACAATGTAGGGTATGAAGTACAGAAAATACATAAGTAATTACAATAGAGAACAAATAAAGTACAATAATTGGATACAAAACAATAGGCATAGAATCAATGTGAAAAGAAAATACATAAATAAAGCAAGAAATGAAGGTGACCTGCTCAAAAGAGCTTACAATTACAAGGGGATAGGGGTTGCACAGGGTGCGGGCTTATTGCACTGGTGGTCCAGGCATCTTGGGGAAATGGGGTATAGGGCTAAGCTTACATGGATGTCATTATACAGTCTGTGTAGACCTTTTTGGTTTGGTGGAGTTTGTAGAAGAGTAATGTCCAGAGGATAGCCATTCCTGTTACATACAATGGACTTATTAGGGAGTATGATAGGCCGCCTTAAAAAGATGCGTTTTTAGGGATCGTCTGAAGCCATGCAAGTTGTGGATAGTCCTGATTTCTTTGGGTAAAGCATTCCAGAGGTTTGGTGCAGCTCTGGAAAAGTTTTGGAGCCGGGAGTGGGAGGATCGGATTAGTGCAGATGTTAGTCGAATTTTGTGTCTCATAGTTGATGTCACCTATGATGTCAATTACAGGCCTCTCTCATCTTTTTAAGTGGGAGAACTTGCACAATTGGTGGCTGACTAAATACTTTTTTTCCCCACTGTATATGTGGAAAAAAAGGCACAAAATTTCAAGAAAAGAACATCTCACCAACCATTAAGCATGGATGTAGATCAATCATGCTTTGGGGTTGTGTGGCAGCCAATGGCACAGGGAATATTTCACGGGTAGAGGGAAGAATGGCTTCAATTACATTTCAACAAATTTTTGATGCAAATATAACACCATCTGTAAAGAAGCTGAAGATGAAAAGAGGATGGCTTCTCCAAATGGGTATTGATTCTAAACAAACTTCAAAATCCACAATAGACCTCAAAAGGTGCAAGCTGAAGGTTTTACAATGGCCTCACAGACCCCTGATCTGAACATAATCACAATCATTAAAAATATGTGGCTAGACCTCAAAAAAGCAGAGCGTGCAAGACGCGCCAGGAATCTCACAGAAATTGAAGATGATCCAGGAATCTCACAGAGCTGGAAGACGAGCCAACAATCTCATAGAACTCGAAGATGAGCCAGGACTGTCATAGAACAGGAAGATGTGCCAGGAATCTCACAGAACTGGAATACGAACCAGCAATCTCATAGAACTGGAAGACGAGTCAGGAATCTCACAGTACTGGAAGACAAGCCAGGAATCTCACAGAACTGGAAGACAAGCCAGGAATCTCGCAGAAATGGAAGATGATCCAGGAATCTCACAGAACTGGAAGATGAGCCAGGAATCTCACAGAACTGGAAGATGAGCCAGGGATCTCACAGAACTGGAATACAAGCCAGGAATCTCACAGAACTGGAAGATGAGCCAGGAATCTCACAGAACTGGAATACAAGCCAGGAATCTCACAGAACTGGAAGATGAGCCAGGAATCTCACAGAACTGGAAGATGAGCCAGGAATCTCACAGAACTGGAATACAAGCCAGGAATCTCACAGAACTGGAAGATGAGCCAGGAATCTCACAGAACTGGAAGATGAGCCAGGAATCTTACAGAACTGGAAGACGAGCCAGGAATCTCACATAACTGGAAGACGAGCCAGGAATCTCACAGAACTGGAAGATGAGCCAGGAATCTCACAGAACTGGAAGATGAGCCAGGAATCTCACAGAACTGGAAGATGAGCCAGGAATCTCACAGAACTGGAAGACGAGCCAGGAATCTCACAGAACTGGAAGACGAGCCAGCAATCTCACAGAACTGGAAGACCTTTCCAACGAATGAAAAACCCTCAAACAAGAAGTGAAACATTCTTGGCTGCTACCAAAAACATTTACAAGTTGTTGTGATACTTGTAAAAGGAGGTATTACTAGGTACTAATCATGCAGGGTGTCCAAACTTTTGCATCGGTCCATTTAACTTTTTTGTTAATTTTAAAATGTAAAAGATGTAAATAAATTGTTTTACACCTAAAATACAAAGGACATGTGTCATATATAACGTTATGCCTTTTAGAGTTCATTTAATTTTCAACCTTGCTTAATGGGAACCAACCACCAGGATTTTAACATATAAAGTAAAGGCAGTGCCATACAGACGCCAGGATGCTGAATGCAGTCATAGCTTTAGTTAATAGATTGGATGCTTGATTGCAGTAGAAAGTTTTATCAAAGGTCCAGAAATGAGAGTAGCAGTTGATTGACGTCTATGTGGTTCGAGTCTTCTGTTATTATTCCCCCTTCTGCGACCTCCTGGCTAGCCTCCTTTTCTTTAAATCACACTCCACACCACCATTGTCGCTGTTGGCGGCATGCGCGCATTGCTATTGTGATATTGCTTTCATTAAAATGCTGCCAGAGTCAGCGCATGCGGGTATCGCGATCTCCGCACAATATTTATTGAAGACACCAAGGAGACAAATATGAGCAGCATCAGCGCATGCGCGGATTGATTTTTTGTTCATCTGTGCATGCGCCCCTGCCAATCACACAGTCATAACAAACAGCCATGTGGGGGATAGAGCGAGCATGTGGAAGAAGGGGCTCTGCTCAGATAATCTTAAAGTAGAAATTTTTAGGGTTAAATAAAAAACATTATCTGTGGCGGGAAACTAACCCTCCACATCACCCTGAAAACACCATACCCTCCGTAACACGTGGAGGCAGCATCCTGCTGTGGGGAGACTTTTCTTCAGCAGAGGCAGGGAAGCTGGTCAAAGGTGATGGGAAGATGGATGAAGCTAAATACAGGGCACATCCTGGAGGAAACCCTGTTAGAGGCTGCAGAAGAACCTGAGATTGGTTCTAGGTTCACCTTCCAGCAGGACAATAACCCTAAACATCATGCAGATCTACAATGGAGGGTTTAGATCAGAACATGTTCTTGAGTGAACGGGTCCAGGTCCAAATCCACTGAGAATCTGTGACATCACAAATCTGAGAGCAAAGAAGAATGGGAAAATGTCAGCTCTATATGAGCAAAGGTGGAGAGACAGAGCCAAGGTGACTTGCAGCAGTATCTGCAGCTAAAGGTGATCGTGAAAAAAGTGCTGACTCTGGGGGTTGAATACAAATGCACGTCACAATTTTCACATTTATATTTTTGCTTTACACTTCACAATATTTGTTCTTAGTATTGGAATCACATAAAATCCCAAGTTTGTGGGTGTAACGTGAAAAAATATGGAAATGTGTTTTATTGCGAATAAGTGTGTATGAATAGATAGAGAAGTTCAAGGAAAGTCACCCAAGAGAATCAGCCGGACGCCTCCACGAGCGATGACGACAACCTCCCTGTAGTCCTGATATTCCTCCATCAAATTATCACAGTTTGGTCTCCTGAAAGAAGTCCTCTGAGGACGGAGTTCACGTCTGATGAGGAGGTGACGACAGCGTTCATCGCTCGCAGCTCAGACGAAAATATTTTTTAATGAAGGAATACGAAGGCTTGTTGACTGATGGTAAAAGGGAGTCAGATTGTGCCGAAAAATGACGCATTTTGTCTTTTCGGAAAGTTGAAAATAAATTCTACAAAAGTGCAGATCATTTTTGACTCTCCCTCGTGTGTGTGTTTAAAATCATCATAAAAGTGATTTTAATTTCAGTAATTCAATACATAAAGTGACACCCATCTATTATATAGAGGCATTACACACAGAGGGATCTATTTCATGTGTTTACTTCTGTAAATGTTGATGATTATGGAAACCCAAAGGTCTCAGAAAATTAAAGGAGGGAGGATGAAGGGTTAAACACCAGCCTGCCGTATTCCACCAGACATCAAGTGGTGAATATAATATTGATTTATTACTTAATGTGTTTCAGGGCTCCCTTTACCCCTTCCTCAGGACAGATCAATATCATACTGCCATGTTTCTGGGAGCCCTGAAATGTCTGACTAATAAATCAATATTATATTCACCTATTGATGTCTGGTGGAATATGGCAGCGCGGTGTTTAACTCTTCATCCTCCCTACTTTAATTTTCTGAGATAATGACCTTTGGGTTTTCATTAATCATCAACATTAACAGAAATAAACACATGAAATAGATCCCTCTGTGTGCAATGACTCTATATAATAGATGTGTTTCAATTCATGTATTACATTACTAGAATAAATTAATTTTTTGGTCATATTTTAATTCATTGAGATGCACCTATATATCTATATCATCTATCTATCTATCTATCTAATAATATATATAATATATATATATATATATATATATATATATATATATAATATGTTACATATATACCCATATATATTTTTTTTATTTATTTTATATTTTATTAATATACTTTTTTCCCATTCACATTAAGTCATGCTAAGGGAGGAGATTGTATAATTATATCGTATAATTGGTCATTTCAATAGCTCAGTATTGCCGTCCACCATTGCCTTAGTCTAGCTCCTCCCCCTTGTACATCACCCTCTTCACCTTACAAGTGTCTATTCCGAAAAACAGGTTCTCTGTGTGACTACAGATGACTAATAATATTGTTACTTACACGTCTGCGTAACACACAACAAGGATCGGAAATCAACCATTAATTAAGCCCTGAAGGTTTGCACTCATGTTTATACATCAGCAGAGAATGGTACATATACTTATGAAATATATTGATTTCGGCTCCAAGTTTAATTAAAGTCAAACTTTTCTTGAAAAAAATTAAAATCCAAATCCACAAAGTACAATAAAATCCAAACTAGCTATGACAGTCAGTCCATAGAGGTATCTGAAAAGCTACCTCTGGTGGTGGTCACTGATTGTTATTTTTAAGCACCAGGGGATCAGTTTGGATTTTATTGTACTTTGTGGATTTGGAAGCTGGAAACATTTAATATTATCGGATCTTTCACACTGGATACAGAAGAGCTTGTCAGTGTTCCACACATAATAATAATAGTAATAATTTTATTTATTGGTGCCAACATATTCTCCAGCACTTTACAATTCACAGGAGACATAGCAGACAATGAGACAATATAGAGTAACATAATTCACCAGATACCAAGAGAGTGAGGGCCTGATCACAAGAGCTTACAATCTATGAAGAAATATATGGTCCAGCCATCAATATAATAAATAGGGGATTCACGTAACGCTGCATGAACCCATTCACCAGCCAGGATCTGTACAAGTGCCGATAAAGTGCTATATAATGCATGGGGGTGTAGACAGATGATACAAGAGGCCAGATTTGGAAAAGGGACAGAATGGGAAAAGTTAAATAAGGGAGGTGATAGGGCAATCTACAGAGATGCATTTTTAGGGTTGGCTTAAAACTGTGGGTATTGAATCAATCAAATTTTTTTAGTACTTAGAGAATGTCTTGAGACAGATGGCGTTCGATGTAGATGATGTCATCTTAGGTACTTTACGGCTAATTTCTAGGGGTACAGTAATTACGGTGCAGTGAATCATGAGAATTATTCATTGTAAGGAAAAGATAGATTGTCTCCATGATTTCACTGCAACGAAAGTACTAGCCACCTGAATGTACCGCGTGTAAAGTACCTTAGGGCTTTAGTGGAACAGAGGCACGTGTAGAGTGATGGACAGAGATGAAGGAGATGTAGAATGGTGCCCAGGACCTCTTTTCACCCTCCGCCTAACGTCTCTCTCCTCGCTTCACTTGTCTTGGGACAAGCTCCTCCCAGCTCCAGTCCCCAGGACGTTTCTCTGACTGACTAAAGTTATTCCTCTCATTCCCTCTACTTCTGGGTGTCCTACCCTGCTCTACTTCCTCCACCCAACCCCTCTACCTAGTTCCCCCTCCAGCCTGAGATGGGCCCTCCCTAAATAGGGTCCGCCCAAATCCTCTGGCCTGGAGTGGTGTGGATGTGGGTGTGTGGGTACTGTGTAGTGTCCCCTCCTTACCTGAGAGTGGGGTACCACACCTCTGCCTGAAGTGCAGTTATTTTGGCTAAAGGTTGTGCAACCAAGTATTAGGCTGAGGGTGCCAATACTTTTGTCCGGCCCATTTTTGGAGTTTTGTGTGAAATGATCAATGTTTTGCTTTTTGCTTCATTCTCTCTTGAAGACAAATTAAATGAAGATAATAATACAAAGAATTTGTGATTGCAATCATTTTCAGGAAGAAACTGAGTATTATCTGACAGAATTGCAGGGGTGTCAATACTTTTGGCCAACACTGTATATCATTACAGTTTCAGTAAAGTGTGAGGAGGGGAATCGGATTGTAAATGGCAAGAATATAATTAATAATCTGAGAGGTGGCGGATCACTGGAGTGGAGCAAACGTTCGAGAGGTTTAGAGATTAATGGGAGATTAGATGGCCAGTTGCAATCTGCTGGGATAGTTTATGTAATATACTGTGATCTGGCTTCTATCACTTATTGCTATACTTTTACCCCTACTTTGTTTCAATGGATGTGAACCAAAAATAAAGCCGTTTTTCTCCTTGTTTTAATGAAAAAAAAAAGGAAGGAAAACAACAAACTTCAAACCGTTTTCTGTAAACAGCGACAGGACGATGTGTGACTACGAGCGTGAGACGTCCGGTCTGATCCCGCACTCACGTGTCACTCCCTGTACAGTAATCAGACCATACAGCGCTCGCTGCTGTCACTATTACAATACATAGGTGTGTGGGAGCTGTATACACAACACAGAGCAGATATTTCATAAAGAAGCTTCACTTTTATTTTAGACATGTGGTCGGATGTCAGAAAGTGTTCATGTTTGACCAGTATATGAATTACTTATCTCCCCTCCTGTATATTAAGGCTTAGTTCACATGTTGCGTTTTTGCTGGTCTCGAAACCTGCTCTCTTGGCACTAAAAAAGCTGCGTTTTTGCTGCTTTTATTTTTTGCTGTGTTATCCTTGCATTCTGTGTTTTTCCTGTATTTTTGCAGCTTTTCTTGATGTGTTATCCTTGCATTTTTGCTGTGTTCGGCTGCCTTCACATTTGCGTATTGGCATCAGGATGGGAAACGCAGTCCATACTGATGTGAACCAGCGGAGAATCTGCCATGCGCTCACATTAGTATGCAGCCCGGCCAGCCAATCAGCTGTCTCAAAGGCGGCTGGGAGGAGGAGATCAGCGGCAGAGATCTCCTCCTCCCGACACAGCTGATCTCCCGCCGGTGTCAGCGCGGGAGATTTGAAGACACAGCTGATCTGACAGGTGTTTAAATCTCCTGCAGTGAGTTCCACGTAGATTTAAACAGCTGTCAGATCAGCTGTTTCTTCAAATCTCCGGCGCTGACACCGGCGGGAGAGCAGCGGCGGCTGTAGCTGATTCCCGGTGGCCGCTGCTGATCACAGGCGGCCACCGGGAGAGATTACAATGAGATCCGCAGCGTTCTCCTATGCTGCATGCGGAGGTACACTGCAGATGCATTGACTTCAATGCATGGTTTGTGCGCTTGCAGATAAAACAAGCGCCCGCAACTACACAAAAAATGCAACATGATGCGTTCTGATTGCGGGAGGAGGATGCACAAATTGTGTACATTCGAACGCAAACACAACCGAACGCAGCCAAACGCAGGCACATGTGTTCCCATGTTAAACATAGGAATTCAGTGTGCAAGCGTTTGGCTGCATTCGGTACGCTGCGCTTGCAAACGCAAATGTGAAGGCAGCCTTATTCCTGCATTTTTGCTGCTTTTTTGCTGTGTTATCCTTGCATTTTTGCTGTTAGTCCTACATTTTTGCTGCTTTTTTTGCTGTGTCATTCCTGCATTTTTGCTGCTTTTTTGCTGTGATATTCCTGCATTTTTGCTGCTTTTTTGCTGTGTTATTCCTGCATTTTTGCTGCTTCTTTGCTGTGTTATCCTTGCATTTTTGCTGTGTTATTCCTGCATTTTTGCTGCTTTTTTTGCTGTGTTATTCCTGCATTTTTGCTGCTTTTTTGCTGTGATGTTCCTGCATTTTTAGCTGTGTTATCCTTGCATTTTTGCTGTGTTATTCGTGCATTTTTGCTGCTTTTTTTGCTGTGTTATTCCTGCATTTTTGCTGTGTTATTCGTGCATTTTTGCTGTGTTATTCCTGCTTTTTTGCTGTGTTATTCCTGCATTTTTGCTGCTTTTTTGCTGTGTTATTCCTGCATTTTTGCTGTGTTATTCGTGCATTTTTGCTGCTTTTTTTGCTGTTATTCCTGCATTTTTGCTGCTTTTTTTGCTGTGTTATTCCTGCATTTTTGCTGCTTTTTTGCTGTGATGTTCCTGCATTTTTGCTGTGTTATCCTTGCATTTTTGCTGTGTTATTTGTGCATTTTTGCTGCTTTTTTTGCTGTGTTATTCCTGCATTTTTGCTGTGTTATTCGCATTTGCTGTGACTCATTTTTGCTGTGTTATTCGTTGCTTTTTTGACTGCTTTTTTGCTGTTTATTCCTTGCGTTTTTGCTGACCTTTTTTTGTGCTGTGTTATTCCTGCATTTTTGCTGCTTTTTTGCTGTGTTATCCTTGCATTTTTGCTGTGTTATTCCTGCATTTTTGCTGCTTTTTTTGCTGTGTTATTGTGGCGCCCCTGCGATCAGGGGGCCACAAAGGGAACAGCAGCCAGGAAGGTAGGAAGACAGTTGCACCCCAACACCCTCACAGATAGCCCACACAACCACTAGAGAGCAGCAGCACCCAACCCGGAGCCTGGAACTCTAGGCAGGCAAGGGGTGGTGGCTTTAGAGGCAGTGGGTGGGCCAACAAGCAGGTCAGGTGACAGAGGGTAGATATAGAGCAGGGGGAGGAGGAAGGAGTCAGTAGGCCGGTGTAGGCTGAGCAGCAAAGACAGAAGCACATGTCCTGGAAGAGTGGGGTGGAAGGAGCGCAGAATCTGGAGAGCCAGTATGAGCCACAGAGAGAAAGCCCATCTGGAGCCAGCACCCCAGGAGTGTGAGGGACGAGAGGACCAGTAGCACTGGGTCTTGGAAACACGGCTGAGACGCCAGACTGCAGGCGGAGTAGCCCTCCTATTGAACCCAAAGACACGGTTAGAAGGAGCCTGGTAGAGCCTCACCCAGGAGGACTATTGGAGGCTAGGCTAGCAGCAGAGTGTCGGCTCTGAAGGGGACCGTTGATCTACCTGGTATCCCCAGACAACCGACGAGGGACTCTAGCTACAAGTTAGGGTTCCCACCCCAAAGGACAGGCAGCTCAGTGGCAACCCGGAGGACCCACAGAGGTCCGAGCCACCGCCATACTGTCCGGAGTCACACACAACAAGTGAGAAAGAGAGAGTCAAAAGCCTGGAAAGGACAGAGAACGAGTGAGGGGTCGTAGAGAGGAACAACCTGGCTGCAGGGAGTAAAGGAACCCGGAGGAGAGAGTTATGCCCGTGTAAAGACTGTAAGCTGTGACTGTGAACTGTAACTGAGAGGTTAAGAAGTAAACACGGTGAACCCTGACTCTGACTCCCTCACATGATTTTGTCTGCACATGATTCCCTCCAAACAGGTCTGCAGGAGAATACAACCTGAGGAGCCACACAGCTCTGAACGCTGAAAGAGGATTTCTGCAGCATCAGGACAGTAAGTGCATTGCACCCAGCACAAGCCTACACACTACACACTGCACCATAGACTTTATCATCACTGCCCCGGGGAACCAAGTTCTACCCACGGAGAACTATTCCATCCTAGCTGCCATCACATCATCCCCGGAGGTTCTGCAGCAGCGGTGGTCCCCAATATTGACCACAAGCCGTGCGTGGTGTCACGACTGACATTATCCCCTGTAAATATTCCCCTTTACACTGCCAGGCCTGGGACACGGTCTGGACCAGGACCACCCGTGACATCCCCAGTAGCAGACCCAGTCCGGTAACGAGTGCCCCGTCCCAGTGAGCTCAACATTATTCCTACATTTTTGCTGCTTTTTTGCTGTGTTATTCCTGCATTTTTTGCTGCTTTGTTGTTGACTTTTTTCCTGTGTTTTTGGTGTCATTTGTCCACAGCACGTTTTAAATAAAATTAGATTAATTCACCACAAAATCAGCCAAATAGTAGCTGTTGGGTTTTTACACTTTCTTATTGCTTTCTGTGGTGAAAAAATGCTGCAAAAAAATCGCTGATTGAAATGACGCTGCGTCTTTCCAAATTGCAGATGTTTTCATTTCATGCACGAAAAGAAATATCACTTGTGTGCAGGAGAATCTGGAATCTCAGAGCTTTTGCTGGTACTTTAAAATGCAGCTTCTTTTATTTTTCATAAAACTCATGAAAAACAGCAAAAACGCAATGTGTGAACACAACCGTACACAGAAAACAGGGAAACTTCTACAATAAATCCCAGCAACTTCCATGTAGGAGCAATAACGGCCGCTGTTCCAGTAGAAACCTAAAGAATGGTAAATATTCAAAGATGATATAGATTTTCAATAAAATAGCAACTTTGCAAAACCAAAAACTTAAAAGGGAACTCCAGGGAGATACAACATTTTTTGTCCCGCCCCTGAGCTCCTACATAATGAAGCAGAGTTGGGTTCTGCAGTTCTAGTTGCTATAGATCCCTTATAAATCAATAAAATCATATCTGCTCCTCAGCTCTCACCCCTCCCTCAGTGGACAGAGAAATTCAGCCTCAGGCAGCAGCAGTAACAGGAGCTGTGTCAGGGGTGTTGACCATGTTTCGATAGATTCTCTATCCACCTGAGGAAGATAGAGAATCAATCGAAACATGTTGTGGAGTAGGAGGGGAGTCTGAATAAAGGTCTGTTGAAAAACCATCCCAGTGCCTGCTGCCTTTGTGCCTGAGCGCCTCCAATTAGATCACTTAGGGTGCCTTCACATTTGCGTATGGGAAGGCAGTGTATTGCTGCGTTCCCATACGCAGTCAAACGCATGCGCACTGCGTTCCTATGTTTAACATAGGAACGCATGGTGCCTGCGTTTGCTGCGTTCGGGTGTGGATGCGGATGATATCTGCTCCTTCCGGTGTCCAGCGTCCGCACCCGGGACACAGCATGTTGGTTTTTTTTGTGCGCTTGGGGACCTTGGACAATCAGCAAGCGTCCCCAAGCGCACAAAACATGTATTGTCTTCAATGGGTCCGCAGTGTTCAGCGCTTGACAGCGCAGGAGAACGCTGCGGACCCATTGAAAAATCTCCCGGTGGCCGCCGGTGATGTCACAGGAGCTCACTGACGGCCACCGGGAGATCAGCTGAGCCACTGCTGTCCTCCGCCTCCCCACCGCCTGTAATGTGCTAGCGATGTCGGCGGGGAGAAACAGCTGATGTGACAGCTGTTTGAATCTTCCCGCGCCGACATCTCCTCTCAGTGTCGGCGCGGGAAGATTCAAACAGCTGTCAAATCAGCTGTTCTCCCCGCCGACACGTCCCGGTACTTACCGGCGGCGGGGAGGAGGAGATCTCCGGCGATGAACTCCTGCTCCGGCCCGCCCCCGGACACCGCCGATTGGCTGCCGGGCTCCCTAGTGATGTGTCCGCAGGTGGACATTATCCGCTGCGGACACATCATTTACACCCTGCTTTTGACAGCGTTTGTGTCTGCATGCCATCAGCATGCAGACACAAACGCTAATGTGAAGCCAGCCTTACAGTTTGTTTAACTTCTATGAGGGTGGGAGGCAGTTCACATCAAAACAGCAGCTCTGGGAGGCTTTTCTGACATCATCCAAAGAAATACAAGCAGAAACTCTCCAGAAACTCACAAGTTCAATGGATGCTAGAATTGTGAAGGTGATATCAAAGTAGGGTTCCTATGTTACCATGTAACTTGGCCTGTTAGGATGTTTTGGAGTTAAATAGCTTTTTATTTCAGTGAATGTGACCTCCTAATGCTGCAAATTCAACAAAGGGCCACGTCACACACACAGATATCTCTACACAGCCACAAAATGGAACAATGTGTCCATGATTTCACTGCAACCAGAGAACTGCGAACAATATCTGCACAGATATCTGTGTGTGTGACGTGGGCCAAAGGAGCATTTTCAGTTCTGTCAAACAGATCAAATGTTTAGAAACTCTCCTGTGCCTAATAATTTGGAACAGGGCATTTAGAGTTTGTTTAATTTTGAAGATTATACTGTTATCATTGGGAGGTTTCTTCAATAAAATTCGATGTATACTATAACAGTTGATGACTTTTATTACACTGACTGTCATCTGCACCAACCATATAGGAAAATCAGAGAAAAAGAACATTTGCATAATAATTTGGAACACAGTGTATGGGTTGGGGCTGGCCATCCACATACCCCTCCTCCTCCAGGGTTGTGGTCAGGGCTGATATCATGTGACTTCTGGCTGGTCACCGGATGTGATGTCAGCCCAGGTCCTAGGGGCTGAGAATCGGCTGCTGGAGCACATAGGAAGACCCCAGGTTTGGAGCTGGGGACTGTATCCGAACCTGGGTGGGTGTAACCGTGTGTGAGGTAAACAGGCTGTATACCGTACGGTATGTTCATGTAAATCTGAAGTAAGGCTCATGTTTATGTTCTGGAGTGTGGTGTATGAAGCATAATAAACCCACTGTAGACTGTTGTGATCCTACTCCGGTGCTGTGTATTGTCTCGTGCTGCCAAGCGAGTGAACCCCTACCAGATCCAGCGAGTGTACCCCTACCAGATCCAGCAAGCGCAGCCTCACAAGGTGCTGAGAAAAGAAATCCTCCAAATGGATGTGCGGAAAGTGGGCGACACGGTGCCATCAAGAGAAAACGTGTGTTCAAAGCAAGAAAGCTGTAAGGTCAGAAGCATGGGAGTGCTGCAAAGGGGAAAAGGAAGAAGACGTCTTATATCCATTAACTCAGAGAGAACAAACCATTGGGGAAACCTGTGCAGCTGCACACACTAAAGCTGGTGGCATCGCGCGTTACGAAAAGCTATGGTATGGCAAAGGGTCTCTATAATGTTGCACAGGGATGGTGCCTGTGTCTGCCAATGCATAAAGTGATGTATTTTTATGGAGAAGAAGCACTTCAAAAAGGTTATGTGTTGCATCCATGTGTATATGTGCCACCTCCATGTGTAGATGTGCTGCATCCATATGTAGCGATGCCGCGTGCGTTGATGTGCCACGCCTGTGCGTTGATGTGCCGCATCCGTGCATTGATGTGCCGCGTTCGTGGGTTGATGTGCCGCGTTCGTGGGTTGATGTGCTGCGTCCGTGCGTTGATGTGCCGCGTCCGTGCGTTGATGTGCCGCGCCTGTGCGTTGACGTGCCGCGCCTGTGCGTTGACGTGCCGCGCCTGTGCGTTGATGTGCCGCGCCTGTGCGTTGACGTGCCGCGTTCTTGCGTTGATGTGCCGCGTCCGTGCGTGGTTGTGCCGCGTCCGTGTGTGGATGAATCTCGTTCATACATGGCTGTGCCACGTCCGTCCGTAGATGAGCCTTGTGCATGTATGGATGTGCCTCATCCATTCGTAGATGAGCTGCATCCATGTGTATTTGTGCTGTGTCTGTGTGTGGATGTGCCACATACGTGTGTGGATGAGCCTTGTCCATGCATCGATGTGCCACGTCTGTGTGTGTAATACTTTGTAAGGATTTACTCAAGAATCTTATTAGCAGTGGGAGCAAAGACACACTGAGACCAAGTTTAAAGGTGAACAAGTCTGTATTCAACACACGTGGCAGATAACAAACATGATGTGCAGCAAGTCAGCAAGTTCATCAACACATGCAGCAAACTGATTAGTCTCTAGAAATATTTCTTGCATGATGATAACAATAATGAAGTCTCTAGAAATTGTACACACAGGGAGAAGAGAAATAAAAATACAGTCTATGAGCACAATACACCCCGGAAGGCCTTGGCAGCTTTAAGAATGTCCAGAATGCTGCTACTGCACAATAAACAATATTAGGAGCTGAAAGAACTAGCAGAGCCCACCGGGCTTACGTGACCCGGAGTTGGCAGAACAGTGGCAGAATCAGGACCACACAGCTCAGGCAGCTTCTAGCAGGAGCCATACTGCATATTAAGCTATATTGTTCCATGTCCAAGGTGCCGTACTAGATATTTGGCACTGACATTCCACATCCAAGGTGTCGTACTGCATACTCAGCTCTGCAGTACCAGTGCTGTCCAGTTTATTAATCTCCACCATTGATTGCTCTGCGAGCTCCTCCAGTCCATACACATCATCCAGACTTGCCTCTTACAGAGTACACTCCCCAGCTGAGCCTTACCGTGCATCCAGTGAGAGCTGTATACATTTATACATAGTGAGCTCCCCCTAGTGGTGAGTGCAGCGGACATAACTCTATCATTTAACTCTCTGGGTGCTGATACATATTGTATCATTTCTGTGCTGGGACGTTTGTATTAATAATCCTTTCCTGCGGAGTGTCCCGATGTACAACGTGTCTTCTGTGTTGTTTGTCAGGTTTGCCTCGGCTGTATGATATGGACACTTCCGCCCTCCTTGATATCCACGCCGCCAGCCAAAACACCATTAATAATCATCACAAGTTTCCATACAGCAGCGTGCGCTATGTGGCAGAGTAAAGCAGATCATTCCGGACTTCATGGTAAAGAATTCCAGAATCCTGCTCTCACACCCCAGAGTTATAGGGAATTTTCCATAGGAACCTTCTGCGTACATTTATTACGAACATGCAACCCTGAGAATGTACTGCGCACATTCCTCTTCTGGAGATCAGCGCTCACAGTATGGTATCTGACTTGAGAGACCGTCTAAAAAGGGACATATCAAAGTTCTCTGTATCGTTACTGCATTATTTAATGTTTTTATTTAGTGAAGAGTCTCCAGAGGCATCTGGCAGCTTATCTCCCTTTGGTCAGAGCACAGGCAACATATTAGGAATATACATACCTTAGTTTCCACCAATAGTAGCAATATTTCATTTCACTAGAGCAGAGGGAACATAAAAATGTCTGTGCTGTTCCTGCACTTTTTAATGTTTTTTTTAAATGAAGTCTCTACAGAGGCATCTGGCAGCTGCTTAACGCCATTTGTTCAGAGCAAAGGCAACAAAAGTGGTAACACACACCTTAGTTTCCACCAATAATGAGAATATTTCCCTTTACTAGAGCAGAGGGAACATGTAAGAGTTCTGTGCGTTGTTGCTGCACGTTTTGACGATTTCTTTACTGAAGAGTATCCAGAGGCATCTGGCAGCTGCTTACTTACTTACTTCCCTTTGTTCAGAGCACAGGCAACAAAGTGGCAAAATACACAACTTAGTTTCCCACAATTATGGGAATATTTATTTTTACTAGCGTACATGGAGCATATAAAAGTTCTCTGTGTTGTTGCTGCACTTTTTTATGTTTTTATGTAGTGAAGCGCCTCCAGAGGCATCTGGCAGCTGATTTTCTCTCTTTGGTCAGAGCACAGGCAACAAAGTTGCAATATACAAACTTTGTTTCCACCAATAATTAGAATACTGTATTTCCTTTCACTAAAGCAAAGGGAATATACAAGCTCAATGTGTTGGTTGTTTCTGTACTTTTTTGATGTTTTCACTTACTGTAGAGTCTCCAGCGGCATCTGGCAGCTGCTTATCTCCCTTCGATCATAGCACAAGCAACAAAGTGGCAATGAACACACCCTAGCTTCCACCAGATTTTAAAGTTCATGTTCTAATTTCCACTTTAATCAGAGATTCCTCTTGGAACAGGGAGGGGTGGGAACTTTCTCCCCTGTATGACAACAGCCAATCACAAGCAAGGTAAAAAAAAAAAACTTCCCCAGAAAAAGTCAGAACTGGTTTTCTCTGTGTAATCTGGAGGACTGATGTGTTTATCCTCATCACACATAGATCTCATCCCTGGCACCAAGTACAGGAGCAGAGCTGTGCGTCACAACATACACCACCCCCAAATATATAGGTCTGTGTTATGCGAGCATGATACAATGATATCATAGTGTGGCACAAAATAACATTGTAGGCATTGTTTAGCAGAGTTATTTGGACCCTGTATGGCAAAAGTAAGTATGATATATATGGCAGTGGTATGTGGGCACTAATTGGCGGGGTTATTTGGATGTCTGTATTATTTGGGCACTGCATTGTGTAGGCATTGTATGGCAGTATTATTTGGGCACTGCATTGTGTAGGCATTATATGGCAGTATTATTTGGGCACTGCATTGTGTAGGCATTGTATGGCAGTATTATTTGGGCACTGTATTGTGTAGGCATTGTATGGCAGTATTATTTGGGCACTGTATTGTGTAGGCATTGTATGGCAGTATTATTTGGGCACTGTATTGTGTTGGCATTGTATGGCAGTATTATTTGGGCACTGTATTGTTTAGGCATTGTATGGCGGTATTATTTGGGCACTGCATTGTGTAGACTTTGTATGGCGGTGTTATTTGGGCACTGCATTGTGTTGGCATTGTATGGCAGTATTATTTGGGCACTGCATTGTGTAGACTTTGTATGGCGGTGTTATTTGGGCACTGCATTGTGTAGGCATTGTATGGCAGTATTATTTGGGCACTGTACTGTGTAGGCATTGTATGGCAGTGTTATTTGGGCACTGCATTGTGTAGGCATTGTATGGCAGTATTATTTGGGCACTGTTTTGTGTAGGCATTGTATGACAGTATTATTTGGGCACTGCATTGTGTAGGCATTGTATGGCAGTATTATTTGGGCACTGCATTGTGTAGGCATTGTATGGCAGTATTATTTGGGCACTGCATTGTGTAGGCATTGTATGGCAGTGTTATTTGGGCACTGCATTGTGTGGGCATTGTATGACAGTATTATTTGGGCACTGTATTGTGTAGGCATTGTATGGCAGTATTATTTGGGCACTGCATTGTGTAGGCATTGTATGGCAGTATTATTTGGGCACTGCATTGTGTAGGCATTGTATGGCAGTGTTATTTGGGCGCTGCATTGTGTGGGCATTGTATGGCAGTGTTATTTGGGCACTGCATTGTGTGGGCATTGTATGGCAGTATTATTTGGGCACTGCATTGTGTAGGCATTGTATGGCAGTATTATTTGGGCACTGCATTGTGTAGGCATTGTATGGCAGTATTATTTGGGCACTGCATTGTGTAGGCATTGTATGGCAGTATTTGGGCACTGCATTGTGTAGGCATTGTATGGCAGTATTATTTGGGCACTGGTTTGTGTAGGCATTATATGGCAGTGTTATTTGGGCACTGCATTGTGTAGGCATTGTATGGCAGTATTATTTGGGCACTGCATTGTGTAGGCATTGTATGGCAGTATTTGGGCACTGCATTGTGTTGGCATTGTATGGCAGTATTATTTGGGCACTGCATTGTGTTGGCATTGTATGGCAGTATTATTTGGGCGCTGCATTGTGTTGGCATTGTATGGCAGTATTATTTGGGCGCTGCATTGTGTAGGCATTGTATGGCAGTATTATTTGGGCACTGCATTGTGTAGGCATTGTATGGCAGTATTTGGGCACTGCATTGTGTAGGCATTGTATGGCAGTATTATTTGGGCACTGCATTGTGTAGGCATTGTATGGCAGTGTTATTTGGGCACTGCATTGTGTAGGCATTGTATGGCAGTATTATTTGGGCACTGCATTGTGTAGGCATTGTATGGCAGTATTATTTGGGCACTGCATTGTGTAGGCATTGTATGGCAGTGTTATTTGGGCACTGTACTGTGTAGGCATTGTATGGCAGTGTTATTTGGGCACTGCATTGTTTAGGCATTGTATGGCAGTATTATTTGGGCACTGCATTGTGTAGGCATTGTATGGCAGTATTATTTGGCCACTGTATCACGTGGGCATTGTATGGCAGTATTATTTGGCACTGCATTGTGTGGGCATTGTATGGCAGTATTATTTGGGCACTGCATTGTGTAGGCATTGTATGGCAGTATTATTTGCCACTGTATCACGTGGGCATTGTATGGCAGTATTATTTGGGCACTGCATTGTGTGGGCATTGTATGGCAGTATTATTTGGGCACTGCATTGTGTAGGCATTGTATGGCAGTGTTATTTGGACACTGCATTGTGTAGGCATTGTATGGCAGTATTATTTGGCACTGTATTGTGTAGGCATTGTATGGCAGTATTATTTGGGCACTGTATTGTGTAGGCATTGTATGGCAGTATTATTTGGGCACTGCATTGTGTAGGCATTGTATGGCAGTATTATTTGGGCACTGCATTGTGTAGGCATTATATGGCAGTATTATTTGGGCACTGTTTTGTGTATGCATTGTATGGCAGTATTATTTGGGCACTGCATTGTGTAGGCATTGTATGGCAGTATTATTTGGGCACTGCATTGTGTAGGCATTGTATGGCAGTATTATTTGGGCACTGCATTGTGTAGGCATTGTATGGCAGTATTATTTGGGCACTGCATTGTGTAGGCATTGTATGGCAGTATTATTTGGGCACTGCATTGTGTAGGCATTGTATGGCAGTATTATTTGGGCACTGCATTGTGTAGGCATTGTATGGCAGTATTATTTGGGCACTGCATTGTGTAGGCATTGTATGGCAGTATTATTTGGGCACTGTTTTGTGTAGGCATTGTATGGCAGTATTATTTGGGCACTGCATTGTTTAGGCATTGTATGGCAGTATTATTTGGGCACTGCATTGTGTAGGCATTGTATGGCAGTATTATTTGGGCACTGTTTTGTGTAGGCATTGTATGGCAGTATTATTTGGGCACTGCATTGTTTAGGCATTGTATGGCAGTATTATTTGGCCACTGCATTGTGTAGGCATTGTATGGCAGTATTATTTGGGCACTGCATTGTGTAGGCATTGTATGGCGGTGTTATTTGGGCACTGTATTGTGTAGGCATTGTATGGCAGTATTATTTGGGCACTGTATCACGTGGGCATTGTATGGCAGTATTATTTGGGCACTGTATCGTGTGGGCATTGTATGGCGGTGTTATTTGGCAATTAATTAGGTCTATTGTATAGGCCTTTTATGGAGATACTATTTAGCATTGCACGGCAGGTATAAAATGAATATTTGTCTGATTGTTATATGTTCTGCACATTTTGTAGATATTAGTTTTGTCTAACAATGGTCAGTGGGTCCCTACTTGCTGCCCAGGGCCCTATGACTTATGAAACCAGCCCCGCCACCTGCAGGTCGAGCGTCCGCGGGTAAAGTTGTCCCTCTTCAATAAAAAAGCTCTGGCTGCTGTGATGAGCGCTCTGCGGAGTGGTGAGCCGTCCTGGATGGCGGAGTGTGCAGAGGATGGCGGTGTCATCTCTGCCGGGACAATGGAGGATATGTTTGTGTGAACGGATCCGGTGTGGCTTCACATCCAGATAAATGTTCCTCTCTGTTTGGAAAAAACGACAATGAGTTATGAAAACATTTATCCGAGGGTGATGCATGGGGCGATGTGCGGCGGGAGGAATCCGCAGGGAATATTTACAGAGAAGCTGCGGGTCAGGACATAAAGGTCTGCAAGCAACTCCACAACCCTGGAGAGAAAGCGCTGATGCCGGCAGGTCTAGACGCCCTATGGAATCCACCATGGAGCGCGCCCCCTATGGAACAGACTATGGAGTGCGCCCCCTATGAAACCCACCATGGAGTGCGCCCCCAGTCCACCTGGACAGCCTATCCCACCATGGAGGCGCCCCCTATGAAACCCACCATGGAGTGCGCCCCCTATGGAAACCCCATGGAGCGCGCCCCCTATGGAATCCTCCATGGAGCGCGCCCCCTATGGAATCCATCCATGGAGCGCGCCCCTATGGAATCCACCATGGAGCGCGCCCCGTGGAATCCACCATGGAGAGCGCGCCCTGGAATCCACCATGGAGCACGCCCCATGGAATCCACCATGGAGCACGCCCCCTTGGAATCCACCATGGAGTGCGCCCCCTATGGAACCACCATGGAGCGCGCCCCCTATGGAATCCACCATGGAGCGCGCCCCGTGGAATCCACCATGGAGCGCGCCCCGTGGAATCCACCATGGAGCGCGCCCCGTGGAATCCACCATGAAGCGCCCCGTGGAATCCACCATGGAGCATGCCCTGTGGAATCCAACATGGAGCGCGCCTCCGTGGAATGCACCATGGAGCGCGCCCCGTGGAATCCACATGGAGCGGCCCCGTGGAATCCAACATGGAGCAGCCCGTGGAATCCAACATGGAGCACGCCCGTGGGAATCCACATGGAGCACGCCCCGTGGAATCCAACATGGAGCCGCCCCGTGGAATCCAACATGGAGCACGCCCCGTGGAATCCAACATGGAGCGCGCCCGTGGAATCCAGCATGGAGCACGCCCTGTGGATCCACCATGGAGCGCGCCCCGTGGAATCCAACATGGAGCGCGCCCCGTGGAATCCAACATGGAGCGCGCCCCGTGGAATCCAACATGGAGCGCTCCCCGTGGAAACCACCATGGAGTGCGCCCCGTGGAATGCACCATGGAGCGCGCCCTGTGGAATCCTCCATGGAGCGCGCCCTGTGGAATCCTCCATGGAGTGCATCCCGTGGAATCCACCATTCATTGCCAATTGTAGAAAGATAAAATAGGCATTTGGCTAATCAGGGATCACTCTACGGTTGGTGGGAGGGGCAGGGTCAATCAGTCTCCACCTGTTCACACAAAGCATCAAGCGTTTACTAGAGAAATACTCTCCGAACCGCGGCTCTTCAAGATTTCCAACATGGTTTGTCCTGATGAAGACACTAGTTGGTGTCTGAACCGCGTTGACTTCTGATAACCACAAGCGTTGAGCTCCTTTGAACTATCAATAGCGTGTTCTGCTTCCACTTTCTCCTATTCGTTGAAGATTTCCAACATGGTCACGGTCCGATCTGTCGCCATCAGCCAGCCCGCCGCACCGCGTGATCGGATCTGATTGCCACGATGTGTCCGCCATGTTAGCACTTCTATGGAGACCGGGAGTTTGAGAACAATAATTTCACAATGTGCTGAAGTATCAACAGACTGCAGGTTGTAGTCACGTAACATGAGAAATAAAAAGTGTAAAATAGAAAAATACTAAATCTTTAACCCTTTTGTGGCGCCCCACTATGTAGGTGCCACAAAAGGGGTACTACACCCATAAAAGCGGTGTAGTCACACCACTGCCAGTAGACTTATAGACAGTAGGAGGAACCCTATACCCACACCCCACACTAGTCAGACGGTGGGAGGGACCCTGGGAGGGTATATAGTAGCCCCAGGGGGAGAAAGGAGGGTCTTCTGCCTAGGCTTCAGGTCTGGGCCGGTCTGCCTTGACCACTGGTCTCAACTTCTAAGGGTTGGAAAGTTAGGAAAGTTCAGGATGGGAACCTGAGTCATGAAAGACGAAGGGAGACAGAAGAATAGATCCCAAACCAAGGAGAAAGAGCAAGAGGCTCAGGTGGGAGTCCGCTCACAGTAAAGCAACAGGGTACCGGGGCCCGCACCTGCAGGAGCCTTCACGGCCTGCAGAGAATCTGTTGAATGGGGGTATATCCAGATACGGCCCTGACTCCTAAAGCACTTATTAGAGGGGAATCAGACCCGCGGTAGTCGGCTGCGGTGATCAACAGAAGTTTCACCCAACGGGAGCAAGGGAGGTGAAGAGGAACAGCAGGAGGTCAGACCTAACCTTTAAGAGCTTTGACTTCACACCGCCACTGGGAGGCAAAGGAACAAAAGGAACCAGAAAGGCACACAAGAGGGATCTGTCTACCTACCATAACATCTACTTGCAGCCCGTAACTATTTGTCTGACAACATCATACTGCACTGTGAACTGTAATGACTGTTGAGTTCCGGTAAAGTACCCGGTGAAGTGACTCTGCTGCATCTTTTTCTAGCATAGACTGATTTCTTCCACAGAATCGCTGCCCGGCGGTCCAGTCCTGCCTGCAGAGGACTACACTATCATTGCTGCAATACCATCGACCACCGGAGGACTGTAGCGGCGCTGGTGAGCATCACCAGGTACTACAGGTGGCATCACGAACAGACTTTTTATTTATTGGCCACCAGGGCCACAGTCTCAGGCAGCCACCCGTGACCTCCAGATCAAGCCTGAGATCTGAGTACCCTTTCACCCCTGGTGATTTTCCATTTTTTCCTTTAAGTTTTTCCTCCCTTCCCCCTCGGCAGTTTCCAAGTTTTTCGCTCCTCTTCCTCCAAGAGCCATAACTTTTTTAGTTTTCCGTCAATATAGACATATGAGGCTTGTTATTTGCGGGACGAGTTGAACTTTTGAATGACATCATTTATTTTTATCATATAGTGTACAGGAAAATGGGGAAAAAGTTCAAAGTGTAATGAAACTGCAAAAAAAGTGCAATTACATGTTTGTTTTTTGGGTATTTTATGCACCATGTTTACCATATGGTAACACTGACATGTTGGTATGATGTCTGGGGTCAGTACTATATGGTAACACTGACGTGTTGGTATGATGCCCCGGGTCAGTACTATATGGTAACACTGACGTGTCGGTATGATGTCTGGGGTCAGTACTATATGGTAACACTGACGTGTCAGTATGATGCCTCAGGTCAGTACTATATGGTAACACGGACATGTCGGTATGATGTCTGGGGTCAGTACTATATGATAACACTGACGTGTCAGTATGATGCCTCAGGTCAGTACTATATGGTAACACTGACGTGTCGGTATGATGTCTGGGGTCAGTACTATATGGTAACACTGACGTGTCAGTATGATGCCTCAGGTCAGTACTATATGGTAACACTGACATGTCGGTATGATGTCTGGGGTCAGTACTATATGGTAACACTGACGTGTCAGTATGATGCCTCAGGTCAGTACTATATGGTAACACTGACGTGTCAATATGATGTCTGGGGTCAGTACTATATGGTTACACTGACGTATATCACAAAAAGAGTGCAAAAAACGTCCAAAAAATGTATCACTGCTTCAAGAGTAAAAAAGCAAGTGCAAAATAGTATCAACAGCAGGGTTATTAGTTAGTACGTTTTTTGCAAAAAAGTACGGAAGCCGTTCTACCACTCCACGGTGACCCCTATCAGAACGGTCCTAGACTAACGTATTTAAAACCTGATCTAGTGTGTACATACCTCATAGATGCAGGGTGCAGCACCAGTATTAGGCACAGAGTTAAACAACAATTATGTGTTCACACAGTGAGAAAACCTCTCAACAACTTGATGTGTATGATGCCTCAGGTCAGACTTATGGTACATGAGGTCGGTATGATGTCTGGTCAAACTTATGGTAACTTGACGTGTCGGTATGATGCTCGGGTCAGTACTATATGGTAACACTGAGTGTGTGGTATGATGTCTGGGTCAGTACTATATGGTAACACTGACGTGTCGGTATGATGTCTGGGGTCAGTACTATATGGTAACACTGAGTGTCAGTATGATGTCTCGGGTCAGTACTATATGGTAACACTGAGTGTCGGTATGATGTCTGGGGTCAGTACTATATGGTAACACTGATGTGTCAGTATGATGTCCTCGGGTCAGTACTATATGGTAACACTGACGTGTCGGTATGATGTCTGGGGTCAGTACTATATGGTAACACTGAGTGTCAGTATGATGTCTGGGGTCAGTACTATATGGTAACACTGACGTGTCGGTATGATGTCTCGGGTCAGTACTATATGGTAACACTGAGGTGTCGGTATGATGTCTGGGGTCAGTACTATATGGTAACACTGACGTGTCGGTATGATGCCTCGGGTCAGTACTATATGGTAACACTGACGTGTCGGTATGATGCCTCGGGTCAGTACTATATGATAACACTGACGTGTCGGTATGATGCCTCGGGTCAGTACTATATGATAACACTGACGTGTCGGTATGATGCCTCGGGTCAGTGCTATATGGTAACACTGATGTGTCAGTATGATGTCTCGGGTCAGTACTATATGGTAACACTGAGGTGTCGGTATGATGCCTCGGGTCAGTACTATATGGTAACACTGAGGTGTCGGTATGATGCCTCGGGTCAGTACTATATGGTAACACTGAGGTGTCGGTATGATGCCTCGGGTCAGTACTATATGGTAACACTGATGTGTCGGTATGATGCCTCGGGTCAGTACTATATGGTAACACTGACGTGTCGGTATAATGTCTGGGTCAGTACTATATGGTAACACTGACGTGTCAGTATGATGCCTGGGGTCAGTACTATATGGTAACACTGACATGTCAGTATGATGTCTGGGGTCAGTACTATATGGTAACACTGAGGTGTCGGTATGATGCCTCGGGTCAGTACTATATGGTAACACTGAGGTGTCGGTATGATGCCTCGGGTCAGTACTATATGGTAACACTGAGGTGTCGGTATGATGCCTCGGGTCAGTACTATAATGGTAACACTGATGTGTCGGTATGATGCCTCGGGTCAGTACTATATGGTAACACTGACGTGTCGGTATAATGTCTGGGGTCAGTACTATATGGTAACACTGACGTGTCAGTATGATGCCTGGGGTCAGTACTATATGGTAACACTGACATGTCAGTATGATGTCTGGGGTCAGTACTATATGGTAACACTGACGTGTCGGTATGATGTCTGGGGTCAGTACTATATGGTAACACTGACGCGTCGGTATGATGTCTCGGGTCAGTACTATATGGTAACACTGACGTGTCGGTATGATGTCTCGGGTCAGTACTATATGGTAACACTGACATGTCTGTATGATGTCTCGGGTCAGTACTATATGATAACACTGACGTGTCGGTATGATGTCTCGGGTCAGTACTATATGGTAACACTGACGTGTCAATATGATGTCTCGGGTCAGTACTATATGATAACACTGACGTGTCGGTATGATGCCTCGGGTCAGTACTATATGGTAACACTGACGTGTCAATATGATGCCTCGGGTCAGTACTATATGGTAACACTGACATGTCGGTATGATGTCTGGGGTCAGTACTATATGGTAACACTGAAGGTGTCAGTATGATGCCTCAGGTCAGTACTATATGGTAACACTGAGGTGTCGGTATGATGTCTGGGGTCAGTACTATATGGTAACACTGAGGTGTCGGTATGATGCCTCGGGTCAGTACTATATGGTAACACTGAGGTATCGGTATGATGCCTGGGGTCAGTACTATATGGTAACACTGACGTGTCGGTATAATGTCTGGGGTCAGTACTATATGGTAACACTGACGTGTCAGTATGATGTCTGGGGTCAGTACTATATGGTAACACTGAGGTGTCGGTATGATGTCTGGGGTCAGTACTATATGGTAACACTGACGTGTCGGTATGATGTCTCGGGTCAGTACTATATGGTAACACTGACGTGTCGGTATGATGTCTCGGGCCAGTACTATATGGGAACACTGACATGTCGGTATGATGCCTCGGGTCAGTACTATATGGTAACACTGATGTGTCAATATGATGTCTCGGGTCAGTACTATATGGTAACACTGACGTGTCGGTATGATGCCTCGGGTCAGTACTATATGGTAACACTGACTTGTCGTTATGATGTCTCGGGTCAGTACTATATGGTAACACTGACTTGTCGTTATGATGTCTCGGGTCAGTACTATATGGTAACACTGACGTGTCGGTATAATGTCTGGGGTCAGTGCTATATGGTAACACTGATGCATCAATATGATGTCTCGGGTCAGTACTATATGGTAACACTGACGTGTCGGTATGATGCCTCAGGTCAGTACTATATGGTAATACTGAGGTGTCAGTATGATGTCTGGGGTCAGTACTATATGGTAACACTGACGTGTCAGTATGATGTCTGGGGTCAGTACTATATGGTAACACTGAGGTGTCGGTATGATGTCTCGGGTCAGTACTATATGGTAACACTGACGTGTCGGTATGATGTCTCGGGTCAGTACTATATGGTAACACTAACGTGTCAGTATGATGCCTCACAGGGAAGGCTCCAGGTTTTTGTGGGCCCCGGGCGAAAGAGTCCCAGTGGGCCCCTTTAACACATACCATAAATTATGATGCAGTGATATGGCATAGAAATATAGGTATAGTACAATGCCTAATATTTCATGAATATCACGCTCCCACCCCAGTGTCCAGCCAACACCTTCACCCTTCATATATACTGTATATTACTCCACCCCAGGACCCAGCCTACCCTCTCATCCATATACATGGAGAGGGCACACTTATTACACTAACACACACACATTACCATATCTTGCCATTTCTGATTGATACCCAGCAAGAGCTGCATGGAAGCACAGAAGCTGTAACACTAAAGCAGCTGCAGGACCTGTGAATGTAGGTCACATGGCAGTCAGAAAGGTCGTGCTGCTGCAAGGCTCCTGCTGCTTCCTCTCCTGCTGTGTACCGATCACATAGATCAGTGCACAGCAGGAGAGAAAAGAGAGAGAGAGGGCAGCTGTCTGTGATCAGGTCTGCTCACAGACAATGAGTGGGCCCCTCACTTCTTTAGGGCCCCGGCACTTGCCCGGGTATGCCGTGTGCTGGCGCAGGGCCTGATGCCTCTCATTTTTTCAGAATCTGGGGCTGTGTGACGCATTATTCATTGTGTCTGAGCTAATGTTTCCAATTATACCATTTTTGGGTAGATGTGATGTTTTCATCACCTGTTATTGCATTTATAACAATGTTGTGGCAACAAAAAACATAATTTTGGTGTTTAGACTTTTTTTTCCATTACACAGCTTAGAGATCTGATTTATTGATTTTATATTTTTATAGATTGGGCATTTTTGAATGTAACGATACCACATGTGTAATTTTTTCTTTTTTTTAAAGTTTTATTTGTAATGGGGCAAAAGGGGGGTGATTTGAACTTTTATGGTGTTTTTAATATTTTAAAAAACTTTTTTTTATTTTTACTTTATTGTACACTGGCCCCTAGGAGGCCTCTGCACAGTGCACCCCGATCGCTTCTCCTGTGCAAAGATGAGCTGCTGCACGTCTGTCAACAGGAGAAATCATCACTTTCTGTGGATGACGGAACCCGCCAGGTATCCACAGGAAGTGATTCCAGACCTCATCCGGGGTCATCACAGGACCCTGGGATGTCAGGGTAACACAGAGGTCTTGTGATCTTATGATGGGACCTCGGATGCTGGTGGGGAACGGCGCAAAATTTTCACGAATCCACAAAATGGTAACAATAAAAGAATATAAAGAGAAAAGATGTAAAGAACAATCGAATTTACATATGGCAAAAGAAATAATTTTTTTGCATGTTCTTTTTTCTATTTTCTTTTAGACACCTCTCTCCTCCATAAAAATGGTAACATTTTAGTTTGTTTTTAGTCATTTATACTCAATTTGGGAAATTTTTTTTTTGTCTTAGTACATTTGATAGTAAACTACAACATGGCTCACAAAAAACAAGCTTTTTTACAACTAAGCAGCCGGAAAAACTAAACGTTTTGGGAGGAGGGAAAGGAGTAGCCGCAATTTGCTGGTCTTTGAGCCGGTTGTCAAGTGTTTGCCAATCAACTTGTATTGAAAAAAAACATACAAGCAGGGGTGGCGCATCAAGCCCCCACGCCTCCTGAGCCGCGGGAGAGGGGGAAGGTGCTGCTGAGCTGTGGGTGAGGAGCGGGGGGGTGGTTGCTACTCGCCGCAGGTGAGGCCTGGGGGGGGGAGGTGTGAGCATTTATGGGCTGCAGCACAGGCAGGGGGAAGATCTGTGTGCGGCTTACACCCCATGCTGCAGCCAGCGGTGCCCATCACACAGGAAGCCGCTGTGTGGTGATGTGGTGCAGGTGCCGCCCCCTTCTGCATAGCCGCTCCCCCTGCCTGCTTGCCGCCTGAGACTCAGGGCTCACACTGTCCAATGGACGGTGCGGCCCTGTATACATGTATGAGGAGAGGATACATGAATATATAAGGTCTGTGTGTCTCTCCCAGTAATATAGGGTGGATGTGAGCTTTGTGTGTCTCTCCCAGTAATATAGGCTGGATGTGAGCTCTGTGTGTCTCTCTAGTAATATAGGCTGGATGTGAGGTCTGTGTGTCTCTCCAGTAATATAGGCTGGATGTGAGGTCTGTGTGTCTCTCCAGTAATATAGGCTGGATGTGAGGTCTGTGTGCCTCTCCCAGTAATATAGGCTGGATGTGAGGTCTGTGTGTCTCTCCCCCAGTAATATAGGCTAGATGTGAGGTCTGTGTGTCTCCCCAGTAATATAGGTTGGATGTGAGGTCTGTGTGTCTCTCCAGTAATATAGGCTGGATGTGAGCTCTGTGTGCCTCTCCCAGTAATATAGGCTGGATGTGAGGTCTGTGTGTCTCTCCCCCAGTAATATAGGCTGGATGTGAGGTCTGTGTGTCTCTCCAGTAATATAGGCTGGATGTGAGGTCTGTGTGTCTCTCCAGTAATATAGCATGGATGTGAGGTCTGTGTGTCTCTCCAGTAATATAGGCTGGATGTGAGCTCTGTGTGTCTCCCAGTAATATAGGCTGATGTGAGCTCTGGGGTCTCTCCAGTAATATAGGCTGGATGTGAGGTCTGTGTGTCTCTCCAGTAATATAGGCTGGATGTGAGGTCTGTGTGTCTCTCCAGTAATATACACTGATGTGAGTCTGTGTGTCTCCTCCAGTAATATAGGCTGGATGTGAGGTCTGTGTGTCTCTCCCAGTAATATACATGGATGTGAGGTATGTGTGTCTCTCCAGTTAATATATAGCTGGATGTGAGCTATGTGTGGTCTTTCCAGTAATATATCCTGGATGTGAGTCTGTGTGTCTCTCCAGTAATATAGGCTGGATGTGAGGTCTGTGTGTCTCTCCCAGTAATATACAGTGGATGTGAGGTATGTGTGTCTCTCCCAGTAATATACATGGATGTGAGGTATGTGTGTCTCTCCAGTAATATAGGCTGGATGTGAGCTCTGTGTGTCTCTCCAGTAATATATCCTGGATGTGAGGTCTGTGTGTCTCTCCAGTAATATAAGCTGGATGTGAGGTCTGTGTGTCTCTCCCAGTAATATAGGCTGGATGTGAGTCTGTGGTCTATCCCAGTAATATAGGCTGGAATGTGAGCTCTGTGTGTCTCTCCAGTAATATAGGCTGGATGTGAGGTCTGTGTGTCTCTCCAGTAATATAGGCTGGATGTGAGCTCTGTGTGTCTCTCCCAGTAATATAGGCTGGATGTGAGCTCTGTGTGTCTCTCCCAGTAATATAGGCTGGATGAGTGAGCTCTGTGTTGGTCTCTCCCAGTAATATAGGCTGGATGTGAGCTCTGTGTGTCTCTCCCAGTAATATAGGCTGGATGTGAGCTCTGTGTGTCTTTTCCCAGTAATATAGGCTGGATGTGAGCTCTGTGTGTCTCTCCCAGTAATATAGGCTGGATGTGAGCTCTGTGTGTCTCTCCCAGTAATATAGGCTGGATGTGAGTCTGTGTGTCTCTCCAGTAATATAGGCTGGATGTGAACTCTGTGTGTCTCTCCCAGTAATATAGGCTGGATGTGAGGTCTGTGTGTCTCTCCAGTAATATAGGCTGGATGTGAGGTCTGTGTGTCTCCCAGTAATATAGGCTGGATGTGAGTCTGTGCTCTCAGTATATAGGCTGATGTGAGTGTTGTCTCTCCAGTAATATAGGCTGGATGTGAGTGACTCAGTAGTGGTGATCTGGCTCCCAGTAATATAGGCTGGATGTGAGGTCTGTGTGTCTCTCCAGTAATATAGGCTGGATGTGAGCTCTATGTGTGTCTCTCCCAGTAATAAAGGCTGGATGTGAGCTCTGTGTGTCTCTCCCAGTAATATAGGCTGGATGTGAGCTCTTTGTGTCTCCCAGTAATATAGGCTGGATTTGAGATTGTTGCATATGCAGGGTGCTCTTGCCTTCATTAGCTCATATACCACCCTAGCTCCACCTTGACCATATTTCCTCTTCTTCTCTTTACCTATGGTCTTCTATTCTCTGTCTTTCCTGACACCTTACATGCTTTCCTCCCTCACCACATTGTTCGGATCCAACTAATGGATTTGTAACATTTTTGCAAAAGCCCTGAGCTAAAGGACTCGCTCAGTCTCTACAGCAGGAAAAACGGTAGACAAATTGTAACGAAGACTAATTAGAAAGCTTATTAACTTTTTATCTAGGAAGTAAATGAACAATGTACATTATATAACCTGGAAGGCTGAGACCTTTCACAGAGAAAATATGGGGAAGAGGCCTGAATTCTCAGTCTCCAGTTACTAAATATCTGGCACACAGCACTATACATGTAATACACATACAATCTGTATACAGATACACAGTGTATATACACGTAGATGCCATATTTACATCAGTTGTATACGGAGGAGACCCACCAGAGTCTCCTCAGGGTCTCCCCGTCTGGGGTAAATAATGTGATGATGGTAACGAGGGAATATAAACTGTATATCTGTGTTCTGGGAATATAAGGAAAGTTTATAAACTTCCATCTAGTTTCATCGACACTCGGGATAACAAGGTGAAAATAATCCCCAGCTCTCCCAGGCCCCAGACTCAGCTCAGGAGGGGCGAAACGTCTGAGTGGCCCCTATCCAATAACCCTGATTATAACTATGGTGGCACTGCCTAATATTGGGTATAATGGAACCGCCCTGTTACTGAAAATAAATGACTGTGCAAACACCAGACGCCATATGACCGCCATATGGTGACCACATAGTGGTAGATACCAGTCCTGCAGAGCATATAAGTGATTACAGTGCAGTTATAGATGGTGACTTACAGCTGATACTATTTCTTATGGAGTTGTTTACTTTTCCCATATTGTCCATCGGGCCCAGACCATCATGACAACTTCATATGGGGGCATAGGGGTTATTGTGGGGGGCTTAATTCATTGTAGGGGCTACTGTGAGGGGCCTCCATAAGGTGTCCAAATGGTTAATTTTGGCCCTCTTTGTCTTGGAGTTTGACAACCCTGATCTAGAGGACACAAAATAGACATTTTACAATGTAAAAGGCACAGGGGTGACATTATTATGTGGGGGCACAGTGGTGACATTATTATATGGGGGGCACAGTGGTGACATTATTATGTGGGGGCACAGTGGTGACATTATTATGTGGGGGCACAGTGGTGACATTATTATGTGGGGGCACAGTGGTGACATTATTATGTGGGGGCACAGTGGTGACATTGTTATGTGGGGACACAGTGGTGATATTATTATGTGGGGGCACAGTGGTGACATTATTATGTGGGGGCACAGTGGTGACATTATTATGTGGGGGCACAGTGGTGATATTATTATGTGGGGGCACAGTGGTGACATTATTATGTGGGGGCACAGTGGTTGACATTATTATGTGGGGGCACAGTGGTGACATTATTATGTGGGGGCACAGTGGTGACATTATTATGTGGGGCACAGTGGTGCATTATTATGTGGGGGCACAGTGGTGACATTATTATGTGGGGGCACAGTGGTGACATTATTATGTGGGGGCACAGTGGTGACATTATTATGTGGGAGCACAGTGGTGCATTATTATGTGGGGCACAGTGGTGACATTATTATGTGGGGCACAGTGGTGACATTATTATGTGGGGGCACAGTGGTGACATTATTATGTGGGGGCACAGTGGTGAATTATTATGTGGGGCAGTGGTGACTTATAGTGGGACATTAATTATTTGGGGGCACAGTGGTGACATTATTATGTGGGGGCACAGTGGTGACATTATTATGTGGGGGCACAGTGTATGGGCACATGTGACATTTATGTGGGGGCACAGTGGGACATTATTATGTGGGGGCACAGTGGTGACATTATTATGTGGGGCACAGTGGTGATATTATGTGGGGGCACAGTGTGACATTATTATGTGGGGCACAGTGGTGAATTATGTGGGGGCACAGTGGTGACATTATTATGTGGGGGCACAGTGGTGACATTATTATGTGGGGCACAGTGGTGACATTATTATGTGGGGGCACAGTGGTGACATTATTATGTGGGGGGCACAGTGGTGACATTATTATGTGGGGGCACAGTGGTGACATTATTATGTGGGGGCACAGTGGGTTGGTGGGGGCACAGTGGTGATTATTGTGGGGGCACAGTGGTGCATTATTATGTGGGGGCACAGTGGTGACATTATTATGTGGGGCACAGTGGTGACATTATTATGTGGGGGCACAGTGGATTATTATGTGGGGCACAGTGGTGACATTATTATGTGGGGGCACAGTAGTGCATTATTATGTGGGGCACAGTGGTGCATTATTATGTGGGGGCACAGTGGTGACATTATTATGTGGGGCACAGTGGTGACATTATTATGTGGGGGGACAGTGGTGACATTATTATGTGGGGGCACAGTGGTGAATTATTATGTGGGGTCACAGTGATGACATTAATGTGGGGGCACAGTGGTGACATTATTATGTGGGGGCACAGTGGTGGCATTATTATGTGGGGGCACAGTGGTGACATTATTATGTGGGGGCAAGTGGTGGCATTATGTGGGGGCACAGTGGTGACATTATTATGTGGGGCACAGTGGTGCATTATGTGTGGCACAGTGGTGGCATTATTATGTGGGGGCACAGTGGTGGCATTATTATGTGGGGGCACAGTGGTGGTATTATTATGTGGGGGCACAGTGGTGACATTATTATGTTGGGGCACAGTGGTGACATTATTATGTGGGGGCACAGTGGTGACATTATTATGTGGGGGCACAGTAGTGGCATTATTATGTGGGGCACAGTGGTGACATTATTATCTGGGGGCACAGTGGTGATATTATGTGGGGGCACAGTGGTGACATTATTATGTGGGGGCACAGTGGTGACATTGTTATGTGGGGACACAGTGGTGACATTATTATGTGGGGGCACAGTGGTGACATTATTATGTGGGGCACAGTGGTGGCATTATTATGTGGGGGCACAGTGTGGTATTATTATGTGGGGGCACAGTGGTGACATTATTATGTGGGGGTACAGTGGTGACATTATTATGTGGGGGCACAGTGGTGACATTATTATGTGGGGGCACAGTGGTGACATTATTATGTGGGGGGCACAGTGGTGACATTATTATGTGGGGGCACAGTGGTGACATTATTATGTGGGGGCACAGTGGTGACATTATTATGTTGGGGCACAGTGGTGACTTTATTATGTGGGGGACAGTGGTTGCATTATTATGTGGGGCACAGTGGTGACATTATGTGGGGGCACAGTGGTGACATTATTATGTGGGGGGCACAGTGGTGACATTATTATGTGGGGGCACAGTGGTGACATTATTATGTGGGGGGCACAGTGGTGATGTTATTATGTGGGGGCACAGTGGTGACATTATTATGTGGGGGCACAGTGGTGACATTATTATGTGGGGGGCACAGTGGTGACATTATTATGTGGGGGCACAGTGGTGGCATTATTATGTGGGGGCACAGTGGTGGCATTATTATATGGGGGGCACAGTGGTGACATTATTATGTGGGGGCACAGTGGTGACATTATTATGTGGGGGTACAGTGGTGACATTATTATGTGGGGGCACAGTGGTGACATTATTATGTGGGGGACAGTGGTTGCATTATTATGTGGGGCACAGTGGTGACATTATGTGGGGGCACAGTGGTGACATTATTATGTGGGGGGCACAGTGGTGACATTATTATGTGGGGGCACAGTGGTGACATTATTATGTGGGGGCACAGTGGTGGCATTATTATGTGGGGGCACAGTGGTGACATTATGTGGGGGCACAGTGGTGGCATTATGTGGGGGCACAGTGGTGGCATTATTATGTGGGGGCACAGTGGTGACATTATGTGGGGGCACAGTGGTGGCATTATGTGGGGGCACAGTGGTGACATTATTATGTGGGGGACAGTGGTGACATTATTATGTGGGGGCTCAGTGGTGGCATTGTTATGTGGGGGCTCAGTGGTGGCATTATGTGGGGGCACAGTGGTGACATTATTATGTTGGGGCACAGTGGTGACGTTATTATGTGGGGGCACAGTGGTGATGTTATTATGTGGGGGCACAGTGGTGACGTTATTATGTGGGGGCACAGTGGTGACATTATTATGTGGGGGCACAGTGGTGATGTTATTATGTGGGGGGCACAGTGGTGATGTTATTATGTGGGGGCACAGTGGTGACATTATTATGTGGGGGCACAGTGGTGACATTATTATGTGGGGGGCACAGTGGTGACATTATTATGTGGGGGCACAGTGGTGGCATTATTATGTGGGGGCACAGTGGTGGCATTATTATATGGGGGCACAGTGGTGACATTATTATGTGGGGGCACAGTGGTGACATTATTATGTGGGGGCACAGTGGTGACATTATTATGTGGGGGCACAGTGGTGACATTATTATGTGGGGGTACAGTGGTGACATTATTATGTGGGGGCACAGTGGTGACATTATTATGTGGGGACACAGTGGTGACATTATTATGTGGGGGCACAGTGGTGGCATTATTATATGGGGGGCACAGTGGTGACATTATTATGTGGGGGGCACAGTGGTGACATTATTATGTGGGGGCACAGTGGTGACATTATTATGTGGGGACACAGTGGTGACATTATTATGTGGGGGACACAGTGGTGACATTATTATGTGGGGACACAGTGGTGACATTATTATGTGGGGGGCACAGTGGTGACATTATCATGTGGGGGGCACAGTGGTGGAATTATTATGTGGGGACACAGTGGTGACATTATTATGTGGGGGCACAGTGGTGACATTATTATGTGGGGGCACAGTGGTGGCATTATTATGTGGGGGCACAGTGGTGACATTATTATGTGGGGGCACAGTGGTGGCATTATTATGTGGGGGCACAGTGGTGACATTATTATGTGGGGGCACAGTGGTGACATTATTATGTGGGGGCACAGTGGTGACATTATTATTGTGGGGGCACAGTGGTGACATTATTATGTGGGGGCACAGTGGTGACATTATTATGTGGGGGCACAGTGGTGACATTATTATGTGGGGACACAGTGGTGACATTATTATGTGGGGGCACAGTGGTGACATTATTATGTGGGGGCACAGTGGTGACATTATTATGTGGGGGCACAGTGGTGACATTATTATGTGGGGGCACAGTGGTGACATTATTATGTGGGGACACAGTGGTGACATTATTATGTGGGGGCACAGTGGTGACATTATTATGTGGGGGCACAGTGGTGACATTATTATGTGGGGGCACAGTGGTGACATTATTATGTGGGGGCACAGTGGTGACATTATTATGTGGGGGCACAGTGGTGAGATTATTATGTGGAGGGCACAGTGGTGAGATTATTATGTGGAGGGCACATATATTTATTTTCCTATCTACTTATGGTGTTGGGTGAAATATATTTTATCTGCAGTGATGTGAGATCTGGGAATCCCTGGACTGGTGATCGGAGGAGGAGGATCACTCGTTTCCCGTGTTCCTGGGTCCTTACTTCTTGCAACAATAAAGAAAATTCCAGAAGTAAAAGTATTTAGCTGAGTAGAGGGATCCGGCTGCACATATTTGCCCTCCGGTTCTGTGTTCTGATCCGGTCCGGGTCTGTCAGGTTCATTTCTGACAGCCCCGGATCGGATTTCACCATGGCTATGCCCACTATGGTCACATGATCGTGACATCACACAGGTCCTTTATACAGTGAAGTTTTCAGTGAGTTAACTATTACCCTGCCAGAGTGACTATGTCCTCCAAGGCATCTACACACTGCCTCATTCACAAAAGAATGATACAAATTCTTTTTTTTTCACCTTAAACATTACACTCTGAGCTAAGACAGGGATGATTAGAGAATAGTACTATGAAGCTGCAGGTACAGATAGTAATAGCTGGAGGGGCATAAACTGGCTGACAGGTTCCCTTTAATCATTATTGATTTCCGCTCAGTGATGTCATCATGACTACAATTCACGTGACCACTGCAGACATTCCCTGGGTTTAGCAGCTCTGGTGAAAATGTTTGGAACAGATTCCAAGAAGAACTCACATCAAAGAAATGACTGCATGGTTTTGTGAAGATCTGAGGTTATGGGTTGTATTAATCATGTAGGCAGATTAACGATGCAACAATATTTATTCCTTCCGTATACGGTCTTACAGGCAATGGCGTTACTTGAAGTTCATGAGCTGCAACACGGTCCCCTATATTTGCAAATATATAATAATATTAATAGCAGTAGTCTTTCTATAGTGAAGGACTTTTGGGCCTGTGGATTGTGACCCCCCAGGGCGTGGGTATGGGTCCGGCATATTAAGGATGCTGTATGTGGCCGTGACCCCGGGCCCTGGTGGTCGCTGAAAATGTGTAAATACAGCGGAGGGTACCCTCTCTCAGAGCATGGATGTGGCTTGTGACCCTCTCTCAGAGCTGGATGTGGCTCGTGACCCTCTCTCAGAGCCTGGATGTGCTTGACCCATCTCAGAGCTGATGTGCTGTGACCCTTCTCAGAGCTGGATGTGGTTGTGACCCTCTCTCAGAGCTGGATGTGGCTTGTGACCCTCTCTCAGAGCTGGATGTGGCTTGTGACCCTCTCCAGAGCTGGATGTGCTTGTGACCCTCTCTCAGAGCTGGATGTGGTTGTGACCCTCTCTCAGAGCTGGATGTGACTTGTGACCCTCTCTCAGAGCTGGATGTGCTCTGACCCTCTCTAGAGCTGGATGTGGCTGTGACCCTCTCTCAGAGCTGGATGTGGCTTGTGACCTTCTGAGCGGTGCTGTGACCCTCTCTCAGAGCTGGATGTGCTTGACCTCTCTCAGAGATGGATGTGGTTTGACCCTCTCTCAGAGCTGGTTGTGGCTTGTGACCCTCTCTCAGAGCTGGATGTGGCTTTGACCCTCTCTCAGAGCTGGATGTGCTCGTGACCTCTCTCAGAGCTGATGTGGCATTGTCGACTCTCTCTCTCAGAGTGGATGTGGTCTGTGACCCTCTCTCAGAGCTGGATGTGGCTTGTGACCCTCTCTCAGAGCTGATGTGGCTCTGACCCTCTCTCAGAGCTGATGTGGCTTGTGACCCTCTCTCAGAGCTGGATGTGGTTGTGACCCTCTCTCAGAGCTGGATGTGCTTGTGACCCTCTCTCAGAGCTGGATGTGGACTCTGGACCCTCTCTCAGAGCTGGATGTGGCTTGTGACCCTCTCTCAGAGCTGGATGTGGCTTGTGACCCTCTCTCAGAGCTGGATGTGGCTTGTGACCCTCTCTAGAGCTGGATGTGGCTTGTGACCCTCTCTCAGAGATGGATGTGGCTTATGACCCTCTCTCAGAGCTGGATTGTGGCTTGTGACCCTCTCTCAGAGCTGGATGTGACCCTGCTCTCGAGAGCTCGATGTGGCTGGACCCTCTCTCAGAGCTGGATGTGGCTTGTGACCCTCTCTCAGAGCTGGATGTTGGCTTGTGACCCTCTCTCAGAGCTGGATGTGGCTTGTGACCCTCTCTCAGAGCTGGATGTGGCTGTGACCCTCTCTCAGAGCTGATGTGGTTGTGACCCTCTCTCAGAGCTGGATGTGGCTTGTGACCCTCTCTCAGAGCTGGATGTGGCTTGTGACCCTCTCTCAGAGCTGGATGTGGCTTGTGACCCTCTCTCAGAGCTGGATTGGCTTGTGACCCTCTCTCAGAGCTGGATGTGGTTTGTGACCCTCTCTCAGAGCTGGATGTGGCTTGTGACCCTCTCTCAGAGCTGGATGTGGCTTTGTGACCCTCTCTCAGAGCTGGATGTGGCTTGTGACCCTCTCTCAGAGCTGGATGTGGTCTGACCCTCTCTCAGAGCTGGATGTGGCTTGTGACCCTCTCTCAGAGCTGGATGTGGCTTGTGACCCTCTCTCAGAGCTGGTTTGTGGCTTGTGACCCTCTCTCAGAGCTGGATGTGGTTCTGACCCTCTCTCAGAGCTGGATGTGGCTCGTGACCTCTCTCAGAGCTGGATGTGGCTTGTGACCCTCTCTCAGAGCTGGATGTGGTTTGTGACCCTCTCTCAGAGCTGGATGTGGCTTGTGACCCTCTCTCAGAGCTGGATGTGGCTTGTGACCCTCTCTCAGAGCTGGATGTGGCTTTCTGACCCTCTCTCAGAGCTGGATGTGGCTTGTGACCCTCTCTCAGAGCTGGATGTGGTTTCGTGACCCTTCTCTCAGAGCTGGATGTGGCTTGTGACCCTCTCTCAAGCTGATGTGGCTTGTGACCTCTCTCAGAGCTGGATGTGCTTACCCTCTCTCAGAGCTGGATGTGGCTTGTGACCCTCTCTCAGAGCTGGATGTGGCTTGTGACCCTCTCTCAGAGCTGGATGTGGCTGTGACCCTCTCTCAGAGCTGGATGTGGATCTGTGACCCTCTCTCAGAGCTGAGTGCTGTGATGTTGGCTTGTGACCCTCTCTCAGAGCTGGATGTGGCTTGTGACCCTCTCTCAGAGACCTGGATGTGGTTTTGTGACCCTCTCTCAGAGCTGGATGTGGCTTGTGACCCTCTCTCAGAGCTGGATGTGGTTTGTGACCCTCTCTCAGAGCTGGATGTGGTTTGACCCTCTCTCAGAGCTGGATGTGGTCTTGTGACCCTCTCTCAGAGCTGGATGTGGCTTGTGACCCTCTCTCAGAGCTGGATGTGGCTTGTGACCCTCTCTCAGAGCTGGATGTGGTTTGTGACCCTCTCTCAGAGCTGGATGTGGCTTGTGACCCTCTCTCAGAGCTGGATGTGGCTTGTGACCCTCTCTCAGAGCTGGATGTGGCTCGTGACCCTCTCTCAGAGCTGGATGTGCTTGTGACCCTCCTCAGAGCTGGATGTGGTTGTGACCTCTCTCAGAGCTGGATGTGGTCTGTGACCCTCTCTCAGAGCTGGATGTGGTTGTGACCCTCTCTCAGAGCTGGATGTGGTTGTGGACCCTCTCTCAGAGCTGGATGTGGCTTGTGACCCTCTCTCAGAGCTGGATGTGGTTTGTGACCCTCTCTCAGAGCTGGATGTGGCTTGTGACCCTCTCTCAGAGCTGGATGTGGTTTGTGACCCTCTCTCAGAGCTGGATGTGGTTTGTGACCCTCTCTCAGAGCTGGATGTGGTTGTGACCCTCTCTCAGAGCTGGATGTGGTTTGTGACCCTCTCTCAGAGCTGGATATGGCCTGTGACCCTCTCTCAGAGCTGGATGTGGCTTGTGACCCTCTCTCAGAGCTGGATGTGGCTTGTGACCCTCTCTCAGAGCTGGATGTGGCTTGTGACCCTCTCTTAGAGCTGGATGTGGCTCTGAACCTCTTTCTGACCTAAAAGTGGCTCTTAATGTCAGAGAGGTTGGGGACCTCAGGTCTGGGTTATCATTTTGCTCAACTCTAATTTTCCACCATTTTTTTTTTTTTTTTAAATGGGTCCAAGAATGAATAATATGGAAAAACATACCTATCAATCTCCTGCTGCTTGGGATCCACCACAAGATCAGTAAATCTTAAACCTAATTATAAAAAAACAACAAACAAATAAATGGACCCCAATCCCTTCAGAATTAGAGATTAGGTAAAATAGAGAACGCTTACTAAAATAATGTTTCCTGGATGAGTCTCGGAGGACAGTCCCGGGAAATTGTACATATCGAGCTGACGAGCCCTGTGTGCCACTGGAAATGATGCCAGACGCTTGACCCAAACCCTGGCACTGACCCAACACATGAGAACGAGCCTGAGAAAATGCCGAGAGAGCCAGGAGGGACAGAGGACAGAGGAAGAATCTCATCTTAATATCAACATACTTCATCCATCCCCAGCAGTTGGGAGGCCGGGCGGTGTCACCAGGCGCGGGTATCTTATTGGGTGATTGATGGAGCATGAAAGTGAAGATATCAATTATAACCTAAGTAGTGACTGTGCAAAAATACATTTGTCTAATAAAATGAGCTAATAAAAGATGCATTTCATTCACTGATAACCAGAGAATTAATTCAGTGTCTCATGAGATCTCCAAGGGCTCAAATCCAATTTTATTAATACAGTTCGAAATCCATAGTATGGTCCAATAGCAGTAATGCAATACCAGAATTGCCTCATTCAATGTTTGCATATTTTAACTTTTTGGAATGCGTCTACGGCGCCCCTGCGGTCTGGTTACCACAGTGGTAGTTAACTCCATCGGTCATAATACCACATCTGCGGAGAATTCCGGTATTCTATGATGGACTTCCCGATACATGCACACACTACCCAAACCCTGATCAGTGGACTGCTAGACCCTGATTGAGGGGAGGGGTTAGATGTAGTGAGGTGTAGGATGAAGGGGTGGCGTTAGGAGAACTCGAACCAGTGGTCCTGTGCGGCAAGTGCGGTTACGCCGGATCGGCTAGATCCGGCACTTGTAGCTTGCGGCCGCAAGTGCCGGATCTGCCGCGAACTGCACTTGCCGCACAAGCCCCATAGACAATGCATGGGGCTTGCCGGATCAACGCCGCACATCAGCAAAAAACGCTGATGTGAAAGGGGCCTAAGAATTCTTTGTCGGGAAAAGCAATGCAGAGTTTCTTTGTTAGGTTAGCTAAAACAATTTAAGTAGAGTAACAAAACTTATTTTCAGAACCCATACGACATGGCAAACACTAAACATAAAATTGCTTCCCTGGGCAATGACCAGAATCATAGCAAATGGATTTCTAGATACTCGCAGCAATGTTGTGTGTCCTGTCTGTCAAAAGATAAATTCACAACCGACAACATAACGTTAATATCTATCATGTGCCATGCTCAGAGGGTGGGATATGGCAAAGAGCGGCAATTTCATAATTTTCTGTTCTGCTGGGCTGGCAAGTCTTCTAAATCGAACCCCTGAGGTCACCAGGGGAAGATTGGTGATTTTATGGTACTATCATAAAAACCAAACCAACCATTTTGTGAGCATTCAGACCATGAAGAGACAGCCGAAACTAAGCTGAGAACTGAATTATTCTTAGAGTGGGGCTATGGGAGCTATCATATGAATTATAGGGTGTAGGGGCAGCCATTCTGTGTGGGGGGGGGGCATATGGGAGCCATTATACTTTGTGTGAGCTACTTTAGGGGTATCATGCTTTGAGGGTATTATACTGTGTTGAGGGGCACTGTGGAGTCATTCTGTTGTATACGTGCGGGGGCTGTAGGGTGAACTGAAAATGTGTTTGTGGAGGAGGGGGATTGTTTTTGGGAGCATCATACTTTATAATGGCCATGAATGGGATATAGCGGGTGAGAACACCATGTGCCTTCAATTGGGGCATACTTATTGTGTATGCGCCACTATATATGTCCCTTTCCTTGATTATACTCCTGCTCTGCCAAATATTTTTTGGGGGAGACAGATGGGTCCAAATTAGTCATTTTGCAACAGGGCCTTGTGATTTATATGTACACCCCTGGAACATAGGAATAAATCATACAATGAGTGGGGGGCTGGGAGAAAGGACAATATACATGGACTTGGGATCAGGAGAGAAGACACAAGATACAGTGTCAGTGTTCGCCTCTGTCCCCATTGACTGGTTTAATAGACCAACGCATTTTAGGCCCCTTTAAGAACTCTGACTACAGTTAGCGCCACCTAGTGGTGGCTGCAGGCAGAAAGAATTCTATCACTCCACTCAATGATTATTCCAGGGATATGGATTTTTTCTGTTGATATGTTAAGAAATGAATCAAAGCAACAGATAGATTGAGTTTATGGGTGCAATGATGCGTGATTTCCCATAAAACATTAGGATGACACAATCCCTGGATATCCGCCATGAGATGAGGATCAGACTGATCCCTCAGTGTCAGTAATCTCATGATTCATAAGGGATCAAGACAAGTTTATTAGTATAGACCCATTAGATACATATAAATCACCCTGCAGAATGTCTGTATCCTAATATTGGATATTTTTACATATCTGGCCGCCTGCCTGAAGTGTAACATTCTCATGTGCCCGCGGCCCGATTCTCAGTCAGGTTAGTCGGGATCTATTTAGAGCCGGTGTTGACTTTGGCCATTGGGGCTTTGTCATTGTATACGATGTAAGTTCATGTTATTCAGTGACACTGTGGTCTCAAAGGACTTCAAAAGCGGAGCTGTCCGCCGGCCGAGAGCAAAACAAATGAAGAAATGCAAAAACATTCATCTCCAAGGAGTCGTGTAAACTTCTTATCTCCTCCAGGTTCCGCTTGTAGGAAGCTGATATTAAGAACCCATTATCCCGCCCCCGCCCCCCACTTCTGGAATCACTGTATGGCGGTTTTTCTATTGCATAATGAACCTGTGGTGGTAAATAAAATAGCTTCGGTGGGGCCACTCCATCCTCCTAATATAGCAAGCAAGCTTAGGAGGCTGATCGCAAAGTCTGTAACCAGGTGACCGAATTGTCCCGACCTGGGTTTCTTTCAGCTAAATTCTAGAATCCTAGGCTGAAATCCTGCAGCATATAATCCAGTTTTGGTGCTCAGACCCGAAGCTCCTAGATTGAGGGAATGTAGAGTATGATGACACAATGTTATCCTGGCAGCTGGAACCGAAATTGCTAGGATGAGGTTATGGTATTCTAACCAGAACCGGAGCCCCTAAGTTGAAGCCATGTAGCATGTGAACTCTGCTGGTGACTGCAGCCGTCCATTTTATATCCCGAGCCCTCACCTTATGGTATATTGTGTTCTTCCAGGATTGGTGGGATAGGGCTGTTCTCTTATTGGTTGGCATTTCAATCTGAATGCTTAATTCTCCTCTGAGTGATGTAGACAGAGGGCCAGAGGTCATTTACATTAAATTAGCAATACACAAACTCAGACAATGAAGGCTCCGAATAGTCTGGCAAGAACCAATGAACCAATGACTTAACTAACACGACATAGCAAACAAAAGACCAATACGTCTGGCCAAATTAGGAAAATGTAACCCATGCCACACATTGCAAAAGGCTGTGCCGTCACACTATGTATTTTAAGAAGAAGTACGCAACAAAAAGTTGCACTTTTTTGTGTAACACGTTCTCTTCTTTTTTCCTGCAAGAATTACAGCACAAGCTGCTCAATATATTTGTAATTGTTCTACTTTTCCTTCTTTTGATCTTGTACCTACTTAGTTTTCGCTTTGTAAAAAACTTCCTTTCGGGTGACATTATTAAAGGCTATGCTTACTGTTTTGATTGTTTAAGGGGCAGATGCAATCTTTAGAACTTAAAGGATTCCTCTTTCTTGTTATACATATGTAATTGTCTTGCCTGATGTAAATGCTGCTGTTCTCCTGAATTCAGGGCCATCTTTCTTTTGCTCCTGCGCCTCTCCATTCCCAAGATATGGTCCCTGCTTCCCTGTATATAAATCTAGTTTTGTTAGTCTAAAGGGTGTGGCTCTAAACTAGTCCAGAGGGTGTGGCCTTTTTGATGACCACACCCAGTTTGATGATCAGATTTTTACAGTACAGACCAAACGTTTGGACACACCTTCTCATTCAAAGAGTTTTCTGTATTTTCATGTAATCATGGAAGATGGACTTTTGGATTTTCATGCATTTTTCAATTATTCCATCAGAAAAGGGAAACAGGTCCATCCTGTACAGTGTCGCCATCCGCACAATACGACACAATACAGGAATGTGGCGCGCACGTTTATGATCGCTCCGGCACTTGTATTTACAGTATAAAGCTGGTTTCATACTACCGGTATTTGCATCCGGCGGGGGTACAGAACAAACCGCATCCCCCCCAATTCTCCCAAAATTGTAAAACCTGATGCAGCTGCATCTCCCGCACTAGTATTATTGTTGATTCGGCTGATGGATCCGGTGCAATACCGGTGCGGCAGCAACCAGTTGCATCAGGTTGTGTACATTTTTTTGACAAATCCGGTAAAAAAATCACACACACACCCTAGTGGGTGTGTCATAATTAACTGGCTGCTGGGCATACTCGGTCAAAAAACGAAGATCCGGCTTCCGCCAAATCCGGTTTCCATAGAGCTCCATTTTAATGCCACCTGGATAGTGACGGATCTAGATTCCTTAGAGCTCAATTCTAATGCCAACTGGATAGTGACGGATCTAGATTCCATAGAGCTCCATTTTAATGCCACCTGGATAGTGACGGATCCGGGTTCCATAGAGCTCTATTCTAATGCCACCTGGATAGTGACGGATCCGGGTTCCATAGAGCTCTATTCTAATGCCACCTGGATAGTGACGGATCCGGGTTCCATAGAGCTCCATTCTAATGCCACCTGGATAGTGACGGATCCGGGTTCCATAGAGCTCTATTCTAATGCCACCTGGATAGTGACGGATCCGGGTTCCATAGAGCTCCATTCTAATGCCACCTGGATAGTGACGGATCCGGGTTCCATAGAGCTCTATTCTAATGCCACCTGGATAGTGACGGATCCGGGTTCCTTAAAGCTCCATTTTAATGCCACCTGGATAGTGATGGATCTAGATTCCTTAGAACTTCATTCTAATGCCACCCAGATAGTGACAGATCTAGATTCCTCAGAACTCCATTCTAATGCCACCTGGATAGTGGCGGATCTAGATTCCTTAGAGCTCCATTCTAATGCCACCCAGATAGTGACGGATCTAGATTCCTCAGAGCTCCATACTAATGCGACCCAGATAGTGACGGATCTAGATTCATCAGAACTCCATTCTAATGCCACCTGGATAGTGGCGGATCTAGATTCCTTAGAGCTCCATTCTAATGCCACCCGGATAGTGACAGATCCGGGTTCCAGAGAGCTCCATTTAATGGCACCCGGATAGTGACGGATCTAGATTCCTTAGAGCTTCATTTTAATGCCACCCGGATAGTGATGGATCTAGATTCCTTAGAGCTCCATTCTTATGCCACCCGGTTGTGACTGATCTAGATTCCTTAGCGCTCCATTTAATGCCACCCGGATGGTGACAGATCCGAGTTTCCATAGATTCCATTTTAATGTCACCTGAATAGCGACGGATCCAGATGCTTCCGGGTTTTAACTGAGCTTCAAAATCACAACATTTTCCGTTTTTGGGATCGGTCCAAAACCTGTGACACCCGCGTGGAACCATAGCCAACCGGATGCCCCCGCAACTTCCTGCATCCCCATTGAAAGTCAATGAGGCTGAAAACAGATGCGGGAGCACTGATTCACCCGGATTACACAGACCGGTAGTGTGACACCAGCCTGCCTTGAGCAGTTACGAGTCGCAGTGACACTTTTCTCCTCTGTAATTTGTACATCGCGTTTCGCGCACATCCTGCTTTCGCACCGCCGTCCCCTCTGTAATAAATCTGCTGTCACTCGGCCATAACTTTATGATTTGTGTCCAGATTGATCCGGGGGCTCCGCGCCGCACATTACCTGCTTCCTGCTTACACCACATGTCACAATGACACAGAGCAGAACAGCTCAGGATTTACACCATCATCCTGAGGTCACATCATGGGACACCTCATCCTCAGATGGCGGCACAATACATATAATATCCACTCAATTATGGGTTATAGATCAGGAGAGTAAATGCAGAGCGCCCCCGACCCCATTATTGTCTGTGACCTCTATGAATGATTATGGCGATGGAGCGATGAACGCGCCTCATATGTCAGGACGCGAAACCTTACACCACCGGGATGAAATTCACTAACAATTCTGTGTTATTCATCTCTTCCTGGATCGTGAAGATAATTTCCCATACAAGTCATTAATAACAAGATGTCTCCTGCTCCTCGCTATTACTGTCCAGATATATTTATACAGTTTTCTGTTCTGTAACAAAATTGGGACACCTGTGCAAGGCCCTGCGATGTGTAACCTGACATATTACATTCCTGTTATAGAGCCGGTATATTCCTGTACATAGGAGCAGTGTTATAGTAGTTATATTCCTGTATATAGGAGCAGTATTATAGTAGTTATATTCCTGTACATAGGAGCAGTATTATAGTAGTTATATTCTTGTATATAGGGGCAGTATTATAGTAGTTATATTCTTGTATATAGGAGCAGTATTATAGTAGTTATATTCTTGTACATAGGAGCAGTATTATAGTAGTTGTATTCTTGTACATAGGAGCAGTATTATAGTAGTTGTATTCTTGTACATAGGAGCAGTATTATAGTAGTTATATTCTTGTACATAGGGGCAGTATTATAGTAGTTATATTCTTGTACATAGGAGCAGTATTATAGTAGTTATATTCTTGTATATAGGGCAGTATTATAGTAGTTATATTCTTGTATATAGGAGCAGTATTATAGTAGTTATATTCTTGTATATAGGAGCAGTATTATAGTAGTTGTATTCTTGTACATAGGAGCAGTATTATAGTAGTTATATTCTTGTATATAGGAGCAGTATTATAGTAGTTATATTCTTGTACATAGGAGCAGTATTATAGTAGTTATATTCTTGTACATAGGGCAGTATTATAGTAGTTATATTCTTGTACATAGGAGCAGTATGTAGTTATAGTATAGGTTTAGTATTATTCTTGTATATAGGGCAGTATTATAGTAGTTATATTCCTGTCATAGGAGCAGTATTATAGTAGTTATATTCTTGTACATAGGAGCAGTATTATAGTAGTTATATTCTTGTACATAGGAGCAGTATTATAGTAGTTATATTCTTGTACATAGGAGCAGTATTATAGTAGTTATATTCTTGTACATAGGAGCAGTATTATAGTAGTTATATTCTTGTAATAGGAGCAGTATTATAGTAGTTATATTCTTGTACATAGGAGCAGTATTATAGTAGTTATATTCTTGTACATAGGAGCAGTATTATAGTAGTTATATTCTTGTATATAGGAGCAGTATTATAGTAGTTATATTCTTGTATATAGGGGCAGTATTATAGTAGTTATATTCTTGTACATAGGAGCAGTATTATAGTAGTTATATTCTTGTAACTAATTATTTTTAGGAGCAGTATTATAGTAGTTATATTCTTGTACATAGGAGCAGTATTATAGTAGTTATATTCTTGTACATAGGGCAGTATTATAGTAGTTATATTCTTGTATATAGGGGCAGTATTATAGTAGTTATATTCTTGTATATAGGGGCAGTATTATAGTAGTTATATTCTTGTATATAGGGGCAGTATTATAGTAGTTGTATTCTTGTACATAGGGACAGTATTATAGTAGTTATATTCTTGTACATAGGAGCAGTATTATAGTAGTTATATTCTTTTATATAGGAGCAGTATTATAGTAGTTATATTCTTGTATATAGGGGCAGTATTATAGTAGTTATATTCTTGTATATAGGGGCAGTATTATAGTAGTTATATTCTTGTATATAGGGGCAGTATTATAGTAGTTATATTCTTGTACATAGGGGCAGTATTATAGTAGTTATATTCTTTTACATAGGAGCAGTATTAATGTAGTTATTTTCTTGTATATAGGGGCAGTATTATAATAGTTATATTCTTTTATATAGGAGCAGTATTATAGTAGTTATATTCTTGTACATAGGGGCAGTATTATAGTAGTTATATTCTTGTATATAGGAGCAGTATTATAGTAGTTATATTCTTGTACATAGGAGCAGTATTATAGTAGTTATATTCTTGTATATAGGAGCAGTATTATAGTAGTTATATTCTTGTACATAGGGGCAGTATTATAGTACTTATATTCTTGTATATAGGGGCAGTATTATAGTAGTTATATTCTTGTATATAGGAGCAGTATTATAGTAGTTATATTCTTGTATATAGGGGCAGTATTATAATAGTTATATTCTTGTACATAGGAGCAGCACAGTTTATCTCAGTGTGTTCCACACTTCTTCCCTATATATAACAGTGATGTCATAAGTGAGGTAATTTTTAAGTTAAATGGTGCATTTACAATTTATTTGACAATTTATATACTTAGTGGGATTATATAGATATCGGATTATTTTATATTTATACACTGAGATCACAGATAACACTTTCTAGCTGAAATCAATCTCCATAAGAGCGAGTGTTGTGGTAATGGTGCAGTTGATGAGCGTTATGTATACGGTGTTTATACAAGGAGGGTGAAGGTATCAGACGTTCCTCTATATTTCCACTTTATCTACTCACAGTCATTAGGATGAGTGTCAGCTAGTTACATTAACTGAGATCCCATTACCAGCCAGAATTTATATATACGGCAATTAAGGGATTAAACTAAAGTATTCAAAGAAAATTTTATAGAACAGAAAAGTATAAGACACTGATAGTAACAAGAGTAGAAGGAACGAAGGATTATTACGAAGAGTCAAGATGGAAAGCTGGAACATGGGACGGCTACTCAACACAAAGAAGACAAAGATACTGACTACTGCCAGGTACGACCAGGACACAGGTAAGATGGATGAGGACGAACTGGAAGGTGTAAAGGACTTCACCCTACTCAGATCAATGATCACTCAAGATGCAGCGACGACAGCGGAAGTCAATAGAAGAAAAGCTATGGGCAAATCAACAATGAAGACACTGAACCAGGTCTTCACATGAAGGAATATTTCACTGGTGGTGAAGACACGGCTCGTACATAGTCTGGTCTATTCTGTAGAAACATTTCACTGGTGATGAAGACGCGGCGCGTACATAGTCTGGTCTGTTCTGTAGTAACATTTCACTGGTGATGAAGACACGGCTCGTACATAGTCTGGTCTATTCTGTAGTAACATTTCACTGGTGATGGAGACGCGGCGCGTACATAGTCTGGTTTGTTCTGTAGTAACATTTCACTGGTGATGAAGACACGGCTCGTACATAGTCTGGTCTATTCTGTAGTAACATTTCACTGATGATGAAGACACGGCTCGTACATAGTCTGGTCTATTCTGTAGTAACATTTCACTGGTGATGGAGACGCGGCGCGTACATAGTCTGGTTTGTTCTGTAGTAACATTTCACTGGTGATGAAGACACGGCTCGTACATAGTCTGGTCTATTCTGTAGTAACATTTCACTGGTGTTGAAGACACGGCTCGTACATAGTCTGGTCTATTCTGTAGTAACATATGGAAGTGACACCTGGATGATAAATGAACAAGATAGAAGAAGAATCAACACCTTCATAATGAGGAGCTGGAGAAGGATATTATCAATACCATGGATGACAAGAAGAACAAACACATCAATTCTGGAACAAATCAATCCAGACATGTCACTGGTAGAGAAGATCACCAAGATACGACTTGTCTACACATCATACGAAGAGAGCAATCACTGGAGAAGGACATCATGGTCGGAAGAATAGAAGGGACAAGGTGAAGAGGAAGACCAGCAATGCAATGGCTTGATACGATCAAGATAATGGCGGAG